>OZ014520.1:564848313-566048313 GCA_963966055.1 Lathyrus aphaca
ACTTCTTTAGATTTAGATTAAGTAGATTACATGAGCAAGAAACATTAAAAATAATTCTCTAGATGATGATGTAAATGATTACAACTAGTCTATAATCGATTACATGTATTGTGAAATTGAATTTATGGGTTTTGGATAGTATTGTTATCAATTAAAACTATGGAAAAATGGAAGTATTTGAGTTTTGGATTATGGTTTAATCGATTACAACATGTGTGTAATTTTTGCAATTAGATTTTAAAATAATCTATTGATATACATGTAACCAATGTCAAGAACTTTTGTGCAAGCTAAAATGTAATCCCTTAGTCAGGATGGTCAATCCATGCAATGTGGTAGGTTCCACAATAAAATAAGACTTTGTAAAACAACTAATAGGAAGTAATAGATTATGAAATACTAGGCTTGATATGAGTTGCGATACACGACATTTGACATTCCATGAACATGTTGTAATTTGTATGCAAATTTGACGTATCTTATGTGACTTCTAGTCATTATAAAAGTTTTACGCTACTTTGTTGTATCAGTACCACCTTTTTAATATCCAAGTTATGGTATTTTAGATTCTATCTGGTTGAAGTATTATATATTTTTTTTACCTTAAATATGTTTAGATTGAGAGTTTAGACAAAAAGATAGTGTGAACTTTACATAGTTAAAAAAATCAATTTTTATGCTTCTTGGTTAAACTTCTTTGTTCTTATTATGAATTTATAATTTAAAATGTATCTGAATATCTTAATTAAGTAGTTCAAACATCAAAAAGTATATTTTTCACTCTATATTAGAATTAAATAATCCAGAGGATTATGAAAAAGTTACTTCTTCAATATAATCCCTTCAATATAAAATTTCAAAAATAAGAGCTATTAACCATTAGATAAGAAAATATTCAAGTACAAAAATATCAACCCTATTTTATTAATCATTGAGAGCCTTGTCCTTGTAGGACTAGTAAGTCATGTAAAAATAAAATAAATATTTGAATATTTAATTAGAAATTCTAATTGTTTAGAAATAATTAACGAAAAAGAAAAAATAAATTAATTTATATTTTATATTAGGTAACTCAACATCTATAATCATAATATATATTAAGTAAATTATTTGTATAATTAAGATATAAGTAAGGGTGTTTTTGTTAAATATAAGTTTTTTTTTCATTTCTTATTAATTTAAATTTTATATTAGGTAATTCAATAATAAAAATATAATTTCATTCCTTAAACAATAAAACTTTATTTTATATGAAAATTATAATAGTAAAAATAATATTAATTTTTGGTTTTAAAATTGTAATAATATGCTCGTAGTATATATTAAGTAAATTATTTGTATAATTCAAATATTGGTTTTATTGAATATAATTTTTTTTTAACATATCTTTCACATACATTTGAAGATCTTACACATACATTTTTTTGACTATAAATAATGTCATTGGTAGAATCTAAGGAAAAAAAAACATTGAACTTACAAAAAAATTGATAAAAGATACACATCAAGAATAGTTATGGGAGTGAGCACCGTAAATATTAGTGTCGTGGTGATGTTAATGATTATGTTCACTGTAATACAAGTTGAATGCATCCCTCAATCTCAAGAATATATTTCAATCAAGTTGGCAGAACCTTGGTGTGAAATAAAGTGTGACTTAAAATGTATCGGAAAACCGCTGGAAGAAGACTTTGAAAAGTGTGTGAAAGAATGTCAAAGTAAATGCTAAAAAAATAATCCTTAGTAATAAAAGGGTAGGTGCTTGCATGTCGTGCATACATATATTGCTCTATGTTTGACGAGTTCCAATAATAAAAAATAAGTTATTCATATGTATTGTGAATTTCTATGTAATAAAATGTATCACGAAACATAAATAATATATTTTAATTATTAATGAGTATTTTATATTATTTATTATATCCTTATTTACAAGGATATTTTGAGTCTTGTATGTTTTGTAAAGTAGATGATTCATATATTTTGTTGCATTAATATTATTTTAATTAAGATCAAACCAATTATAAATTCCTTTTCTCGTAGAAACCGAACAATAAAAAATTGAAATATAATGAAGTCAATGATAACATTATTCAATAAGTCTGAAAATGTATTAATTAATCAAGTGAATTAACGCTAGAGTAGCAGATTTAAGACAAATGAAGACATATATTATATTCTATGGATGATATACGTTACTTGTAATTAAATATAGTAAAAAGAGAGAGCATCAATTCCATCATCCATCATCCACAATTCCACAAAGATTTTAGTATCTCCATTGTTTTGGTGGGAATAAGGGATTCTTGTTTGCATTACTAGTTTAATTGCTTGATATTATGATTATTCTTGTTAAGATTGTTTGATTGTGATTGCATGTTGGATTACTACTCATAAAATGCTTGGATTGTGTTTGAGATAATATTTAGGGTTATGTGGAATCAAGATGTCTGTTTAGTTTCCTGAAAAATTATAATTAAAAGGAGTAACCAATTCTTGCAATATGTAAATATAAACGAGTTGATCGTAATCTACTAGATCGCCGGCCCGTGCTTCGCACGAGTATATTAGAAATAAAACTATATTTTGTTATAATAGTTGATATTTAAGTATTTATTTCCATATAAAATTATTTAGTCGGCTATTTAGATTTTGTTTGCAATTATACTATTCATTTTTTAATAATGTTTGCAATTATATTATTAATTTTTTTTATGTGAAAAGACAATAAATTAAAAAATATAATTTTTTAGTCAATACTATGTGAGATTAAATTACAAATATTTATATCATATTTACTTACATAGATAATTTTTCTAGACTTTTATTTGTAAGAAATCATAAAATTTAGACATTTATTTTATATGTGGGATTCATTTACTTATTATATTAATGCTAAATTTTAATTAATAAAGTAGTTTAGTTATATTTTTTTTTTATCAACTGTTAATTTCATATTAGAAATAAAACTTCATTTTTTTATAATATTTGATATTTAATTTTTTATTTGCATATAAAGTTATTTTGAAGGTCATTTAGTTTATATTTGCAATTATACTATCAATTTTTTAATGTGAAAGACAATAAATTAGAAAACAAAATTACTTTTTAGTCAATAATATGTGAGATTAATTTACTCACATTTATATTATATCTACTTACATAGACAAATTATCTAGACTTTTATTTGTAAGAAATCATAAAATTTACACCTTTATTTAATATGTGAGATTCATTTAATCATTATATTAATGCTAAATTTTAATTATTAAATTATTTTATTTATATTTTTATCAACAGTTATTTTCATATTATTTTTTTAAATATGTTTTTCTCACCACACCAACCTTTTGAACTACCATTTTTTTATATTCTTTAACTTTCACTCTTTAACTACAATCATCCACTCATTCATTGTATTAATGCAAAGTTTTAATCATTAAACTGGTTTAGTTATATATTTATTAATTACTATTTTCTATTATTTTTTAGAAGATTTTCCATCACATCAATCTTTGACCTCTCTTTTTTTATACTTTTTTTTATAAAGTAATACTATTTTTTTGACATTATATTTATACAAAATATTTAATTGATATATTTTAAACTAACAATTTTATTAAAGTATATTGTCATTTTATTAATATAATGTTAAATTTAATTTGACATAAATTTTATTTTCACCCTAACCAATAATAAATAATTCATTAAAAATATATTCTTATTTTGAATTGTTATATAAATTTATATTTATTTTATCATATCATTAATTTGAAGAAAGATAGATGATATCATTTTATGAAATTTAGATTACTCAACAAAATAATCATTACCTTTTTTCACTAATAAGATATAACTGCAATTTATTGCAAAATTTATTTGTTAAGTAAGAATTGATGAATTTCAATCTATTTAAAAATTAAACATGATAATGTTATAATATTTTCATCAAAAATAAATTTAGTATAATTTATAGGAATGACACAAATATATTTTTAAAAAATAGATAATAAAATTAATTGTATCCAAACTACCATAAAGTATAAAAAGAAATTATTTTGATAATAATTACTCTAATCTAAATAGTTATATAAATATTAAGGTAAAATAAATATAAATTATAGAAATATCATTACAATAATAACAAAAATTATAAAATTCAACATATTGTTAAGATAAAATAAGTAAAACATATATAATATTAAAATATAAATACAAACGTCTAAACTTATATAATAAGAAAAATAGATTGAAAACTTAAATGATTTACAAATATTTTATAAAATATTTTTCAATCAATATAGACTTTGATTAATTCAATCTTCCTTTAACTTTAGTTTAACTTTATATATTCTCTCATTTTTAATAACAATAATTTTAAATTATTTCACCCTTTAACTAAAGTCTATTTAAGTTTATTTTATCAATAGCGTAAATCTTAATTAAAATTAATGTTTTTTATTTTTATTTTTTTATAATGTAATGTATTCCTACTCCTAACTTTCATAATTCTCTTCCTTTTTAAAATAGGTCAATAATGTTAATCATATTAATTTATCAAAAATATATTAATTGTGATATAAATTTATAAAAGATTATAAAGATTAAGGAAAAAGTTATATATTATTTGGGAATTACATTTAAAAGAAATTTATTATTATTTATGAATATATATTTATTAAATTTTAAATAACATATTTATTATGTAACATTAATGAAGTTAATAGTCTAGTAATCTTTTAATTTTGTAAGTTGCATTTGCATGAAGTAAGGAAGAAAATAATGAATGGTAATAAATAATTGCTACTAAATAATTAAAAAGAGAAAAATTAATTAATTAAAAAAAACAAAATCTAACGTTAATAAAGTTCATAGTCTAAAATTCTTTTAATTTTATAACTTGCATTTGCATGAAGTAAAGAAGAAAATAATGAGTAGTAATAAAGAATTGTTACTCAATAATTAAAAAGAGAAAAAATGATTAATTAAAAAAATAAAAAATAAATTTCGTGTATTAAAAATCTCTTGTTAAATTGTGAGAATTGAATATTATATTATTATTATTATTATAATTATAATTTTTTTTAAGTTAGGGTCAAATTACTATATATATATATATATATATATATATATATATATATATATATATATATATATATATATATATATATATATATATATATATATATATTATATTATCATTTGAATTAGTATTATTTATAATGTATTGTCTTTCACATTTAAAAATTAATACTATAATTTCAAACAATATTAAAAATTTAATAATATTATTTGTGATACTATTATTATTATTATAATAATTATTTACTGTTTATAATTGTAGTAGTTGATTATTTTTATATTATTATTATTATTATATTATTATTATTATTATTATTATTATTATTTTATTATTATTAGTTAGATTTTATATTTTTTAATTTACTATTAGAATTGGAATAGGAATGTAAATATGAAGTGTATTATTATCATAACTCATAAATTATATTAATTTAAGATATTATATTTATATCTATTTTTTTATATATTTTATTTAATTGCAAACATTATTAAAAAATTAATAGTATTATTTATAATACTATTATTATTATTTACTATTTATAATTGTAGTAGTTGATTATTATATTACTATTAATATATTATTATTATTTGTTAGATATTATATTATATTTCTTAATTTAATATATAATAATTATATCAATTTTATTAATAATTTATTGTAAATTTTTTGTGAGATTTAAACATAATTATAGATTTTTGTGAAATTGACACATAAATTTAAGATTTTGTGTGATTGACACATAAGTTAGGATTTGACTAGGGTTGTCATCATAACTTATATACATTTAGATTAACCCATAAATTTAGATTTTTGTGAAATTGATACATAAGCTTAGGTTTTTGTGAGATTGACACATAAGATAAGGCATAAATTCTTTAAATTTAGATTAAGTATTTCGTAACTCATAAATTATATTAATTTTAAGATATTATAATTATATCTATTTTATAAATATTTTTTATTAAATTGCAAACATTAATAAAAAATTAATAGTATTATTTATAATACTATTATTATCATTACTTACTATTTATAATTGTAGTAGGTTATTATTACATTACTATTAATTATATTAATTTTATTATTAATTTTTATTTGAAATTTTTTTAAATTATTTGTGAGATCTATACATAAGCTTAGATTTTGTGAAATTAACACATAAGTTTAAATTTTTGTTTGATTAACACATAAGTTTATAGTTTTGTGAAATTGACACATAAGCTTATAGTTTTGTGAAATTGACACATAAGTTTATAGTTTTGTGAAATTGACACATAAGCTTAGGGTTGTCATCATGAATTCTTTAGATTTTGTCAAAAACTAAAATCTATTTAAGTTTATTTTATCAATAACGTAAATCCTATTAAATATTAATGTTATTTTTTTATTTTTTTATACTGTAATGTATTCTTACTCCTAACTTTCATAATTCTCGTCCTTTTTAAAAACAACCAATAATATTAATCATATTAATTTATCACAAATATATTAATTGTAATAAATATTTATTAAAAAAATTAAGTAAAAATTTATATATTATTTGGGAGTTACATTTAAAAGAAATTTGTTATTATTTATGAATATATATTTATTAAATTTTAAATAACATGTTTAATATGTAACGTTAATGAAGTTAATAATCTAATAATCTTTTAATTTTTTAACTTGCATTTGCATGAAGTAAAGAATAAAATAATGAGTATTAATAAAAATTTCTACTCAATAATTAAAAAGAGAAAAATCAATTAATTAAATAAAATATAACATAAATAAATTTCATAGTCTAATAATCTTTTAATTTTGTAACTTGTATTTGCATGAAGTAAAGAAGAAAATAATGAGTAATAATAAAGAATTGTTACTCAATAATTAAAAAGAGAAAAACCATTAATTAAAAAAATAAATTTCCGTGTATTAAAAAGCTCTTGTTAAATTGTGAGAATTGAATATTATACTATTATTATTATTATTAATATTTTTTTTAATGTAGGGTCAAATTAGTATATATATATATATATATATATATATATATATATATATATATATATATATATATATATATATATATATATATATATATATATATATATTATCATTTGAATTAGTATTATTTGTATTTTATTGTCTTTCACATAAAAAATTAATAGTATAATTGCAATCATTATTAAAAATTTAATAATTTTATTTATAATACTATTATTATTATTATTATAATTATTTACTGATTATAATTGTAGTAGTTGTTTATTATTATTATTATATTATTATTATTATATTATTATTATTATTATTATTAGTACTATAATTATTATTTTATTATTATTTAGAAAATATAATTTTTAATTTATTATTAGAATTGGAAGAGGAATGTAAATATGAAGTGTATTATTATCATAACTCATAAATTATATTAATTTTTAAGATATTATAATTATATCAATTTTATTAATATTTTTTTATTGACTTGCAAATATTATTAAAAAAATAATAGTATTATTTATAATACTTTTGTTATTATTATTAATTACTATTTATAATTGTAGTAGTTAATTATTATATTACTATTAATATATTATAATAATTATAATTATTTTATTATTAATTAGATATAATATTATATATTTTAATTTAAGATATTATAATTATATCAATTTTATTAATAATTTTTATTTGAAATGTTTTGTAAATTATTTGTGAGATTTATACATAAGCTTAGATTTTTGTGAAATTGACACATAAGTTTAAGTTTTTGTGTGATTGACACTTAAGTTAGGGTTTGGCTAGGGTTGTGGTCATGTCTTCTTTACATTTAGATTAACATATAAGTTTAGATTTTTGTGAAATTAACACATAAGCTTAAGTTTTTGTGAGATTGACATATAAGCTAGGGTTTGGCAGGAGTTACCATCATGACTTCTTTAGATTTATTAGTAACTAAAGTATATTTAAGTTTATTTTATCAATAACTTAAATCCTAATTAATATTAATGTTATTTTTTTTTTATTTTTTTAATGTAATGTATTCTTACTCCTAACTTTCACAATTCTCTTCCTTTTTAAAAACGGTTAATAATTTTAATCATATTAATTTATCACAAATATATTAATTGAGATATAAATTTATAAAAAATTAAGGAAAAAGTTATATATTATTTGGGAGTTACATTTAAAAGAAATTTATTATTATTTATGAATATATTTATTAAATTTTAAATAACATATTTATTATGTAACGTTATTTAAGTTAATAGTATAGTAATCTTTTAGTTTTGTAACTTGCATTTGCATGAAGTAAAGAAGAAAACAAAATGTGATATTAATCAAGTTCATAGTCTAATAATCTTTTAGTTTTGTAACTTATATTTGCATGAAGTAAAGATGAAAATAATGAGTAGTAATAAAGAACTGTAACTCAATAATTTAAAATAGAAAAAAATAATTAATTAAAAAAATAAAAAATAAATTTGCGTGTATTAAAAAAACACTTGTTAAATTGTGAGAATTGAATATTATACTATTATTATTATTATTATTTATAATAATAGTACCTGAATATTATTGTTATTATTATTATTTATTTTTAATGTAGGGTAAAATTAGTGTGTGTGTATATATATATATATATATATATATATATATATATATATATATATATATATATATATATATATATATATATATTATTTGAACTAGTATTATTTGTAATGTATTGTCTTTCACATTAAAAAATTAATAGTATAATTGCAAACATTATTAAAAATGTAGTAATATTATTTATAATATTATTATTATTATTATTATTTACTATTTATAATTGTAGTAGTTGATTATTATTATATTATAATTATATTATTATCATATTATTTAATTATTATTTTATTATCATTATTATTATTATTATTAGTTAGATGTTATATTTTTTAATTTACTGGAATAGGAATGTAAATATAAAGTGTATTATTATCATAATTAATGAATTATATTAATTTTAAGATATTATACTTATATCTATTTTATTATATTTTTTATTTAATTGCAAACATTATTAAAAAATTAATAGTATTATTTATAATACTATTATTATTATTATTATTATTAATTACTATTTATAATTGTAGTAGTTGATTATTATATTACTATTTATAATTGTAGTAGTTGATTATTATATTACTATTAATATATTATTATTATTTTATTATTTCTAGTTAGATATTATATTATATTTTTTAATTTAAGATATTATAATTATATCAATTTTATTAATAATGTTTTGTATTTTTTTTGTGAGATTTATACATAAGCTTAGATTTTTTGAAATTGACATAGAAGTTTAAGTTTTTGTGTGATTGATACATAAGTTAGGATTTGACAAGGGTTTTCATCATGACTTCTTTACATTTAGAAAAAAATTATTATTATTTATGAATATATATTTATTAAATTTAAAATAACATATTTATTAAGTAAGGTTAACGAAGTTAATAGTCTTGTAATCTTTTTAACTTTGTAACTTGCATTTGCATGAAGTAAAGAAGAAAATAATGAGTAGTAATAAAAATTTCTACGTAATAACTAAAAAGAGAAAAATAAATTAATTAAAAAAACAAAATGTGATGTTAAAAAAGTTCATAGTCTAATAATCTTTTAACTTTTTAACTTGCATATGCTTGAAGTATAGAAGAAAATAATGAGTAGTAATAAAGAATTGTTACTCAATAACTAAAAAAAGAAAAATTAATTAATTAAAAAAATAAAAAATAAATTTGCATGTATTAAAAAGATCTTGTTAAATTTTGAGAATTGAATATTATACTATTATTATTATTATTATTATTTATAATAATGGTATTTGAATATTATATTATTATTATTATTATTATTATTATTATTATTTATTTGACTTAAATGCATATTTGGTCCCCCTATTTTGGTGTTTTTTTAAATTTTAGACCCCCATTTTAAAACCCAACTTTTTTATCCTTGAAAATTAGGTCACTTGGGATTTCCATGCTCCACCTCCACTTGGCTTGCCCATTAATGACGTGGCAGTTGTGATTGATAATGTGGGATAGCCAAGTTGGATCCATGTCATTATATTTGTTAATAAATTAAATCATTTTATGTTAACGTATGATTTTTCTAGGTATTTTAAAATGATTTAATTTATTTTTCTATTAATTTAAAGAATTAAAAATAAAACCTGAATAATATATTAACAAATATAATGACATGGATCTAATTTGGCTATCCCACATCATCAATCACGACTGCCACGTCTTTAATGAGCAAGCCAAGTGGAGGGGGACCATGGAAATCCCAAGTGACCCAAACTTCAGGGATCAAAAAACTGGGTTTTAAAATGGGGGACTAAAATTTAAGAAACACCAAAATAGGGGGACAAAATATGCATTTAAGCCTATTTATTTTTAATGTAAGGTCAAATTAGTGTATATATATATATATATATATATATATATATATATATATATATATATATATATATATATATATATATATATATTATCATTTGAATTAGTATTATTTCTAATTTATTGTCTTTCACATTAAAAAATTAATAGTATAATTGCAAACATTATTAAGAATTTAAAAATATTATTTATAATATTATTATTATTATTTACTGTTTATAATTGTAGTAGTTGATTATTATTATTTTATTATTATTATTATTATTATTTTATTATTATTATTAATTAGAAAGCACTTGTTAAATTATGAGAATTGAATATTATACTATTATTATTATTATTATTTATAATAATAGTACCTGAATATTATTTTTATTATCATTTATTTTTAATGTAGGGTCAAATTAGTGTGTGTATATATATATATATATATATATATATATATATATATATATATATATATATATATATATATATATATATATATATATATATATATTATCGTTTGAATTAGTATTATTTGTGATGTATTGCCTTTCAAATAAAAAAAAATTAATAGTATAATTGCAAACATTATTAAACATTTAATCATATTATTGTATTATTATTATTATTTACTATTTATAATTGTAGTAGTTGATTATTATTATTATATTATTATAATTTTATTATTATTAGTTAGATATTATATTTTTAATTTACTATTAGAATTGGAATAGGAATGTAAATATAAAGTGTATTATTATCATAACTCATAAATTATACTAATTTTAAGATATTATAATTATATCTATATTATTATATTTTTTATTTAATTGCAATCATTATTAAAAAATTAATAGTATTATTTATAATACTATTATTATTATTATTATTTACTATTTATAATTGTAGTAGTTGATTATTATATTACTATTAATATACAATTATTATTTTATTATTATTAGTTAGATATTATATTATATTTTTTAATTTAAGATATTATAATTATATCAATTTAATTAATAATTTTTTTGTAAATTTTTTGTGAGACTTACACAAAAGCTTAGATTTTTGTGAAATTGACACATAAGTTTAAGTTTTTGTGTTATTGACACATAAGTTAGGATTTGGCTAGGGTTGTTATCATGACTTCTTTACATTTAGATTAACACATAAGTTAAGATTTTTGTGAAATTGACACATAAGCTTAAGTTTTTGTGAGATTGACACATAAGATAGGATTTGGCTAGGGTTGCCCTCATGACTTCTTTAGATTTAGATTAAGTATTATCATAACTCATAAATTATATTAATTTTATGATATTATAATTATATCTGTTTTATTTATATTTTTTTTATTTAATTGCAAACTTTATTAAAAATGTAATAGTATTATTTATATTATTATTATTATTATTATTATTATTTACTACTTATAATTGTAGTAGTTGATTATTATATTACTATTAATATATTATAATTATTTTGTTATTAATAGTTAGATATTATATTATATTTTTTAATTTAAGATATTATAATTATATCAATTTTATTTGAAATTTTTTGTAAATATTTTGTGAGATTTATACATAAGCTTAGATTTTTGTGAATTTGACACATAAATTTTAATTTTTGTGTGGTTGACACATAAGTTATCATTTGGCTAGGGTTGTCTTCATGACTTCTTTACATTTTGATTAGATTAGCATATAAGTTTAGATTTTTGTGAAATTGACACATAAGCTTAAGTATTTGTGAGATTGACACATAAGCTAGGGTTTGGCTATGGTTGACATCATGACTTCTTTAGATTTGGATTAAGTAGATTACATGAGTAAGAAACATTAAATATAATGCTCTAGATGATGATGTAAATGATTACAACTAGTCTGTAATCGATTACATGTATTGTGAAATTGAATTTATTGGTTTTGGATAGTATTTTTATCAATTAAAACTATGGAAAAATGGAAGTATTTGAGTTTTGGATTTAAAAATAATCTATTGATATACATGTAACCAATGTCAAGAACTTTTGTGCAAGCTAAAATGTAATCCCTTAGTCAGGATGGTCAATCCATGCAATGTGATAGGTTCCACAATAAAATAAGACTTTGTAAAACAACTAATAGGAAGTAATAGATTATGAAATACTAGGCTTGATATGAGTTGTGATACAAGGCATTTCACATTCCATGAAGCTAGATGCCACTTAAAATGTACTTGGACATTATATCATGTGTATTGACATTCCCAGATTGTATGAGGCACATTAAGCCTCTATCGAATTTTTTTTTATAGACATGTGAGTGATATGACCTTGTTGAATATCTTCTAGTCTTAGATTTCTTTGA
Organism: Lathyrus aphaca; assembly: GCA_963966055.1. Lineage (NCBI taxonomy): Eukaryota > Viridiplantae > Streptophyta > Magnoliopsida > Fabales > Fabaceae > Lathyrus > Lathyrus aphaca. The sequence continues at coordinate 564,861,162 of OZ014520.1, forward strand.
ACTTTAAGTAGAACTCCACTAAATTATTATTATCACACCCCATATTGTTTCTTATATATTTTAGTTGATCATGTTTATGAAAAATGGAAAGGCAAGTCAATGGATCCAAGGCAACTTTCATTTTTCTTTCTTCTTCCGTTGTGTCTCGTAACTATCTTTTATATTTGGACATGTTGTAATTTGTATGCAAATTTGACGTATCTTATGTGACTTCTAGTCATTATAAAAGTTTTACGCTACTTTGCTGTATCAGTACCACCTTTTTAATATCCAAGTTATGGTATTTTAAATTCTATCTGGTTGAAGTATTATAATTTTGTTTACCTTAAATATGTTTAGATTGAGAGTTTAGACAAAAAGATAGTGTGAACTTTACATAGTTAAAAAATCAATTTTTATGCTTCTTGGTTAAACTTCTTTGTTCTTATTATGAATTTATAATTTAAAATGTATCTGAATATCTTAATTAAGTAGTTCAAACATCAAAAAGCATATTTTTCACTCTATATTAGAATTAAATAATCCAGAGGATTATGAAAAAGTTACTTCTTCAATATAATCCCTTCAATATAAAATTTCAAAAATAAGATCTATTAACCATTACATAAGAAAATATTCAAGTACAAAAATATCAACCCTATTTTCTTAATCATTGAGAGACCTTGTCCTTGTAGGACTAGTAAGTCATGTAAAAATAAAATAAATATTTGAATATTTAATTAGTAATCTAAATTTGTTTAGAAATAATTAACAAAAAGAACAAATAAATCAATTTATATTTTATATTAGGTAATTCAACATCTATCTTTTACTTTTGTTATACCTATTTATCATTTGATTTCGTAAACAATAAAAATTCATTTTATATGAAAATATAATAGTAATAATATTATTAATAATTGGTATTTAATAGTAATAATATGCTCATAATATATATTAAGTAAATTATTTGTATAATTAAGATATAAGTAAGGGTGCTTTTGTTAAATATAATTTTTTTTCATATCTAATTAATTTAAATTTTATATTAGGTATTTAAATAATAAAAATATAATTTCATTCCATTAACAATAAAACTTTATTTTTATATGAAAATTATAATAGTAAAAATAATATTAATTATTGGTTTAAAAATAGTAATAATATGCTCATAGTATATATTAAGTAAATTATTTGTATAATTCAGATATTGATTTTATTGAATATAAGATTTTTTTAACATATCTTTTACATATGTTTGAAGATCTTACACATACATTTTTTTGACTATAAATACTGTCATTGGTAGAATCTATGAGAAAAAAAAACATTGAACATAAAAAAATTGATAAGAGATACACATCAAGAATAGTTATGGGAGTGAGCACCGTAAAAGTTAGTGTCGTGGTGATGTTAATGATTATGTTCGTTGTAATACAAGTTGAATGCATCCCTCAATCTCAAGAATATATTTCAATCAAGTTGGCAGAACCTTGGTGTGAAATAAAGTGTGACTTAAAATGTATCGGAAAACCGCTGGAAGAAGACTTTTTAAAGTGTGTGAAAGAATGTCAAAGTAAATGCTAAAAAAATAATCCTTAGTAATAAAATGGTAGGTGCTTGCATGTCGTGCATACATATATTTGCTCTATGTTTGACGAGTTCCAATAATAATAAATAAGGTATTCATATGTATTGTGAATTTCTATGTAATAAAATGTATCACGAAACATAAATAATATATTTTAATTATTAATGAGTATTTTATATTATTCATTATATCCTTATTTACAAGTATATTTTGAGTCTTGTATGTTTTGTAAAGTAGATTATTCATATATTTTGTTGCATTAATATTATTTGAATTAAGATCAAACCAATTATAAATTCCTTTTCTCGTAGAAATCGAACAATATAAAATTGAAATATAATGAAGTCAATGATAAGATTATTCAATAAGTCTGAAAATGTATTAATTAATCTAATGAATTAACGCTAGAGTAGCAAATTTAATACAAATGAAGACATATATTATATTCTTTGGATGATATAAGTTACTTGTAATTGAATATAGTAAAAAGAGAGAGCATCAATTCCATCATCAATCATCCATAGTTCCACGAAGATTTTAGTATCTCCATTGTTTTAGTGGGAATAAGGGATTCTTGTTTGCATTACTAGTTTAATTGCTTGATATTATGATTATTTTTGTTAAGATTGTTTGATTGTGATTGCATGTTGGATTACTACTCATAAAATGCTTGGATTGTGTTTGAGATATTATTTATGGTTATGTGGAGTCAAGATGTCTGTTTAGTTTCTTGGAAAATAAAAATAAAAAGGAGTAACTAATTCTTGCAGTATGTAAACAAAAACGAGTTGATAGTAATCTACTAGATCGTCGACCCGTGCTTCGCACGAGTATATTAGAAATAAAACTATATTTTGTTATAATATTTGATATTTAAGTATTTATTTCCATATAAAATTATTTAGTCGGCTATTTAGATTATGTTTGCAATTATACTATTCATTTTTTAATAATGTTTGCAATTATATTATTAATTTTTTTTATGTGAAAAGACAATAAATTATAAAAATATATAACTTTTTAGTCAATACTATGTGAGATTAAATTACAAATATTTATATCATATTTACTTACATAAACAAATTTCTAGACTTTTATTTGTAAGAAATCATAAAATTTAGACATTTATTTTATATGTGGGATTCATTTACTTATTATATTAATTAATAAATTAGTTTAGTTATATGTTTTTATTAACTGTTAATTTCATATTAAAAATAAAACTTTTTTTTATAATAGTTGATATTTAATTTTTTATTTGCATATAAAATTATTTTGAAGGTCATTTAGATTATATTTGCAATTATACTATCAATTTTTTAATGTGAAAGACAATAAATTAGAAAATAAAATTACTTTTTAGTCAATAATATGTGAGATTAATTTACACACATTTATATTATATTTACTTACATAGACAAATTATCTAGACTTTTATTTGTAAGAAATCGTAAAATTTACACCTTTATTTTATATGTGAGATTCATTTAATCATTATATTAATGCTAAATTTTAATTAATAAATTATTTTATTTATATTTTTTATCAACAATTATTTTCATATTATTTTTTAAATATGTTTTTCTCACCACACCAACCTTTTGAACTACCATTTTTTTATATTCTTTAACTTTCACTCTTTAACTACAATCATCCACTCATTCATTGTATTAATGCAAAGTTTTAATCAAAAAACTGGTTTAGTTATATTTTTATTAATTACTATTTTCTATTATTTTTTAGAAGATTTCCATCACATCAATCTTTGACCTCTCTTTTTTATACTTTTTTTATAAAGTAATACTCTTTTTTGGACATTATATTTATACAAAATATTTAATTGATATATTTTAAACTTACAATTTTATTAAAGTATATTTTCATTTTATTAATATAATGTTAAATTTAGTTTGACATAAATTTTATTTTCACCCTAACCAATAATAAATAATTCATTAAAAATATATTCTTATTTTGAATTGTTATATAAATTTATATTTATTTTATCATATCATTAATTTGAAGAAAGATAGATGATATCATTTTATGAAATTTAGATTACTCAACAAAATAATCATTACTTTTTTTTTTCCACAAATAACATATAACTGTAATTTATTGCAAAATTTATTTGTTAAGTAAGAATTGATGAATTTCAATCTATTTAAAAATTAAACATGATAATGTTATAATTTCGTCATCAAAAATAAATTTAGTATTATTTATAGGAATGACAAAAAAATTATTTTTAAAAAATAGATACTAAAATTAATTGTATCCAAATTATCATAAAGTATAAAAAGAAATTATTTTAATAATAATTACTCTAATTTAAATAGTTATATAAATATTAAGGTAAAATAAATATAAATTATAGAAATATCATTACAATAATAACAAAAATTATAAAATTCAACATATTGTTAAGATAAAATAAGTAAAAAATATATAATATTAAAATATAAATACAAATGTCTAAACTTATATAATAAGAAAAATAGATTGAAAACTTAAATGAGTTAAAAATATTTTTCAATCAATATAAACTTTGATTAATTCAATCTTCCTTTAACTCTTTAAATTATTTCACCCTTTAACTAAAGTATATTTAAATATACTTTAGTTTTTTTTTTTTTTTTTTTTTTTTTTTTGTCAAAAAAAAAACTAAAGTATATTTAAGTTTATTTTATCAATAACGTAAATCCTAGACTTTCATGTGCAATGCCCTACATTTCTCTGTTGTATGGCCAGGTGCATTGGAGTGGAAAGCACATCTGGCGTTAACATCATAGTTCCTTGGAAGATTCAAAGGATCCGGTGGAGTCAAGGTTCTCAATTCAATCAGGTTGAGCTTCAATAACTGTGGAAGTAGAGCTGCATAGGGAATCAGGATGGGATCGATAACCCTGTTGATCTGAGAAGGCCTTTGTTGGAAAGGACGTTGATGCTGATTGTTGTTGTTGTAAGATCTTTGCTGTTGGGGAAACTGTTGTTGCTGAGGGAAGTGTTGTTGTTGAGGATATTGTTGTTGGTGAGGTGCTGGAGTATGAATGGTGACTGCAGCCACTGATATTTGCAAGTATTGAGGCCTACCTCTGCCTATATGTACTGAATTGGTTTCACCCGTTCTTCTAGGCCTAAAAAAAGGTTTCTTTGCATTATTGGAGCTAGCACCGTTGTCAGAGATCTTACCCATCTTCAAAATACTTTCGATTCTCTCACCAACTATAACCACATCAGAAAAACTGGTAGAAGAGAAAGCAGTAAGCCGATCAATGTAGGTTCCTTGCAAGGTGTTCATAAACATATCAGCCATTTCTCTTTCAGACATAGGTGGTTGGACAACAGCAGCAAGTTGTCTCCACCTTTGAGCGTATTCCTAGAAACTTTCTCTTGAAGATTGAGACATACCCATAGGGAGGGTCCTATTGGGAGCCATATCCAGGTTGTACTGATATTGGCATATAAAGGCATCGGCTAAGTCCTTCCAGTTTCTGACTGTTGCTCTGGATAGACGAGAATACCATTCACGGGATGCCCCGGTTAAACTGTCTTTGAAGTAGAACATCCATAGTTTCTCATCCTTGGTATAAGTTCTCAATCTCCCTAGAAAGGATTGAAGGTGGGTACAAGGACAAGAGGTACCATTATACTTCTCAAAGCAATGAGGTTTGAACTTGTGAGGAATCCTGACTCCTTCCACTAAACCCATATCCATCACATCAAATCCCAAAGAGTTATGGGATTCCAGAGATCTCAGCTTCTCAGATATCTCGTCCAAATGACGATCATAAACTTCATTAGCCCCAACACCTAACACTGTAAACTGCTCGTCCTGAGGATCTTCCTGTAGAACACGATCTCCAGTGTTTCTCTGGGTATTTCCAATAACATTGACCTCAGGATTGATGTTGGGCCCAAACTCTGGTGGATTAGTTTGCGGCTGATCGCGCGCATTGTTACTTGTACCCCCAGTGACTGCATGGTTATCTTCTGGAGTTTTCCACTCAACTAACTCACTTAATCTTTCTTTGGGTTTGTGCCAGCCCAGTCATCATAGTCATGAATTGATTTATCTGAGTCCTCACTTCTGTCCTCACATCAGTCATCTGAGTCCTCACATCTGTCAGTTCTTGCTGTAATTGATCCATTTGTAAACTCAGAAGGTTGTTACGGGTCGGATATCTGTGGATGCGATTGACGGGAAAGACCCTCCTGTGAGCAATATTTCCTGAAACAATCAACAAAGTGAGAAAACAACAACAAAATTATTATAAAACAAATGAGGATGAGGTTAGCATGCAATGCAATATGTCTATTTGTCTCCAGAGGGTATTCGGTTTGGTTCCTAGTTTTGACCTTCCAAACCTCTAGGAATGATGAAGATGCTGAAGTGAACGAAGTCCAAGAGAAATCCAAGTAATACATAAACCATAACATTACAAAATGCCAAAATACATAGTTTATGATTACAACAAGCTCCCATGGTGGGTCAATATACATCAAGTCAAGAATATAAACAAAATCACCATGGAGAATTAAAGTACAACCAAAATAAAATACAAGTAAAAGAGAAATCAAACATCCAGCCCAAATTCATCCTCCTTGACTTCTTTCAGGAGAGCATCAGTCACTGGTCCAATCAGATGCTCTGTGATGGTCCTGACTGAGAAGGTTTTTGGTTGCAATGACACTTGTCATCTTCTGGTACTTGTCTTGTTCTTTTGATCTCTTCAACCCTGCCCGAAGTTTCAGCTCAGAGTTTTCCTTCTGTGCTGCTAACAGGTCTTCCCGACTCTTCTTCTCATTGACTTCTAGTTGCTCTATCCTAGCCTGTGTCTTCTGATCTTCTTGTAGACGGGCTTCAGTGATCCTGATCCACCTACCCTGACTCTCCTCCAGGTAGTGTTAAGCTCTAGCCTTCTGAATCTTGGCTTCTTTGCAAGCATTCTTCAATACCAGTTCTCCCGCTCGGACTTTTCTGATGAAGTCCTCTGTTTTCTCAATCTTGGTTATATGCTCGATTCAGAGTTTCTCTAACCTTGCATTGTCCAGACGACTGTCATTCCTTTCCCAAAGGGTCTTCTTCAGAGCTTCAGAAAGCTAGGCATTTCTTTCTTTCAACTTTTCAAATTCCTTCAGGCTCACTGTGGCTATGGGCTCTACTATTGATGTCCTTGGAACATCTTCCAGGGTGAATGGCATGCGAGTGATATGACCTCTGATGCATGACCATTGAATGTACTGAGCAGAAGCTATGTTGTTACACTTACCCAAAATAGCAGTCCCTTTAGTCTGTATGTGGTCCCAAGCCCAGGCTGCTTGTCGGACAATGGCATGATTGTTCTGAAAGGCACAATAAAGAGATTTTGCTAGGTCCTGCTCCCTGGGTGGATGTACCAAGGCATACCCTAACTGTCTTTTGAAAAGCAAAGGATTGTAGTTAATGCAACCCTTTACTCCAATAAGAGGCAAATTAGGATATTGTCCACAGCTTGTTATTATGTCTCGGCCCTTGGTGTTATGAGTACACCACCTGATGTCTTCTGAAGTAAGGGAAATCATCCTTTTAGCCCAATTCCTTGACTGATGTGGATTCAGGAAAGCTTCCATCTTCAGCATATGTCTTATCAACCAACTATAGAAAAGGGGTGCACAACATCTCACCAGTCTTCCCCTATGCTTCTCATTCCTCTGATGCACCGAGTAGTAGAAATCTCCTAACAGGGTGGGAACTGGATTATTGAGCATGAAGATATGGATAGCATTCTTGCTTAAAAACTTAGGCTCGTCTGCAAACAAAATGATGCCATGTATACTAAGAGCCAGGAGAGCACAAACAGTTTCCCACTTCCCTGTTGCAGCATGACTGGTAGCCTGAGTGATTAAGAAGTCCAAATGAAGTCCTAGGATTCCAGCCTTGGAAGTCATGTGCTCATCAATGATAGCTACTTCCAGATGTAGTGCCTTAGCTATGTCTTCATTTTTTGGAGGGGTCATTTCAGGGTTGAAAGGGATTCCTCTTCTGATAGGGACACCCAATAACATAGAATACTCTTCCAGCAAAGGGCCAATTTGAAAATCTGGGAAAGTGAAGCAAAAGAGAGGAGGGTCATAGAACTGAAGATAGGTGTGAATCATGCTCCTCTTTGATGTGTCCAAGTCCATGATCATGTCCAGGATACCACCATAATGTTCTCTGAATGAGGGGACATGATCAGGAGTGATAAGGGCCTGAATATGCCTGATGCCTGCTAGAGGGTACTCAAAGAAGTGGTAAGTGATGTTGCTCTTCCTGGTTGAATCCATACTGACAATGGGTGTTGATGAAGATAACTGAAGAAGATAGCTGAAGAAGATAGTTGAAGAAGATGGCTGAAGCAGATATCTGAGCAAAAGGACGGTCAAAACCAAACCAAAGAAGATGTGGATACCCTGTAAAAAAAATAGACAAATATTAAAATGATGCAATATGATGTATGCTGAATGATATGCAAGGGTTTGTGATCAGATGCTGGATTGTCATTTGCTTTTTGTAGGGTCCTTGAGTGTTCAGAATTCCGGATGAAGGTCTGAGAACTAGTAACCATGTGGGGGACTTAAATAAAGAGTCACTAGTCCAGGGTTTCAAAGAACTAGTCCAAAATAGTGCAACCTTATAAAATTCCAGTAACAGGGTATGATAAGGCCAAGGGTTCCTGCAAACCTGTAAACAGCCCCACCCACTCACAAGTATTGTTCTAGAACAAGGATCCTCGGGTTCAGATCTATTATGAGAAGTGTAAACACTTCTAACCCGGAGGTACAATGTTTACCCTAATCATAAAGGATCCTCCTATAATTCACCTCATATGCTGAAGGTCATCTAAATAGGTCATCCAAACTTAGAAGGCTTCCCAGATAGCCCTAGCACTACAGGAGATCTATAGCACAAAGTTCTCAAGAAGAAACCCATGTCTGAACCGTGTTTTCATATTCCCACACCAGACCGAAATGGAATGGGAAAGAATATGAATCCACTCTAATCCTATGTTTTTCACTCAGGCCTTTGTGTTGGACCTTTCTCACTGGAATACCCCTGCCACCAAAGCAAACCAGCAAACCAGCACAAATGATATGATAAAAATGAAATGCGTAAAGCAGTAAATGAAAGCGATAAATAAAGTTGTACAAAAAGAAATAAATAAAGCAATAAACAAGTATGCACATAACAACCCCAATAAACACAAACAAACAAGCGCTAGGAGAAACCCACAAGAGAACCAAAAGCCCTGGTTGCACAGATCCCAAGCAGAGTCGCCAAGCTGTCGCTCCCCGGACTTTCATCCCGGTGCTGACGCGAACGGTCGGCGATGTTGGAGGTTGAGGTTGAATAGAGTCTCCAGCTAGGCATTTTTATCTCGAAGGAAAGGTAATGCTGCATAAACCTAGAAGGGTATGGGTAAGACGGTTGTGAACCAGAGAAACTGAGAAAGGGGGTCGGTTACGACCTGTGAAGGTATTAGCACCCAGATCGTCCATCGTACTCGACGGGATCCATGCTTACTTGATTGTGTTTAAAAGGGGGGATAATGTTTGTGCTGACTATGTATGAAATGCTAGGAAGGAATGTACAGTGTGTCAGTGCAAAAAGAGAGTGAGATGCTCAAGACTGAGGCTTAGAAAAGAAAGCTGGAAGGAGAGGGGAGACAAAGAGACTTTTGTTCGATAACCATTAGGTTATCCCTATGTATCCTCTTGTGCAATGAGGAAGTCAGAACACCGTAGTTCGACTCAAAGAGACTGGGATGATTTTGCTGTGAATTGCTTACTTGTCTATGCTCAAGTGTGTGACTCGTCTGGCTCGAGTGCTAATTGTCTTTCATTAGACGAAAGAAGCGAGTTCTCGTTTTCAGAGTGAAGGTGATGAGAAAAGAATCCCGGAGGAGACGTTTATTGTTTGTTTTGTGTTTTGTATTTTGTATTTTTTTTGTGTTTTGTATAGGATAATGAGCTTAAGCCTAAATCAAGGGTTGTAAACTCATTATATCCTCCCTGATTAGGGATAATGAGCCTACTTAAGCATGAGATGAAGATCTCAACTTAATTACCATGATGATATAGGATTAAGATCATTAACCTACTTTGGTAATTATTAAGTGTTTTTGGGTTTTTTTTAGTGTTAAGTAATGAGTTTAATCTCTAATCAGGGATTAGTGAACTCATTACACCATCCTAAGAGAAGGATGATAGATGAGAACACTTAAGCTGAGGAAGACTCCTCAACTTAATCCATGGTTAGGGACTAAATTCATTATATAACAAGCCTTTATTAAAGTGGATTAAAAGGTGGGATTAAGAAGTGTTTTTTATGTTTGTAAGATTAGCTTGAGGGGGATTTGTCCATTGAACAGTAGGGTTAGTCCCTCTTAACCAAGAGGAAGAGATGTAACCCTAATATAAGGCCCAAGTTAAAAGCTTAAGTCTTAATAGTTATTAGGTGTTTTGATTAAAAGGTGTAAACAAATTAAAGGTTTAACACTAAGGATTAAAGTTATACACTACATCCTAAGATAAGGATACATGCATAACCCTAATTCAAAGTCCTAAAGCTTTAAGTGTTTAGCCTCTGATTATGAGATGGGAAAAGAGACTCAAGGAGACTCAAAGGCAAAAGACTAGGGGAGACTATATACAACCCTAAGATTATCATGCTTGGATGTTCCTATGGTTTGTGAGGCTTAAAGAGAAGTCTTCAGAAGGCCACCAAGGAAGAAGAAGCAGATGAAAAGAGAAGAGAAATGAGGATATGTTACTTACTTCCTGAAAAAGTTAAGTAACCTAAAAGAAAGAGATTGGAGCAAAAGAGCACAAGTGAAACAAGTTCACTTCAAAGAAAAGTAAAGGATACGTATGAAGAGATGAGAAGAGGTGGGATGTGAAGGCAAATCCACATCCCAAACAACTTACCATAAGCCCCTGAAATGTTAGTGTGAATGCATAAGATGGAAAGCAAAAGGAAATAAATCAAATGAAGATGCAATGATCAAGACCAGAAGTGTAAACATGATGCAAATGTGTTATGTAATGATGCAAAGACATGTGAGATGCTTATGTATGATCATACAAGGGATGAGATGCAAAACAAGGCATGTTAGAATCTTAGAAACACATGGATACACATGAAAAGCAGTGAATGCAAAGCATACCAAATGAATGAAGAAATAATCAAGCAATGTTCAAACATGTCTTAAGATGTCTAAAATGGCATACAAGAGCATGGAATGTCATGGCAAGTTCATATGTCCAAATTCAAACTCACACACTTAACCCTAATTAAACTCAGGCGACCGGAGAGAAGCTCCGGTCGTCTTCTCTGGCGACCCCAAACCCTAAGTCTCTCTACAGCCACCCCACCCCAAATTAATTGCCCAGAAATGTTCCTCTAACATCATACAACAAGAATCAAGCAACACAAATCATTTAAAACACATCAAACAAGAGAATCGAAGCAAACAAGTTTCACGGGCAAAATTTCAGATCATCCATACATCCTCATTTCTCACTCATTTCAAGTTCTAAACACATCATGGTAATCAGGGAAGCATGTAGAATCACATTGCTACAAGAGAAATGAGTTCTGAAAAAATGTTCTTGGATGATTACCTGAGCTGAAGCTTTTCACTCTTGAGCTTTCTGACCCTTTCTTTAATGCAAATCAACCCCAATGGACTCCCTGAAGCTAATGAAATGCTTAGAACAAGCTTTGAATGGCTATTTTGAAGTGTCCAGTTCTGGTTTGGCAGAAAATGGAGTCTTTGTGTGTTGAGGTGCAGGCCATTGTGATGGATGATTTTTGATCCTTATGATGTGTATGATTTAATGGTGAATAAATAATTGAGTTTTGATGATTGTGTGTGGAGTTTCGAAGAGTTCAAGTTTTAGATGATTTTTGTGAATCTGAATGTGTGAGATGTTTCATGCTTGTGTGTTGTGTGTTTTGAGGTCCATGATGTTTGCATAAGTCATTGTGATTGGTTCAGAGAGTTGGTGTGGCACAGCTTGATTGGTATGGGAGGTTTTGAAAAAAAGTCAAAGTTGGTGTACCATGAGTATGGGTTGGGACATAGCTGGTTCTTTGGCTTTTCGTGGATCAACTGAGTTTGTGGAGGTGCCTTGGATTGAATTGAGTGATCTCCAGCACTTGGATCATGAGATAGCATGGCTTTTGCAATTTTACCTCTTTGGAAATTTTATGGAGATTAGGCATGAAAACTTGTGATCCAAGGCACAAATTTGATCAAGGAAAGTTGCATTATCATGTTATGATGCTTAGAGATGGATTAGAGGTCATTAGAAGTCTTGGAACTTGGTTTTGCAAAAAATCCCTCTTTAGCATGAACTTGAAATTTATAAGATTTTTGCCAACTTTGAAACACCATAACTTGAGTTCTAGGATGAATCAAGAGGAGTTCTTGTACTTTTTGAAAATGGTAATATCCAATCTACATCTTTCATGTTTAAAGATTTTTCATTTGAAGCCTTTTTGATCAAGAAAGAGGAGGTTGAAAATCTTTCCCAAAAATGGAAAGTTTTCATTACAAGTCATGTCCAAAAATGGAAAGTTTGCAAATGGCTTGAAATTATTCAATATTGTGAACTTCTAACCACTTATAAGATCAAATAAAGATCATAGAACCTCAAAATGATGAAGATGACCCTTTGGTACCATTGGTGGTGGCCTTAGATGCCCTAATTCTGACTTTTCTTGCACAATAAGTTACCAGTTGATCTGATGACTTCCACAATGAATTTCTTCATCAAATTTGGTACACATACTCCTTATAACATATTAAGACCGTTAGACTCAATAATGACCAAAAAATTTGAGATTAAGGGCCTCAAACCCAAAACCCTAATTTTAGGTCATCTATGTAGGAAATCTTCAGTCTGCCTCTATGCCTTTGCAATGCTTTGTGACATTTTGACTTTTAAGAACCCTGGGGAGCATATTATGATCATGGAACACACATGGACCCTCTTGACAAGCTTCAAGGCCTTTTAGATAGCTCATATCACTTCTTGGATTCTCCTGATCACAAACCCTAATTGTGCAACTTATGCAGTGAAACAAATATGCAATGTGAGATGGTATGATTATGCAATGCAATTGAAAAGATCACAAGCCAAGGTGTGAGAAAAAGAGAGGGCAAATTTGGGGTGTTTACAACTGTCACTTTGTACATCCATCTCTTTTATACACAGTTAGCACTTACACTTCCCCCCTTTTTAAACATAATCAGGTAAGCGTGGATCCCGTCGAGTACGACGAACAATCTGGGTGCTAATACCTTCCCAGGTCATAACCAACCCCCTTTCCCAATCTCTTTGGTTCACAACCGTCTTATCCACTTCTTTCTAGGTTTATGCAACATTACCTTTCCTACGAGATAAAAATGCCTAGCTGGCGACTCTATTCAACCTTCATCATCCGACAGTTCGAGCCGACATTCGCGTTTGCACCGGGACGAAAGTCCGGGGAGAGACACTTACTCCCATAACTATTCTTGATGTGTATCTTTTATCAATTTTTTTAAGTTCAATGTTTTTTTATTTTCTTAGATTCTACCAATGACATTATTTATAGTAAAAAAAAATGTATGCGTAAGATCTCCAAGCGTATGTAAAAGATATGATAAAAGCAATATCTGAATTATACAAATAATTTACTTAATATATACTATGAGCATATTATTACTATTTGAATGCCAATAATTAATATTATTTTTTACTATTATAATTTTAATATAAAAATAAAGTTTTATTGTTTATGGAATGAAATTATATTATTATTATTGAAATACCTAATATAATATTTAAATTAATTAGATGTGAAAAAAAAACTTATATTTAACAAAAACACCCTTACTTATATCTTAATTATACAAAAAGTTTACTTAATATATATTATGAGCATATTATTACTATCACATACCAATTATTAATATTATTATTACTATTATATTTTTCATACAAAAATGAATTTTTATTGTTTATGAAATCAAATGTTAAATAGGTATAACAAAAGTAAGATAGATGTTGAATTACATAATATAAAATATAAATTAATTTATTTTACCTTTTTGTTAATTATTTCTAAACAAATTTAGATTACTAATTAAATATTAAAATATTTATTTTATTTTTACATGACTTACTAGTCCTACAAGGACAAAGTCTCTTAGTGATTAATTAAATAGGGTTGATATTTTTGTACTGGAACATTTTCTTATTTAATTGTTAATAGCTCTTATTTTGAAATTTTATATTCAAGGAATTATATTGAAGTAACTTTTTCATAATCATCTGGATTATTTAATTCTAATATAGAGTGAAAAATATGCTTTTTGATGTTTGAACTAATTAATTAAGATATTCAGATACATTTTAAATTATAAATTTCATAATAAGAACAAAGAAGTTTAACAAAGAAGAACAAAAATTGATTGTTTAACTATGTATAGTTCACACTATCTTATTGTCTAAACTCTCAATCTAAACATATTTAAGGTCAAAAAATTATAATACTTCAACCAAATAGAATCTAAAATACCAGAACTTGGATATTAAAAAGGTGGTACTGATACAACAAAGTAGCGTAAAAAGTTTATAATGACTAGAAGTCACATAAGATACGTCAAATGTGCATACAATTTACAACAAGTCCAAATAAAAAAGATAGTTACGAGACACAATGGAAGAAGAAATAAAAATGAAAGTTGCCTTGGATCCATTGATTGTCCTTTCCCTTTTTCAGAAATAAGATCAACTAAAATATATAAGAAACAATATGGGGTGCGATGTTAATAATTTATTGGAGTTCTACTTAAAGGTCAAGGGAATCTAAGACTAGAAGATATTCAACATTGTCATAACGCTCACATGTCTACAAAAAACCAAAATTTGATAGAGGCTTAATGTGCCTTGTACAATCTAGGAATGTCAATACACTCGATATAATGTCCAAGTACATTTTAAGAGGCATCTAGCTTCATGGAATGTCAAATGTCTTATATCGCAACTCATATCAACCCTAGTATTTCATAATCTATTACTTCCTATTAGTTATTTTACAAAGTTTTATTTTATAGTGAAACCTATCACATTGCATGGATTGCCCATCCTGACTACGGGATTACATTTTAGCTTGCATAAAAGTTCTTTTCATTGGTTATATGTATATCAATAGATTCTTTTAAAATCCAATTGCAAAAATCACACACATGTTGTAATCATTTACACCATAATCCAAAACTCAAATTATTCAATTTTTCCATAGTTTTAACTTATAATAATACTATCCAAAACCCATAAATTCAATTTCACAATCCATGTAATCGATTACAGACTAGTTGTAATCATTTACATCATCATCTAGAGAACTATATTTAATGTTTCTTACTCATGTAATATATTACAATCAACTCGTTTTTGGTTACATACTGCGAGAATTGGTTACTCCTTTTTATTTTTTATTTTTCTGGAAACTAAACAGACATCTTGAATCCACATAACCCAAAATTATATCTCAAACACAATCCAAGCATTTTATAAGTAGTAATCCAGAATGAAATCACAATCAAACAATCTTAACAAATATAATCATAATATCAAGCAATTAAACATGTAGTAATGCAAACAAGAATCCCTTATTACCACCTAAACAATGGAGATACTAAAATCATTGTGGAATTATGGAATATGGATGATAGAATTGATGTTCTCTCATTTTTAGGATATTCAATTACAAGTAACTTATATCATCCAAAGAAAATAATATATGTCTTCATTTGTATTAAATTTGCTACTCTAGCGTTAATTCACTAGATTAATTAATACATTTTTAGACTTATATAATAATGTTACCATTGAATTCATTTTATTTCAATTTTATATTGTTCGATTTCTA
The DNA here is from genome assembly GCA_963966055.1 of Lathyrus aphaca. Classification (NCBI taxonomy): domain Eukaryota; kingdom Viridiplantae; phylum Streptophyta; class Magnoliopsida; order Fabales; family Fabaceae; genus Lathyrus; species Lathyrus aphaca. The sequence goes on from OZ014520.1 coordinate 564,876,680, forward strand.
TAAGAAAAGGAATTTATAATTGGTTTGATCTTAATTCAAATAATATTAATGCAGCAAAATATATGAATCATCTACTTTACAAAACATACAAGACTCAAAAGATACCTGTAAATAAGGATATAATAAATAATATAAAATACTCATTAATAATTAAAATATATTATTTATATTTTGTGATACATTTTATTACATAGAAATTCATAATACATATGAATAACTTATTTATTATTATTGGAACTCATCAAACATAGAGCATTATATGTATGCACGACATACAAGCAACTACCATGACATAAATTAAGGATTATTTTGTTAGCATTTACTTTGACATTCATTCACACACTTGTCAAAGTCTTCTGCCAGCCGTTTTCCGATACATTGTAAGTCACACTTTATTTCACACCAAGGTTCTGCCAACTTGATTGAAATATATTCTTGAGATTGAGGGATGCATTCAACTTGTATTACAACAAACATAATCATTAACATCACCACTACACTAATTTTTGCGGTGCTTACTCCCATAACTATTCTTGATGTGTATCTTTTATCAATTTTTTTAAGTTCAATGTTTTTTTTATTTTCTTAGATTCTACCAATGATATTATTTATAGTCAAAAATATTTATGCGTAAGATCTTCAAGCGTATGTACACGATATGAAAAAAAAATCTCATATTCAATAAAAACAATATCTGATTTATATAAATAATTTACTTAATATATACTGTGAGCATATTATTACTATTTGAATGACAATAATTAATATTATTTTTTACTATTATAATTTTTATATAAAAATAAAGTTTTATTTCTTATGGAATGAAATTATATTTTTATTATTGAAATACCTAATATAATATTTAAATTAATTAGATGTGAAAAAAACTTATATTTAACAAAAACACCCTTACTTATATCTTAATTATACAAATAGTTTACTTAATATATATTATGAGCATATTATTACTATTACATACCAATTATTAATATTATTATTACTATTATATTTTTCCATAAAAAATGAATTTTTATTGTTTATGAAAACAAATGTTAAATAGGTTTAACAAAAGTAAGATAGATGTTGAATTACCTAATATAAAATATAAATTTATTTATTTTACCTTTTTGTTAATTATTTCTAAACAAATTTAGATTACTAACTAAATATTCAAATCTTTATTTTATTTTTACATGACTTACCAGTCCTACAAGGACAAAGTCTCTCAAAGATTAATTAAATAGGGTTGATATTTTTGTACTAGAACATTTTCTTATTTAATGGTAAATAGCTTTTATTTTGAAATTTTATAGTCAAGGGACTATATTGAAGTAACTTTTTCATATTTATCTGGATTATTTAATTCTAATATAGAGTGAAAAATATGCTTTTTGATGTTTGAACTAATTAATTAAGATATTCAGATACATTTTAAATTATAAATTTCATAATAAGAACAAAGAAGTTTAACCAAGAAGCATAAAAATTGATTGTTTAACTATGTATAGTTCACACTATCTTATTGTCTAAACTCTCAATCTAAACATATTTAAGGTCAAAAAAATATAATACTTCAACCAAATAGAATGCAAAATACCAGAACTTGGATATTAAAAAGGTGGTACTGATACAACAAAGTAGCATAAAAATTTTATAATGACTATAAGTCACATAAGATACGTCAAATGTCCATAAAATTTACAACAAGTCCAAATAAAAAAGATAGTTACGAGACACATCGGAAGAAGAAATAAAAATGAAAGTTGCCTTGGATCCATTGACTAGCCTTTGCCTTTTTCTGAAACAAGATCAACTAAAATATATATGAAACGATATGGGGTGTAATATTAATAATTTAGTGGAGTTCTACTTAAAGGTCAAGGGAATCTAAGACTAGAAGATATTCAACATTGTCATAACGCTCACATGTCTACAAAAAACAAAAAGTCGATAGAGGCCTAATGTGCCTCATACAAACTGGGAATGTCAATACACTTGATATAACGTCCAAGTACATTTTAAGAGGCATCTAGGTTCATGGAATGTCAAATGCCTTATATCGCAACTAATATCAACCCTAGTATTTCATAATCTATTACTTCCTATTAGTTATTTTACAAAGTCTTATTTTATAGTGGAACCTATCACATTGCATGGATTGACCATCCTGACTACGGGATTAAATTTTAGCTTGCATAAAACTTCTTGACATTGGTTGTATGTATATCAATAGATTCTTTTAAAATCCAATTGCAAAAATAACACACATGTTGTAATCATTTACACCATAATCCAAAACTCAAATTATTCAATTTTTTCATAGTTTTAACTTATAACAATACTATCCAAAACCCATAAATTCAATTTCACAATCCATCTAATCGATTAGAGACATGTTGTAATCATTTACATCATCATTTAGACCATTGTATTTAATGTTTCTTACTCATGTAATAGATTACAATAAACTCGTTTTTGTTTACATACTGCGAGAATTGGTTTCTCCTTTTTATTTTTATTTTTCTGGAAACTAAACAGACATCTTGATTCCACATAACCCAAAATTATATCTCAAACACACTCCAAGCATTTTATAAGTAGTAATCCAGAATGAAATCACAATCAAACAATCTTAACAAAAATAATCATAATATCAAGCAATTAAACATGTAGTAATGCAAACAAGAATCCCTTATTTCCACCTAATCAATGGAGATACTAAAATCTTCGTGTAATTATGGAAGATGGATGATAGAATTGATGATCTCTCATTTTTACTATATTCAATTAGAAGTAACTTATATCATCCAAAGATAATAATATATGTCTTCATTGGTCTTAAATTTGTTACTCTAGCGTTAATTCACTAGATTAATTAATACATTTTTAGACTTATATAATAATGTTACCATTGAATTTATTTTATTTCAATTTTATATTTTTCGATTTCTATAAGAAAAGGAATTTATAATTGGTTTGATCTTAATTCAAATAATATTAATGCAACAAAATATATGAATCATCTACTTTACAAAACATACAAGACTCAAAAGATACCTGTAAATAAGGATATAATAAATAATATAAAATACTCATTAATAATTAAAATATATTATTTATATTTTGTGATACATTTTATTACATAGAAATTCATAATACATATGAATAACTTATTTATTATTATTGGAACTCATCAAACATAGAGCATTATATGTATGCACGACATACAAGCAACTACCATGACATAAATTAAGGATTATTTTGTTAGCATTTACTTTGACATTCATTCACACACTTGTCAAAGTCTTCTGCCAGCCGTTTTCCGATACATTGTAAGTCACACTTTATTTCACACCAAGGTTCTGCCAACTTGATTGAAATATATTCTTGAGATTGAGGGATGCATTCAACTTGTATTACAACAAACATAATCATTAACATCACCACTACACTAATTTTTGCGGTGCTTACTCCCATAACTATTCTTGATGTGTATCTTTTATCAATTTTTTTAAGTTCAATGTTTTTTTTATTTTCTTAGATTCTAACAATGATATTATTTATAGTCAAAAATATTTATGCGTAAGATCTTCAAGCGTATGTAAACGATATGAAAAAAAAATCTTATATTCAATAAAAACAATATCTGATTTATATAAATAATTTACTTAATATATACTGTGAGCATATTATTACTATTTGAATGACAATAATTAATATTATTTTTTACTATTATAATTTTTATATAAAAATAAAGTTTTATTTCTTATGGAATGAAATTATATTTTTATTATTGAAATACCTAATATAATATTTAAATTAATTAGATGTGAAAAAAACTTATATTTAACAAAAACACCCTTACTTATATCTTAATTATACAAATAGTTTACTTAATATATATTATGAGCATATTATTACTATTACATACCAATTATTAATATTATTATTACTATTATATTTTTCCATAAAAAATGAATTTTTATTGTTTATGAAAACAAATGTTAAATAGGTTTAACAAAAGTAAGATAGATGTTGAATTACCTAATATAAAATATAAATTTATTTATTTTGCCTTTTTGTTAATTATTTCTAAACAAATTTAGATTACTAACTAAATATTCAAATCTTTATTTTATTTTTACATGACTTACCAGTCCTACAAGGACAAAGTCTCTCAAAGATTAATTAAATAGGGTTGATATTTTTGTACTAGAACATTTTCTTATTTAATGGTAAATAGCTCTTATTTTGAAATTTTATAGTCAAGGGACTATATTGAAGTAACTTTTTCATATTTATCTGGATTATTTAATTCTAATATAGAGTGAAAAATATGCTTTTTGATGTTTGAACTAATTAATTAAGATATTCAGATACATTTTAAATTATAAATTTCATAATAAGAACAAAGAAGTTTAACCAAGAAGCATAAAAATTGATTGTTTAACTATGTATAGTTCACACTATCTTATTGTCTAAACTCTCAATCTAAACATATTTAAGGTCAAAAAAATATAATACTTCAACCAAATAGAATGCAAAATACCAGAACTTGGATATTAAAAAGGTGGTACTGATACAACAAAGTAGCATAAAAATTTTATAATGACTATAAGTCACATAAGATACGTCAAATGTCCATAAAATTTACAACAAGTCCAAATAAAAAAGATAGTTACGAGACACATCGGAAGAAGAAATAAAAATGAAAGTTGCCTTGGATCCATTGACTAGCCTTTGCCTTTTTCTGAAACAAGATCAACTAAAATATATATGAAACGATATGGGGTGTAATATTAATAATTTAGTGGAGTTCTACTTAAAGGTCAAGGGAATCTAAGACTAGAAGATATTCAACATTGTCATAACGCTCACATGTCTACAAAAAACAAAAAGTCGATAGAGGCCTAATGTGCCTCATACAAACTGGGAATGTCAATACACTTGATATAACGTCCAAGTACATTTTAAGAGGCATCTAGGTTCATGGAATGTCAAATGCCTTATATCGCAACTAATATCAACCCTAGTATTTCATAATCTATTACTTCCTATTAGTTATTTTACAAAGTCTTATTTTATAGTGGAACCTATCACATTGCATGGATTGACCATCCTGACTACGGGATTAAATTTTAGCTTGCATAAAACTTCTTGACATTGGTTGTATGTATATCAATAGATTCTTTTAAAATCCAATTGCAAAAATAACACACATGTTGTAATCATTTACACCATAATCCAAAACTCAAATTATTCAATTTTTTCATAGTTTTAACTTATAACAATACTATCCAAAACCCATAAATTCAATTTCACAATCCATCTAATCGAATACAGACATGTTGTAATCATTTACATCATCATTTAGACCATTGTATTTAATGTTTCTTACTCATGTAATAGATTACAATAAACTCGTTTTTGTTTACATACTGCGAGAATTGGTTTCTCCTTTTTATTTTTATTTTTCAGGAAACTAAACAGACATCTTGATTCCACATAACCCAAAATTATATCTCAAACACACTCCAAGCATTTTATAAGTAGTAATCCAGAATAAAATCACAATCAAACAATCTTAACAAAAATAATCATAATATCAAGCAATTAAACATGTAGTAATGCAAACAAGAATCCCTTATTTCCACCTAATCAATGGAGATACTAAAATCTTTGTGTAATTATGGAAGATGGATGATAGAATTGATGATCTCTCATTTTTACTATATTCAATTAGAAGTAACTTATATCATCCAAAGATAATAATATATGTCTTCATTGGTCTTAAATTTGTTACTCTAGCGTTAATTCACTAGATTAATTAATACATTTTTAGACTTATATAATAATGTTACCATTGAATTCATTTTATTTCAATTTTATATTTTTCGATTTCTATAAGAAAAGGAATTTATAATTGGTTTGATCTTAATTCAAATAATATTAATGCAACAAAATATATGAATCATCTACTTTACAAAACATACAAGACTCAAAAGATACCTGTAAATAAGGATATAATAAATAATATAAAATACTCATTAATAATTAAAATATATTATTTATATTTTGTGATACATTTTATTACATAGAAATTCATAATACATATGAATAACTTATTTATTATTATTGGAACTCATCAAACATAGAGCATTATATGTATGCACGACATACAAGCAACTACCATGACATAAATTAAGGATTATTTTGTTAGCATTTACTTTGACATTCATTCACACACTTGTCAAAGTCTTCTGCCAGCCGTTTTCCGATACATTGTAAGTCACACTTTATTTCACACCAAGGTTCTGCCAACTTGATTGAAATATATTCTTGAGATTGAGGGATGCATTCAACTTGTATTACAACAAACATAATCATTAACATCACCACTACACTAATTTTTGCGGTGCTTACTCCCATAACTATTCTTGATGTGTATCTTTTATCAATTTTTTTAAGTTCAATGTTTTTTTTAATTTCTTAGATTCTACCAATGATATTATTTATAGTCAAAAATATTTATGCGTAAGATCTTCAAGCGTATGTAAACGATATGAAAAAAAAATCTTATATTCAATAAAAACAATATCTGATTTATATAAATAATTTACTTAATATATACTGTGAGCATATTATTACTATTTGAATGACAATAATTAATATTATTTTTTACTATTATAATTTTTATATAAAAATAAAGTTTTATTTCTTATGGAATGAAATTATATTTTTATTATTGAAATACCTAATATAATATTTAAATTAATTAGATGTGAAAAAAACTTATATTTAACAAAAACACCCTTACTTATATCTTAATTATACAAATAGTTTACTTAATATATATTATGAGCATATTATTACTATTACATACCAATTATTAATATTATTATTACTATTATATTTTTCCATAAAAAATGAATTTTTATTGTTTATGAAAACAAATGTTAAATAGGTTTAACAAAAGTAAGATAGATGTTGAATTACCTAATATAAAATATAAATTTATTTATTTTACCTTTTTGTTAATTATTTCTAAACAAATTTAGATTACTAACTAAATATTCAAATCTTTATTTTATTTTTACATGACTTACCAGTCCTACAAGGACAAAGTCTCTCAAAGATTAATTAAATAGGGTTGATATTTTTGTACTAGAACATTTTCTTATTTAATGGTAAATAGCTCTTATTTTGAAATTTTATAGTCAAGGGACTATATTGAAGTAACTTTTTCATATTTATCTGGATTATTTAATTCTAATATAGAGTGAAAAATATGCTTTTTGATGTTTGAACTAATTAATTAAGATATTCAGATACATTTTAAATTATAAATTTCATAATAAGAACAAAGAAGTTTAACCAAGAAGCATAAAAATTGATTGTTTAACTATGTATAGTTCACACTATCTTATTGTCTAAACTCTCAATCTAAACATATTTAAGGTCAAAAAAATATAATACTTCAACCAAATAGAATGCAAAATACCAGAACTTGGATATTAAAAAGGTGGTACTGATACAACAAAGTAGCATAAAATTTTTATAATGACTATAAGTCACATAAGATACGTCAAATGTCCATAAAATTTACAACAAGTCCAAATAAAAAAGATAGTTACGAGACACATCGGAAGAAGAAATAAAAATGAAAGTTGCCTTGGATCCATTGACTAGCCTTTGCCTTTTTCTGAAACAAGATCAACTAAAATATATATGAAACGATATGGGGTGTAATATTAATAATTTAGTGGAGTTCTACTTAAAGGTCAAGGGAATCTAAGACTAGAAGATATTCAACATTGTCATAACGCTCACATGTCTACAAAAAACAAAAAGTCGATAGAGGCCTAATGTGCCTCATACAAACTGGGAATGTCAATACACTTGATATAACGTCCAAGTACATTTTAAGAGGCATCTAGGTTCATGGAATGTCAAATGCCTTATATCGCAACTAATATCAACCCTAGTATTTCATAATCTATTACTTCCAATTAGTTATTTTACAAAGTCTTATTTTATAGTGGAACCTATCACATTGCATGGATTGACCATCCTGACTACGGGATTAAATTTTAGCTTGCATAAAACTTCTTGACATTGGTTGTATGTATATCAATAGATTCTTTTAAAATCCAATTGCAAAAATAACACACATGTTGTAATCATTTACTACATAATCCAAAACTCAAATTATTCAATTTTTTCATAGTTTTAACTTATAACAATACTATCCAAAACCCATAAATTCAATTTCACAATCCATCTAATCGATTACAAACATGTTGTAATCATTTACATCATCATTTAGAGCACTGTATTTAATGTTTCTTACTCATGTAATAGATTACAATCAACTCGTTTTTGTTTACATACTGCGAGAATTGGTTACTCCTTTTTATTTTTATTTTTCAGGAAACTAAACAGACATCTTGATTCCACATAACCCAAAATTATATCTCAAACACACTCCAAGCATTTTATAAGTAGTAATCCAGAATAAAATCACAATCAAACAATCTTAACAAAAATAATCATAATATCAAGCAATTAAACATGTAGTAATGCAAACAAGAATCCCTTATTTCCACCTAATCAATGGAGATACTAAAATCTTCGTGTAATTATGGAAGATGGATGATAGAATTGATGATCTCTCATTTTTACTATATTCAATTAGAAGTAACTTATATCATCCAAAGATAATAATATATGTCTTCATTGGTCTTAAATTTGTTACTCTAGCGTTAATTCACTAGATTAATTAATACATTTTTAGACTTATATAATAATGTTACCATTGAATTCATTTTATTTCAATTTTATATTTTTCGATTTCTATAAGAAAAGGAATTTATAATTGGTTTGATCTTAATTCAAATAATATTAATGCAACAAAATATATGAATCATCTACTTTACAAAACATACAAGACTCAAAAGATACCTGTAAATAAGGATATAATAAATAATATAAAATACTCATTAATAATTAAAATATATTATTTATATTTTGTGATACATTTTATTACATAGAAATTCATAATACATATGAATAACTTATTTATTATTATTGGAACTCATCAAACATAGAGCATTATATGTATGCACGACATACAAGCAACTACCATGACATAAATTAAGGATTATTTTGTTAGCATTTACTTTGACATTCATTCACACACTTGTCAAAGTCTTCTGCCAGCCGTTTTCCGATACATTGTAAGTCACACTTTATTTCACACCAAGGTTCTGCCAACTTGATTGAAATATATTCTTGAGATTGAGGGATGCATTCAACTTGTATTACAACAAACATAATCATTAACATCACCACTACACTAATTTTTGCGGTGCTTACTCCCATAACTATTCTTGATGTGTATCTTTTATCAATTTTCTTAAGTTCAATGTTTTTTTTTATTTTCTTAGATTCTACCAATGATATTATTTATAGTCAAAAAAATGTATGCTTAAGATCTTCAAGCGTATGTAAACGATATGAAAAAAAAATCTTATATTCAATAAAAACAATATCTGATTTATATAAATAATTTACTTAATATATACTGTGAGCATATTATTACTATTTGAATGACAATAATTAATATTATTTTTTACTATTATAATTTTTATATAAAAATAAAGTTTTATTTCTTATGGAATGAAATTATATTTTTATTATTGAAATACCTAATATAATATTTAAATTAATTAGATGTGAAAAAAACTTATATTTTACAAAAACACCCTTACTTATATCTTAATTATACAAATAGTTTACTTAATATATATTATGAGCATATTATTACTATTACATACCAATTATTAATATTATTATTACTATTATAATTTTCCATAAAAAATGAATTTTTATTGTTTATGAAAACAAATGTTAAATAGGTTTAACAAAAGTAAGATAGATGTTGAATTACCTAATATAAAATATAAATTTATTTATTTTACCTTTTTGTTAATTATTTCTAAACAAATTTAGATTACTAACTAAATATTCAAATCTTTATTTTATTTTTACATGACTTACCAGTCCTACAAGGACAAAGTCTCTCAAAGATTAATTAAATAGGGTTGATATTTTTGTACTAGAACATTTTCTTATTTAATGGTAAATAGCTCTTATTTTGAAATTTTATAGTCAAGGGACTATATTGAAGTAACTTTTTCATATTTATCTGGATTATTTAATTCTAATATAGAGTGAAAAATATGCTTTTTGATGTTTGAACTAATTAATTAAGATACTCAGATACATTTTAAATTATAAATTTCATAATAAGAACAAAGAAGTTTAACCAAGAAGCATAAAAATTGATTGTTTAACTATGTATAGTTCACACTATCTTATTGTCTAAACTCTCAATCTAAACATATTTAAGGTCAAAAAAATATAATACTTCAACCAAATAGAATGCAAAATACCAGAACTTGGATATTAAAAAGGTGGTACTGATACAACAAAGTAGCATAAAAATTTTATAATGACTATAAGTCACATAAGATACGTCAAATGTCCATAAAATTTACAACAAGTCCAAATAAAAAAGATAGTTACGAGACACATCGGAAGAAGAAATAAAAATGAAAGTTGCCTTGGATCCATTGACTCGCCTTTCCCTTTTTCTGAAACAAGATCAACTAAAATATATATGAAACGATATGGGGTGTAATATTAATAATTTAGTGGAGTTCTACTCAAAGGTCAAGGGAATCTAAGACTAGAAGATATTCAACATTGTCATAACGCTCACATGTCTACAAAAAACAAAAAGTCGATAGAGGCCTAATGTGCCTCATACAAACTGGGAATGTCAATACACTTGATATAACGTCAAAGTACATTTTAAGAGGCATCTAGGTTCATGGAATGTCAAATGCCTTATATCGCAACTATTATCAACCCTAGTATTTCATAATCTATTACTTCCTATTAGTTATTTTACAAAGTCTTATTTTATAGTGGAACCTATCACATTGCATGGATTGACCATCCTGACTACGGGATTAAATTTTAGCTTGCATAAAACTTCTTGACATTGGTTATATGTATATCAATATATTCTTTTAAAATCCAATTGCAAAAATAACACACATGTTGTAATCATTTACACCATAATCCAAAACTCAAATTATTCAATTTTTTCATAGTTTTAACTTATAACAATACTATCCAAAACCCATAAATTCAATTTCACAATCCATCTAATCGATTAGAGACATGTTGTAATCATTTACATCATCATTTAGACCATTGTATTTAATGTTTCTTACTCATGTAATAGATTACAATAAACTCGTTTTTGTTTACATACTGCGAGAATTGATTACTCCTTTTTATTTTTATTTTTCAGGAAACTAAACAGACATCTTGATTCCACATAACCCAAAATTATATCTCAAACACACTCCAAGCATTTTATAAGTAGTAATCCAGAATAAAATCACAATCAAACAATCTTAACAAAAATAATCATAATATCAAGCAATTAAACATGTAGTAATGCAAACAAGAATCCCTTATTTCCACCTAATCAATGGAGATACAAAAATCTTCGTGGAATTATGGAAGATGGATTAGATGGTCTTAAATTTTTAATATATTCAATTACAAGTAACTTATATCATCCAAAGAAAATAATATATGTCTTCATTGGTCTTAAATTTGTTACTCTAGCGTTAATTCACTAGATTAATTAATACATTTTTAGACTTATATAATAATTTTACCATTGAATTAGTTATATTTCAATTTTATATTGTTCGATTTCTATAAGAAAAGGAATTTATAATTGGTTTGATCTTAATTCAAATAATATTAATGCAACAAATTATATGAATCATCTACTTTACAAAATATATAAGACTCAACAGATACCTGTAAATAAGGATATAATAAATAATATAAAAAACTCATTAATAATTAAAATATATTATTTATATTTCGTGATACATTTTATTACATAGAAATTCATAATACATATGAATGACTTATTTATTATTATTGGAACTCATCAAACATAGAGCATTATATGTATGCACGACATGCAAGCACCTACCATGACATAAATTAAGGATTATTTTGTTAGCATTTACTTTGACATTCATTCACACACTTTTCATGGTCTTCTACCAGCCGTTCTCCGATACATTTTAAGTCACACTTTATTTCACACCAAATTCCTGCCAACTTGATTGGAATATATTCTTGAGATTGAGGGATGCATTCAACTTGTATTACAACGAACATAATCATTAACATCACCACTACACTAATTTTTGCGGTGCTCACTCCCATAACTATTCTTGATGTGTATCTTTTATCAATTTTTTTAAGTTCAATGTTTTTTTTTTATTTTCTTTGGTTCTACCAATGACATTATTTATAGTCAAAAAATGTATGCGTAAGATCTTCAAGCGTATGTAAAAGATATGATAAAAAAAATCATATATTCAATAAAAACAATATCTGAATTATACAAATAATTTACTTAATATATACTATGAGCATATTATTACTATTTGAATGCCAATAATTAATATTATTTTTTACTATTATAATTTTCATATAAAAATAAAGTTTTATTGTTTATGGAATAAAATTATATTTTTATTATTGAAATACCTAATATAATATTTAAATTAATTAGATGTGAAAAAAAAACATATATTTAACAAAAACACCCTTACTTATATCTAAATTATGCAAATAGTTTATTTAATATATATTATGCGCATATTATTACTATTACATTCCAATTATTAATATTATTATTACTATTATATTTTTCATAATAAATGATTTTTTATTGTTTATGAAATCAAATGTTAAATAGGTATAACAAAAGTAAGATAGATGTTGAATTACCTAATATAAAATATAAATTAATTTATTTTACCTTTTTGTTAATTCTTTCTAAACAAATTCAGATTACTAATTAAATATTCAAATATTTATTTTATTTTTACATGACTTACCAGTCCTAAAAGGACAAAGTCTCTTAATGATTAATTAAATAAGGTTGATATTTTTGTACTAGAACATTTTCTTATTTAATGGTTAATAGCTCTTATTTTGAAATTTTATATTCGCGGGATTATATTGAAGTAACTTTTTTATACTCATCTGGATTATTTAATTCTAATATAGAGTGAAAAATATGCTTTTTGGTGTTTGAACTAATTAATTAAGATATTCAGATACATTTAAATTATAAATTTCATAATAAGAACAAAGAAGTTTAACAAGAAGCATAAAAATTGATTGTTTAACTATGTATAGTTCACACTATCATTTTGTCTAAACTCTCAATCTAAACATATTTAAGGTCAAAAAAATTATAATACTTCAACGAAATAGAATCTAAAATACCAGAACTTGGATATTAAAAAGGTGGTACCGATACAAAAAAGTAGCGTAAAACTTTTATAATGACTAGAAGTCACATAAGATACGTCAAATGTGCATACAATTTATAACAAGTCCAAACAAAAAAGATAGTTATGAGACACAACGGAAGAAGAAATAAAAATGAAAGTTGCCTTGGATCCATTGACTTGCCTTTCCCTTTTTCAGAATAAAGATCAACTAAAATATATAAGAAACAATATGGGGTGTGATATTAATAATTTAGTGGAGTTCTACTTAAAGGTTAAGGGAATCTAAGACTAGAAGATATTCAACATTGTCATAACGCTCACATGTCTACAAAAAAAACAAAATTCGATAGAGGCTTAATGTGCCTCATACAATCTGGGAATGTCAATACACTTGATATAACGTCCAAGTACATTTTAAGAGGCATGTGGCTTCATGGAATGTCAAATGCCTTATATCACAACTCATATCAAGCCTAGTATTTCATAATCGATTACTTCCTATTAGTTATTTTACAAAGTCTTATTTTATAGTGGAACCTATCACATTGCATGGATTAACCATCCTGACTACGGGATTACATTTTAGCTTGCTTAAAAGTTCTTGATATTGATTATATGTATATCAATAGATTCTTTTAAATCAAATTTGAAAAAATCACACACATGTTGTAATCATTTACACCATAATCCAAAACTCAAATTATTCAATTTTTCCATAGTTTTAATTTATAACAATATTATCCAAAACCCATAAATTCAATTTCACAATCCATGTAATCGATTACAGACTAGTTGTAATCATTTACATCATCATCTAGAGCACTTTACTTAATGTTTCTTACTCATGTAATAGATTATAATCAACTCTTTTTTGTTTACATACTGCGAGAATTGGTTACTCCTTTTTATTTTTATTTTTCAGGAAACTAAACAGACATCTTGATTCCACATAACCCTAAATTATATCTCAAAACACAATCCAAGCATTTTAAAAGTAGTAATCCATAATGCAATCACAATCAAACAATCTTAACAAAAATAATCATAATAACAAGCAATTAAACATGTAGTAATGCAAACAAGAATCCCTTATTTCCACCTAAACAATGGAGATACTAAAATCTTCGTGGAATTATGGTAGAGGGATTATAGAATTGATGCTCTCTCATTTTTACTATATTCAATTACAAGTAACTTATATCATCCAACGAAAATAATATATGTCTTCATTTGTCTTAAATTTGTTACTCTAGCATTAATTAACTAGATTAATTAATACATTTTTAGACTTATATAATAATTTTACCTTTGAATTAGTTATATTTCAATTTAATATTGTTCGATTTCTATAAGAAAAGGAATTTATAATTGGTTTCATCTTAATTCAAATAATATTAATGCAACAAATTATATGAATCATCTACTTTACAAAACATATAAGACTCAAAAGATACCTGTAAATAAGGATATAATAAATAATATAAAAAACTCATTAATAATTAAAATATATTATATATATATTTCGTGATACATTTTATTACATAGAAATTCATAATACATATGAATGACTTATTTATTATTATTGGAACTCATCAAACATAGAGCATTATATGTATGCACGACATGCAAGCACCTACCATGACATAAATTAAGGATTATTTTGTTAGCATTTACTTTGACATTCATTCACACACTTTTCATGGTCTTCTACCAGCCGTTCTCCGATACATTTTAAGTCACACTTTATTTCACACCAAATTCCTGCCAACTTGATTGGAATATATTTTTTAGATTGAGGGATGCATTCAACTTGTATTACAACGAACATAATCATTAACATCACCACTACACTAATTTTTGCGGTGCTCATTCCCATAACTATTCTTGATGTGTATCTTTTATCAATTTTTTTAAGTTCAATGTTTTTTTTTTATTTTCTTTGATTCTACCAATGACATTATTTATAGTCAAAAAATGTATGCGTAAGATCTTCAAGCGTTTGTAAAAGATATGATAAAAAAAAATCATATATTCAATAAAAACAATATCTGAATTATACAAATAATTTACTTAATATATACTATGAGCATATTATTACTATTTGAATGCCAATAATTAATATTATTTTTTACTATTATAATTTTCATATAAAAATAAAGTTTTATTGTTTATGGAATAAAATTATATTTTTATTATTGAAATACCTAATATAATATTTAAATTAATTAGATGTGAAAAAAAAACATATATTTAACAAAAACACCCTTACTTATATCTAAATTATGCAAATAGTTTATTTAATATATATTATGCGCATATTATTACTATTACATTCCAATTATTAATATTATTATTACTATTATATTTTTCATAATAAATGATTTTTTATTGTTTATGAAATCAAATGTTAAATAGGTATAACAAAAGTAAGATAGATGTTGAATTACCTAATATAAAATATAAATTAATTTATTTTACCTTTTTGTTAATTCTTTCTAAACAAATTCAGATTACTAATTAAATATTCAAATATTTATTTTATTTTTACATGACTTACCAGTCCTAAAAGGACAAAGTCTCTCAATGATTAATTAAATAAGGTTGATATTTTTGTACTAGAACATTTTCTTATTTAATGGTTAATAGCTCTTATTTTGAAATTTTATATTCGCGGGATTATATTGAAGTAACTTTTTTATACTCATCTGGATTATTTAATTCTAATATAGAGTGAAAAATATGCTTTTTGGTGTTTGAACTAATTAATTAAGATATTCAGATACATTTTAAATTATAAATTTCATAATAAGAACAAAGAAGTTTAACAAGAAGCATAAAAATTGATTGTTTAACTATGTATAGTTCACACTATCATTTTGTCTAAACTCTCAATCTAAACATATTTAAGGTCAAAAAAATTATAATACTTCAACGAAATAGAATCTAAAATACCAGAACTTGGATATTAAAAAGGTGGTACCGATACAAAAAAGTAGCGTAAAACTTTTATAATGACTAGAAGTCACATAAGATACGTCAAATATGCATACAATTTATAACAAGTCCAAACAAAAAAGATAGTTATGAGACACAACGGAAGAAGAAATAAAAATGAAAGTTGCCTTGGATCCATTGACTTGCCTTTCCCTTTTTCAGAATAAAGATCAACTAAAATATATAAGAAACAATATGGGGTGTGATATTAATAATTTAGTGGAGTTCTACTTAAAGGTTAAGGGAATCTAAGACTAGAAGATATTCAACATTGTCATAACGCTCACATGTCTACAAAAAAAACAAAATTCGATAGAGGCTTAATGTGCCTCATACAATCTGGGAATGTCAATACACTTGATATAACGTCCAAGTACATTTTAAGAGGCATGTGGCTTCATGGAATGTCAAATGCCTTATATCACAACTCATATCAAGCCTAGTATTTCATAATCGATTACTTCCTATTAGTTATTTTACAAAGTCTTATTTTATAGTGGAACCTATCACATTGCATGGATTAACCATCCTGACTACGGGATTACATTTTAGCTTGCTTAAAAGTTCTTGATATTGATTATATGTATATCAATAGATTCTTTTAAATCAAATTTGAAAAAATCACACACATGTTGTAATCATTTACACCATAATCCAAAACTCAAATTATTCAATTTTTCCATAGTTTTAATTTATAACAATATTATCCAAAACCCATAAATTCAATTTCACAATCCATGTAATCGATTACAGACTAGTTGTAATCATTTACATCATCATCTAGAGCACTTTACTTAATGTTTCTTACTCATGTAATAGATTATAATCAACTCTTTTTTGTTTACATACTGCGAGAATTGGTTACTCCTTTTTATTTTTATTTTTCAGGAAACTAAACAGACATCTTGATTCCACATAACCCTAAATTATATCTCAAAACACAATCCAAGCATTTTAAAAGTAGTAATCCATAATGCAATCACAATCAAACAATCTTAACAAAAATAATCATAATAACAAGCAATTAAACATGTAGTAATGCAAACAAGAATCCCTTATTTCCACCTAAACAATGGAGATACTAAAATCTTCGTGGAATTATGGTAGAGGGATTATAGAATTGATGCTCTCTCGTTTTTACTATATTCAATTACAAGTAACTTATATCATCCAACGAAAATAATATATGTCTTCATTTGTCTTAAATTTGTTACTCTAGCATTAATTCACTAGATTAATTAATACATTTTTAGACTTATATAATAATTTTACCATTGAATTAGTTATATTTCAATTTTATATTGTTCGATTTCTATAAGAAAAGGAATTTATAATTGGTTTGATCTTAATTCAAATAGTATTAATGCAACAAATTATATGAATCATCTACTTTACAAAACATATAAGACTCAAAAGATACCTGTAAATAAGGATATAATAAATAATATAAAAAACTCATTAATAATTAAAATATATTATTTATATTTCGTGATACATTTTATTACATAGAAATTCATAATACATATGAATGACTTATTTATTATTATTGGAACTCATCAAACATAGAGCATTATATGTATGCACGACATGCAAGCACCTACCATGACATAAATTAAGGATTATTTTGTTAGCATTTACTTTGACATTCATTCACACACTTTTCATGGTCTTCTACCAGCCGTTCTCCGATACATTTTAAGTCACACTTTATTTCACACCAAATTCCTGCCAACTTGATTGGAATATATTCTTGAGATTGAGGGATGCATTCAACTTGTATTACAACGAACATAATCATTAACATCACCACTACACTAATTTTTGCGGTGCTCACTCCCATAACTATTCTTGATGTGTATCTTTTATCAATTTTTTTAAGTTCAATGTTTTTTTTTTATTTTCTTTGGTTCTACCAATGACATTATTTATAGTCAAAAAATGTATGCGTAAGATCTTCAAGCGTATGTAAAAGATATGATAAAAAAAATCATATATTCAATAAAAACAATATCTGAATTATACAAATAATTTACTTAATATATACTATGAGCATATTATTACTATTTGAATGCAAATAATTAATATTATTTTTTACTATTATAATTTTCATATAAAAATAAAGTTTTATTGTTTATGGAATGAAATTATATTTTTATTATTGAAATACCTAATATAATATTTAAATTAATTAGATGTGAAAAAAAAACATATATTTAACAAAAACACCCTTACTTATATCTAAATTATGCAAATAGTTTATTTAATATATATTATGCACATATTATTACTATTACATACCAATTA
This sequence comes from Lathyrus aphaca, assembly GCA_963966055.1. Taxonomy (NCBI): domain Eukaryota; kingdom Viridiplantae; phylum Streptophyta; class Magnoliopsida; order Fabales; family Fabaceae; genus Lathyrus; species Lathyrus aphaca. The sequence continues at coordinate 564,895,387 of OZ014520.1, forward strand.
TTAATATTATTATTATTATTATATTTTTCATAATAAATGATTTTTTATTGTTTATGAAATCAAATGTTAAATAGGTATAACAAAAGTAAGATAGATGTTGAATTACCTAATATAAATTATAAATTAATTTATTTTACCTTTTTGTTAATTCTTTCTAAACAAATTCAGATTACTAATTAAATATTCAAATATTTATTTTATTTTTACATGACTTACCAGTCCTAAAAGGACAAAGTCTCTCAATGATTAATTAAATAAGGTTGATATTTTTGTACTAGAACATTTTCTTATTTAATGGTTAATAGCTCTTATTTTGAAATTTTATATTCGCGGGATTATATTGAAGTAACTTTTTTATACTCATCTGGATTATTTAATTCTAATATAGAGTGAAAAATATGCTTTTTGGTGTTTGAACTAATTAATTAAGATATTCAGATACATTTTAAATTATAAATTTCATAATAAGAACAAAGAAGTTTAACAAGAAGCATAAAAATTGATTGTTTAACTATGTATAGTTCACACTATCATTTTGTCTAAACTCTAAATCTAAACATATTTAAGGTCAAAAAAATTATAATACTTCAACGAAATAGAATCTGAAATACCAGAACTTGGATATTAAAAAGGTGGTACCGATACAAAAAAGTAGCGTAAAACTTTTATAATGACTAGAAGTCACATAAGATACGTCAAATGTGCATACAATTTATAACAAGTCCAAACAAAAAAGATAGTTACGAGGCACAACGGAAGAAGAAATAAAAATGAAAATTGCCTTGGATCCATTGACTTGCCTTTCCCTTTTTCAGAATAAAGATCAACTAAAATATATAAAAAACAATATGGGGTGTGATATTAATAATTTAGTGGAGTTCTACTTAAAGGTTAAGGGAATCTAAGTCTAGAAGATATTCAACATTGTCATAACGCTCACATGTCTACAAAAAAAACAAAATTCGATAGAGGCTTAATGTGCCTCATACAATCTGGGAATGTCAATACACTTGATATAACGTCCAAGTACATTTTAAGAGGCATGTGGCTTCATGGAATGTCAAATGCCTTATATCACAACTCATATCAAGCCTAGTATTTCATAATCGATTACTTCCTATTAGTTATTTTACAAAGTCTTATTTTATAGTGGAACCTATCACATTGCATGGATTAACCATCCTGACTACGGGATTACATTTTAGCTTGCTTAAAAGTTCTTGATATTGATTATATGTATATCAATAGATTCTTTTAAATCAAATTTGAAAAAATTAGACACATGTTGTAATCATTTACACCATAATCCAAAACTCAAATTATTCAATTTTTCCATAGTTTTAATTTGTAACAATATTATCCAAAACCCATAAATTCAATTTCACAATCCATGTAATCGATTACAGACTAGTTGTAATCATTTACATCATCATCTAGAGCACTTTACTTAATGTTTCTTACTCATGTAATAGATTATAATCAACTCTTTTTTGTTTACATACTGCGAGAATTGGTTACTCCTTTTTATTTTTATTTTTCAGGAAACTAACCAGACATCTTGATTCCACATAACCCTAAATTATATCTCAAACACAATTCAAGCATTTTAAAAATAGTAATCCATAATGCAATCACAATCAAACAATCTTAACAAAAATAATCATAATAACAAGCAATTAAACATGTAGTAATGCAAACAAGAATCCCTTATTTCCACCTAAACAATGGAGATACTAAAATCTTCGTGGAATTATGGTAGATGGATTATAGAATTGATGCTCTCTCGTTTTTACTATATTCAATTACAAGTAACTTATATCATCCAACGAAAATAATATATGTCTTCATTTGTCTTAAATTTGTTACTCTAGCATTAATTCACTAGATTAATTAAAACATTTTTAGACTTATATAATAATTTTACCATTGAATTAGTTATATTTCAATTTTATATTGTTCGATTTCTATAAGAAAAGGAATTTATAATTGGTTTGATCTTAATTCAAATAATATTAATGCAACAAATTATATGAATCATCTACTTTACAAAACATATATAAGACTCAAAAGATACCTGTAAATAAGGATATAATAAATAATATAAAAAACTCATTAATAATTAAAATATATTATTTATATTTCGTGATACATTTTATTACATAGAAATTCATAATACATATGAATGACTTATTTATTATTATTGGAACTCATCAAACATAGAGCATTATATGTATGCACGACATACAAGCACCTACCATGACATAAATTAAGGATTATTTTGTTAGCATTTACTTTGACATTCATTCACACACTTTTCATGGTCTTCTACCAGCCGTTCTCCGATACATTTTAAGTCACACTTTATTTCACACCAAATTCCTGCCAACTTGATTGGAATATATTCTTGAGATTGAGGGATGCATTCAACTTGTATTACAACGAACATAATCATTAACATCACCACTACACTAATTTTTGCGGTGCTCACTCCCATAACTATTCTTGATGTGTATCTTTTATCAATTTTTTTAAGTTCAATGTTTTTTTTTTATTTTCTTTGATTCTACCAATGACATTATTTATAGTCAAAAAATGTATGCGTAAGATCTTCAAGCGTATGTAAAAGATATGATAAAAAAAATCATATATTCAATAAAAACAATATCTGAATTATACAAATAATTTACTTAATATATACTATGAGCATATTATTACTATTTGAATGCCAATAATTAATAATATTTTTTACTATTATAATTTTCATATAAAAATAAAGTTTTATTGTTTATGGAATGAAATTATATTTTTATTATTGAAATACCTAATATAATATTTAAATTAATTAGATGTGAAAAAAAAACATATATTTAACAAAAACACCCTTACTTATATCTAAATTATGCAAATAGTTTATTTAATATATATTATGCGCATATTATTACTATTACATACCAATTATTAATATTATTAATACTATTATATTTTTCATAATAAATGATTTTTTATTGTTTATGAAATCAAATGTTAAATAGGTATAACAAAAGTAAGATAGATGTTGAATTACCTAATATAAAATATAAATTAATTTATTTTACCTTTTTGTTAATTCTTTCTAAACAAATTCAGATTACTAATTAAATATTCAAATATTTATTTTATTCTTACATGACTTACCAGTCCTAAAAGGACAAAGTCTCTCAATGATTAATTAAATAAGGTTGATATTTTTGTACTAGAACATTTTCTTATTTAATGGTTAATAGCTCTTATTTTGAAATTTTATATTCACGTGATTATATTGAAGTAACTTTTTTATACTCATCTGGATTATTTAATTCTAATATAGAGTGAAAAATATGCTTTTTGGTGTTTGAACTAATTAATTAAGATATTCAGATACATTTTAAATTATAAATTTTATAATAAGAACAAAGAAGTTTAACAAGAAGCATACAAATTGATTGTTTAACTATGTATAGTTCACACTATCATTTTGTCTAAACTCTCAATCTAAACATATTTAAGGTCAAAAAAATTATAATACTTCAACGAAATAGAATCTAAAATACCAGAACTTGGATATTAAAAAGGTGGTACCGATACAAAAAAGTAGCGTAGAACTTTTATAATGACTAGAAGTCACATAAGATACGTCAAATGTGCATACAATTTATAACAAGTCCAAACAAAAAAGATAGTTACGAGGCACAACGGAAGAAGAAATAAAAATGAAAGTTGCCTTGGATCCATTGACTTGCCTTTCCCTTTTTCAGAATAAAGATCAACTAAAATATATAAGAAACAATATGGGGTGTGATATTAATAATTTAGTGGAGTTCTACTTAAAGGTTAAGGGAATCTAAGACTAGAAGATATTCAACATTGTCATAACGCTCACATGTCTACAAAAAAAAACAAAATTCGATAGAGGCTTAATGTGCCTCATACAATCTGGGAATGTCAATACACTTGATATAACGTCCAAGTACATTTTAAGAGGCATGTGGCTTCATGGAATGTCAAATGCCTTATATCATAACTCATATCAAGCCTGGTCTTTCATAATCGATTACTTCCTATTAGTTATTTTACAAAGTCTTATTTTATAGTGGAACCTATCACATTGCATGGATTAACCATCCTGACTACGGGATTACATTTTAGCTTGCTTAAAAGTTCTTGATATTGGTTATATGTATATCAATAGATTCTTTTAAATCAAATTGAAAAAATCACACACATGTTGTAATCATTTACACAATAATCCAAAACTCAAATTATTCAATTTTTCCATAGTTTTAATTTATAACAATATTATCCAAAACCCATAAATTCAATTTCACAATCCATGTAATCGATTACAGACTAGTTGTAATCATTTACATCATCATCTAGAGCACTTTACTTAATGTTTCTTACTCATGTAATAGATTATAATCAACTCTTTTTTGTTTACATACTGCGAGAATTGGTTACTCCTTTTTATTTTTATTTTTCAGGAAACTAAACAGACATCTTGATTCCACATAACCCAAATTATATCTCAAACACAATCCAAGCATTTTAAAAGTAGTAATCCATAATGCAATCACAATCAAACAATCTTAACAAAAATAATCATAATAACAAGCAATTAAACATGTAGTAATGCAAACAAGAATCCCTTATTTCCACCTAAACAATGGAGATACTAAAATCTTCGTGGAATTATGGTAGAGGGATTATAGAATTGATGCTCTCTCGTTTTTACTATATTCAATTACAAGTAACTTATATCATCCAACGAAAATAATATATGTCTTCATTTGTCTTAAATTTGTTACTCTAGCATTAATTCACTAGATTAATTAAAACATTTTTAGACTTATATAATAATTTTACCATTGAATTAGTTATATTTCAATTTTATAGTGTTCGATTTCTATAAGAAAAGGAATTTATAATTGGTTTGATCTTAATTCAAATAATATTAATGCAACAAATTATATGAATCATCTACTTTACAAAACATATAAGACTCAAAAGATACCTGTAAATAAGGATATAATAAATAATATAAAATACTCGTTAATAATTAAAATATATTATTTATATTTCGTGATACTTTTTATTACATAGAAATTCATAATACATATGAATGACTTATTTATTATTATTGGAACTCATCAAACATAGAGCATTATATGTATGCACGACATGCAAGCACCTACCATGACATAAATTAAGGATTATTATGTTAGCATTTACTTTGACAATCATTCACACACTTTTCATGGTCTTCTACCAGCCGTTCTCCGATACATTTTAAGTCACACTTTATTTCACACCAAATTCCTGCCAACTTGATTGGAATATATTCTTGAGATTGAGGGATTCATTCAACTTGTATTACAACGAACATAATCATTAACATCACCACTACACTAATTTTTGCGGTGCTCACTCCCATAACTATTCTTGATGTGTATCTTTTATCAATTTTTTTAAGTTCAATGTTTTTTTTTATTTTCTTTGATTCTACCAATGACATTATTTATAGTCAAAAAATGTATGTGTAAGATCTTCAAGCGTATGTAAAAGATATGATAAAATAAATCATATATTCAATAAAAACAATATCTGAATTATACAAATAATTTACTTAATATATACTATGAGCATTTTATTACTATTTGAATGCCAATAATTAATATTATTTTTTACTATTATAGTTTTCATATAAAAATAAATTTTTATAGTTTATGGAATGAAATTATATTTTTATTATTGAAATACCTTATATAATATTTAAATTAATTAGATGTGAAAAAAACATATATTTAACAAAAACACCCTTACTTATATCTAAATTATGCAAATAGTTTATTTAATATATATTATGAGCATATTATTACTATTACATACCAATTATTAATATTATTATTACTATTATATTTTTCATAATAAATGATTTTTTATTGTTTATGAAATCAAATGTTAAATAGGTATAACAAAAGTAAGATAGATGTTGAATTACCTAATATAAAATATAAATTAATTTATTTTACCTTTTTGTTAATTCTTTCTAAACAAATTTAGATTACTAATTAAATATTCAAATATTTATTTTATTTTTACATGACTTACCAGTCCTAAAAGGACAAAGTCTCTCAATGATTAATTAAATAAGGTTGATATTTTTGTACTAGAACATTTTCTTATTTAATGGTTAATAGCTCTTATTTTGAAATTTTATATTCAAGGGATTATATTGAAGTAACTTTTTTATACTCATCTGGATTATTTAATTCTAATATAGAGTGAAAAATATGCTTTTTGGTGTTTGAACTAATTAATTAAGATATTCAGATACATTTTAAATTATAAATTTCATAATAAGAACAAAGAAGTTTAACAAAGAAGCATAAAAATTGATTGTTTAACTATGTATAGTTCACACTATCATTTTGTCTAAACTCTCAATCTAAACATATTTAAGGTCAAAATTATTATAATACTTCAACCAAATAGAATCTAAAATACCAGAACTTGGATATTAAAAAGGTGGTACTGATACAACAAAGTAGCGTAAAACTTTTATAATGACTAGAAGTCACATAAGATACGTCAAATGTGCATACAATTTATAACAAGTCCAAACAAAAAAGATAGTTACGAGGCACAACGGAAGAAGAAACAAAAATGAAAGTTGCCTTGGATCCATTGACTTGCCTTTCCCTTTTTCTGAATAAATATCAACTAAAATATATAAGAAACAATATGGGGTGTGATATTAATAATTTATTGGAGTTCTACTTAAAGGTTAAGGGAATCTAAGACTAGAAGATATTCAACATTGTCATAACGGTCACATGTCTACAAAAAAAACAAAATTCAATAGAGGCTTAATGTGCCTCATACAATCTTAGAATGTCAATACACTTGATATAACGTCCAAGTACATTTTAAGAGGCATGTGGCTTCATGGAATGTAAAATGCCTTATATCATAACTCATATCAAGCCTGGTCTTTCATAATCGATTACTTCCTATTAGTTATTTTACAAAGTCTTATTTTATAGTGGAACCTATCACATTGCATGGATTAACCATCCTGACTACGGGATTACATTTTAGCTTGCTTAAAAGTTCTTGATATTGGTTATATGTATATCAATAGATTCTTTTAAATCAAATTGAAAAAATCACACACATGTTGTAATCATTTACACAATAATCCAAAACTCAAATTATTCAATTTTTCCATAGTTTTAATTTATAACAATATTATCCAAAACCCATAAATTCAATTTCACAATCCATGTAATCGATTACAGACTAGTTGTAATCATTTACATCATCATCTAGAGCACTTTACTTAATGTTTCTTACTCATGTAATAGATTATAATCAACTCTTTTTTGTTTACATACTGCGAGAATTAGTTACTCCTTTTTATTTTTATTTTTCAGGAAACTAAACAGACATCTTGATTCCACATAACCCTAAATTATATCTCAAACACAATCCAAGCATTTTAAAAGTAGTAATCCATAATGCAATCACAATCAAACAATCTTAACAAAAATAATCATAATAACAAGCAATTAAACATGTAGTAATGCAAACAAGAATCCCTTATTTCCACCTAAACAATGGAGATACTAAAATCTTCGTGGAATTATGGTAGAGGGATTATAGAATTGATGCTCTCTCGTTTTTACTATATTCAATTACAAGTAACTTATATCATCCAACGAAAATAATATATGTCTTCATTTGTCTTAAATTTGTTACTCTAGCATTAATTCACTAGATTAATTAAAACATTTTTAGACTTATATAATAATTTTACCATTGAATTAGTTATATTTCAATTTTATAGTGTTCGATTTCTATAAGAAAAGGAATTTATAATTGGTTTGATCTTAATTCAAATAATATTAATGCAACAAATTATATAAATCATCTACTTTACAAAACATATAAGACTCAAAAGATACCTGTAAATAAGGATATAATAAATAATATAAAATACTCGTTAATAATTAAAATATATTATTTATATTTCGTGATACTTTTTATTACATAGAAATTCATAATACATATGAATGACTTATTTATTATTATTGGAACTCATCAAACATAGAGCATTATATGTATGCACGACATGCAAGCACCTACCATGACATAAATTAAGGATTATTTTGTTAGCATTTACTTTGACAATCATTCACACACTTTTCATGGTCTTCTACCAGCCGTTCTCCGATACATTTTAAGTCACACTTTATTTCACACCAAATTCCTGCCAACTTGATTGGAATATATTCTTGAGATTGAGGGATTCATTCAACTTGTATTACAACGAACATAATCATTAACATCACCACTACACTAATTTTTGCGGTGCTCACTCCCATAACTATTCTTGATGTGTATCTTTTATCAATTTTTTTAAGTTCAATGTTTTTTTTTATTTTCTTTGATTCTACCAATGACATTATTTATAGTCAAAAAATGTATGCGTAAGATCTTCAGGCGTATGTAAAAGATATGATAAAATAAATCATATATTCAATAAAAACAATATCTGAATTATACAAATAATTTACTTAATATATACTATGAGCATTTTATTACTATTTGAATGCCAATAATTAATATTATTTTTTACTATTATAGTTTTCATATAAAAATAAATTTTTATAGTTTATGGAATGAAATTATATTTTTATTATTGAAATACCTAATATAATATTTAAATTAATTAGATGTGAAAAAAACATATATTTAACAAAAACACCCTTACTTATATCTAAATTATGCAAATAGTTTATTTAATATATATTATGAGCATATTATTACTATTACATACCAATTATTAATATTATTATTACTATTATATTTTTCATAATAAATGATTTTTTATTGTTTATGAAATCAAATGTTAAATAGGTATAACAAAAGTAAGATAGATGTTGAATTACCTAATATAAAATATAAATTAATTTATTTTACCTTTTTGTTAATTCTTTCTAAACAAATTTAGATTACTAATTAAATATTCAAATATTTATTTTATTTTTACATGACTTACCAGTCCTAAAAGGACAAAGTCTCTCAATGATTAATTAAATAAGGTTGATATTTTTGTACTAGAACATTTTCTTATTTAATGGTTAATAGCTCTTATTTTGAAATTTTATATTCAAGGGATTATATTGAAGTAACTTTTTTATACTCATCTGGATTATTTAATTCTAATATAGAGTGAAAAATATGCTTTTTGGTGTTTGAACTAATTAATTAAGATATTCAGATACATTTTAAATTATAAATTTCATAATAAGAACAAAGAAGTTTAACAAAGAAGCATAAAAATTGACTGTTTAACTATGTATAGTTCACACTATCATTTTGTCTAAACTCTCAATCTAAACATATTTAAGGTCAAAATTATTATAATAATTCAACCAAATAGAATCTAAAATACCAGAACTTGGATATTAAAAAGGTGGTACTGATACAACAAAGTAGCGTAAAACTTTTATAATGACTAGAAGTCACATAAGATACGTCAAATGTGCATACAATTTATAACAAGTCCAAACAAAAAAGATAGTTACGAGGCACAACGGAAGAAGAAACAAAAATGAAAGTTGCCTTGGATCCATTGACTTGCCTTTTCCTTTTTCTGAATAAATATCAACTAAAATATATAAGAAACAATATGGGGTGTGATATTAATAATTTAGTGGAGTTCTACTTAAAGGTTAAGGGAATCTAAGACTAGAAGATATTCAACATTGTCATAACGGTCACATGTCTACAAAAAAAACAAAATTCAATAGAGGCTTAATGTGCCTCATACAATCTTAGAATGTCAATACACTTGATATAACGTCCAAGTACATTTTAAGAGGCATGTGGCTTCATGGAATGTCAAATGCCTTATATCATAACTCATATCAAGCCTGGTCTTTCATAATCGATTACTTCCTATTAGTTATTTTACAAAGTCTTATTTTATAGTGGAACCTATCACATTGCATGGATTAACCATCCTGACTACGGGATTACATTTTAGCTTGCTTAAAAGTTCTTGATATTGGTTATATGTATATCAATAGATTCTTTTAAATCAAATTGAAAAAATCACACACATGTTGTAATCATTTACACAATAATCCAAAACTCAAATTATTCAATTTTTCCATAGTTTTAATTTATAACAATATTATCCAAAACCCATAAATTCAATTTCACAATCCATGTAATCGATTACAGACTAGTTGTAATCATTTACATCATCATCTAGAGCACTTTACTTAATGTTTCTTACTCATGTAATAGATTATAATCAACTCTTTTTTGTTTACATACTGCGAGAATTGGTTACTCCTTTTTATTTTTATTTTTCAGGAAACTAAACAGACATCTTGATTCCACATAACCCTAAATTATATCTCAAACACAATCCAAGCATTTTAAAAGTAGTAATCCATAATGCAATCACAATCAAACAATCTTAACAAAAATAATCATAATAACAAGCAATTAAACATGTAGTAATGCAAACAAGAATCCCTTATTTCCACCTAAACAATGGAGATACTAAAATCTTCGTGGAATTATGGTAGAGGGATTATAGAATTGATGCTCTCTCGTTTTTACTATATTCAATTACAAGTAACTTATATCATCCAACGAAAATAATATATGTCTTCATTTGTCTTAAATTTGTTACTCTAGCATTAATTCACTAGATTAATTAAAACATTTTTAGACTTATATAATAATTTTACCATTGAATTAGTTATATTTCAATTTTATAGTGTTCGATTTCTATAAGAAAAGGAATTTATAATTGGTTTGATCTTAATTCAAATAATATTAATGCAACAAATTATATGAATCATCTACTTTACAAAACATATAAGACTCAAAAGATACCTGTAAATAAGGATATAATAAATAATATAAAATACTCGTTAATAATTAAAATATATTATTTATATTTCGTGATACTTTTTATTACATAGAAATTCATAATACATATGAATGACTTATTTATTATTATTGGAACTCATCAAACATAGAGCATTATATGTATGCACGACATGCAAGCACCTACCATGACATAAATTAAGGATTATTATGTTAGCATTTACTTTGACAATCATTCACACACTTTTCATGGTCTTCTACCAGCCGTTCTCCAATACATTTTAAGTCACACTTTATTTCACACCAAATTCCTGCCAACTTGATTGGAATATATTCTTGAGATTGAGGGATTCATTCAACTTGTATTACAACGAACATAATCATTAACATCACCACTACACTAATTTTTGCGGTGCTCACTCCCATAACTATTCTTGATGTGTATCTTTTATCAATTTTTTTAAGTTCAATGTTTTTTTTTATTTTCTTTGATTCTACCAATGACATTATTTATAGTCAAAAAATGTATGCGTAAGATCTTCAAGCGTATGTAAAAGATATGATAAAATAAATCATATATTCAATAAAAACAATATCTGAATTATACAAATAATTTACTTAATATATACTATGAGCATTTTATTACTATTTGAATGCCAATAATTAATATTATTTTTTACTATTATAGTTTTCATATAAAAATAAATTTTTATAGTTTATGGAATGAAATTATATTTTTATTATTGAAATACCTAATATAATATTTAAATTAATTAGATGTGAAAAAAACATATATTTAACAAAAACACCCTTACTTATATCTAAATTATGCAAATAGTTTATTTAATATATATTATGAGCATATTATTACTATTACATACCAATTATTAATATTATTATTACTATTATATTTTTCATAATAAATGATTTTTTATTGTTTATGAAATCAAATGTTAAATAGGTATAACAAAAGTAAGATAGATGTTGAATTACCTAATATAAAATATAAATTAATTTATTTTACCTTTTTGTTAATTCTTTCTAAACAAATTTAGATTACTAATTAAATATTCAAATATTTATTTTATTTTTACATGACTTACCAGTCCTAAAAGGACAAAGTCTCTCAATGATTAATTAAATAAGGTTGATATTTTTGTACTAGAACATTTTCTTATTTAATGGTTAATAGCTCTTATTTTGAAATTTTATATTCAAGGGATTATATTGAAGTAACTTTTTTATACTCATCTGGATTATTTAATTCTAATATAGAGTGAAAAATATGCTTTTTGGTGTTTGAACTAATTAATTAAGATATTCAGATACATTTTAAATTATAAATTTCATAATAAGAACAAAGAAGTTTAACAAAGAAGCATAAAAATTGATTGTTTAACTATGTATAGTTCACACTATCATTTTGTCTAAACTCTCAATCTAAACATATTTAAGGTCAAAATTATTATAATACTTCAACCAATTAGAATCTAAAATACCAGAACTTGGATATTAAAAAGGTGGTACTGATACAACAAAGTAGCGTAAAACTTTTATAATGACTAGAAGTCACATAAGATACGTCAAATGTGCATACAATTTATAACAAGTCCAAACAAAAAAGATAGTTACGAGGCACAACGGAAGAAGAAACAAAAATGAAAGTTGCCTTGGATCCATTGACTTGCCTTTCCCTTTTTCTGAATAAATATCAACTAAAATATATAAGAAACAATATGGGGTGTGATATTAATAATTTAGTGGAGTTCTACTTAAAGGTTAAGGGAATCTAAGACTAGAAGATATTCAACATTGTCATAACGGTCACATGTCTACAAAAAAAACAAAATTCAATAGAGGCTTAATGTGCCTCATACAATCTTAGAATGTCAATACACTTGATATAACGTCCAAGTACATTTTAAGAGGCATGTGGCTTCATGGAATGTCAAATGCCTTATATCATAACTCATATCAAGCCTGGTATTTCATAATCGATTACTTCCTATTAGTTATTTTACAAAGTCTTATTTTATAGTGGAACCTATCACATTGCATGGATTAACCATCCTGACTACGGGATTACATTTTAGCTTGCTTAAAAGTTCTTGATATTGGTTATATGTATATCAATAGATTCTTTTAAATCAAATTGAAAAAATCACACACATGTTGTAATCATTTACACAATAATCCAAAACTCAAATTATTCAATTTTTCCATAGTTTTAATTTATAACAATATTATCCAAAACCCATAAATTCAATTTCACAATCCATGTAATCGATTACAGACTAGTTGTAATCATTTACATCATCATCTAGAGCACTTTACTTAATGTTTCTTACTCATGTAATAGATTATAATCAACTCTTTTTTGTTTACATACTGCGAGAATTGGTTACTCCTTTTTATTTTTATTTTTCAGGAAACTAAACAGACATCTTGATTCCACATAACCCTAAATTATATCTCAAACACAATCCAAGCATTTTAAAAGTAGTAATCCATAATGCAATCACAATCAAACAATCTTAACAAAAATAATCATAATAACAAGCAATTAAACATGTAGTAATGCAAACAAGAATCCCTTATTTCCACCTAAACAATGGAGATACTAAAATCTTCGTGGAATTATGGTAGAGGGATTATAGAATTGATGCTCTCTCGTTTTTACTATATTCAATTACAAGTAACTTATATCATCCAACGAAAATAATATATGTCTTCATTTGTCTTAAATTTGTTACTCTAGCATTAATTCACTAGATTAATTAAAACATTTTTAGAATTATATAATAATTTTACCATTGAATTAGTTATATTTCAATTTTATAATGTTCGATTTCTATAAGAAAAGGAATTTATAATTGGTTTGATCTTAATTCAAATAATATTAATGCAACAAATTATATGAATCATCTACTTTACAAAACATATAAGACTCAAAAGATACCTGTAAATAAGGATATAATAAATAATATAAAATACTCGTTAATAATTAAAATATATTATTTATATTTCGTGATACTTTTATTACATAGAAATTCATAATACATATGAATGACTTATTTATTATTATTGGAACTCATCAAACATAGAGCATTATATGTATGCACGACATGCAAGCACCTACCATGACATAAATTAAGGATTATTTTGTTAGCATTTACTTTGACAATCATTCACACACTTTTCATGGTCTTCTACCAGCCGTTCTCCGATACATTTTAAGTCACACTTTATTTCACACCAAATTCCTGCCAACTTGATTGGAATATATTCTTGAGATTGAGGGATGCATTCAACTTGTATTACAACGAACATAATCATTAACATCACCACTACACTAATTTTTGCGGTGCTCACTCCCATAACTATTCTTGATGTGTATCTTTTATCAATTTTTTTAAGTTCAATGTTTTTTTTTATTTTCTTTGATTCTACCAATGACATTATTTATAGTCAAAAAATGTATGCGTAAGATCTTCAAGCGTATGTAAAAGATATGATAAAATAAATCATATATTCAATAAAAACAATATCTGAATTATACAAATAATTTACTTAATATATACTATGAGCATTTTATTACTATTTGAATGCCAATAATTAATATTATTTTTTACTATTATAGTTTTCATATAAAAATAAATTTTTATAGTTTATGGAATGAAATTATATTTTTATTATTAAAATACCTAATATAATATTTAAATTAATTAGATGTGAAAAAAACATATATTTAACAAAAACACCCTTACTTATATCTAAATTATGCAAATAGTTTATTTAATTTATATTATGAGCATATTATTACTATTACATACCAATTATTAATATTATTATTACTATTATATTTTTCATAATAAATGATTTTTTATTGTTTATGAAATCAAATGTTAAATAGGTATAACAAAAGTAAGATAGATGTTGAATTACCTAATATAAAATATAAATTAATTTATTTTACCTTTTTGTTAATTCTTTCTAAACAAATTTAGATTACTAATTAAATATTCAAATATTTATTTTATTTTTACATGACTTACCAGTCCTAAAAGGACAAAGTCTCTCAATGATTAATTAAATAAGGTTGATATTTTTGTACTAGAACATTTTCTTATTTAATGGTTAATAGCTCTTATTTTGAAATTTTATATTCAAGGGATTATATTGAAGTAACTTTTTTATACTCATCTGGATTATTTAATTCTAATATAGAGTGAAAAATATGCTTTTTGGTGTTTGAACTAATTAATTAAGATAATCAGATATATTTTAAATTATAAATTTCATAATAAGAACAAAGAAGTTTAACAAAGAAGCATAAAAATTGATTGTTTAACTATGTATAGTTCACACTATCATTTTGTCTAAACTCTCAATCTAAACATATTTAAGGTCAAAATTATTATAATACTTCAACCAAATAGAATCTAAAATACCAGAACTTGGATATTAAAAAGGTGGTACTGATACAACAAAGTAGCGTAAAACTTTTATAATGACTAGAAGTCACATAAGATACGTCAAATGTGCATACAATTTATAACAAGTCCAAACAAAAAAGATAGTTATGAGGCACAACGGAAGAAGAAACAAAAATGAAAGTTGCCTTGGATCCATTGACTTGCCTTTCCCTTTTTCTGAATAAATATCAACTAAAATATATAAGAAACAATATGGGGTGTGATATTAATAATTTAGTGGAGTTCTACTTAAAGGTTAAGGGAATCTAAGACTAGAAGATATTCAACATTGTCATAACGGTCACATGTCTACAAAAAAAACAAAATTCAATAGAGGCTTAATGTGCCTCATACAATCTTAGAATGTCAATACACTTGATATAACGTCCAAGTACATTTTAAGAGGCATGTGGCTTCATGGAATGTCAAATGCCTTATATCATAACTCATATCAAGCCTGGTATTTCATAATCGATTACTTCCTATTAGTTATTTTACAAAGTCTTATTTTATAGTGGAACCTATCACATTGCATGGATTAACCATCCTGACTACGGGATTACATTTTAGCTTGCTTAAAAGTTCTTGATATTTGTTATATGTATATCAATAGATTCTTTTAAATCAAATTGAAAAAATCACACACATGTTGTAATCATTTACACAATAATCCAAAACTCAAATTATTCAATTTTTCCATAGTTTTAATTTATAACAATATTATCCAAAACCCATAAATTCAATTTCACAATCCATGTAATCGATTACAGACTAGTTGTAATCATTTACATCATCATCTAGAGCACTTTACTTAATGTTTCTTACTCATGTAATAGATTATAATCAACTCTTTTTTGTTTACATACTGCGAGAATTGGTTACTCCTTTTTATTTTTATTTTTCAGGAAACTAAACAGACATCTTGATTCCACATAACCCTAAATTATATCTCAAACACAATCCAAGCATTTTAAAAGTAGTAATCCATAATGCAATCACAATCAAACAATCTTAACAAAAATAATCATAATAACAAGCAATTAAACATGTAGTAATGCAAACAAGAATCCCTTATTTCCACCTAAACAATGGAGATACTAAAATCTTCGTGGAATTATGGTAGAGGGATTATAGAATTGATGCTCTCTCGTTTTTACTATATTCAATTACAAGTAACTTATATCATCCAACGAAAATAATATATGTCTTCATTTGTCTTAAATTTGTTACTCTAGCATTAATTCACTAGATTAATTAAAACATTTTTAGAATTATATAATAATTTTACCATTGAATTAGTTATATTTCAATTTTATAATGTTCGATTTCTATAAGAAAAGGAATTTATAATTGGTTTGATCTTAATTCAAATAATATTAATGCAACAAATTATATGAATCATCTACTTTACAAAACATATAAGACTCAAAAGATACCTGTAAATAAGGATATAATAAATAATATAAAATACTCGTTAATAATTAAAATATATTATTTATATTTCGTGATACTTTTATTACATAGAAATTCATAATACATATGAATGACTTATTTATTATTATTGGAACTCATCAAACATAGAGCATGATATGTATGCACGACATGCAAGCACCTACCATGACATAAATTAAGGATTATTTTGTTAGCATTTACTTTGACAATCATTCACACACTTTTCATGGTCTTCTACCAGCCGTTCTCCGATACATTTTAAGTCACACTTTATTTCACACCAAATTCCTGCCAACTTGATTGGAATATATTCTTGAGATTGAGGGATGCATTCAACTTGTATTACAACGAACATAATCATTAACATCACCACTACACTAATTTTTGCGGTGCTCACTCCCATAACTATTCTTGATGTGTATCTTTTATCAATTTTTTTAAGTTCAATGTTTTTTTTTATTTTCTTTGATTCTACCAATGACATTATTTATAGTCAAAAAATGTATGCGTAAGATCTTCAAGCGTATGTAAAAGATATGATAAAAAAAATCATATATTCAATAAAAACAATATCTGAATTATACAAATAATTTACTTAATATATACTATGATCATATTATTACTATTTGAATGCCAATAATTAATATTATTTTTTACTATTATAATTTTCATATAAAAATAAAGTTTTATTGTTTATGGAATGAAATTATATTTTTATTATTGAAATACCTAATATAATATTTAAATTAATTAGATGTGAAAAAAAACATATATTTAACAAAAACACCCTTACTTATATCTAAATTATGCAAATAGTTTATTTAATATATATTATGCGCATATTATTACTATTACATACCAATTATTAATATTATTATTACTATTATATTTTTCATAATAAATGATTTTTTATTGTTTATGAAATAAAATGTTAAATAGGTATATCAAAAGTAAGATAGATGTTGAATTACCTAATATAAAATATAAATTAATTTATTTTACCTTTTTGTTAATTCTTTCTAAACAAATTCAGATTACTAATTAAATATTCAAATATTTATTTTATTCTTACATGACTTACCAGTCCTAAAAGGACAAAGTCTCTCAATGATTAATTAAATAAGGTTGATATTTTTGTACTCGAACATTTTCTTATTTAATGGTTAATAGCTCTTATTTTGAAATTTTATATTCACGGGATTATATTGGAGTAACTTTTTTATACTCATCTGGATTATTTAATTCTAATATAGAGTGAAAAATATGCTTTTTGGTGTTTGAACTAATTAATTAAGATATTCAGATACATTTTAAATTATAAATTTTATAATAAGAACAAAGAAGTTTAACAAGAAGCATAAAAATTGATTGTTTAACTATGTATAGTTCACACTATCATTTTGTCTAAACTCTCAATCTAAACATATTTAAGGTCAAAAAAATTATAATACTTCAACGAAATAGAATCTAAAATACCAGAACTTGGATATTAAAAAGGTGGTACCGATACAAAAAAGTAGCGTAGAACTTTTATAATGACTAGAAGTCACATAAGATACGTCAAATGTGCATACAATTTATAACAAGTCCAAACAAAAAAGATAGTTACGAGGCACAGCGGAAGAAGAAACAAAAATGAAAGTTGCCTTGGATCCATTGACTTGCCTTTCCCTTTTTCTGAATAAATATCAACTAAAATATATAAGAAACAATATGGGGTGTGATATTAATGATTTAGTGGAGTTCTACTTAAAGGTTAAGGGAATCTAAGACTAGAAGATATTCAACATTGTCATAACGGTCACATGTCTACAAAAAAAACAAAATTCAATAGAGGCTTAATGTGCCTCATACAATCTTAGAATGTCAATACACTTGATATAACGTCCAAGTACATTTTAAGAGGCATGTGGCTTCATGGAATGTCAAATGCCTTATATCATAACTCATATCAAGCCTGGTATTTCATAATCGATTACTTCCTATTAGTTATTTTACAAAGTCTTATTTTATAGTGGAACCTATCACATTGCATGGATTAACCATCCTGACTACGGGATTACATTTTAGCTTGCTTAAAAGTTCATGATATTGGTTATATGTATATCAATAGATTCTTTTAAATCAAATTGAAAAAATCACACACATGTTGTAATCATTTACACCATAATCCAAAACTAAAATTATTCAATTTTTCCATAGTTTTAATTTATAACAATATTATCCAAAACCCATAAATTCAATTTCACAATCCATGTAATCGATTACAGACTAGTTGTAATCATTTACATCATCATCTAGAGCACTTTACTTAATGTTTCTTACTCATGTAATAGATTATAATCAACTCTTTTTTGTTTACATACTGTGAGAATTGGTTACTCCTTTATATTTTTATTTTTCAGGAAACTAAACAGACATCTTGATTCCACATAACCCTAAATTATATCTCAAACACAATCCAAGCATTTTAAAAGTAGTAATCCATAATGCAATCACAATCAAACAATCTTAACAAAAATAATCATAATAACAAGCAATTAAACATGTAGTAATGCAAACAAGAATCCCTTATTTCCACCTAAACAATGGAGATACTAAAATCTTCGTGGAATTATGGTAGAGGGATTATAGAATTGATGCTCTCTCGTTTTTACTATATTCAATTACAAGTAACTTATATCATCCAACGAAAATAATATATGTCTTCATTTGTCTTAAATTTGTTACTCTAGCATTAATTCACTAGATTAATTTAAACATTTTTAGACTTATATAATAATTTTACCATTGAATTAGTTATATTTCAATTTTATATTGTTCGATTTCTATAAGAAAAGGAATTTATAATTGGTTTGATCTTAATTCAAATAATATTAATGCAACAAATTATATGAATCATCTACTTTACAAAACATATAAGACTCAAAAGATACCTGTAAATAAGGATATAATAAATAATATAAAAATCTCATTAATAATTAAAATATATTATTTATATTTCGTGATACTTTTTATTACATAGAAATTCATAATACATATGAATGACTTATTTATTATTATTGGAACTCATCAAACATAGAGCATTATATGTATGCACGACATACAAGCACCTACCATGACATAAATTAAGGATTATTTTGTTAGCATTTACTTTGACAATCATTCACACACTTTTCATGGTCTTCTACCAGCCGTTCTCCGATACATTTTAAGTCACACTTTATTTCACACCAAATTCCTGCCAACTTGATTGGAATATATTCTTGAGATTGAGGGATGCATTCAACTTGTATTACAACGAACATAATCATTAACATCACCACTACACTAATTTTTGCGGTGCTCACTCCCATAACTATTCTTGATGTGTATCTTTTATCAATTTTTTTAAGTTCAATGTTTTTTTTTTATTTTCTTTGATTCTACCAATGACATTATTTATAGTCAAAAAATGTATGCGTAAGATCTTCAAGCGTATGTAAAAGATATGATAAAAAAAATCATATATTCAATAAAAACAATATCTGAATTATACAAATAATTTACTTAATATATACTATGATCATATTATTACTATTTGAATGCCAATAATTAATATTATTTTTTACTATTATAATTTTCATATAAAAATAAAGTTTTATTGTTTATGGAATGAAATTATATTTTTATTATTGAAATACCTAATATAATATTTAAATTAATTAGATGTGAAAAAAAACATATATTTAACAAAAACACCCTTACTTATATCTAAATTATGCAAATAGTTTATTTAATATATATTATGCGCATATTATTACTATTACATACCAATTATTAATATTATTATTACTATTATATTTTTCATAATAAATGATTTTTTATTGTTTATGAAATCAAATGTTAAATAGGTATAACAAAAGTAAGATAGATGTTGAATTACCTAATATAAAATATAAATTAATTTATTTTACCTTTTTGTTAATTCTTTCTAAACAAATTCAGATTACTAATTAAATATTCAAATATTTATTTTATTCTTACATGACTTACCAGTCCTAAAAGGACAAAAACTCTCAATGATTAATTGAATAAGGTTGATATTTTTGTACTAGAACATTTTCTTATTTAATGGTTAATAGCTCTTATTTTGAAATTTTATATTCACGGGATTATATTGAAGTAACTTTTTTATACTCATCTGGATTATTTAATTCTAATATAGAGTGAAAAATATGCTTTTTGGTGTTTGAACTAATTAATTAAGATATTCAGATACATTTTAAATTATAAATTTTATAATAAGAACAAAGAAGTTTAACAAGAAGCATAAAAATTGATTGTTTAACTATGTATAGTTCACACTATCATTTTGTCTAAACTCTCAATCTAAACATATTTAAGGTCAAAAAAATTATAATACTTCAACGAAATAGAATCTAAAATACCAGAACTTGGATATTAAAAAGGTGGTACCGATACAAAAAAGTAGCGTAGAACTTTTATAATGACTAGAAGTCACATAAGATACGTCAAATGTGCATACAATTTATAACAAGTCCAAACAAAAAAGATAGTTACGAGGCACAACGGAAGAAGAAATAAAAATGAAAGTTGCCTTGGATCCATTGACTTGCCTTTCCCTTTTTCAGAATAAAGATCAACTAAAATATATAAGAAACAATATGGGGTGTGATATTAATAATTTAGTGGAGTTCTACTTAAAGGTTAAGGGAATCTAAGACTAGAAGATATTCAACATTGTCATAACGCTCACATGTCTACATAAAAAACAAAATTCGATAGAGGCTTAATGTGCCTCATACAATCTGGGAATGTCAATACACTTGATATAACGTCCAAGTACATTTTAAGAGGCATGTGGCTTCATGGAATGTCAAATGCCTTATATCACAACTCATATCAAGCCTGGTATTTCATAATCGATTACTTCCTATTAGTTATTTTACAAAGTCTTATTTTATAGTGGAACCTATCACATTGCATGGATTAACCATCCTGACTACGGGATTACATTTTAGCTTGCTTAAAAGTTCTTGATATTGATTATATGTATATCAATAGATTCTTTTAAATCAAATTTGAAAAAATCACATACATGTTGTAATCATTTACACCATAATCCAAAACTCAAATTATTCAATTTTTCCATAGTTTTAATTTATAACAATATTATCCAAAACCCATAAATTCAATTTCACAATCCATGTAATCGATTACAGACTAGTTGTAATCATTTACATCGTCATCTAGATCACTTTACTTAATGTTTATTACTCATGTAATAGATTATAATCAACTCTTTTTTGTTTACATACTGCGAGAATTGGTTACTCCTTTTTATTTTTATTTTTCAGGAAACTAAACAGACATCTTGATTCCACATAACCCTAAATTATATCTCAAACACAATCCAAGCATTTTAAAAGTAGTAATCCATAATGCAATCACAATCAAACAATCTTAACAAAAATAATCATAATAACAAGCAATTAAACATGTAGTAATGCAAACAAGAATCCCTTATTTCCACCTAAACAATGGAGATACTAAAATCTTCGTGGAATTATGGTAGATGGATTATAGAATTGATGCTCTCTCGTTTTTACTATATTCAATTACAAGTAACTTATATCATCCAACGAAAATAATATATGTCTTCATTTGTCTTAAATTTGTTACTCTAGCATTAATTCACTAGATTAATTAATACATTTTTAGACTTATATAATAATTTTACCATTGAATTAGTTATATTTCAATTTTATACTGTTCGATTTCTATAAGAAAAGGAATTTATAATTGGTTTTATCTTAATTCAAATAATATTAATGCAACAAATTATATGAATTATCTACTTTACAAAACATATAAGACTCAACAGATACCTGTAAATAAGGATATAATAAATAATATAAAATACTCATTAATAATTAAAATATATTATTTATATTTCGTGATACATTTTATTACATAGAAATTCATAATACATATGAATGACTTATTTATTATTATTGGAACTCATCAAACATAGAGCATTATATGTATGCACGACATGCAAGCACCTACCATGACATAAATTAAGGATTATTTTGTTAGCATTTACTTTGACAATCATTCACACACTTTTCATGGTCTTCTACCAGCCGTTCTCCGATACATTTTAAGTCACACTTTATTTCACACCAAATTCCTGCCAACTTGATTGGAATATATTCTTGAGATTGAGGGATTCTTTCAACTTGTATTACAACGAACATAATCATTAACATCACCACTACACTAATTTTTGCGGTGCTCACTCCTATAACTATTCTTGATGTGTATCTTTTATCAATTTTTTTAAGTTCAATGTTTTATTTTTATTTTCTTTGATTCTACCAATGACATTATTTATAGTCAAAAAATGTATGCGTAAGATCTTCAAGCGTATGTAAAAGATATGATAAAAAAAATCATATATTCAATAAAAACAATATCTGAATTATACAAATAATTTACTTAATATATACTATGAGCATTTTATTACTATTTGAATGCCAATAATTAATATTATTTTTTACTATTATAGTTTTCATATAAAAATAAATTTTTATAGTTTATGGAATGAAATTATATTTTTATTATTGAAATACCTAATATAATATTTAAATTAATTAGATGTGAAAAAAACATATATTTAACAAAAACACCCTTACTTATATCTAAATTATGCAAATAGTTTATTTAATATATATTATGAGCATATTATTACTATTACATACCAATTATTAATATTATTATTACTATTATATTTTTCATAATAAATGATTTTTTATTGTTTATGAAATCAAATGTTAAATAGGTATAACAAAAGTAAGATAGATGTTGAATTACCTAATATAAAATATAAATTAATTTATTTTACCTTTTTGTTAATTCTTTCTAAACAAATTTAGATTACTAATTAAATATTCAAATATTTATTTTATTTTTACATGACTTACCAGTCCTAAAAGGACAAAGTCTCTCAATGATTAATTAAATAAGGTTGATATTTTTGTACTAGAACATTTTCTTATTTAATGGTTAATAGCTCTTATTTTGAAATTTTATATTCAAGGGATTATATTGAAGTAACTTTTTTATACTCATCTGGATTATTTAATTCTAATATAGAGTGAAAAATATGCTTTTTGGTGTTTGAACTAATTAATTAAGATATTCAGATACATTTTAAATTATAAATTTCATAATAAGAACAAAGAAGTTTAACAAAGAAGCATAAAAATTGATTGTTTAACTATGTATAGTTCACACTATCATTTTGTCTAAACTCTCAATCTAAACATATTTAAGGTCAAAATTATTATAATACTTCAACCAAATAGAATCTAAAATACCAGAACTTGGATATTAAAAAGGTGGTACTGATACAACAAAGTAGCGTAAAAATTTTATAATGACTAGAAGTCACATAAGATACGTCAAATGTGCATACAATTTATAACAAGTCCAAACAAAAAAGATAGTTACGAGGCACAACGGAAGAAGAAATAAAAATGAAAGTTGCCTTTGATCCATTGACTTGCCTTTCCCTTTTTCTGAATAAATATCAACTAAAATATATAAGAAACAATATGGGGTGTGATATTAATAATTTAGTGGAGTTCTACTTAAAGGTTAAGGGAATCTAAGACTAGAAGATATTCAACATTGTCATAACGGTCACATGTCTACAAAAAAAACAAAATTCAATAGAGGCTTAATGTGCCTCATACAATCTTAGAATGTCAATACACTTGATATAACGTCCAAGTACATTTTAAGAGGCATGTGGATTCATGGAATGTCAAATGCCTTATATCATAACTCATATCAAGCCTGGTATTTCATAATCGATTACTTCCTAATAGTTATTTTACAAAGTCTTATTTTATAGTGGAACCTATCACATTGCATGGATTAACCATGCTGACTAAGGGATTACATTTTAGCTTGCTTAAAAGTTCTTGATATTGGTTATATGTATATCAATATATTCTTTTAAATCAAATTGAAAAAAATCACACACATGTTGTAATCATTTACACCATAATCCAAAACTCAAATTATTCAATTTTTCCATAGTTTTAATTTATAACAATACTATCCAAAACCCATAAATTCAATTTCACAATCCATGTAATCGATTACAAACTAGTTGTAATCATTTACATCATCATTTAGAGCACTTTACTTAATGTTTCTTACTCATGTAATAGATTATAATCAACTCTTTTTTGTTTACATACTGCGAAAATTGGTTACTACTTTTTATTTTTATTTTTCAGGAAACTAAACAGACATCTTGATTCCACATAACCCTAAATTATATCTCAAACACAAATCAAGCATTTTAAAAGTAGTAATCCATAATGCAATCATAATCAAACAATCATAACAAAAATAATCATAATAACAAGCAATTAAACATGTAGTAATGCAAACAAGAATCCCTTATTTCCACCTAAACAATGGAGATACTAAAATCTTCGTGGAATTATGGTAGATGGATTATAGAATTGATGCTCTCTCGTTTTTACTATATTCAATTACAAGTAACTTATATCATCCAACGAAAATAATATATGTCTTCATTTGTCTTAAATTTGTTACTCTAGCATTAATTCACTAGATTAATTAATACATTTTTAGACTTATATAATAATTTTACCATTGAATTAGTTATATTTCAATTTTATAGTGTTCGATTTCTATAAGAAAAGGAATTTATAATTGGTTTGATCTTAATTCAAATAATATTAATGCAACAAATTATATGAATCATCTACTTTACAAAACATATAAGACTCAAAAGATACCTATAAATAAGGATATAATAAATAATATAAAATACTCATTAATAATTAAAATATATTATTTATATTTCGTGATACATTTTATTACATAGAAATTCATAATACATATGAATGACTTATTTACTATTATTGGAACTCATCAAACATAGAGCATTATATGTATGCACGACATGCAAGCACCTACCATGACATAAATTAAGGATTATTTTGTTAGCATTTACTTTGACATTCATTCACACACTTTTCATGGTCTTCTACCAGCCGTTCTCCGATACATTTTAAGTCACACTTTATTTCACACCAAATTCCTGCCAACTTGATTGGAATATATTCTTGAGATTGAGGGATGCATTCAACTTGTATTACAACGAACATAATCATTAACATCACCACTACACTAATTTTTGCGGTGCTCACTCCCATAACTATTCTTGATGTGTATCTTTTATCAATTTTTTTAAGTTCAATGTTTTTTTTTAATTTCTTTGATTCTACCAATGACATTATTTATAGTCAAAAAATGTATGCGTAAGATCTTCAAGCGTATGTAAAAGATATGATAAAAAAAAATCATATATTCAATAAAAACAATATCTGAATTATACAAATAATTTACTTAATATATACTATGAGCATTTTATTACTATTTGAATGCCAATAATTAATATTATTTTTTACTATTATAGTTTTCATATAAAAATAAATTTTTATAGTTTATGGAATGAAATTATATTTTTATTATTGAAATACCTAATATAATATTTAAATTAATTAGATGTGAAAAAAACATATATTTAACAAAAACACCCTTACTTATATCTAAATTATGCAAATAGTTTATTTAATATATATTATGAGCATATTATTACTATTACATACCAATTATTAATATTATTATTACTATTATATTTTTCATAATAAATGATTTTTTATTGATTATGAAATCAAATGTTAAATAGGTATAACAAAAGTAAGATAGATGTTGAATTACCTAATATAAAATATAAATTTATTTATTTTACCTTTTTGTTAATTCTTTCTAAACAAATTCAGATTACTAATTAAATATTCAAATATTTATTTTATTCTTACATGACTTACCAGTCCTAAAAGGACAAAGTCTCTCAATGATTAATTAAATAAGGTTGATATTTTTGTACTAGAACATTTTCTTATTTAATGGTTAATAGCTCTTATTTTGAAATTTTATATTCACGGGATTATATTGAAGTAACTTTTTTATACTCATCTGGATTATTTAATTCTAATATAGAGTGAAAAATATGCTTTTTGGTGTTTGAACTAATTAATTAAGATATTCAGATACATTTTAAATTATAAATTTCATAATAAGAACAAAGAAGTTTAACAAGAAGCATAAAAATTGATTGTTTAACTATGTATAGTTCACACTATCATTTTGTCTAAACTCTCAATCTAAACATATTTAAGGTCAAAAAAATTATAATACTTCAACGAAATAGAATCTAAAATACGAGAACTTGGATATTAAAAAGGTGGTACCGATACAAAAAAGTAGCGTAGAACTTTTATAATGACTAGAAGTCACATAAGATACGTCAAATGTGCATACAATTTATAACAAGTCCAAACAAAAAAGATAGTTACGAGGCACAACGGAAGAAGAAATAAAAATGAAAGTTGCCTTGGATCCATTGACTTGCCTTTCCCTTTTTCTGAATAAATATCAACTAAAATATATAAGAAACAATATGGGGTGTGATATTAATAATTTAGTGGAGTTCTACTTAAAGGTTAAGGGAATCTAAGACTAGAAGATATTCAACATTGTCATAACGCTCACATGTCTACATAAAAAACAAAATTCGATAGAGGCTTAATGTGCCTCATACAATCTGGGAATGTCAATACACTTGATATAACGTCCAAGTACATTTTAAGAGGCATGTGGCTTCATGGAATGTCAAATGCCTTATATCACAACTCATATCAAGCCTGGTATTTCATAATCGATTACTTCCTATTAGTTATTTTACAAAGTCTTATTTTATAGTGGAACCTATCACATTGCATGGATTAACCATCCTGACTACGGGATTACATTTTAGCTTGCTTAAAAGTTCTTGATATTGATTATATGTATATCAATAGATTCTTTTAAATCAAATTTGAAAAAATCACACACATGTTGTAATCATTTACACCATAATCCAAAACTCAAATTATTCAATTTTTCCATAGTTTTAATTTATAACAATATTATCCAAAACCCATAAATTCAATTTCACAATCCATGTAATCGATTACAGACTAGTTGTAATCATTTACATCGTCATCTAGATCACTTTACTTAATGTTTATTACTCATGTAATAGATTATAATCAACTCTTTTTTGTTTACATACTGCGAGAATTGGTTACTCCTTTTTATTTTTATTTTTCAGGAAACTAAACAGACATCTTGATTCCACATAACCCTAAATTATATCTCAAACACAATCCAAGCATTTTAAAAGTAGTAATCCATAATGCAATCACAATCAAACAATCTTAACAAAAATAATCATAATAACAAGCAATTAAACATGTAGTAATGCAAACAAGAATCCCTTATTTCCACCTAAACAATGGAGATACTAAAATCTTCGTGGAATTATGGAAAATGGATTATAGAATTGATGCTCTCTTGTTTTTACTATATTCAATTACAAGTAACTTATATCATCCAAAGAAAATAATATATATCTTCATTTGTCCTAAATTTGTTACTCTATCATTAATTCACTAGATTAATTAATACATTTTTAGACTTATATAATAATTTTACCATTGAATTAATTATATTTCAATTTTATATTGTTCGATTTCTATAAGAAAAGGAATTTATAATTGGTTTGATCTTAATTCAAATAATATTAATGAAACAAATTATATGAATCATCTACTTTACAAAACATATAAGACTCAAAAGATACCTGTAAATAACGATATAATAAATAATATAAAATACTCATTAATAATTAAAATATATTATTTATATTTCGTGATACATTTTATTACATAGAAATTCATAATACATATGAATGACTTATTTATTATTATTGGAACTCATCAAACATTGAGCATTATATGTATGCATGACATGCAAGCACCTACCATGACATAAATTAAGGATTATTTTGTTAGCATTTACTTTGACATTCATTCACACACTTTTCATGGTCTTCTACAAGCCGTTTTCCGATACATTTTAAGTCACACATTATTTCACACCAAATTCCTGCCAACTTGATTGGAATATATTCTTGAGATTGAGGAATGCATTCAACTTGTATTACAACGAACATAACAAAATATATGAATCATCTACTTTAGAAAACATACAAAAATCAAAAGATTCCTGTAAATAAAGATATAATAAATAATATAAAATACCCGTTAATAATTAAAATATATTATTTATATTTCTTGATACATTTTACTATGTAGAAATTCATAATACATATGAATAACTTATTTATTAATATATGAACTCATCAAACATAGAGCATTATATGTATGCATGACATGCAAGAACCTACCATGACATAAATTAAGAATTATTTTGTTAGCATTTACTTTGACATTCTTTCACAGACTTGTCAAAGTCATCTTCCAGCTGTTTTCCGATACATTGTAAGTCACACTTTATTTCACACCATGGTTCTGCCAACTTGATTAAAATATATTCTTGAGATTGAGGGATGCATTCAACTTGTATTACAACGAACATAATCATTAGCATCACCACTACAATAATTTTTGCGGTGCTCACTCACATAACTATTCTTGATGTGTATCTTTTATCAATCTTTTTAAGTTCAATGTTTTTTTATTTTCTTAGATTCTACCAATGGCATTATTTATAGTCAAAATATGTATGCGTAAGATCTTCAAGCGTATGTAAAAGATATGATAAAAAATTCTTATATTAAAAAAAAACAATATCTGAATTATACAAATAATTTGTTAATATATACTATGAGCATATTATTACTATTTGAATGCCAATAATTAATATTATTTTTTACTATTATAATTTTCATATAAAAATAAAGTTTTATTGTTTATGGAATGAAATTATATTTTTATTATTGAAATACCTAATATAATATTTAAATTAATTAGATGTGAAAAAAACATATATTTAACAAAAACACCCTTACTTATATCTTAATTATACAATTAGTTTACTTAATATATTTTATGAGCATATTATTACTATTACATACCAATTATTAATATTATTATTACTATTATATTTTTCATAAAAAATGAATTTTTATTGTTTATGAAATCAAATGTTAAATAGGTATAACAAAAGTAAGATAGATGTTGAATTACCTAATATAAAATATAAATTAATTTATTTTACCTATTTGTTAATTATTTCTAAACAAATTTAGATTACTAATTAAATATTCAAATATTTATTTTATTTTTACATGACTTACCAGTCCTACAAGGAAAAAGTCTCTCAATGATTAATAAAATAGGGTTGATATTTTTGCACTAGAACATTTTATTATTTAATGGTTAATAGCTCTTAGTTTTGAAATTTTATATTCAAGGGATTATATTGAAGAAACTTATTCATAATCATCTGAATTTTTTAATTCTAATATAGAGTGTAAAAATTCTTTTTGATGTTTGAACTAATTAATTAAGATATTCAGATAAATTTTACATTATAAATTTTGTAAGAAGAACAAAGAAGTTTAACAAAGAAGCATAAAACTTGATTGTTTAACTATGTATAGTTCACACTATCTTTTTGTCTAAACTCTCAATATAAACATATTTAAGGTCAAAAAAATTATAATACTTCAACCAAATAGAATCTAAAATAGCAGAACTTGGATATTAAAAAGGTGGTACTGATACAACAAAGTAGCGTAAAACTTTATAATGACTAGAAGTCACATAAGATACCTCAAATGTGCATACAATTTACATCAAGTCCAAATTTAAAAGGTAGTTACGAGACACAACGGAAGAAGAAATAAAAATGAAAGTTACCTTGGATCCATTGACTTGCCATTCCCTTTTTCATAAACAAGATAACTAAAATATATATGAAACAATATGGGGTGTGATATTAATAATTTAGTGTAGTTCTACTTAAAGGTCAATGGAATCTAATACTAGAAGATATTCAACAAGGTCATAACGCTCACAAGTCTACAAAAAACCAAAAGTCGATAGAGGCTTAATGTGCCTCATACAATAAGGGAATGTCAATACACTTGATATAACATCCAAGTATATTTTAAGAGGAATCTAGCTTCAAGGAATGTCAAATGCCTTATATCACAACTCATATCAAGCCTATAATTTCATAATCTATTACTTCCTATTAGTTATTTTACAAAGTCTTATTTTATAGTGGAACCTATCACATTGCATGGATTGACCATCCTGACTACGGGATTACATTTTAGCTTGCATAAAAGTTCTTGACATTGGTTATATGTATATCAATAGATTATTTTAAAATCCAATTGCAAAAATCACACACATATATTGTAATCTTTTACACCATAATCCAAAACTCAAATACTTCAATTTTTCCATTGTTTTAATTTATAACAATACTATCCAAAACCCATAAATTCAATTTCACAATCCATGTAATCGATTACATAATAGTTGTAATCATTTACATCATCATCTAGAGCATTGTATTTAATGTTTCTTACTCATGTAATAGATTACAATCAACCCGTTTTTGTTTACACACTGCGAGAATTGGTTACTCCTTTTTATTTTTATTTTTCAGGAAACTAAACAGACATCTTGATTCCATATAACCCTAAATTATATCTCAAACACAATCCAAGCATTTTAAAAGTAGTAATCCAGAATGCAATCACAATCAAACAATCTTAAAAAAAATAATCATAATAACAAGCAATTAAACATGTAGTAATGCAAACAAGAATCCCATATTTCCACCTAAACAATGGAGATACTAAAATCTTCGTGGAATTATGGAAGATGGATTATAGAATTGATGCTCTCTCGTTTTTACTATATTCAATTACAAGTAACTTATATCATCCAAAGAAAATAATATATGTCTTCATTTGTCTAAAATTTGTTACTCTAGCATTAATTCACTAGATTAATTAATACATTTTTAGACTTATGTAATAATGTTACCATTGAATTCATTATATTTCAATTTTATATTGTTCGATTTCTACGAGAAAAGGAATTTATAATTGGTTTGATCATAATTCAAATAATATTAATGCAACAAAATATATGAATTATCTATTTTACAATACATACAAGACTCAAAAGATACCTGTAAATAAGGATATAATAAATAATATAAAATACTCATTAATAATTTAAATATATTATTTATATTTTGTGATACATTTAATTACATAGAAATTCATAATACACATGAATAAATTATTTATTATTATTGGAACTCATCAAACATAGAGCATTATATGTATGCACGACATTCAAGCAACTACCATGACATAAATTAAGGATTTTTTTGTTAGCATACTTTGACATTCTTTCACACACTTTTCAAAGTCTTCTTTCAGGCGTTTTCCTATATATTGTAAGTCACACTTTATTTAACACCAAGGTTCTGCCAACTTGGTTGAAATATATTCTTGAGATTGAGGGATGCATTCAACTTGTATTACAACGAACATAATCATTAACATCACCACGACACTAATATTTACATCGCTCACTCCCACAGCTATTCTTGATGTGTATCTTTTATCATTTTTTATAAGTTCAATGTTTTTTTTCTTAGATTCTACCAATGACATTATTTATAGTCAAAAAGTGTATGTATAAGATCTTCAAACGTATGTAAAAGATATGATTAAAAATCTTATATTCAATAAAAACTAATTTTGAATTATACAAATAATTTACTTAATATATATTATGAGCATATTATTACTATTTTAATGCCAATAATTAATATTATTTTTGCTATTATAATTTTCAAATAAAAATAAAGTTTTATTTTTATGGAATGAAATTATATTTTTATTATTGAAATACATAATATAAAATTTAAATTAATTAAATATGAAAAATAACTTATATTTAACAAAAACACCCTTACTTATATCTTAATTATACAAATAATTTACTTAATATATATTATGAGCATATTATTACTATTAGATACCAATTATTAATATTATTATTACTATTATGTTTTTCATATAAAATGAATTTTTATTGTTTATGAAATCAAATGATAAATAGGTATAACAAAAGTAAAACATAGATGTTGAATTTCCAAATATAAAATATAAAATAATTTATTTTTCCTTTTTGTTAATTATTTCTAATCAAATTTAGATTACTAATTAAATATTCAAATATTTATTTTATTTTTACACGACTTACCAGTCCTACAAGGACAAGGTCTCTCAATGATTAAGAAAATAGGGTTGATATTTTTGTACTAGAACATTTTCTTATTTAATGGTTAATAGCTCTTATTATTGAAATTTTATATTGAAGGGATTATATTGAAGGGATTATATTGAAGAGGTAACTTTTTCATAATCATCTGGATTATCTAATATAGAGTGAAAAATATGTTTTTTGATGTTTGAACTTATTAATTAAGATATTTAGATACATTTTAAATTATAAATTTCATAATAAGAACAAAGAAGTTTAACCAAGAAGCATAAAAATTGATTCTTTAACTATGTAAAGTTCACACTATCTTTTTGTCTAAACTCTCAATCTAAACATATTTAAGGTAAAAAAAATTATAATACTTCAACCAGATAGAATCTAAAATACCATAACTTGGATATTAAAAAGGTGGTACTCATACAACAAAGTAGCATAAAACGTTTATAATGACTAGAAGTCACATAAGATACGTCAAATATGCATAGAATATACGACATGCCCAAATATAAAAGATAGTTACGAGACACAACGGAAGAATAAATAAAAATGAAAGTTGCCTTGGATCCATTGACTTGCCTTTCGCTTTTTCAGAAACAAGATCAACTAAATTATATATGAACAATATGGGGTGTGATATTAATAATTTAGTGGAGTTCTACTTAAAGGTCAAGGGAATCTAAGACTAGAAGATATTCAACAAGGTCATAATGCTCACATGTCTACAAAAATACAAATATCGATAGAGGATTTATGTGCCTCATACAATCTGGGAATGTCAATAAACTTGATATAACACCAAGTACATTTTAAGAGGCATCTAGCTTCATGGAATGTCAAATGCCTTATATCGCAACTCATATCAAGCCTAGTATTTCTTAATCTGTTACTTCCTTTTAGTTATTTTATAGTCTTATTTTATAGTGGAACCTATCACATTGCATGGATTGACCATCCTGACTACGAGATTACGTTTTAGCTTGCACAAAAGTTCTTGACATTGGTTACATGTATATCAATAGATTATTTTAAAATACAATTGCAAAAATCACACACATGTTGTAATCGATTAAACCATAATCCAAAACTCAAATACTTCAATTTTCCTTAGTTTTAATTGATAACAATACGATCCAAAACCCAGAAATTCAATTTCACAATACATGTAATCGATTATAGACTAGTTGTAATACCTTGTAAATTATTTAATGCTCTGAATGATATTATTTGATATCAATAATGTTCCAGGATGCTCTGAGAGATTTTAACAAAAATAATTAGAGCAATCAGCGGGACTTATTTTTATCAACTATTATTAGCTGACTCAGAGGTTTTATTAAATTGTGGAATTAAGTGACATTTTTGGATACTCTCTATTTGGACCCGTTGGTAGGAAAATATGTTTTTTTTTCTTCGTATAAGACCTAAGTTTGTTTCTATATGTTATGTTATGTTAACATAGAAACAAAAACAAGAACATAAGAGTAAGAGAAAAAGGAGAAGAGGGAGGAAGAAGAAGAAGCTCTTGATGATTGAAGTTTTACATCATCCATTCATCTCTCAATCATTTCAATCATCTTGCTAGAGGCGGGTTCTTAGTTAGAAGCCTTTGTTTTAAATTTTGGTTGAGTTTTAGAGTTTATGAGTTTTAGGGTTTTGTTATAAAAATCTTAGAATCGATAGTTTAAATGGTTAGAAATCGATAAAAATGCTTGAGTATGCTAACATTAGGTATAGGAACCTTTGTTGTGATTGTTTTGATGTTTGATGATGATTTGGTGAAGTTTTGGAAAAGTTTCATATGTGAAAAACGTGTTTTTGCTGCCACTGACTTCTGGTTAACCGGTTAACCCCAGGCGTTAACCGGTTAATGCAGTTGTTATGCGTTACTGGAAATTAGGAACTAGTGTGGTTAACTGGTTAACCCCAGACATTAACCGGTTAACACTGTAAGTGTTGTAAAATATTATTTTGTTTCAAACTTTGAAAATTCATAACTTTTTCTTCGTTTATCCGATTCAATTGTTCTTTATATCATTTTGAAGCTAAAACTATGTATTATCTTATTATGCCGAGAGAAATTTTGGTAGATAATGAGTGACCCGTACTTGTTTTCCACTGGTATGGCTGGGAGGGGAAAGTTATCTATACGTTAAGGATTGATTGACCCGCGTCGTATTTCCCTTTGTGGTTGGCCGGGGAAAGATGCCTTAAAGAACTCTGTGTGCTCCGTTTTTATTTTACCTTATGTCTCTAGTTATTATATGAACTCGAAGTCTAGGTTTTCCCCCGACTTGAGTAGTGGTTAGATTTGAACCTTTAGAGCCTAGAGAACTCTAAGATAGGGAACTCACTAAGATGTTTTATCTCACCCCATATTGTTATTATTATTTTTGGTGCTTCAGGTTCCACAAAAGGTAAAGATAAGGCTGTTTCATTATCCTTGCTTCTTTGATGGTATTTCTTCCGTTGTGGACTTTTGAGATCTTCAGATCTAGTTCTTCGACTTTTTACTTTTTGAACATCTTGTATTATTATAGACTTTTGTATTGGTACCTTATGTTGTAGTGGCTATACTTATGCAATGTGTTACTAAGAACTTGTTGTATTTCAGTACCAAACTTAAATTTATATATGAAAAATATGTTTTGATGTATGTCTTTTATATATGGGTATTACAGTTGGTATCAGAGCAGGTTGTATCCTCGACCTAGCCTTGGAATATTATAAGTGTGTATTTCCGTTCATATACGTAATCTCGCTGTAGAACTAAATGTTATGTTTATGGTATTGAGCCTGATCAACTTAATCCTATTTTGATGACATATAGGGATATGGCTAGTGGACGTAGAACTAGTGGTCGGCCTAGTGCCACTCCTCCTGTTAATGATCAGCCGGGTGGTGAAGGGAATGCTCCTCTGTTTCTGTTCATGCAGCAGATGCAGCAGCAACATAACCAGTTTATGCAGGAGATGATGCATTAGATGAATGGGGTCTTCATCCTCAGGTGGTCGTTCCTGAATTTGAAGGTGAAGCTTTCCGTGATTCCTTCCGCATGAATCCTCAAGAATTTCATGGTGGTTTAGATCCGGTTAAAGCTCATGAATGGATAACTGGAATGGAGAGAATCTTTCAGATCGTGTTTTACAGTGAAGAGAATAAGGTGACCTTTGCGTCACATTTGTTAAAATGTCCTGCTGCGAGATGGTGGGAGAGTGCTTCTACTCTCATGACTGTGCAAGGGGTTTCGAAGGTGTGGGAACAGTTTAAGACAATTTTCATGGAAAAGTATTTTCCAAGTTTTTTGAGGACCCAAAAAGAGTTTGAGTTTCAGCAACTTAGGCATGGAAACATGATTGTGGCCAGTTATGTAGAAAAGTTTGAAGACATGGCAGTTTATTCTAGGAAATCTATGTATGCTCCGGATGAGAAATCGAAGATTGATCAGTTTTTGTTTGGACTAAGGCCCGAGATTTCTCATAGTGTCTCTTGGAGGGAGTTCACAGCCTATTCTGAAATGTTAAGACAATTCTATGTTACTGAGCATAGTTTGAAGAAGGTGCAAGCTGAATCAAATGCTGGAAGAGTTGTTCAAAGTGATCGTAGAAGGACGAATCAATCTTTTAGGCCAAGGCCCTAACCCTTCAAAGGGAAACAAGTTCAAAGTGATGGACCTAACTGTAAACATCCCAAATTTGCCCTCACTTTTTCTCATACCATGGCTTGTGACCTTTCATTTTTGCACAAGCATAGGCATACCATCTCATATTGCATATTTGTGTCATCTGCATAGTCCATTTCATCTGCATCTAGGGTTTGTGATCCGAGCAATCCAAGAAGTGATCTGAGCCATCCCAAAGGTCTTGAAGTTTACCAAGAGGGTCCATGTGTGTTCCATGATCATGATATGCACCCCAAAGTTCATAAAAGTCAAGAGATCACAGAGCATGGCAAAGGCATAAAGGCAGACTAGAGATTTCCTACACAGATGACCTAAAATTAGGGTTTTGGTTTCAGAGGCCTTAATCCCAAATTTTTTGGTCATTCTTGTTTCTAATAGTCATAATATGTTATAAGGATTATGCGTACCAAATTTGATGAAGAAATTCATTGTGGAAGTCATCTGATCATTGGGTAACTTCTTGAGCAAGTAATGTCAAAATCAGGGCATCTGAGGCCTCCATCAAGGGAACCAAAGGGTCATCATCATCATTTTGAGTCTTTATAATCTTTATTTGATCTTAGAAGTGGTTGGAAGTTCACAAAGTTGAAGAATTTCAAGCCAAATGCAAACTTGCTATTTTTGGAAATGACTTGTAATGGAAACATTCCATTTTGGGAAAGATATTCAACCTATTCTTTCATGACCAAAAATGCTTCAAATGAAAAATTATTGGGGATGAAAGTTGTAGATTATGTCTTCCCATTTTCAAAAAGTACAATAAGATGTCTTGATTCATCCTAGAACTCAAGATATGGCCTTTCAAAGTTGGCAAAAATCCTATAATTTTCAAGTTCATGCCAAAGAGGGAATTTTTCAATTTCACTTGCCAAGCCATTTCATGACCTCTAATCAGCTTCTATGTACCATAACATGTCAAAGCAACTTCAAAACATCATAATTGGCCGAAGAATGCATGGATTTCATGGCTTGATTCACAAGAAATCTCAAAATGACAATTATGCATAAACTTTGCAAAAACTATGACAACTCTTGATCCAAGTGTTCCAGCTGCATAAAAATGATCCTAGGGCCATCCATGAATCAGGCTGAGGCCAAGACACCCCAAAAGCCAGCTCTGACTCAGCCCATGCTTATGGTACCATAACTTTTGACTATTTGCAAATCAAGCCATACCAATCAGCCTGTGCCACAACCACTCTCTGGCCAATCAACATGACTTATGTGGACACCAAGGAGCCCATTTCTCACAAGCTTGGAGCCTGAATCCTCAAGAACTCAGAAATCTCAAAAATTGCCATAACACTTCCTCTCTTCGAAACTCACTCCTCATCCATCAAAACTTAAAATTTATTTCACCATTCAACTCCACATAACCTAAGGATCAAATCCCACCCATCACCATGGCCTGAAACAAGCCCAAACACAAACACGATTTCTGCATATTCAGAACTGAAACTCATGATTCATCCGAAATAAACTCATCCCAAGCATCACAATAGACTCAGGGGGACCAAAGGACGTGGATTGCACAAAAGAAAGGCCCAGAAAGTTCCATTTCAAAGAAC
Source organism: Lathyrus aphaca (assembly GCA_963966055.1). Lineage (NCBI taxonomy): Eukaryota > Viridiplantae > Streptophyta > Magnoliopsida > Fabales > Fabaceae > Lathyrus > Lathyrus aphaca. The sequence continues at coordinate 564,933,773 of OZ014520.1, forward strand.
TTCAACTCAGGTATCCTCCATGAACAATTTTTCCAGAAGCTTGTTTTCTTGTTAAAATATGATTCTATGTGTTGCATTGATCATGGGGATGTGTTTAGTTTTGAAAATGAGCAAGAACTGAGTATGTATTGATGATCTGAAATTTTGACCTAAAAACTTGTTTGATTCGATTAAGCCATTTGATGCATGATAAATAATTTTTGTTGCTTGATTGTTATTGTATGATGTTAGTAGAACATTTCTGGGTAAGAAATTAGGAGTTTAGAAGCTTATTTGAGGTTTTGAAGTTTTTTACTCGCCGGAGAAGATGACCGGAGGTTAGCTCCGGTCACCTGAAAATAATTAGGGCTTAAGTGTGATTAGTTGCCCAGATTCATTTGTGGCCTTAGGATCTTGATTAGGGTTAGTGAAGGAACGACCCAGAATACATCCTAACCGTTCAATAGCGCGCGCAGTCAAACCCCTCCCCTCAAGTTTGAATATGGAGCCTTGGATCATTTGACTTTCTTTTAAATTCATTTTTATTTCATTTTATTTCATTTCTTTTGTTCATTTTACTAAAAATAGTAAAAAACATTTAAAAAAAATCTCAAACTTTACATTTTTGTTTCAAATATTTTTCTTAACCTAAAAACATTTTTTATTTTATTTTTTGCATTAAAAAAGTATTTTTCAAATATTTAAATGTTATTTTTAATTAATTAATGGATTTTAATTAATTAAAAATGCATTTAGGTTTCTAAAAATCACCAAAAAAAGTCATGAAGCATTTCAATACATTTAGAAACATTTTCAAACTCACCATACAAATTTCTTTTTAGGTTTGATCACATTTTTACAATTTTCTTTGAATTAGGGTTCTTAAAAATCACATTTTCTAACCCTAACTTGAAAAATTCATTTTCTGCCTAACCGTGATGAGTTTGAACTTGGTTCTTCTTGCATTGTTTCATATATTGCATGTAGTTTCTAGGTTATTTATCTCATGAATTTATCTTGCATTTTCAATTTGATTTGCATTTTCCCTTTAGAAGCACACAAAAACCCTAGTTAACTTAGGAATTTCATAACTTTCACTAGGTTAAGCTTCTGACTTCCTCCTTTGGGTTGTGATCTTATATGGGTTAGGTTTGTTTGAGCTTGATTTTAATTTTTTATCATGTTGAATGCTTCTGTTTTGGTCATATGCATCTTATGTTGTCTTAAAACCCTAATTTTGCATCTTCATTTGCATTCTCCTTTGCACATCATCATCATATGAACTTGCCATGACATTTCAAGCATTTGTATGACATCTTAGGACATACTTGAACATTGCTTGATCATTTCTTCATTCATTTTATATGCTTTGCATCCATTACATTTCATGAACATCCATGTATTTTCATGCTTCTAAACATGCTCCCATTGCATCTCATCCTTGTATGATCATTCATATGCATATTGTATGGCTTTGCATCATCTCATATGCCATTTACATTGCTTAATCACTTCTGACTTTGGTCTTTTCATCTCATTTCATCTCATTCCCTTTTGCTTTATGTCTTATGCATTCATACTAACATTTCAGGAGCTTTTGGTAAGTTATTTGGGAGGTGGATTTGCCTTCACTTCCCATCTCTTCTCTTCTACTCATTTGCATATTTACTTGTCTTTTAAATGAACTTGCTTCACTTATTCCCTTTCTTTCTTACTTTCTTTCTTTTAAGTTACTTACCTTCTTTAGGAAGTAAGTAACTTATTATTCTTCCTCCTTCTCTTTTCATCTGCTTCTTCCATTGGTGGCCTTGAAGATCCTTTCTCTTAAGCCTCACAAACCATAGGATGCCCAAGCATGATAACTTTTAGGGTTGTGTATAGTCCCCCTTATTCTTTTACCTTTGAGTCTCTTTGAGTCTCTCTTCTCATCTCAATAATCAGAGGCTAAACTCTTAAAGCTTTAGGACTTTGAATTAGGGTTATGCCTGCATCCTTATCTTAGGATGGAGTGTATAACTTTAATCCTTAGTGTTAAACCTTTAATTTTTTTACACCTATTAATCAAAACACACTAATAATCACTAAGACTTTACCTTGTAACTTGGGCCTTACATTAGGGTTCTATCTCTTCCATATGGTTAAGAGGGACTAACCCTAGTGTTTAATGGACAAGTCCCCCTCAAGTTGTCTTACAAACCATAAAATCCACTTCTTAATCTCACCCTTTAATTAAAATCCATTTAATAAAGGCTTGTTATATAATGAATTTAATCCCTAACCATGGATTAAGTTGAGGTATTTTCCTCGGCTTAAGTGTTCTCATATATCATCCTTCTATTAAGATGGTGTAATGAGTTCACTAATCTGTGATTAGAGATTAAACTCATTACTTAACACTAAACAAAAACCAAAAACATCTAAATAATCATAAGTAGGTTAATGATCTTAATCCTACATCATCATGGTAATTAAGTTGAGATTCTTATCTCATACTTAAGTAGGCTCATTATCCCTAATCAGGGAGGATATAATGAGTTTACAAGCCCTTGATTTAGGCTTAAGCTCATAATCCTATGCAAAACACCAAAAACAATAAAAAACTGAAAACACAAAAACAAACAATAATCGTCTCCTTCGAGATTCTTTTCTCATCACACTCATTCACAAACGAGAACTTGCTTCTTCAGTCTAATGCAAGACAGTTAGCACTCGAGCCAGACGAGTCATACACTTGAGCATAGACAAGTAAGCAGTTCACAGTCAATTTATTTTCAGTCTCTTTAAGTCGAACTACGATGTTCTGACTTCCTCATTGCACGAGAGGATATATAGGCATAACTTAACGGTTATCGAACAAAAGTCTATGTGTCTTCCCCCTCTTTTAGCATTCTTTTTTAAGCCTCATTTCTTGAGCAATTCACACCTTTTTGCACTGACATCTATATTTTCTTTCCTTAGCTTTTGCACACATATAGCACATACACCTACCCCTTTTAAACACAATATTGTAAGCATGGATCCCGTCAAGTATGACAGACGATCTGGGTGCTAATACCTTCCCAGGTCGTAACCAACCCCCTTTCTCAGTTTCTTTGGTTCGCAACCGTCTTATCCATCTCTTTCCAGGTTTATGCAGTATTACCTTTCCTTCTGGATAAAAATGCCTAGCTCGCGACTCTATTCAATTCAACCTCATTTTCTCTTTTCGCCGACCGTTCGCGTCTGCACCTTGGGACCCAGTGTCTTTTCAGGGGAGCGACAACTTGGCGACTCTGCTGGGGAAGTCTTTTGCAACCAGGGCTTCTGTTTCTATTTGTGGGTTTCTCCTAGCGCTTGTTTGATTTGTGTTTATGGGGGTGTTATGTGTGCTTTTTGTTTAGTGCTTTATTTATGGCTTTCTGTACAACTTTATTTATCGCTTTCATTTACTGTTTATGCATTTTATTTATTTGTCATCATATCATGTGCTGGATTTGTTGGTTTGCCTTGGTGGGAGGGGTATCTGAGTGAGTAAGGTTCCATACCGGGAGCCTGAGTGACACATAGGATTAGAGTGGCTTCATATTCTTTCCCATTCCATTTCGGTCTGGTGCGGGAATATGAAACATGGTTCAGACATGGGTTTCTTCTTGAGAACTCTGTGCTACGGATTTCCTGTAGTACTAGGGCTATTTGGGAAGCCTGCTAAGTTTGGATGACCTTTTAGATGATCTTCAGCATCTGAGGTGAATTAGAGGAGGATTCTTTATGATTAATGAAAACATTGTAACTCCGGGTTAGAAATGTTTACACTTCTCATAATAGATCCAAGTCTGAGGATCCTTGTTCTAGAACAATACCTGTGAGTGGGTTGGGTTGGGTTGTTTACAGGTTTGCAGGAACCCTTGGCCTCAACATACCCTGTTACTATTATTGTTTTAAGGCCACACTATTTTATACTGATTCTATGAAACCCTGGACTTGTGACTCTTTATTTGAGTCCCCCACCGGGTTACTGGTTCTCTAGCCTTCATCCGAACTTATGAACACACATAGACCCTATTCAAAGCAAAACAACAAATCCAGCACCTGATCACAAACCCTTGCATATCATTCTGCATACATCATTTTGCATCATTTTAACATTTGTCTATTTGTTTTACAGGGTATCCATATCATCTTTGGTTTGGTTTTGATTGTTCTTCTGCTCGGCCATCTTCATCAAAGATCTTCTTCAGCTGATATCTTCTCCAGTTATCTTCATTAGTATTTTTTTTCTCTTCAGTTGTCTTCATCAGCATCTATTATCAGTATGGACTCATCCAGGAAGAGCAACATTACATACCATTTCTTTGAGCCCTCTCTAGCATGCATCAGGCAGATTCAGGCACTTATCACTCCCGATTATGTCCCTTAATTCAGGGAACATTATGGTGGTGTTATGTACATGATCATGGACTTGGATGCATCGCAGAGGAGCATGATTTACACTTGCCTTCAGTTCTATGACCCTCCTCTCAGGTGTTTCACTTTCCCAGACTTTCAAATGGGTCCTTTGTTAGAAGAATTTTCCATGTTGTTGGGTGTCCCTATCAGGAGGGGAATTACTTTCAACCCTGAGATGACTGCTCCTAGGAATGAAGATATAGCTAAGGCTCTGTATTTGGAAACCACCATCATTGATCAAAATATGACCACCAAGGCTGGAATTACAGGCCTCCATTTGGACTTCTTGATTACCCAGGCCACCAGTCATGCTGCAGTTGGGAAGTGGGAAATTGTTTGTGCTCTCCTGGCTCTTAGTATATATGGAATCATCTTGTTTGCAGATGAGCCTAAGTTTGTAAGCAAGAATGCTATCCATCTCTTCTTGCTGAAGAATCCAGTTCCTACCTTGCTAGGGGATTTATATTACTCAATGCACCAGAGAAATGAGAAGCAGAGGGGAAGATTAGTCAGATGTTGTGCACCTCTCTTCTACTGTTGGTTACTGAGACACTTGCCAAAGTCAGAAGCTTTCTTGAATCCTTATCAGTCAAAAAACTGGGCTAAGAGAATGATTGCCCTTACTTCATAAGACATCAACTACAAGTTGTGGGCAGTATCCCAATGTACCTCTTATTGGAGTGAAGGGTTGCATCAACTACAATCCTTTGCTTTTCAAAAGACATCTAGGGTATTCCCTAGTACATCCACCAAGAGAGCAGGATTTAGCAGAGACCCTTTATTGTGATGTTCAGAATAATCATACCATCATCCGACAAGCATCCTGGGCTTGGGATGATATTCAGACAAAAAGGACTGTTATTCTTGGCAAGTGCAACAACATAGCTTCAGCTCAGTACATTGATTGGTCTCACATCTGAGGACATATCACATGCATGCCATTCACCCTGGAAGATGTGCCAGGGTCATCAGCAGTAGAGCCTGTAGCCACAGTCAGTTTAGAGGAGTTTGAGAAGCTGAAAGAGAGGAATGCTCAGCTTTCTGAAACTCTAAAGAAGACCCTCTGGGAGAGGAATGATAGTCGTCTGGACAATGAGAGGTTGGAGAAGCTCCGGATCGAGCATATGACAAAGATTGAGAAGACAAATGATTACATCAGAAAAGCCCGAGTAGGGAAGTTGGTATTGAAGAATGCTTGCAAAGAAGCCAAGATTCAGAAGGCCAGAGCTGAGCACTACTTGGAAGAGAGTCAGGCTAGGTGGATCAGAATTACTGAGGCTCGTATGCAAGAGGATCAGAAGACACAGGCTAGGATAGAGCAGCTGGAAGCTAATGAGAAGAAGAGCCAGGAAGCCTTGTTAGCAGCACAGAAGGAAATCTTCGAGCTAAAACTCCGGGCAGGGTTGAAGAGATCAAAGGACCAAGATAAGTACCAGAAGTTGACAAGTGTCATTGCCACCAGGAACCTTCTTATCAGGACCATCCCAGAGCATCCAGTTGGACCAGTGACTGATGCTCTCCTGAAGGAAGTAAGAGAGGATGACTTTGGGCTGGATGTTTGATTTCTTTTTACTTGTATTTTATTTTGGTTGTGCTTTATTCCTCATGATAATTTGGTTGTATTTCTCGACTTTGTTGTATTTTGACCCACCATGGGAACTTGTTGTAATCATAAACTACGTATCTTTTGCATTTATAATTTATGGTTTATGTATTACTTGGATTTCGTGGACTTCATTTCTCTTCAACATCATTCCCAGAGGTCTGGAAGGTCAAAACCAAAGAAAAAAACCGGATACCCTTGGAAGACAAATAGACATATTGCATTGCATACTAACCTCATTCTTTGTTTTGTAGGTATTTTTGTTGTTGTTTTCTCACTTTGCTATGGTTTCAGGAAACATTGCTCGTAGGAGGGTTTTCCCCATCAACAGAGTTCACCGGTATCCAACAAGAAACAACCTTCCGAGCTTACAGATGGACCAAGTTCAACAAGATTTGAGTGACGTGAGAACTCAAATGGCTAATGAAAGAACTGAGATGAGGGCTCAGATGAACCAATCCATGGTAGTAATGATTGGGTTGGCCCAAAGTCAAGAAATATTATAAGAGTTAGTCGAGCGGCAAACTCCCGAAGAGAATCATCCAGGTACATGATGTACTAGTAACAATGATCACCGGCAGCCACGAACAGATGCGCTAGAGTTTAGGCCTCATCTCAATCCTGAGATTAATGCTATCAAAAATACCCAAGGAAATACTAGAGGTCGTGCCTTGCAAGAGGACCCTCAAGAGGAACAGTTTACATTAATTGGTGCTGGGGATGAAGCCTATGATCGTCGTTTGGACGAAATAGCAGAGAAGTTGGGGTCTTTGGAGTCCCAAAACGCTTTGGGATTTGATGTTATAGACATGGGTTTAGTTGAGGGAGTCAGGATTCCTCACAAATGCAAGCCTCCTTGCTTTGAGAAGTATAATGGTACCTCTTGTCCACGTACTCACCTTTAGTCATTCCTGGGGAGACTGAAAGCTTATACCATGGACGAAAATTTGTGGATGTTCTACTTCGAAGACAGTCTGACAGGGGCATCCCGTGAATAGTATTCTCACCTGTCCAGAGCAACAGTCAGAAATTGGAAGGATTTGGCCGAAGCTTTCATATGACAGTATCAATATAACTTGGACATGGCTCCCAACAGAACTCTCCTAATGGGTATGTCACAGTCTTTAAGAGAAAGCTTCAGGGAATATGCCCAAAGATGGAGACAGCTTGCTGCTGTTGTCCAGCCTCCGATGTCTGAGAGAGAAATGGCTGACATGTTTATGAACACCCTGCAGGGGACATACATTGACAGACTTGATGCTTTCTCGTCCACCAGCTTTGCAGATGTAGTTATAGCCGGGGAGAGAATTGAGAGTCTGCTGAAGATGGGAAAATCTCAGATAACGGTGCCAGTTCCAGAAACACAAGGAAACTATTCGTAGGACCTCGCAGGACAGGTGCAACCAATTCAATACACATGGGCAGAGGTAGGCCTCAATACCTGCCAAGATCAGTAGTTGATGTTACCATTCCAGTTCCAACACCTCAACAGCAGTACCCTCCACAACCACAACACTTCCCGCAGCAACAACAATTTCCTCAACAGAGATCTTACAATAATAACAATCAGCAACAACGTCTGTTTCAACAAAGGACTTCACAAATCAACAGGGTTATCGATCCCATTCCGATGCCCTATGCTGCCTTGCTTCCACAATTGTTAAAGCTCAACCTAATTGAATTGAGGACTCTGGCTCCACCAGATCCCCAGAACCTTCCAAGAAACTATGATGTTAATGCCCGGTGTGCCTTCCACTCAAATGCACCTGGCCATACTACAGAAAAGTGCAGAGCCTTGCACATGAAGGTTCAGGATTTAATTGATTCTAAGGCAGTCAACTTTGCACCTCCTCTGAGTGTTACCAAGAATCCTATGCCTAGCCATGGTGGACCTAGGATAAATGCTATTGAGGAGGATCAACCGATGAACCTAATTGACAATGTTGCAAGCATTCAGACACCTCTGGCCGAGGTTAAAGTGAGCTTTTAAAATGCCAAGTGTTCCCGGGTTGTGAGGCCCATTGTGAAGCTTGCAAGACTTCTATCAATGGTTATGCAGATTTGAAGACCGGTATCAATAATATTATCGAGGAAGGCACCTTACAGATCACTTCAACAGTCCCAAATCCTACAACATCAACAACCATTCCTCCTACAACTCCAGCACATGTCATTCCATCAGATGTCGCTCCTACAACTTCAACAACAATCATTCCAACAGATTCTTCTACAACATTAACAATCATTCCTTCTTCCACTTCAACAGACATCAGTTCAACACATCCTTCTATAACAACAACAACCATTAATGAAGATATTTCCACAGTTACTATTTACTATGATCCTGCAACAATCCATGTTCCAGATTCGCATCAACATCTCAATCAGCATCAGCAGCCTTCATCACCTGCACCATCTCTGGTCAGACCTCCTGTCACAATTTATTATGAACCTCAAATTGTCTCAGTTCCTTCTTCCGCAGCAGTCAGTCCGGTTACTATCACGGTACCAGGACAAGTTCCATATGATAGCAGCAGTGTCGTGCCTTGGTACTATGGCTCAGATTTGTATTACGACGGAAAAAAAAGTCACTCTTGACACTTCTACACCACAAATTGATAATGTGGGGGGAGGCGGACACTTCACCCGAAGTGGATGTCTCTTTGCCTCACAACTCCCAAGAAACAATGCTGAAGCAGAAGCTGCTGCCAAGGCTAAGGGCAAGAGTGTGGTGCCTGAAGAGCCTATTACCAAGGAAACCTAGAAGACTTCCTTCGACCAAGATGTAGACGAGTTCATGAGAATAATCAAGAAGAGTGACTATAAGGTTGTGGACCAGCTCCATCAGACCCCCTCCAAAATCTCTATTCTATCACCGCTAATGTGTTCCGAAGCTCACCGCAATGCACTTCTCAAAGTCATGCACGCAACTTACGTGCCAGAAGCGATTATGGTTAATCAGCTAGAAACGGTGGTTTCAAATGTCAATACTAGCCATGGGCTAGGTTTTAGTGATGCTTATCTAACTACGGAGGGTCGTAACCATAATAAGGCTTTGCACATCACCTTGGAGTGTAAGGATGTTGTTCTCTCTCATGTCTTGGTTGACATTGGGTCTTCTCTCAATGTTCTTCCAAAGAAAGCCTTGGTCAAGATGGAATATAATGGTCTTGTTTTGCGTCCAAGTAACCTGGTAATGAGAGCCTTTGACGGTTCTTAAAGATCGGTTCTTGGGGAAATTGAGTTACTTGTGGTGATTGGCCCACAGATCTTCAAAGCAATCTTCTACGTGATGGACATTCAGCCTGCCTATAGTTTTTTGTTGGGTCGGCCATGGATTCATGCCGCTGGCACTATAACGTTGACCCTTCACCAGAAGTTAAAATATGAATGGGAAGGCCAAGTCATTACAATCTGTGGGGAGGAGAATATCTTTGTTAGTCATCTAGATACCTACAAGTATATTGAGATTGACAGAGAGATCCATGAGACAATGAGCCAAGGGTTTGAGGCCCTCAATGTCAATGAAGCAACAACTGAAGTGTATGGTACTTCAATCTCCTCTTATAAGCAAGCTCGGAAAGTTGTTGAAGACGGGAATGCCCAGGGATGGGGCAAGTTGCTGCAAGTTCAGGTCAAGGAAGACAAGTTCAGGTTGGGTTACAAACGATCCCAATAGGTCCAAGAGGAGGCTGCTGAAGCTCCCAAATTTATCAGTGGGGGAATGCTGACCCCAGATGCAATCAACAATGTGGAAGACGAGGTTGAAAGTGACTTCAACCTGGAGAGCTGGATTCGTCCAAGGGTCCCAGGCCAGCAAGTCCTTAACCGGTCTTCCCAGGAAATTATAAGGATTACTTATGCAGAGTAATTATTATTTCCTGTTTAAGCATGCATCAAGTCCTGCATCTTCCCCAAGGTGTCAGGACTCATTTTGTAATAGGGACATATTTGTATCTTGTGCAAATGAATGATTAATGAACAAATGGACATCTTTTGCAAACGATCTTTTTTTCGCTCACTGTCTTTCATTTTTTGTTATTTTTGAACAAAGCAATTAATGGCAATGTTTTTCAATAAATAACTCCATTCACACTTTTTCTAAAATAAGATAAAATCAATCACTAAAATGAACAAATCTCAACCCTTGCAGAGATAATCCTCTAGATTGCACCGACAACAACACTGCTATGACCTTGTATGACTTCGACAATCCTATTAATCAAGCAGATGAAGGGGTTGATGAAGACTATGATTTTCCTGAAGAGTTGGCTAGGTCTTTAAGGCAAGAGGAAAAAGTGATTGCCCCTCATCAGGAGGAGGTTGAAACTATCAATCTTGGTGTTGCACCCAAAAATTTGCCCTCCCATAGTCAAGGAATTGTGTACCAAGGTGTCCCAAGAGGTTCACAAGATTCACAAGGTTCACAAGGTATCCCAAGAGGTTCACAAGGTTCACAATTAGTCAGAAAGCTTGGACGTTCCCTCAGACAAAGCTTCCACCTAAGCAATGCACCCTAAACTAGGGTTTTGGATTTCATTAGGCTAAATGGACTTTCAAGGCCTCAAGTGAGCTTCATAACATCCTACATGTCTTCAAGAATCCATATGTCAAGTTTCAAGGCTTTCTCAAAAGGTTTGCTGAGTCAGATGATCAGATATGCAAAAATAAGTCAAAGTGGTTAAAAAGTCAAACTGAGGTCAACTATGGTCAAATCAAAGTCAAACTTCATGATTTTTTTCCAACATCAAGGTTATGAAGTAAAATTCATCATTTGATCAAGGGTTGATCATGATTCATCAAGGAGATTTCAGATCATCAAGAATCAGGAGTTTCTAAATTAGGGTTTTCATAGGAAAAGTCAACTGAACTTTGACCAGCCATAACTTTCACATGCTTCATCAAAAATTTCCCATCCAAAGCTCATTTTGAAGTAAATTGAATTCTATACAACTTTGGGTCTCACAAGCCAATCCTAAAAATGCTTCATTTGGAAGGTATGAGCCAAAACATTACAGGTCATTTCAAAAGTCAACAAAAAGTCAACATCTTCCAAAGGGCATAATTTGAAAATGGTAAAGGATATGTACATGAGACCAAAAGGGTTTGTTAAAGGACTCTCTAAGCTTTCTAAAAAGTCCAAAAACACCTTCATAGCCTTAAAATTAAGGGAGATGTACCTTGTCAAAGTTGGAAAATATTTTAGGGGTATATGAAGCAAATGAGGTCTCAAATCCAAATATTTCCAAATGGGCCTACCAAATTCCAACCCAAACTTAAAGGTGACATCATGCACGACCCAATTCAACCAATTTCTGATTTTTATAATTTTATTATTATTTATTTGGATTTTATTCATTAAAATTCATTTTAAATCAAAATAAAATATGAAAATACAATTATTGGATTGGATTTTTCTTCTAGAAGCCTTTAAATGGTAATTAAGTTGATTAAAGCCATCCAAGTTCGTACATGACCAGAATAGCAAGGTTGGATATGATTTTTTGACCTTTTTGAATATTTGATTTCTTCATGATCAAGGTATCACATAAGCCCAAAAATCCATCAACTTTATGACCTAATTATGCTCACTATATGTACATGAACACAATACAATACTAGGGGACGGATTTTTGCAGCCAAGAACACTAAGAACAAAACTCAAAAATATCAAAGAAAAGTCAATTTCGGTTTTGAAGTTGGAGGCACTTTCACAGCAAACCAAAGGTTGCAAATTGCTCCTAGATGTTCCTTGAACGTATTTGTATCATCATAAGCATAAAAAACCCTCACAATCGCATGATCCGAATCATACCTTCTTTGTCTTTTTGTTTTTTTCGATTTCATGCTTTTATGTGTTAATAACTAAATTTGATGATCAATTTGTGTTTATCTTGAAGCATATAAACTTCCTGGATAATTTTTACAAAGTTCCATGACCTATAGCACGATCGGCCATTGTTAGGGTTTATCCCTCCAAATTAGAGCTTCCTGATTTAGCAAATATAAATGAATTCTAAATGCATAATTGAACTGGGCTGGTTGTGGGGAGTACAATGGTACTTTCAATCTGATGAAATTTTACAAGTATCATGATCATTGAAGAAACCTAGGAGATCCTACAAAACTAAAGTCGTAGGAAATATGGCATCTAGATTCGCAGGAAAAAACACAGGTCTGGAGGTTGAAAGAGACCTTAGCGCGCGCTTTCTGTTTTTTGAATTTTGTTTTAATATTTATTCATATGTTTGTATTTTATTTCATGAATGGCTTGCTAGCCCAGTGGTGGAAGGCGCGCGCGTACAAGGCTTTGTCCTAGGTTCGATCCCAGGTTTTCATATTGTTTTCAATTAATTCATCATTTTTTGCAGGCTTAATATATTAATAGTTGAAGTTGTTACTAATCATACGCGCCCCATGTGGCTTATTGGCAAAGGCTTGGATGTAAAGAGGCAAGGTCCTGGGTTCGAATCCTTGGAGGGCCAATTTTTTATTTTTAAGGATTTCTCAGACGTTTTCACGCATATAGGGTGCATTCTCCCTCTTGATTGCAAGGCGCACGCCTTGGCCCAGTGGCTAGAGTTCTCTTCAGGTATTGGGGAGGTCTTGGGATCAAAACCAGGCCTCCCCCTTTTTCTTTCTTTTCTTTTATTTTGTTTTGTTTATTATTATTATTATTATTATTTTCTAATTATAATTAATCTTAATTAGTAATTAACCCATAACCCTAAATTACTTTAAAACTAATTTAATCATCTTCACTAATTTTTTTTTAATAAATTCATAACCTTTTTCTGGAAAAAAAAACTTTTATTTTCTTTAAATAATTAATTTATTAAGTTTTTATTAATTAAATGAATTAAATTTAGGATATTTCCTCTTAAACTTTTTTCTTTTTTTTAAAAATCCTGACTTTTTACTAACCCTAATTTATCTTTTTTCTAATCCTAATAATTGTTGCCTTTATTTATTGTTATATTATTATTTATTTATTTCTCGCTTTATTTTAGTTACTAGAAAAATGTATAGGTTTATATTAAATGTAATTTATTTTTGTTCGATTATTATGTATCTGCTCAAAAGCGATGTAATAGCGTAGATTTACTTTCTTGCCCTTTTATTTATGTTATTTAATTGTTTGGTTAGTAAATAGGGAGTGAGAATTAATTGTAAATAAAATAAATTTAGAAAATTAATTAAATAAGATAAATAATTAAAAACACTCACTCACGTAAGTCGATCTAAGATCGCCATCTTCACTTCTTAGGGTTACCTCTCAGTTGCCTTATTCAAAAGGTCAAGTAGGGTGTCTTAAGCAAGATCCTAACAAACAAAATATCATCTTGTCCCTCCCCACAGTTAAAGGATTAAGTCCCTTCGATGTTGCCTACAGAGTTGCCTAAATGGATCCTGTCCCTCCAAGTTAAAAGATGATTGTCCCTCCCATATGGCTAAAGACACCCTACAGTTGCCTATATACAGTGACCCTACACATGTCCCTTATTAAACATCCAAGGTAATGACTACCTACTCCTTAATAGTAGGGATAGTCTTACCCTTTGAAAGAACATAAAAGAATAAGAAAGACTAATCTAGGGTAGGTACCTCGTAGTTACTTGCTCACACCTTCAAAATTACTTTCACACCTCACATTTTCTAAAATATTTTCAAACTAGGCTTTGTATACACTCATACGAGGGTCATTAAAAAGTACTTAAAGAAATTTTTCTAATCACACACTACAAAAACAATTAAAGTGAGCTAAGTAACTAAGAGCCCATGGATAACCATGGATATAAAGGGTGCTAATACCTTCCCTTTATATAACCTATCCCCCGAACCCAAGTCTTTTAAAATAGGTCTTTCATGTTCTTTTATGCCCTTTCCTTACGGATAAAATAAAAGTCGGTGGCGACTCTTGCTATCCGCAACATGACTAAAAGTCAGTTCTCCCACCGTGTTACACTTGGTACCGAGGAAGATGTGAAAGAGGTGAAGATCGGGGCCAGTCTGCAAGCTCTAGTGAAAGAACAACTCATCAGTATGCTTTAGGAATATGTCGACTTGTTCGCTTGGTCTTATCAAGATATGACAGGTCTAGATACGGATATTGTCATGCACAGATTGCCACTGAAAGAAGATTCTCCACCTGTCAAACAGAAGCTACGCCGTACTCGCCCAGATATGGCCATAAAAATTAAAGAGGAAGTACAAAACCAGTAGGACGCCGGTTTTCTCGCTGTAACTAGTTACACACCGTGGGTTGCTAACATTATACCCGTACCTAAGAAGGATGGTGTAACACGGTGGGAGAACTGACTTTAGTTATGTTGCGGATAGCAAGAGTCGCCACCGACTTTTATTTTATCCAAAGGAAAGGCATAAAAGAACAGGAAAGACCTTTTAAAAGATTTTTGGGTCTGGGGGGTAGGTTATGTAAAGGGGAGGTGTTAGCACCCTTTACATCCATGGTTATCCATGGGCTCTTAGTTACTTCGCTCACTTTAAAATGTTTTTGAAATGTGTAGTGTGTGATTAGAAATTTTCTTAAGTACTTTATAATGATCCATGTACGGATATATATAAAGTCTTTGTTTTGAAAATTTGTTTGAAAATGTGAAGTGTTTGAAATGTTTTTGAAGAGTGAGCAAGTACATAAGAGGAACCTACCCTAAGTTAAGTCTTTTTTGTTCTTAAATATCCTTTAAGTGGTAAGACTATACCTATTATTAAGGAATAGGTAGTCATTACCTTGGATGTGAGGGACAAGTGAAGGGACATCTGTTATTTAGGCAACTGTAAGGTGTATAAGCAATTCGAAGGGACTTATCATCTTTATTCGAAAGGGACAAGATCATTACGAAGGCAACATTCGAAGGGACTTGATCTTTTTATCTGTTTAAGGGACTAGATGATATGAGATGAGGGACTTTGCTTTATACACCCTACTTGACCTTTTGTTTAGGCAACTTTGAGAGGTAACCCTTAAGAAGTGAGATGGCGATCCAGGATCGACTTACGTGTGTGAGTGTACCAATTCAAATATTTATCTTTAAGTTAATGATCTAAATTCAATTTTATACACAAACATATCTTGCACTCCCTATTTTACTAACCATAGCATTTAAAAATAAATAATGAAAATTACTACAACTATTACATATGGGATACATTTACATAATAATAATAATTAAAATAAATTAAATAAGCAAATATATAATAATAAATAATTGGGTTAGTAACAATAAAATCATATAATATATAAATAAATAGGGTTAGTAATAATAAAATAAACAAGAATAAAAATAAAGAAATTAGCATAATAATGAATAATGAATTAAAAGTTCAATTTTTAATAAATGATTATTTTTTTTAAGATTTTAAGAAGAAAAATAAGCAATTCATACCATATACTAATTATTATAAAGATTTAAATTTATATACATGTTATAAAAAAATAATGGTTAATTATAATTAAATAAACATATTATAAAAAATAAATTATATTAATAAGACAAAATTAGGAGTTTTTAATTGTTTTAAACATAATCTAAAATTATTTACATGATTTATACAAAACTATGAATAATGATAATATAAACAAATAATAAAAAATAAAGAAACATAATTAACATTTATATAAAATAATTAGGGTTTTAGAAAAAAAATATTATTAGGGTTAATCACAATAAATTAGGGTTTATGAAAATATTAGGGTTTTTTACTTATTTATTCTACAAATTAAATTAATTTATCCACAAATTATATATATATATATATATATATATATATATATATATATATATATATATATATATATATATATATATATATATATATATATATATATATATATATATATATATATATATATATATATATATATATATATATACACATCTTATAAAAATATTTTTAGAAAAGAAAATTATGAAGTTTTAAAATTTTTTGAATAAAAAGTATTTTAATTAAAATTTATAAATTGTATTTTTAAATAAAAGAGAATTAAAAAAATAGATTAGAAGAAGAAAAAGGAAGAAATTGATAAAAAGACAGGACCTGGGATTTGAACCCAGGTCCTTTACCTGGAAATAGAGGAGACCTTCCACTGGGCTAGCTTGTTCATGTGTGACAACCAACAACACAATTTTGTTTTATTTGAATCCTGCAAAAATCATGACAAAAAGCAAAAAAACAATACAAAAAGGGTCTGGGGGGTTTCGAACCCAGGACCCTCACACAACAAGCAAACACTTTTACCATCCAGCCAGAAGGGCGCATCTGCTATACTATCCATAACAAATTATAATATATTAATTCATATGATTAAATGGAAAAATAAGCAAAAAGATTGTTGCACCCAAGGATCGAACCAAGGACCTAACACTCACAAGGAGAAGTCTCCAACCATCAGGCTAACACGCAACCTTAATAAAGCTTTGAAATTGCCTAAATCCTAAAATCCGAATTCAACTTTTTCTTAGAATTTTTGAACTTTGAAAGTGGTTCTGGAGGCAGCAAGAATCGTCCCTAATGCTTGTGTTCTCTTTGTGTATATGTAGTGGATTGATTTAGGTCAAAAAATATGCTCCCTCTTTGGGCTTTTTGGATACCTTGGTGATGAAGAAATCTCTTTCCAATTTTGGCCAAAAATCAAATCTTTTCATGCTTCAAGGAGTGAGCACGAATTTGGACAATGTATATTCATGTTAAATGACTTTTATGATTTTCTAGAAGAAGAATCACATTTAAATATTGATTTTTTGATTTTATTTTGATTTAATATGTATTTAAATGAATAAAATTCAAATAAATATTAAATAAAATAAGAAAAATCAGAAATTACATGGGTTGGGTCGTGCTTGGTGTCATGTTGAAGTTTTGATCACAAGATTGCAAGCCCATTTGGAAGAAATTGGTTTTAAAGCCCTATTTACTTCATAAACCTCCCAAATATTTACCAACTTTGCAAGGGCTCAAATCCTTCAATTTTAATGCTATGAGGGTGTTCTTTGACATTTTGGAAAGCTTGAATAGTCCTCTAACCAACCTCATTGGTTTCATGTCCATATCATTTACCATTCTCAAGTTATGCCCTTTTGAAGTTGTTAACTTTCAAAAGGACCTATAATGTCTTAGCTCATACCTTCCAAATGAAGCATTTTTGGGCTTGGCTTGTGAGACACAAAGTTGTAGAGAATTCAATTTCCTTCAAAATGAGCTTTGTATGGAAAAAATTTGATGAAGTATGTGAAAGTTATGGCTGGTCAAAGTTCAGTTGACTTTTCCTGAGAAAACCCTAATTTAGAAACCTCTGATTCCTGATGATCTGAAATGTCCTTGATGAATCATGATCAACCCTTGATCAAATGATGAATTTTACTTCATATACTTGATGTTGGCAAAAAAATCATGAAGTTTGACTTTGGTTTGACCACAGTTGACCTCAGTTTGACTTTTTAACTACTTTGACTGACTTTGACTTATCTGATCATCTGACTGAGCAAATCTTTGAGAAAAGTCTTGAAACTTGTCATGGGGATTCTTAAACACATATAAGATGCTATGAAGCTCACTTGAAGTCTTGGAAGTCCATTTAGTCTGATTAAAGTCAAAACCCTAGTTTTGGATGCCCTGCTCAGGAGGATGCATTGTCTGAGGGAATTGTCAAATCTTCTGACTAATTGTGAACTTTGTGAACCTTGTGAACATCATTGTGAACCTTGTGAACCTCATAATATGTCTTGTGAATCTTGTGAACCTCATATTACACAAAGTCTTGTTTTGTGAGGGCAAATTTTGGGGTGCAACAGCTGCCCCTGTTCAATTTTCTGAAACCTGAGGGGTTAGATTGGTATATGTGTCAGTCGTGACCTGGAAGGTTGAAGGGGATTGAACACAAAAGCCCAAAAATTTGCACTCCCCGGTGCGTAGAGTGGTATTGATGACTAGTTGTATATGCTTGAGTGGGCTTAAAGATGCCACTTGGAAAAAGTTCTTCAAATATACCTCTTGGAGAATAAAGTAGTCCAAAATATGAAGATATAGCTTTTTGGGAGGATAAACAACGGCCCAAAGTAATGATAGCTTTCAGGAGGATAAACAACGTCCTGAGGTATAAGTATAACTTTTGGGAAGATAAACAACGGCCCAAAGAAATGGTAGCTTTCAGGAGGATAAACAACGTCCTGAGGTATAATGATAACTTTTGGGAAGATAAACAACGGCCCAAAGTCATGATATGGCTTTTGAGAAGATAAACGACGTCTCAAGATAGCCTTCGGGAAGATAAACGACGTCCCATGATAATGAGGTAACCTTTGGGAAGATAAACAACGGCCCAAGGTCATGATAGCTTTCAGGAGGATAAACAACGTCCCGAGGTAATGAGATAACCTTTGGGAAGATAAACAACGGCCCAATGTAACAAGTTGTTGATGAAGTTTGCCTGCTGGAGAATTAATCTGAAAAACAAGATAACATTCTGCAGGATAGTATTAGTTTATGCATGTATAGTATGATGCACTTAAGTAATGTATTATGTAATTATGGATATGTATGTTATGGTATGATGTAGATGATGTATGTATGAATCATGTAGCCTAATGCGTCTGGATATCTCCGTATAACAACTGCTGGCCAGGGAAAATAAATCATGATTCGTTGCTGAAGAATATGAGGAACTTGTTCCCGTTTGATAATCTAGTATTCATAACCTCCCGTCTTTGTTCGATAGTAAAGTATACATAACCTCCCGTCTTCGTTCGATAGTAAGGTATACATAACCTCCCGTCTTCGTTCGATAGTAAGGTATACATAACCTCCCGTCTTCGTTCGATAGTAAGGTATACATAACCTCCCGTCTTCGTTCGATAGTAAGGTATACATAACCTCCCGTCTTCGTTTGATAGTCAGGTATCCATAACCTCCCGTCTTCGTTCGTCGTACTCCTATTGGAGGAATAAATTCCCGATTATCCTTCTGAGGATAAAAGAGATGGACATAAATTCCAGGGGAGATGTGACTCGAAGTATCTATGAAGATGGATTTGCCCTACTTGGGGACTTGTAGCTGTCTAGTGGGGATGAACCGGCGAAGCTTCGTTAAATTCTTTCCCTCGTTCGTCCTTAGTAAATACTATTACTGTATTTTCATGCATTTCTGGTAAACATCAATCATATTCAAAAGCATACATACATTCAAACACAATCAATGGACGTTTCGCTTATGTAAATAGGGTAAAAGTAAATCTGGATTCAAAGATGAAATTTTATTTATATCACAAAGTGACCTATACATCGGTAAGTTTGTACAAGGAGACAAAAATCCTATTAAGAGGAATTTGTCATAAAATTTTTTTTTACAAAACAAGGAGAATCAGCTATGTGGGAAATAATCCTATTGAGTTTCAATTCTACTATTGCCATTATTTTCAAGTATCTCATCTTCTGCTGTCGAGACGGAAATGATTGGATTGAGCTTTATCTGTTCGAGCTTGAGTAAGTAGCACAAATGGTTGTAGTTTCATGGGTGATCCAAACGAAACATAGTCATACGCTTTAATCCCTAACTTTTGCCTGGATTGCCCTTTCAGGTTTTCAATCCACCGGGATACCCTTTTTTGGCCAAGCTGCCTTTTCAGGTTTTCGACTTGCCGGGTGTACATTTTTTTTATATATATCCCTATTTTTTTCCCGAACCCTTTTGGTTCGCCGGGATGCCCTTATTTTTTCCTAGGCCAGTCAACCTAGCGGGTCTCTTTTTATGCGTAGTATTTTTTAACTATGTCTGCGTTTACAGGCTGTGGGAAGTCTTTACCATCCATAGTAGTAAGTATCATGGCACCTCCTGAGAATACTGTTTTGACCACAAATGGTCCTTCATATGTAGGAGTCCACTTGCCCCTAGGATCACCCTGTGGTAATATGATACACTTGATTACCAAGTCACCAGCCTGATATACCTTTGGCTTAACCTTCTTATTAAAAGCTTTGATCATTCGTTTCTGGTACATCTGGCCATGACAAACTGCTGCTAACCTCTTCTCATCAATCAAATTTATCTGGTCAAGCCGAGTCTGAATCCACTCATCTTCATCCAAGCCTGCATCCCTCATAATTCTTAAGGAGGGAATCTGAACTTCAATGGGCAGAACTGCTTCCATACCATATACTAAGGAGAATGGGGTTGCCCCTGTTGAAGTACGTATTGTAGTACGATAACCATGAAGAGCAAATGGTAACATCTCATGCCAATCCTTATAAGTGACAGTCACCTTCTGTAGAATCTTCTTAATATTCTTGTTAGCAGCTTCTACTGCCCCATTCATCTTCGGACGATACGGAGAAGAGTTGTGATGCTTAATCTTGAACTGCGTGCAGAGATCAGTAATCATAGTGTTATTCAGATTAGAGCCATTGTCAGTAATAATCCTTTCAGGGATACCATACCTACATATGAGATTATTCTTAATGAATCGAGCCACCACATTCTTAGTAACATATGCGAATGAAGCTGCCTCCACACATTTAGTAAAGTAATCAATAGCGACCAGGATGAAACGATGCCCATTAGAAGCAGTAGGCTTGATCTCACCAATCATATCAATGCCCCACATGGCAAAAGGCCAAGGAGCAGTCAACACATTCAATGGTGATGGAGGTATGTGTACTTTATCAGCATAGATTTGACACTTGTGACACGTTCTGGAATGTTGATAGCAGTCAGCTTCCATGGTACACCAATAGTAACCTGCTCTCAATATCTTCTTTGCCATAGTATGACCACTAGAATGAGTGCCAAAAATCCCATCATGCATATCTTCCATAATCTCTGTTGCTTCCTTCTTATCCACACAACGAAGCAAAGTTGAATCATGATTACGCTTGTACAAAATTCCATTACTCAAGAAGAACTTAGCAGAAAACCTTCTCAGAAACTTCCTATCTTTGACAGATGCCCCTTCAGGGAATTCCTGAGTTTCAAGATATCTTTTCACTTCATAGAACCAAGGTTTCTCCTTTACTTCTTCAGTGTCAATCTCATTGCAGTATGCAGGCTTCTCAAATTTGTCAATAGTAATTTTGGGAGCTTCATCATCCCAGCTGATCTCAAACATGGATGCCATGGTGGCTAATGCATCTGCCAACTGATTCTCTCTTCGTGGAATATGTCCAAAGGTAATTTCTTTGAAATGTGGGATCAAAGACAACACATGTTCTCTGTAAGGAATGAGATTATCATGTTTGGTATCCCAATCTCCTTTGATCTTACTTACTACCAGGGCTGAATCTCCATATACGTCAAGGAACTGAATCTTCATATTAATGGCAGCTTTGATACCCAGGATACATGCCTCATACTCAGCCATATTATTAGTATAATAGAAACAAAGTCTGGCAGTAATCGGGGTATGACAACCTTCATGGGAACTAATCACAACACCAACACCATTACCAAGTGCATTAGAAGCTCCATCAAAAACCATAGTCCATCGGGATCCTTGTTCAGGTCCGTCATATTGTCCAGGTTCTTTGGTAATAATCATAATATCTTCATCAGGGAACTCAAAACTCATTGAGTGATAATCATCCACTGCTTGATGAGCCAAATGATCAGCCACAACACTTCCTTTAATGGCTTTCTGAGTAGTATACTGTATATCATATTCTGTTAAGATCATTTGCCATCTTGTTATTCTTCCGGAGAGAGCAGGTTTCTTGAATATGTACTTGATCGGATCCATTTTTGAAATCAATAAGGTAGTATGAGTCAACATATACTGTCTTAGTCGGCGAGCAGCCCATGCCAAAGCGCAACAAGTTTTCTCGAGCAGTGAGTATCTTGTTTCACAGTCGGTAAACTTTTTGCTAAGGTAGTATATTGCCTACTCTTTTCGACCAGATTCGTCATGTTGCCCCAACACACACCCCATTGAGTTGTCTAACACTGTTAAGTACATAATCAAGGGTCTTCCATCAACTGGTGGCATCAAAATTGGAGGTTCTAGCAGATATTTCTTGATTTCATCAAAGGCAGTCTGGCACTCATCATTCCATTCCATCACCTGATCTTTCTTCAACAATTTGAAGATTGGCTCACAGATGGCAGTTAATTGGGAAATAAATCTTGCAATGTAATTCAATCATCCCAAGAAACCTCTAACTTCCTTCTCGGTACGGGGAGCTGGCATCTCTTGTATAGCTTTCACTTTTGCAGGATCCACTTCAATACCTTTTCCACTGACAATGAAACCTAGGAGTTTACCAGATCTAACTCCAAAAGTACACTTGTTTGGGTTCAATCTCAACTTATATTTCTTCAACCTTTCAAACAACTTATACAGATGATCGAGGTGTTGCTCTTCATTCTGGGACCTGGCTATCATATCATCCACATATACCTCTATCTCATGATGAATCATATCATGAAACAAAGCCACCATAGCACGCTGATATGTTGCCCCTGCATTCTTCAAACCAAATGGCATCACCTTATAACAAAAAGTGCCCCACTGTGTAACAAAGGTTGTTTTCTCCATATCTTCAGGTGCCATCTTGATTTGATTGTAACCAGAGAAACCATCCATAAAAGAGAATACCTTATGCTGAGCAGTGTTGTCTACCAGAACATCAATATGAGGAAGTGGAAAGTCATCCTTGGGGTTGGCCTTGTTCAAATCTCTGTATTCTACACACATACGTACCTTACCATCTTTCTTAGGTACCGGTACCACATTTGCAACCCACTGAGGATAAGAAGTTACAACTAAGAACCCTGCATCAAACTGTTTCATTACCTCTGCCTTGATTTTCTCTGACATTTCAGGACGCATATGACGAACCTTCTGCTTCTTTGGACGACAATCTTCTTTCACTGGTAAACGATGAACCACAATGTCTGTATCCAACCCTGGCATATCTTCATAAGACCAAGCAAAGATCTCCACATAATCATGTAACATCTGAATCAATCTGCTCTTGACACTATCTTCTAATTCAGCCCCTATCTTGACTTCTTTCCTGTTTTCTTCGGTTCCCAGATTCACAACTTTGACTGGCTCTTCATGTGGCTGTATGGCTTTCTCTTCTTGTTGTAACAACCTAGCAAGCTCTACAGGTACTTCACAATCGTCCTCATTTCCGTCTTCAGCTTGATAGATCGGATTCTCGAAATTATAATTAGCAATAGTAGAACTGTTATCAACAGGATCCAGAGTGGATGAGGATCTGCATTTTAGTGATGTGGGTGTGTGTAAGAACACATAGCTGATAAAACAAAAATAAAAGAAAAGAAAAATAAGGAACACAATATTTACGAAAACGAAACGTCCACTGATTTTTATTGAATGAAGTATGCAAATGAAATGACATCCCGTAGCAAGCACACCATTGTGCCCCGGGTAAGGCACAAGGCTTAAGAGTTTAATTGTTCAAGAAATTACAAACTTAAAAGTAACAACACAGTAATAGTATTTACTCCTGACTAAAGGAGATAGGAATAACATCTTCAGCTTTCCAGTTATTGAGCCCAGCACCCACAGTAGGAAAAATCCAAGCATCCAAGTTGTAGTCTTCATTATAGTCACCCACAGCATTGATCTGATTCTTCATAATCCCCTGATTGGTGATACGAACAGCACGAGCACGACGAACAGCCTTCTGAGACTCTGCAGTAAAACTCAAACCAAATTTGTCAGACTTGTAAGGAATGTCAGGAAGCTGACCCCAAATAGTACAACCACCTTTATCCACCACAGCTCTAGCATCTTTGAGGGAGGCCATTGTAGGAGGTACTTTGGTGACCACAGGAACTTTCTTGACAACAGGAGGAGCTTCATAATTGTTAACAACCCAAGGAACCACTTCAAATGTTTGGCACGGAGTTTCAACATATTCACCTTCCACTTCAAGATATTTAAAGGTGTTCACATGGCTAACTATATATCCTTCCTCTCCGTAAACAGTGACAACTTTTCCTTCTACTGGATATCTCAGCTTCTGATGTAAGGTGGAAGTTACAGCACTTGCCCCATGGACCCAAGGACGCCCAAGCAAACAAGAATACGACGGACGAATATCCATGACATAAAAGGTAGCATTGAAGACCTGAGAACCTACTTTGATTGGGAGATCAATTTCTCTATGCACCACTCTTCTCGAGCCATCAAAAGCTTTCACCACTATATTACTGGGCTTCAACACAGCATCTTCAGGACTGAGCTTATTCAGGACTTCTTTGGGCAACACATTCAGAGAGGAACCATTGTCTATCAATACATGTGACAGGGTAGTGCCCCTGCATTCAATAGAGATATGTAGAGCCCTGTTATGATCCCTCTTGGCAGGAGTCAAATCAGCATCGGAGAACCCTAACCCATTATCATAGGTCAAGTGTGCAACACAATTTTCAAACTGGTCTACAGATATCTCATTTGGTACGTGAGCCGTCTTCAAATATTTAATCAAGGCCTTGGCATGAGCCTCAGAACACAACAATAAAGACAACATAGAAATCTTGGAGGGAGTATACCCCAATTGATCAACAATGTCATAATCACTCTTGCGAATTATTTTCAATACTTCTTCCATCTGCTTAGAAAGATCATCAGCAGTTGGTACATCAGTTTGCACAGGTTCAATAACAGGAACTTTGCCCCGAGCATCAGTAGTGGAGGTAGTAGCTGGAGTAACTGTATTCTTGGAGGTAACTGGAGGAGAGAAAACTCTTCCACTTCGGGTGATCTTACTAGATCCAGCAATATTATCAACATCCGGATTTTCACCAGCAATAGGTGCATCAACCAAGGATTCCTGCTTAACACCATGGATATAAACATCGGACCCATAATTCCAAGGCACAGCTTTATCAGAAGTGTACGGAATAGGACCAGGAGTAGTAATGATCATAGGAGCCACTCTAGCTTCAGCAACAATCTTCATAGGGCCTTCAGCAGTAATCTTAATTGGACCCTTATGAGTAATTTTGACAGGTCCTTTAGAAGTAATCCTTACCGGCACTTTATCAACCATATCCACCTCTTCAATCTTCGCACCTTTAGTTATATGATCGACCATACTCTCCACAGAAGGTGGTGTCCTCTCAAACACTATGGTGTAATTATTCATGAGGCGTTGAATTCCGTCCTTCAACCTCCAGCAACTATCCGGCTTATAGGTACAATATAAACAATCTTCACGACAACCTGGAAAGAACCCAGCTTGTACTAACTTCTTCTTAATAACAGACAACGGTGTAGTCAACTCTGCAACTGAGGAAATATGTGAATCTTCATCAATGGCATTGACAGTCTTCTCATGATTTGGCATGGGAGCAGTAATCACATTTGGAGTACCCGGAGGGTCAAACTCAATTTCTCCAGCATCAATCATATCCTGAATCTTATTCTTCAATACCCAGCAACTATTGGTATCATGTCCCTGACAATTTGAATGATATGCACATCGTGCATTAGGGTTGTACCTGGGAGAGGTAACATTGGGATTCTGAGGAGGGTCCCTCAAAGTGATAAGTTCACCCTTCAACAAGTGTTGCAAGGCTTGGGCCAATGACATGTTGATCTTAGTGAACTGCCTTCTATTCCTCTGTTGATTTCCCTGAGGTGGCTCTGGTGTTGCAGGAGTTGGATTGGAGATATGAACTGCACTCACAGACTGATGCCTCCTATTACGATCAGTTTGACCGTAAACAGCATTTGACTCTTTCTTCCCACTAGGGGGCTTCTTTGTGGTACTGGATGAAGAAGCACCCACTTGGATCTTGCCACTCCTTATACCACTTTCTACGCGCTCTCCTGTCATTATCAACTCAGTGAAGCCAGATGATGAGCTTCCAATGAGATGACTGTAAAAATGACCATTCAATGTACACATGAACATATCAACTAACTCCCTGTCAGTCAGAGGGGGTTGTACTCTTCCAGCCAAATATCTCCACTTCTGGGCATACTCCTTGAAGTTTTCTTTAGCACCCATAGACATGCTCTGTAGTTGCATGCGAGTAGGGGCTAGGTCAGCATTGTATTGATATTGCTTATAAAAAGCCTCAGCAAGATCATTCCAATCACGGATGTTGACACTCTCCAACTGATAGTACCATTCCAATTGAGCTCCAGATAAGCTCTCTTGGAAGAAATGGATCCACAACTTCTTATCAGCAGTATGGGGTTGGATTCTCTGGACATAAGACCTCAAGTGCAGCTTGGGACAAGAGACACCATCATAAACAACGAAAGTAGGAACCTTGAAACCAATGGGTATAACCACCCCAGATATCAAACTCAGGTCTTCAAAGTCCAGCCCAGAAGACTTTTGCAATTCTATAGCATCCATTTTATCCACCAGCATCTTGAACTTATCTTCATTAGGCTCATGATAGTAATTAGCTTCAGAATCAGAGTCCCCCATGGTATTATGGAGACTGCCTCCCTCTTTCTCAGACTCTTCAGACTCATAATCTTCAACCTGTTCTTTGGTCTTGACAGGACCTCTGAACCTTCTTCCCATGTTGATCAGGCCTCCTGACCTTCTAGTCTTCTTAGTCTTCTTGGCCAACAGTGTCTTCAATTCATCCTGCCCCTTGGACAAGTTCAGGATCAGCTCTTGGAACTGTGCATTTTGTGCCTGGAGATCTTTAACTGTTTGTTCAAGAGCCATTGCTGAAATAAACAGCGAGAAGATAAGAAACCTGTACATAAGAAACCTGTGATGCAATGATATGATATGTGAATGTATATGCAATGTTTTCAAGGACCGCAAGATTTAAATTTGCTTAAACAAACAAGAAAGTAAACTTTTATTAGTACTAAATTTGTTTGCCCCTTGGGCTTACAATAAAAATGAAATGAAATAAATACATAAGATGGGGTTTTAAGTCTCCCATGGACGTTTCCTCTTTGTGTTAAGGTATGAGTTGAGATTCCGCTCCTCGTGAAGTTGCTTTGTTAGCTCTAGGATTCTTTCTTGACTTGCTTTGTAATGAGCCTCGAAAGTATCCCTTTGCTCCTTCAACTGGATCCAGGACCTCTGTAAATCTTCCATGTCAGTGGGCATGTCTGGGTGAAGGATGGTATAAGAAGTATCTCCTTCAGCAACAGGTTCCATAGTAACTGGCAGGATGGCAGGATATGGCATCATAAGAGTCTGAGCACGAGATCGCACCCATCTGAGGTAAGCTTCCATAGGAATGGTGAACTTGGGCTCCAGAGTCTTGCTGTCAACCATGTTCACTTTTCCCCATGCTCGTATGAACCTCTGACGGTAACCTTGCAGATCGTTGTCGTAATCAAACACAATACCCTGAATCAACATGTCATGTGGACCATCACTCCGAGCGTAACCAAACTGTCGTAAAGCTAAGGAAGGGTTGTAAGTAATGCCTCCTCTTATGCCTAGGAGTGGCACATTAGGAAACTCTCCACAACGGTCAATGATAGTAACATTCTCCATAGATCTGGAGCACCAATGAATATCTGAATGTGAGAGTGACATAATCCTTTTGGACCATCTGAACCCTTGCTCATTCTTCATTACTGATCGAGGAAGGTGAGAAATAAACCACCTAGATAGCAAAGGTATGCAACACATTAGAGTTCCTCGTGCCTTTGTAGTACGAGTATGAAGAGAGTGCAGGATGTCTCCAAGCAATGTAGGCACTGGATTGTGACTCAGAAATATCTTGATGGCATGCACGTCTATGAACTGATCAGGATTGGGGAACAACACTAAGCCATAAATCAACAAGGCTAAGATCTCCTCAAAAGCATCATAGCTCATAGCTTTTAAGAACACTTGAGCCTTCTCTATCAACACCTTAGCAAGAATACCCTTGACTCCGCTTCTCGTTTCTAGAACAATGTCAGACTTCTTCAGATGTAGAGCTGTAGCAATAACCTCAGGTTTAGGCTCTTTTTCCAAGCCTGTGAATGGTTTTTGATCAAGAACAAGTATACCCAGAAGTTTAGAGAACTCTTCCATTGTAGGAACCAGCTGATAGTCGGGGAATGTGAAGCAATGGTGCTTAGGATCAAAGAACTGAAGCAGGACACTCATCATGTCTTCATTGAACCCTGAGGTGACTAGATCCAATAGGTGACCATGTCTCTTGATGAACTGGGAGTTTTCAGACACTTGAGAAACCAACTCCTTAAGCTTAGGAGGTATGCCTACAAAGTTGATCCTGATAGTGTTTCTACGAGCAGAAGCCATGACCTGCAACAAAGAACAAAGATAAATCCTTTGGTCCTTGAAATGGTTATTGAAAATGCTATGCTTATGATGCATGATGATGTTATGATGTTATTCTCAATCACAAACATGTGGCACACACAAACAAGTCACACCATAGCCCTAGGTTTGAAGGCTTGCATGAGGTTTAAAGGTAAGTACCCTCCCCTGAAGTTTAGATGGTTCATCCTGTCCTACAAAAGTAACCAGGTTCTAAGGGATCTCAATATCATTGATCCTTCACAAGGGTGGTTGTTCAGTAGGCAACTTACTTGCCAACCAAAACCCTCCAAGTTTAGGATCTCAATGAGTGTAGCATCGAGTATCAACCAACTTCAGTCTTCACCAAAGCCGGTTATCTCACTACTTTTCTAAAGGCCAAGATGGGATAACTAGGGTTCTAAAAGTTAGTTAGTGCATTGACAACATATGGCAGCCTCATATTATCCTCAACTTGACTTAAGGAACATAAGCACCAACCAAGAGGTCACACTAACTATGGCCACCAGATCAACCATATCGGTATACGTCGTACAGTTTCCTTGGTCTATTGCCATTTACCTAAGGTACACTAGATCCGGGTTAGGATCTTTCACACATAAGAGCACCCAACAAGTAAAGTAAAGCAAACAAAGCAAACAATTTTAAAGTGATCTAATTCCTAAGGGTACCCCTCTTTTACTAAATCCCCAGCAGAGTCGCCAGTTCTGTAACACGGTGGGAGAACTGACTTTAGTTATGTTGCGGATAGCAAGAGTCGCCACTGACTTTTATTTTATCCAAAGGAAAGGCATAAAAGAACAGGAAAGACCTTTTAAAAGATTTTTGGGTCCGGGGGGTAGGTTATGTAAAGGGAAGGTGTTAGCACCCTTTACATCCATGGTTATCCATGGGCTCTTAGTTACTTCGCTCACTTTAAAATGTTTTTGAAATGTGTAGTGTGTGATTAGAAATTTTCTTAAGTACTTTATAATGATCCATGTACGGATATATATAAAGTCTTTGTTTTGAAAATTTGTTTGAAAATGTGAAGTGTTTGAAATGTTTTTGAAGAGTGAGCAAGTACATAAGAGGAACCTACCCTAAGTTAAGTCTTTTCTGTTCTTAAATATCCTTTAAGTGGTAAGACTATCCCTATTATTAAGGAATAGGTAGTCATTACCTTGGATGTCAGGGACAAGTGAAGGGACATCTGTTATTTAGGCAACTGTAAGGTGTATAAGCAATTCGAAGGGACTTATCATCTTTATTCGAAAGGGACAAGATCATTACGAAGGCAACATTCGAAGGGACTTGATCTTTTTATCTGTTTAAGGGACTAGATGATATGAGATGAGGGACTTTGCTTTATACACCCTACTTGACCTTTTGTTTAGGCAACTTTGAGAGGTAACCCTTAAGAAGTGAGATGGTGATCCAGGATCGACTTACGTGTGTGAGTGTACCAATTCAAATATTTATCTTTAAGTTAATGATCTAAATTCAATTTTATACACAAACATATCTTGCACTCCCTATTTTACTAACCATAACATTTAAAAATAAATAATGAAAATTACTACAACTATTACATATGGGATACATTTACATATAATAATAATTAAAATAAATTAAATAAGCAAATAAATAATAATAAATAATTGGGTTAGTAACAAGAAAATCATATAATATATAAATAAATAGGGTTAGTAATAATAAAATAAACAAGAATAAAAATAAAGAAATTAGCATAATAATGAATAATGAATTAAAAGTTCAATTTTTAATAAATGATTATTTTTTTTAAGATTTTAAGAAGAAAAATAAGCAATTCATACCATATACTAATTATTATAAAGATTTAAATTTATATACATGTTATAAAAAAATAATGGTTAATTATAATTAAATAAACATATTATAAAAAATAAATTATATTAATAAGACAAAATTAGGAGTTTTTAATTGTTTTAAACATAATCTAAAATTATTTACATGATTTATACAAAACTATGAATAATGATAATATAAACAAATAATAAAAAACTAAAGAAACATAATTAACATTTATATAAAATAATTAGGGTTTTAGAAAAAAAATATTATTAGGGTTAATCACAATAAATTAGGGTTTATGAAAATATTAGGGTTTTTTACTTATTTATTCTACAAATTAAATCAAATTAAATTAATTTATCCACAAATTATATATATATACATCTTATAAAAATATTTTTAGAAAAGAAAATTATGAAGTTTTAAAATTTTTTGAATAAAAATTATTTTAATTAACATTTATAAATTGTATTTTTAAATAAAAGAGAATTAAAAAAATAGATTAGAAGAAGAAAAAGGAAGAAATTGATAAAAAGACAGGACCTGGGATTTGAACCCAGGTCCTTTTCCTGGAAATAGAGGAGACCTTCCACTGGGCTAGCTTGTTCACGTGTGACAACCAACAGCATAATTTTGTTTTATTTGAATCCTGCAAAAATCATGACAAAAAGCAAAAAAACAATACAAAAAGGGGTTGGGGGTTTCGAACCCAGGACCCTCACACAACAAGCAAACACTTTTACCATCCATCCAGAAGGGCGCATCTGCTATACTATCCATAACAAATTATAATATATTAAGTCATATGATTAAATGGAAAAATAAGAAAAAAGATTGCTGCACCCAAGGATCGAACCAAGGACCTAACACTCACAAGGACAAGTCTCCAACCATCAGGCTAACACGCACGCTGTGAAATATAAACAAAACGTAAATAATAAAAAAAACAAACAAATATTTGAATTATGGAATTCGCGCCAGGGGTCTTCTTCTTCCTTCAGACCTGCGTTTTTTCCTGCGAATCTTCCTGGACAATTTCCTGCGAATTTATTTTCATAGCAAAACCTGCGAAATTGATACCATGCAATCCAGACACCAATCATCCAAATTAATGTTACCAGCATCTTACCCATGTCTTGTTCAATTCAAATATCACAATCAAAGTCATTTATATAACATAAATCGCAAATCCCCAATTCTAACTTCAAAACCCTAACTATGGCTTTTCACGATTCATGTAATGAAACTCGAAAATAATTGTCCAGAAAGCTTCTATGTCATCATACAAACAATATTATTTAAACAAAATCAAGCAAAACATAATGAATGGTCCTAATCGAAAAATCAACAAGATGCCATGAACAAGCATTCGGTTTCACCATTATAACATGATTTTGATGCATATGAGTATGGAATCATGATCAGTGAGGGTCAAGAAAGCCAATGCAACCTTAATAAAGCTTTGAAATTGCCTAAATCCTAAAATCCGAATTCAACTTTTTCTTAGAATTTTTGAACTTTGAAAGTGGTTCTGGAGGCAGCAAGAATCGTCCCTAATGCTTGTGTTCTCTTTGTGTATATGTAGTGGATTAATTTAGGTCAAAAAATATGCTCCCTCTTTGGGCTTTTTGGATACCTTGGTGATGAAGAAATCTCTTTCCAATTTTGGCCAAAAATCAAATCTTTTCATGCTTCAAGGAGTGAGCACAAATTTGGACAATGTATATTCATGTTAAATGACTTTTATGATTTTCTAGAAGAAGAATCACATTTAAATATTGATTTTTTGATGTTATTTTGATTTAATATGTATTTAAATGAATAAAATTCAAATAAATATTAAATAAATTAAGAAAAATCAGAAATTACATGGGTTGGTTCGTGCTTGGTGTCATGTTGAAGTTTGGATCACAAGATTGCAAGCCCATTTGGAAGAAATTGGTTTTAAAGCCCTATTTACTTCATAAACCTCCCAAATATTTCCCAACTTTGCAAGGGCACAAATCCTTCAATTTTAATGCTATGAGGGTGTTCTTGGACATTTTGGAAAGCTTGAAGAGTCCTCTAACCAACCCCATTGGTTTCATGTCCATATCATTTACCATTCTCAAGTTATGCCCTTTTGAAGTTGTTGACTTTCAAAAGGACCTATAATGTCTTAGCTCATACCTTCCAAATGAAGCATTTTTGGGCTTGGCTTGTGAGACACAAAGTTGTAGATAATTAAATTTCCTTAAAAATGAGATTTGGATGGAAAACATTTGATGAAGTATGTGAAAGTTATGGCTGGTCAAAGTTCAGTTGACTTTTCCTAAGAAAATCCTAATTTAGAAACCTCTGATTCCTGATGATCTGAAATGTCCTTGATGAATCATGATAAACCCTTGATCAAATGATGAATTTTACTTCATATACTTGATGTTGGCAAAAAATCATGAAGTTTGACTTTGGTTTGACCACAGTTGACCTCAGTTTGACTTTTTAACTACTTTGACTGACTTTGACTTATCTGATCATCTGACTGAGAAAATCTTTGAGAAAAGTCTTGAAACTTGTCATGGGGATTCTTAAACACATATAAGATGCTATGAAGCTCACTTGAAGTCTTGTAAGTCCATTTAGCCTGATTAAAGTCAAAACCCTAGTTTTGGATGCCCTGCTCAGGAGGATGCATTGTCTGAGGGAATTGTCAAATCTTCTGACTAATTGTGAACTTTGTGAACCTTGTGAACATCATTGTGAACCTTGTGAACCTCATAAGATGTCTTGTGAATCTGGTGAACCTCATAGTACACAAATTCTTGTTTTGTGAGGGCAAATTTTGGGGTGCAACAGATGGCAAGGTACGTATGTGTGTGGATTACCGGGACCTGAACAGCGCTAGCCCGAAAGATGATTTCCCTTTACCTCACATTGATGTATTGGTGGATAACACAACTCAGTTCTTGGTATTTTCTTTCATGGACGGATTTTCTGGATACAATCAGATTAAGATGTCACCTGAAGACATGGAGAAGACAACTTTCATCACACCCTGGGGCACATTCTGCTACAAGGTAATGCCGTTTGGTCTGAAGAACGCCGGTGCAACATATCAACGGGCTATGCTAACATTATTCCACGATATGATCCACAAAGAAATCGAGTGCTATGTGGATGACATGATTGCCAAGTCCCTTACAGAAGAAGATCATTTGGTGAATCTGCTGAAATTGTTCAGGCGCCTAAGGAAGTATCAGTTGAAGTTGAACCCCAACAAATGCACATTCGAGGTGCGTTCCGGTAAGCTGTTGGGTTTTATTGTAAGTGAAAAAGGAATTGAGGTTGATCCCGACAAAGTGAAATCCATTTAGGAGATGCCTGCACCTAAGACTGAGAAAGAAGTTCGAGGGTTCTTAGGTAGATTGAACTACATTTCAAGGTTCATATCTCATCTCACTACAACCTACGAACCCTTGTTTAAGTTGTTAAGAAAGGAACAAACAGTCAGGTGGAATGATGATTGTCAGAGAGCTTTTGACAAGATCAAAGAATATCTACAAGAACCTCCAATTCTCATGCCTCCAATCGAAGGAAGACCTTTAATCATGTATCTGACAATATTAGAAGAGTCAATGGGGTGTGTGTTGGGCCAGCATGACGAGTCTGGTCGAAAAGAGTATGCAATATACTACCTAAGCAAAAAATTTACCGACTATGAACAACGTTATTCACTGCTCGAGAAAACTTGTTGTGCTTTAGTGTGGGCTGCTCGCCGACTAAGACAATATATGTTGACTCACACTACCTTGTTGATCTCAAAGATGGATCCAGTCAAGTACATATTTGAGAAGCCAACACTTACCGGAAGGGTTGCAAGATGGAAAATGATTCTAACAGAATACGACATTCAGTACACCTCTCAAAACGCCATCAAGGGCAGTGTATTGTCTGACTATTTGGCTAAGCAACCCCTTGATGATTACCAGCCTATGAGATTTGATTTCCCTGATGAAGACATCATGTTCTTGAAAGCAAAAGATTGCGAAGAGCCAGTTCACATTGAAGGGCCTGACCCAGAAGAAGCATGGACTATGATGTTTGATGGGGAAGTTAATTGCAACGGTCGTCGGGTTGGTGCAGTACTTATCACACCCAAGGGAGTTCACATGCCTTTCTCGGCAAAACTCACCTTTGCATGCACTAACAATGTAGCAGAATACGAAGCCTGTATCATGGGTCTTGAGGAAGCCATTGACCTCAGGATCAAAACCTTGAATGTATTCAGAGATTCAGCTTTGGTAATCAACCAGACCAACGGCAAGTGGTACACTCATCAGGAGCATCTGATTCCCTACCATGACTATACAAGGAGATTGTTGACCTTCTTCATAACAGTTAAGCTTGAATACATCCCTCGAGATGAGAATCAGTTTGCAGACGGTTTGGCTACCATTTTGTCCATGATCAAAGTACAAATTGTTAATTATGTGCCTCGGATTTGGTATCCAGACTGGACCAACTGGCATATGTATTATCTGCGGACACTGCCACTAACAATAAGCCTTGGTTCCATGACATCAAAAGCTTCTTGGAGGATCAGACATACCAACCCGGGGCATCGTCAAATGATAAGAAGACATTAAGAAGGCTAGCCGGCAACTTCTTCCTCAATACTGAAGGTTCTTTGTACAAGCGAAACTTCGACATGGTCTTGCTCACATGTGTTGACAAGAAGGAAACAGACCTACTGATGCACGAAGTACATGAAGGTTCTTTCGGTACCCATGTTGGAGGACATGCAATGGCAAAGGCGTTATTAAGATCGGGTTACTACTAGATCACAATGGATGCAAACTGTTATACCTATGCCAGAAAATGCTACAAATACCAGATCTACGCAGATAAGGTGCATGTGCCTATGAATCCTTTGAATGTAATGTCTTCACCTTGCCCTTCGCCATGTGGGGCATTGATATGATTGGAATGATTGAACCGACTGCTTCAAATGGTCACAGATTCATCCTGGTAGACATTGATTACTTCACCAAATGGGTTGAGGCAATGCAAACGTCACCAGACAAGTGGTAGCTAGATTTCTGAAAAAGGATATCATCTGTCGATATGGAATTCCCGAGCGAATCATTGCTGATAATGGTTCCAATTTGAACAGCAAAATGATGGCAGAACTTTGCCGGGACTTCAAAATTCAACATCACAATTCTTCTCCTTATAGGCCAAAGATGAATGACGTTGTTGAGGCCGCTAACAAGAATATCAATAAGATTGTGCAAAAGATGGTAGTCACCTACAAAGAATGGCATGAGATGCTACCATTTGCCTTGCATGGGTACCGAACCTCTATCAGAACCTCTACTGGGGAAACACCTTATCAGCTTGTGTATGGTATGGAAGTTGTCCTACGTGTTGATGTTGAATTACCCTCCTTACGGGTAATGATGGATGTGAAACTGGATGAAGCGGAATTGGTCCGGTCTCGATACAATCAACTGAATCTGATTGAAGAGAAAAGATTGAAATTCTGGGATCAGGTACGTGATGTCGAATGAGATGTTTAAACACTTGAAGACTTAAACAAAACTTAAAGTGCAGGTAAATTAAACAACACAAGAAATTGTTAACCCAGTTCAGTGTATCATCACACTTACATCTGGGGGCTACCAAGCCAGGAAGGAAATCCAATATAAGTAATATTAATTCTGGACTTAAACCACTCAGTTTAATCCTTCACTTAATAACTACCCAAGGAAATTTCTACCTAAGACACAACTTAGATATGAGTACCAACTCACTCCCCCTCAATCACACAGTGATATGTTACAATGTTTAATAAAAGTGAAGTCACACTTCAAACAAAACAGCTTGATCTTACTTCACAGTTTCAATCAAGACACAATACACTTTTGCTTAAAAGCTCATAAAGTGATACACATATAAAACCTGTTATTAAAACACAAACACCCTATTTGGTCTTCTTAATTTCGTACACTATTCTGAGAGTTTCTGTTGCTTAAATAGATGCTTGGATTTTGGGCTTTCTGTAGGTTATCCAATCCTAATACGCATGTTGTCATCACCTTGAATTAGGGTTTGTTACTTCCTTGATTCTAGGTGAGTCAGTTCTTCTGTTATACTGAAATCATATAACCAATATCCCTACAGATGCGCCTTCTACTGTTTTATCCATTCACAATTAATTCCAGATAACTTCCCTGAATTTACTCAGTTCTGTTAAGCATTATTTAATTCTGGTAGCAGGTTTTGAGATGTCACAACATCTGGTGTGACATCCTGAAATCTGAACTTACTTCATTAACTTATACAATGTCACAACATCTGGTGTGACATCCTGAATTAAGTTCATCAACTTATACTCTGTTTGATAATGTCACAACATCTGATGTGACATCCTGAACTAAGTTCAACACTTCTTGTTGGTCAAAAATTCTGCCAATTCTAAACATTTACAAACTCCCCCTTTGGCTAATTTTTTGCTAACACAATCTTCTGGTTTTATCAGAGTGCAGCAGAGTTTCATTTATCAGAGTGCAACAGTTCTTTTCTGTTGAGTCATGTGTGAGTTTACTCCCCCTCAAACCTGTATGTGTTCTGACTTGTTCAACAGAAATTTTTCATTAAAAACAACTTAGTTCAGAAGCAGACATTAAACAGACAAAAGGCATTTTTCTTTAATCAGTAAGTTGCAGCAGACATTGTTTCAGTTCTCTTCTCCCCCTTGTTAGACATAAATTGGGGCCAAATTTTACATAGTCAGAGAGAAATACAAAATTACAAAATCAAAATACAATGCTGAAGCAGACAGTACACATTCCTCACACACATTTTTCACTCAGAATCTTCATATTCAGTATCTTCCTCTTCTTCAGATTCATTATCAGAGTCAGCAGCCTTCTGAGCACTCTCTTCCATTTCCAGCCTTTGAATAATCTCCTCAAGCTTTTGCTTCCTGGCATCCAGCTCTTTGTAGGTGTTCTTCAGCTCAGCAATCAAGGCAGCTTTGGATATAGGAGACTTTGCTTTTGAAGGTCCAGCAGATATCCCAGTGGGAGCTTCAACATCAGTAGCATGATGGCTTAATAACAGCTTGTAGTGGAAGGCCAGAGGACTTTCTCTTTTGCAGATTGAATCCTTCTCAGTGAGGATACCTGGATACTGGCTGAGGATGATTCCACACAGCAAAGAAGGAAAGGCAATAGGCAGCTTTGTTCTTTGTAACAACTCCCTGCTCATTTGACTTGTTCTTATACACCCATTTAGTGCCAATCACATTTATGTCATCAGGTCTAGGAACAAGATCCCACACTTCATTCCTTGTGAACTGGCCTAATTCTTCTTGCATAGCACAAATCCAGTACTCATCATTAAGAGCTTCCTTTATGTTTTTAGGTTCTATTTTTGAAACAAAACAAGAACCTGAAATCACCTCTCTTGATCTAGTGCTTACACCTCTGTTGGGATCACCAATTATCAAATCTTTGGGATGATCCTTCTGGATTCTGATGGAGGGAGGTTTGCTGGATTTGTTCTATCCTTGCCTCAGTTTGAGTGAAGTAAGGATGATCACTCTTTATTTCAGCTTCAGTCTGACTGTCAGCAGATGTTCCAACATCATCTGCAACATCTGCAGGGGCATCATCAATTATCACATTTATGGACTCCATTATAACCTTGGTTCTGGAGTTAAATACTCTATAGGCTCTGCTATTTATGGAGTATCCAAGGAAAATCCCTTCATCACTTTTAGGATCCATCTTTCTTCTTTGCTCCCTATCAGCCAGAATGTAACAATTACTTCCAAGCACATGGAAGTACTTAACTGTAGGTTTTCTGCCCTTCCAGACTTCATAGATGGTGGACAAGGTTCCTTTCCTTAGAGTGACTCTATTATGAATGTAACAAGCTGTGTTCATAGCTTCAGCCCAGAAGTACAATGGTAACTTTTTAGCATGGATCATAGCTCTTGCTGATTCTTGGATAGTTCTGTTCTTCCTCTCAACAATCTTATTCTGTTTAGGGGTGATAGGTGAAGAATACTCATGATTGATTCCTTCTGAAGAACAAAAATCTGAGAATTTTTTATTCTCAAACTCCTTTCCATGGTCACTTCTTATTCTGACCACACAGCTTGCTTTTTCTCTTTGTATTCTTTGGCACAAATCTTTGAATACATCAAATACATCAGACTTTTCTTTGATAAAATTTATCCATGTATACCTTGAAAAGTCATCAACCACCACATAGGCATACCTTTTTCCACCAAGGCTCTCAACCTGCATTGGTCCCATAAGATCCATATGCAATAATTCCAAAACTTTGGAAGTTGTCAGATGTTGGAGCTTTGGATGGGACATCTTGGTTTGCTTGCCTATTTGACATTCACCACATACTTTGCCTTCATCAATCTTCAGTTTTGGAATACCTCTTACAGCCTCCATAGAAATGATTTTCTTTATACCTCTGAGATGAAGATGACCCAGTCTTTGGTGCCATAGCTTCACTTCTTCTTCTTTGGCTAAGGAGCAAGTTGAAGTGAGACTGAAATCTTGAGGTTCCCACATATAACATTTGTCTTTAGATCTGGCTCCTCTCATGACAACCTTCTGTTCTTTATTAGACACTATGCATTCAGTTTTGGTAAAGTTTACACTGTAACCTTGATCACATAATTGACTTATACTGATCAAGTTAGCAGTCAATCCTTTTACCAACAGTACATCATCTAGCCTTGGTACATCTGGACAGTCCAAGGTCCCAACTCCCTTAATTTCTCCTTTAGCTCCATCTCCAAAGGTTACATATCTGGATGAATGTGACTTTATGTCTACCAGCAAATTCTTCAATCCAGTCATGTGCCTTGAGCATCCACTGTCAAAGTACCAGTCTTCTTTAGCTGATACTCTTAGAGATGTATGAGCTATATATGCAACACCCTTCTTTGACCATTTTTGCTTGTAGTGAGATTTTCTTTGATGCCTCTGCCCTGTGTAGTGACCATTTTTAGAGCTCCAAGGTTGTTTGTTGAACTTGTTCTTGGGCATATAGCTTTGATCAGCATGAAGACTAGCTTTAGGTACCCATACTTTCTTGATGACCTTTGTCTTCTGCTTAGGGGGTTGCTGATATCTTTGATTTTGATGTCCATGCAACACTTTCTTGGTAACCTCTATCTTCTGCTTAAGGGGTTGCTGATGCATCTGATTTGGATATCCATGCAACTTGTAGCAATGAGGTTTGATGTGACCAAACCTTCCATAATGATGACATCTCCATCTTTGATACTTCTTCTTCATCATGTTCTTTTCATGATGTTGGGACATCTGTTGGGACATCTTGTTTGACTTTATGGGATTTGAATTAGTTTTGCTGGTGCTAGCCTCAACCTTTTGAGCTTTGTTAAATCTCAGTCCAGTTCTATCCCCTGAATGCTTATTGTTGTTGAGAATGACATCCAGTGTGTTTGAGCTACTGTTCAGCATTCTAACAGATTTGGACATGTGTTCCAATTTGGAGTTGAGAAGACTTACTTCACTTTTCAAAGTGTCAATGATTTCTAGATTGCTTGTCTTTTCAACCTTTAATGCCTCAATCTGCTTCTTCTGTTTTATATTCTCCATGCATACTTCAGTGCTCCTTTTACACAGCTCTTTGTATGATTCTTCTAGCTCTTCAAAAGTCAACTCCTCATCACTGGATCCACTTTCAGATTCACATACTCCAGCTAGAGCAGTGATGTGCTTTGTTGATTCTTCTTCTGAATCACATCCTGAGTCTTCATCAGACCAGGTCACAGAGAGACCTTTCTTCTGCTTCTTTAGATAGGTAGGGCATTCATTTCTGATGTGTCCATATCCTTCACATCCATGACATTTAATCCATTTTTCTTGATTTGTCTTTTCATCATAATTTGTCCTTCTATTAGCATCATAAGGTCTTTTATTCTCAGAAGAGTTTGAGTTTCTTCCACTTGGTCTGGACCTGCCATCCATTCTTCTGAGAATCTTGTTGAATTGTCTTCCAAGCATAGCAATTGTTTCTGATAAATTTTCTTCAGGTTCTGCTTCATAATTTTCTTCTTCTTTATCAGTATTTGACACCAAGGCTATGCTTTTGTTCTTCTTGACAATTGTATCATTCATTCCCATCTCAAATGTTTGAAGGGAACCAATGAGTTCTTCAACCTTCATTGTGCATATGTCTTGAGCTTCTTCTATTGCTGTAACCTTCATGTCAAATGTTTTTGGTAAAGATCTGAGAATCTTTCTTACCAGCTTTTCATCAGTCATCTTTTCTCCCAAAGCACCAGAAGTATTAGCTATTTCCAAGATGTTCATGTAAAACTCATGAATTATCTCATCTTCCTTCATTCTCAAGTTTTCAAACTTGGTGGTGAGAATTTTAAGTCTTGACATCTTCACCTTTGATGTTCCTTCATGAGTTGTTTTGAGAGTGTCCCAAACATCTTTGGCCAGCTCACAGTGATGCACAAGTCTGAATATGTTCCTATCAATGCCATTGAATAAGGCATTTAAGGCCTTGGAATTTCCAAGTGTTGAATCTTCTTCCTCCTTGCTCCATTCTTCTTCAGGTTTCAACACTTTTGCTCCATCCTTGTTGTCTTGGACAGGGTGCTCCCATCCTTTGTTGATTGCTTTCCAAGCCCTACTGTCAAGTGATTTTAAGAATGCTACCATTCTTGGCTTCCAGTAGTCATAATTGGATCCATCCAATATAGGTGGTCTATTTACAGATCCTACATCTCTGTCCATGTTCCCAAAATTTGCAGTCCCTAGATCTCACCCAGTTAAACAGGCAGGGTGCCTGCTCTGATGCCAATTGAAATTCTGGGATCAGGTACGTGATGTCGAATGAGATGTTTAAACACTTGAAGACTTAAACAAAACTTAAAGTGCAGGTAAATTAAACAACACAGGAAATTGTTAACCCAGTTCAGTGTATCACCACACTTACATCTGGGGGCTACCAAGCCAGGAAGGAAATCCAATATAAGTAATATTAATTCTGGACTTAAACCACTCAGTTTAATCCTTCACTTAATAACTACCCAAGGCAATTTCTACCTAATACACAACTTAGATATGAGTACCAACTCACTCCCCCTCAATCACACAGTGATATGTTACAATGTTTAATAAAAGTGAAGTCACACTTCAAACAAAACAGCTTGATCTTACTTCACAGTTTCAATCAAGACACAATACACTTTTGCTTAAAAGCTCATAAAGTGATACACATATAAAACCTGCTATTAAAACACAAACACCCTATTTGGTCTTCTTAATTTCGTACTCTATTCTGAGAGTTTCTGTTGCTTAAATAGATGCTTGGATTTTGGGCTTTCTGTAAGTTATCCAATTCTGATACGCATGCTGTCATCACCTTGAATTAGGGTTTGTTACTTCCTTGATTCTAGGTGAGTCAGTTCTTCTGTTATACTGAAATCATATAACCAATATCCCTACAGATGCGCCTTCTACTGTTTTATCCATTCACAATTAATTCCAGATAACTTCCCTGAATTTACTCAGTTCTGTTAAGCATTATTTAATTCTGGTAGCAGGTTTTGAGATGTCACAACATTTGGTGTGACATCCTGAAATCTGAACTTACTTCATTAACTTATACAATGTCACAACATCTGGTGTGACATCCTGAATTAAGTTCATCAACTTATACTCTGTTTGATAATGTCACAACATCTGATGTGACATCTTGAACTAAGTTCAACACTTCTTGTTGGTCAAAAATTCTGCCAATTCTAAACATCTACAAAGATTATCAGCTACCTGTCATGGACAGTTATATCATAAACGAATGAAGAAAGCCTTCGATCAGAAAATCAGACCTCGGGAATACCAAGGGTGAGAGCTTGTACTGAAAAGGATCATTCCTCCTCATACATACCACAGGGGAAAGTGGACACCAAACTATGAAGGTCCCTATGTGATAACTAAGGTCTTCTCGGGTGGAGCACTGATGCTCGCAACCATGGATGGTGAAGACTTCCCGTCTCCTGTGAATTCAGATGCAGTTAAAAAATACTTCGCATAAATGACCCGCTGGACATAAAAATAGAATGTAAGTCCAGGAAAAATTAGGGCATCCCGGCGAGTCAAAAACAGAATAAAAGACTCGGGCAAAAATAAGGGAAAATTATATTACAAAAATGTGTACACCCGCTGAGTTGAAAAGCACATCGGACAGCTCAGGCAAAAAGGGGTATCCCGGTGGATTGAAAACCCGAAAGGGCGATCCACGCAAAATCAGGGAATAAGCGAACAACTGCATTTTGAATTCGTCTGTATCACTCACAACATGGCAAGCTTTGAAAGGATAAATCGTCGGTCAGAATCAACCTTCTTCAGAAAGCAAGATAAGAAGAACGTCAAGGTCATACGAATCATAACAAAGGAAGCTCAATGGAGCGTCATCTTCAACATTGCCAACACTTTTTATTTTCTCAATTTACGGAAATCCCCTCCTTTCATGGGATTCGCTTCTTTGACTGTACTTGCCTATTCAGGGCACACAAATCAATAAAATTAGAATTTTCAGTCACACTTTGTTTTGTACATTTTTGTTTCGTTTGCAAAATGTCCAAAGTTCATAATACAACACTTGCATAAAACATATTGTTGCTCCCCCGAAAAGACACCGGGTCAAGACAAGGTACAGACGCGAACGGTCGGCAAAAGGAGAAAATGAAATGAAGATGAATAGAGTCGCCAGCTAGGCATTTTTATCCCGAAGGAAAGGTAATGCTGCATAAACCTAGAAAAAGATGGATAAGACGGTTGCGAACCAGAGAAACTGAGAAAGGGGGTTGGTTACAACATGGGAAGGTATTAGCACCTAGATTGTCCGTCGTACTCGACGGGATCCACGCTTACGAGATTGTGTTTAAAGGGGTAGTGTATGTGCTATCTGTATGCAAAAGATGGAAAAGAAATATACAAGTGTCAATGCAAAAAGGTGAATTTCTCAGGAACAGAGGCTTAAAAAAGAATGCTGAAAGAGGGGGAAGACACAGAGACTTTTGTTCGATAACAGTTAAGTTATGCCTATGTATCCTCTCGTGGAATGAGGAAGTATGAACACCGTAGTTCGACTCAAAGGGACTGAAAAATAAATTGACTGTGAACTGCTTACTTGCCTATGCTCAAGTGTATGACTCGTCTTGCTCGAGTGCTAACTGTCTTGCATTAGACGGAAGAAGCAAGTTCTCGTTTATGAATGAGTGTGATGAGAAAAGAATCCCGGAGGAGACGATTATTGTTTGTTTTTGTGTTTTCAGTTTTGTTATTGTTTTTGGTGCTTTGCATAAGTTAATGAGCTTAAGCCTAAATCAAGGGTTTGTAAACTCATTATATCCTCCCTGGATTAGGGATAATGAGCCTACTTAAGTATGAGATAAGCATCTCAACTTAATTACCATGATGATGTAGGATTAAGATCATTAACCTACTTGTGATTATTTATATGTTTTTGGATTTTTGTTTAGTGTTAAGTAATGAGTTTAATCTATAATCACATATTAGTGGGCTCATTACACCATCCTAATAGAAGGATAATAGATGAGAACACTTAAGCTGAGGAAGACTACTCAACTTAATCCATGGTTAGGGATTAAATTCATTAGATAGCAAGCCTTTATTTAGTGTATTTTAATTAAAGGATGAGATTAAGAAGTGGATTTTATATTTGTAAGAGAACTTGAGGGGGACTTGTCCATTAAACACTAGGGTTAGTCCTTCTTAACCATAAAGGAAGAATTAGAACCCTAATGTAAGGCCCAAGTTACAAGATGAAGTCTTAGTGATTATTAGGATGATTTGATTAAGAGGTTTAAACAAATTAAAGGTTTAACACTTAAGATTAAAGTTATACATTTCATCCTAAGAGAAGGATGCAGACA
Organism: Lathyrus aphaca; assembly: GCA_963966055.1. Classification (NCBI taxonomy): domain Eukaryota; kingdom Viridiplantae; phylum Streptophyta; class Magnoliopsida; order Fabales; family Fabaceae; genus Lathyrus; species Lathyrus aphaca. Next base: position 564,977,793 of record OZ014520.1, read on the forward strand.
TAACCCTAATTCCAAAGTCCTAAAACTTTAAGAGTTTAGTCAATGGTAAAAACGCTAAGGGGGACTAAACACAACCCTAATTATTATCATACTTGGATGTTCCTATGGTTTGTGAGGCTTAAGAAAGATCTTCAAGGAAGCCACCAATAGAAGAAGCAGATGAAAGGAGGAAGAAGCAAAAGAGTAAGTTACTTACTTCACTGAAGAAGATAAGTAACTTAAAGAAAGAAAGTGAGAGAGATGGAACGTAAGTGAACAAGTTCACTTCAAAGACATGTTAATATGCAAGTGAAAGAGATAAGAAGAAGTGAGAGGTGAAGGAAAATTCACCTCCCAAAATGATTTACCAAAACCTGAAAAGTAGCATGGATGCATAAAGTATAAAGCATAAAGAAATGAAGTGAAATGAGATTAAACGACCAAAGTCAGAAGTGGTTATGCAATGTAAATGTCATGTAAGATGATGCAAAGGCATACAATATGCATATGTGTGATCATACAAAGATGGGATGCAAAAGGAGCATGCTTTGAAGTTTGAAAACACATGAAAGTTTATGAAATGAAATGAATGCTAATCATGGAAAATGAATGAATAAATGATCAAGCAAGGTCCAAACATGTCCTAAGATGTCTAAGATGACATATGGATGCATGAAATGTCATGGCAAGTTCATGTATTGATGCATATGCAAGATGAATGCAAGTGAACATGAAAAATTAGGGTTATATGGACATGTGAGATGCAAATGGATAAAACAGAAACAAATGAAATGATAAAAATTTGCAATCAAGCTCAAACAAACCCTAATCCCATATTAGGTCACACCCCAAAGGAGAAGGTCAGAAGCCTAACCAATCAAAATTTATGATTTTCCTAAGTTTTCTAGGGTTTTTGGGTGGTTCAAAGGAAAAAATGCAAATCAATTTGAAAATTCAAGATAAATTCATGAGGAAAAAGACTTATAAACTACATGCCATATGCAACAAAATGCAAAAAGAATCAACTTCAAACTCTTCTTTGTTAGGCAGCAATGATTTTTCAAAGTTAGGGTTTAAAAATGTGATTTTAATGGCCCTTAATTCAAACAAAATTGGCAAATTGTGATCAAACCTAAAAATAAATTTGTGTGAAGAGTTTGAAAATGTTTCTAAATGCATTGGGATGATTCATGATTTTTTTGTGATTTTTAGAAACCTAAATGTATTTTTAATTAATTAAAATACTTTAATTAATTAAAAATAATATTTAAATATTTTAAAAATGCTTTTTAATGCAAAAAATAAAATAAAAATTATTTTTGGAATGAGAAAAATATTTAAAGTCAAAACGCAAAAGAAAATATTTTTTGGATGCTGTTTGCTATTTTAAATAAATTGTGCAAGAAAATGCAATTAAAATGAAATAAAAATGATTTAAAATGGAAGTATGCAGATCTGATGGTTGAGATTCAAACTGGAAAAGGGAGGGTTGACTAGCGCGCAATCCAAAGGCTGAGGTTCAATCTGAGATTTTTTAATTAATTAATTCTAATTAAACTAATTAAATGAAAATTAGGGTTAATGAAGCAATCCTAGCCACACACGCGCCCAGGTAAATCCAATCCAAGGGTCTACATTTAAACTGGAATTTAATACAAGATTATGGCTTAATGACTTTCAGGTGACCGGAACAGTGCTCCGGTCGTCTTCTCCGACGAGCAAAAACCCTAAGTTTCTCTACAGGCCACCCCACCCCAAATTAATCACCCATAAATGATCCCCTACTCAAACTAAACTCAAATCAACCTTCAAACATGATTTATAACACACAAACATGGAGAATCGAAGAAGAACGAAAATCTGGACAAAATTTTAGAAGTTCATAACATGCTCATTTCTTGACTATTTTCAATTCTAAAAGCATCAGTGTGATCCCCATAACATATATTTTCATTTTATAACAAGAAAAGTAAGCTCTGAAAGATTTTGTTCTTGAGGTTACCTGAGCTGATGAACTGCAAATGTGAGATTTCAGGACCTCTCCTTTGTGCAAAAAGCCTCCTTTGACCCTCCCGAGGTTAGTGGAATGCTTCAAAAGCTTTTATGATGGCTTGTTTGAAGGTTCCAGTTCTGGTGTAGCAGAAAATGAGGTTTGTGTTTGTGATGTTTCAGGCCATTCCAATGGTTGGTTTGTGTTCTATGGATGATTTCTGAATGGATGGTGAAAGAATTTCTGAAGTTTGATGGATGGTTTGAGAGAATCGAAGAAGGGAAGGTTTTTGCAAGTTTTGTGTAATCTGATGTTGTGTGTCTTCTGAGCTCATGACATGCTTGGTTATGATCCTTAGGCAATCCCTAAACTATTGGAATGAGTCAGAAGATGTGATATGCACTGTGGGAATGATATGTAGCAATTTTCCAAAAAGTAAATAGTTGGTGTCCTTGGGTATGGGCCATGGCAGGAGGTGTTTTAGGGTTGCTCTGAGTTCAGCTGTCTTCAAGGATGGCCATGGGATGATTTATAGTGATTAGAAGTAAATGAACGGTGAGATTGCACATGTTTTGCATTTTCACAAATTGGTGCATTTTGTGACATTTGGTCATGGACGTGTCTTGTTCAATGCTGAATCTTGGTCATGGCATGTTGCATAATGTTGTTATGGTGCATTGAGGTAGATTAGAAGTCACATAAAGCCCTAAAAATCACTCTTGCAAAAAATCCCACTTTGAGATTTTTTTGTGAAAAATGGCTTATGGAGACTTGTAATCCAAGGCATGATTTTGGTCTTGTAATGTTGCATCATGTTTGATTGATGTTTAGAAGTCAATTAGAGGTCATTTGAATGCTTGAAACTTAATTTTGCAAAAAATCCTCTTTGGCATGTGTCACACCCCAAATTTCACCCCTAACTTTTCGCGTCATACATTCATCTCATTTGACAGTAAATTCACGGATTTATTTCTCTATTTTCTTAACTCGCTTTCAAATTTTATTTTAACTTAAGTTTAATTCCCTCTTACTTCCAAGTTTTTTTTTTTTTTTTTTTGTCTATTTTCCATTTCTATTAATTAGTTTTCATGTTTTCTATATTTCTAATTTTTATTTCTTTTTCTTCTAAGTTTCTAATTATAAATTCTTATTTCCATTACTACTTCTAATTCTTAATTCATTTTTAAACTCCAAAACTTTAAATATAATTTTTATGCTTCTAATTTTAATTCATTGTTAAGTTTTATTTCTAAAAAATAATTTCTAATGCTCAGTTCATTTTCAAGTGTTAATCTCAAAGTTCATATTCCATGTAGAAATTTTATCCCAAAATTCATTCAAAAAGAATAAGGTTGTTCATTCAAACCTCAAGTCATACGTTCCAACTCATTTTCAAATTCATTTTCTTTGCAACTTTGTCTCAAGTATCAATGTGGTCAAGTAAAATATATAAGATTCTCAAGATTAATGTCAAGTGTTTCTACCAAGCAAGGACCATAGTTGACACAGGAAGATACATAAAGTCTTTTTTTTATTATTTACACAAGGTTACAACAAAGAGTACATTTCGTTTACAACAAAGAGTACATTTCGTTTACATTTCGTTTACAGAATAATGTCTTAAAAGGGGAAAAGTTTTTGTTCTGTTATTACAAAATAAGGGTTCTTAGAGAATTAGCAAACAAATATTGAAAAAGTTAGAACCGCTAAGCCAGAGGACTTTCTCATTGGTGCATAAAGTGAACTGAAGATGGTCGATTTTGGACGGTTAGTTCAAACAGTCAACTACAAGAGGACCATGCGCGGCTGATAACCCAAGCCTCCCACTGCGCCAGCATAACCCGAAACCTTGCCTCACGATAAGCTACATCGAGTCCCAAGCAAAAGGTGCAATATGTACCTGACAAGAGAATGTTTGTCATTGTCGTCGTACTTGTGTCTTCTGTGATGGTTTATGATATCAGGAACCATGATAAGATGATCAGCAACAATTTCCGGGGATGCCGGGACCTAAAAAAAACAACAAAGCAATGAGTTTGACAAGTTTACAGTCGAATGCTACTGTGTCTAGTATGACCACAACTGCTAGAAGTTCGAGCCAAGCTCAAAATCCATCACCCACAACCTCTGCACCATCAAATCAAACCTGCGAAACACGACGACATACGAAAAAACTATCAGTTTCGTTTGAAATATCTAGAGAGGAAAAGAAGAAACAAAGGATCAGTTTGTGATGCTTACAAAAACCAGAACTTGTTGACAAAGGATCAAACCATTTCATCATCGTCAAATTACAAACCGTTGAGTGATGCAATGCTTGTTTCACTACGAACATCTCTGTTCATCAGTTGATATTCACATTGAAGATGGAAGCAAAAATGACCAAGAAAGGAATTGGTCGCTGCTATGATTGAAAAAGATCTCGAAAGATCCCTGGTGGTTCAACCAAAGGGACTTAAACTCAACTCGGCTTCAAATGCTGATTTACACGTCAAATAGCCCCCCTCTTCATGTGCCAAAGCCTAGGTCTTGGAGATGATTCTGGTTCTCATATTTTGACCCTGCAAGATTGGAATTTCCACAATGGTTAGCAAGATAAAAAACAGTGAAAAACGAGTTTACAACAGTAAAAAGGGATAACTAATCCAGTCCGGATACAACTTATTCAGTTCATTTCAAAACAATCAGTTGAAACTAAGTTAAGCAAGGTGCAGTAACAGGACACAAACGGACAAGAAATAAGCAGAAATACAGCAGAAGATACAGGACCAAATGTTTCATGAAATTGGCAAAAAAAAAAGTCTTGATGCAAAAAGGCGAAAACCAGACATAAGCAAAGAAAAGAAATCCTTCAGTTCTATTCCAAATTGCAAAACCCTAATTTTCACTATAAAAAGGGGGAATCGAAAAAGAGTGAGGGGGATAAAAAACCCTAAGGAGACCCATCACCAAGGAACACAAAACCCTAGCCGCAGAACACCGAACAACAACAGCATCGGCAAAAGGTGAGGTCTTCAAGAGATATACCCTGACTTTTCGTTTTCCATTTTGATTCGTAATCTGCTTACGCCGGATGTTCGCTCAATTTCGATAAATTTAGGGTTTGAAAATTAGGGATATGGGTATATGTTGATTCGATTGTTGTTGTTGTGCTCTCGATTCAAGCTCTTACGGTTGATAATATGAGATGAGGTTTGAATCTTGACGAGGAAATTTTTACTGAGCATGGTTTAGCTGAAAATGAAAATGAAGTTTTGTTGGAGAGGAGGTCTTCGTACGTTTCTTTAGACCTGTATCTACAAACATTTTTTGTTATTTTCAATAAATATAAGGTTTGGTTTTAATTTTAGTTTTAATATGAATAACTATTAATTTATTGAGTCATTAAAAAAGGAAGATAGATGGTTACCGATGCTTCTTTTCCATTGCCCAATATCAGTAATGTGTACAGATTTTAATGGATACAGTTTTTTAACGTTTTGATTCCCCGTATACATGCCTTTTCCGCCACCTATCAATGTTTGTTGCTTAATGGCATTTGATCTGCATTTAATGTTGATGTTTCGGGATTGGTTGTTTAAAACCGCTAGTGTGTAACGGCTAGATTCTTTTTTTTTTTTATATATTGCTTCGGCTTTTGATTTCTTGCGGAATTTGGACTAGGACAGACTGATTTGGGCCCAACCTTTTTTTATTTATTTTTGTTTACTTGATCTAACTATCTTATTTTCATATGGCTATTTATATTAAGTTCTCCCTCTCTCAAATAAACTATGAACTTTCTTTTATATATATATATATATATATATATATATATATATATATATATATATATAAGTCTTATAAATTTTTATTTTTATTGATTTCTTTTAGAAATATTTTTTTTTTTTGGGTGTACATTCTTAGGTCTTAAAGCTCATGCTAGATGAGGGTTTGACATTTTCGACAATTTTTTTTATTTTTTATACCGTTTACGTTGTTAGATATGTTTGTTCCTTGACTAAATTCGTGTTTACTTGCACGCTTGTGCTATTAATTGGTTGTTGATCGATTGTTTGCCTCATTCGGATTTGTTTGGTTTGTCCCTACACAACTATAATTCATCAAGAAAAATAAATACGATCACCAAGAGTAATCGCCTCAAAAATATATTTCTTGGTCCAATGCCAAGTATAACATATGCGCCTACACTTCGCACACACGTAAGTCGATTACCAAGTGATCGTCGTCTGTACGACTTTTGCGTATCTTAATTAACTTAACAAGGAATAGAGCTCCGGAGTCTAGCACTTCGCACGTTCTCGAACGAACCACGCCTGGGCTAGCCCCACGCGTAGTGTTTCGTTCACTCCTTTGTTATTAAATACGTTAATTCTAAAACGTCTAAAATATATATCCAACTCACTTTATAAACTTAAATACGAAAACAGAGCTCTGGAGTCTAGCACTCCGCACGTTCTGAAATGGATCGCTCCTGGGCTAGCCCCACGCGACGTGGTCCATTCACCTTCCGTATTTTGAAATATCTAATCTCACAAATTAACATACGAAAACAGAGCTCTGGAGTCTATCACTCCGCACGTTCTGGATTGGATCATTCCTGGGCTAGCCCTACGTGACGTGGTTCAATCACCATTCATATATCAAAATATCTCCATCATTTTTATAAATTCAAATATGAAAGAATAGAGCTCCGGAGTCTAGCATTCCGCACGTTCTAGAATGAATCGCTCCTGGGCTAGCCCCACGCGACGTGGTTCATTCACTCTTTCATATCTTAAAACAACTTAAAACTTACCAACCAATTTAAATCATTTTCATAATTAATCAGCGAAAGACGGAACTCCGGAGTCTAGCACTCCGCACGTTCTGGAATGGATCGCTCCTGGGCTAGCCCCACACGACGTGATTCATTCGCCCTCTCGTTTAAAACACCTTAATAAAGGTCAAACATTTTATCTAAACGAACATTTTTTAAATCATTCTATCTCGCAAACAAGCTAGCGCTTCAACCTCCACCGCGGGTATAAGCCAACACTTAGCAGTAGAATGCGTTTTAAACAATCGTCCAATTTAAAAATCATAAACCGTAGTCGCACGAACTACGAAGCTTTGACTTTCCCATTGCACAGGGGAATACGTAGGCACGGGGATTTTAATCCTTCGCGAGCACCCTAATAAAAATTTAATTATTTCTCTGTTTAAATCACCCTAAAAAAATCAATCTTTTTCTCTCTGTCACAATAAATAAAAATTAACCTTTTTCTCCATAATAATGATTATAATTCTTTTCCTTTAAAAAACATAATAACAATCATTTAGAAGACAAAAACTTAAGATCAAACATTTAATCACATAGTTAGCTAGGAGGTTCCCGTTGAGTACAACGGACGTGAGGGGTGTTAATACCTTCCCCTTGCGTAACCGACTCCCGAACTTAGAATTTGGTTTCGTAAACCATTTCTTATCCTTCCTTTAGGTTGTATCTATATCTCCCTTTTCTTTAGTTAGAATAAATAGAATTAGGTGGCGACTCTGTTGTTTGTTTTATGATCATATTGTTTTCGAGGTACGACAGTTGGCGACTCTGCTGGGGAATAGCTTCATGCTAGAGAGAGTCGAGCCTAACTTAGCTTTGTGTGTTTACTTGTTTGATCTTATCTCTTCTTGTCTTCTCTATGTTTGTTATTTATGTTTGTTTATTCTTTTACCGCTTTCCCTTTATTTGCTCATTATATTACTTGTCTGTGGGATATTGGGGTCACTTTGCAAGTAAAATTTGAGTGGTGAAAAAGCAGAGGGAACACCTAAGTTTAGAATTGGATGTTATTAGTGTTAGTCTCCAAGGACTCGCTCCTTGCACGCCTAGCATGAAAGCTCCCCCAGATAGTTAGACTTTTCGTAGATCTTGTCGCAAAGCAGCTAGCCTGTTGCGTGACCTGATTCACGAAAGGGTTGTGATTCTGGGATCCCCTAGGACCTGTTTCAATTTTGGTAGTTGTGTAATGTTAGGCTCCGAGGGCTCGCCCCTTTATTAGCCTAGCATGAGAACTCCACGCAAGGTGGACCTTATCGTTATTATCGTCACAATGCAGCCAGCCTGCGGCGGGGCGTTAGTACGATAAACGTCCGTGACCTTGAGTTTCCTTAAACCATCACCGCATAAACTATCCTGTGAGTGGGACTTATGGGTAGAAAAATGCAGAACCAATCTCTTACAGCCCACCTATTAGGAAGGTTCCGAATTTACCTGCGACACCTTAATTCCTTACATCCCTGCATCTTTGCATCTCAGCATCATATGCATCATTTTAGTAAATGCTTCAAGGAACAAATAAGTTTTTGTTGCAAACATCATATATTTTACCATGAATGGACTTCAGTTTATTAGTTTTTGGAAAATAATAAGAAAGCTTTATCCATTTTGATGTTTTGCAATAACTTCTTAAGTCCCTTGAAGCATTTGCATTTTTTTACTCATGAGTGCATCTCCGCATTTGCATTTGTCAAAAACTCATTCTCGTCAACTCCTTTCCAGCTGTCACACTGAGGATCTCACGCAAGTATTCAACCCGAGCCCAAGCCAAGAAGAAGATGGCTGACAGGGACCCTGAAATGGAGAAAGTTAATGAAGAGCTTTCTGACCTTCGTGGAAATATGGGTCAGATGATGGAAATGCTACAGGTCATTCGAGCAAAATTCAATACCCAACAGACTGTAGTGTCAGAGATTGTCACTGCAACGACCGAGCCTACGCCATCAGTCACTACCCCTGTGACCTGGCCTCCTTTTGGGCTTCCTCACGGATTTATACCTCCTCCTCAGGGTTTTGCTTCTCAAAGTTTTATTCCTCCTTCCCAAGGACTTGCTGCTCAGGGTTTCTTCCCTCCTTCCCAAGGTTTCGCTTCTCAAAGTTTCGCACCTCCTTCTCAGGGTTTTGCATTTCCTCCCAAGGTTTTGTACCTCCCCCTCAAGGATTTGCTGCTCAACAGACTATTCTTGTGACTAATGAAGAGAACCACGCGGTTACTAATTTTACACCAGATATTGTGCACACCCGTGCCCAACCATACTTTAACGACCCTCAGGTGTATGATGTGCCAGATATGTCTGAGAATGGAAATGAGAAACATGAGAAGATGCAAGAGAATTTTGATACCTTTGAAAAAAGGTTAAGAGCAATTGAAGGCGACCAGATCTTTGGGGCTGCTGCTAGAGAGATGTGTCTGGTGTCTGGACTGGTAATTCCTCCAAAGTTCAAGATACCCACTTTTTACATGTACGAGGGCGCAACGTGTCCTAAGAACCACCTCTTAATGTATTATCGAAGAATGGTTGTGCAGGTGGACAATGACAAATTAATGATCCATTGCTTCCAAGATAGCCTGAAGGGAATTTCCTCCAAGTGGTATTTAAAGCTAGATCAGTCAAAGATCCGAAGTTTTCAAGACCTGACAGATGCTTTCATCCAGCAATACAAGTACAATATGGACCTTGCTCCCGATAGGAGACAGCTGTTGAGTATGTCTCAGAAAGATTCTGAATCTTTTAAAGAATATGCTCAAAGGTGGAGAGGGACCGCTTCTCAGGTAGATCCCCCGTTGACTGAAAAAGAGTTAGCTGATTGGTTTGTTGACACGGTGCGACCAGAATTATTTGAGAGAATGGTAGGAAGTATAACGGCTAGCTTCTCAGACCTTGTAGCTGTGGGAATCAAGGTTGAACTCGGTCTGAAGAATGGAAAGATGAGTGGTGCATCCAGCAGCTCCAATAATAGTAGTGGAAACAATGTTAAGAAGTTTACCAGCAATTTCCACAAAAAGAAAGAGGGCGAGATAAATGCAGTAATGACGAGTCAAAGGAGAAATCAGCTTTGGCAGAGGCCTCCACCTGTGGCTCAACACCAGTATGCCTACCCACCACAGTATGATCAACATCCTTATGTAGCGGCAGTTCAACCGTCATATAATCAACAAGTTCCAATATATCGACCAACTCAAGCAGTACTGATGTATTAGCAAGCGGCTCCAGCGATTCCAGCTTATCAACCAATGCTCAACAATCCAGGCTATCAACAAGCGCCCAATGCTTCAGCCTACCAGCAGAGGACTCCAGTTCCTCATCCGAATTCCAACTTTCAGAATAGAAGACCGGGAGGAAAGCCTCCCCATCCTCGGATCCCTATGACCTATACTGAATTATATCCCTCACTACTGAAGAAAGGCTTGGTTACTCCAAGGCCTTTGGGTCCTCCACCAGATCCGCTCCCACCAAGTTACAACTCAAGCGCCCACTGTTTATTCCATGAAGGTGCTCCAGGGCATGATTTGGAAAATTGTATTGCTCTGAGGTATGCTGTAAAGGATTTAATGGATAAAAACATTTTGTCGTTTGGAAATACTGGTCTGAATGTCAAAAATAATCCTCTACCCAAACATGGGTCCATAAATGCCATAGTGGATGAGTCTGATGAAGATTTGATTTTCAACGCCACAGAGATCAAAACCCCACTCAGAGACTTCCATGTGAAGTTAGTAGAGGTGGGTATGCTAAAGAACTGTCATAAGAATTGTGAAGCTTGTACGAATAATCCAAAGGGATGTGAACTGGTTTTGAGAGATGTTCAAAGTTTGATTAATCTGGGTGTTTTACAAGTAAGCGATCGTGTGAAGAGGAATGAAGTGGCAATGATTGAACCCATTTTCAACTTGCCCGAATCTGATTCTACAATGGTGTCAGTGTTTAACATGCTTGAGCCCCCAAGAGTTCAACCCATCTTCAATATGCCAGAACCTGTAGTGCCCATTTTTAATATGCTAGAACCGAGGATTGAGCAAAGGAATAACCATTTCCTTTATGAAGACACCAAAGTAGTTCCATGGAAGTATGGTACAGGGGGAATTCATCAGAAGTTTGAACAGGCTGGTCAGAAGGAAAGTTCAAAAGTGGCAAGTTCTGACATAGCATGTGCCAGTCGATTAACTCACAGTGGTCTTGTTTACACTCAGAAAGTCAATACCACTCCACTAGTTCCACCTAAAGAAGTCATTCCCGTTGTTACCAACAAGGATAAAGAGTTGGTCTTGGAAGAAGAGGATGTAGAATTTCTCAGAAGAGTGATTACAAGGTTATTGATCAGCTACATCAAACACCTTCCAAAATATCTATCTTATCACTTTTAATGCATTCGCCGGCCCATCGAGGTGTTCTGCAGAAATTACTAGCCCAAGCTCATGTTACGCATGGTATAACTGTGAATCAGTTTGATGGTGTCACTGCCAATATTACTGCATGTAACAATCTCAGCTTCAGTATGGAGGATCTTCCAAAAGATGGCTTGGACCATAACCGTGCTCTTCATATATCTGTAAAATGTCAGGAGGATCTTCATTGAATGTTTTGCCGAAAAGAACGCTTGCCAAGTTATCTTATCAAGGGGCAGAGATGAGGCCCAGTGCACTGATTGTGAAAGCTTTTGATGGGTCAATGAGGAATTTTATTGGAGAAGTAGACCTACCAATATTGATTGGGCCACAGGTCTTCGAAATCACTTTCCAGGTTATGGACATTAATCCTAATTACAGTTGTTTGTTGGGAAGACCTTGGATCCATGCTGCTGGGGCAGTCACTTCTAGCTTACACCAGAAGATGAAGTTTGTGGTCGATAATAAGCTGGTAACTGTGTCTGGTGAAGAAGATCTCATGGTCAGCAACCTTTCTTCCTTTAGTTATATTGAGGCTGATGAAGATGCTTTGGAAACTGCTTTCCAAGCTCTGGAGATAGCCAATGTAGTCTTTATGGAGGTAGAGGAGCCAAATGGGAAGGATATTCCATCTTTTGCATCACTGAAGAGTACCATTTCCACTATCGAAGAAGGAAGCCACGAAGGTTGGGGTGATGTCATTGAAGTCAAACAGAAGCTAGATCATTACGGGTTGGGTTACAAACCAACTCATGTGAAGGAAGGAGCGTCAACCTCCGTCAAAGGACGTCCAAAGACCATTCAAGAGGTTTTTTCCAGTGCCGGCTATCAGATCAATGCAATTAATGGGGATGCTGAAGATGAAGATGTGGATCATTTGGTTTATCAGTTTGAAGCAGCTTTGGGCAATTGGGAGGCAGTTGAGATCCCAGAATTTTTTCCATTGTCAAAGTAATTTATTTGTTTTCTTTAAGTGTTTTTAAAGTTCCCTAGCTCTGCCCAAGGCTATGGGATCATTTTGTAGGGCCCCTTCTCATTTTCAAGTTATTCAATCAATGAAGGCATTTTGTTAAATTCATACTTTGTTTTTATTTACTGTTTTTCTCTTTGCACTTTTAAAAGAAAATGGCAATCTTTCAAAGCTAATAAAAAGTTTTCTTGCATCCCTCTATTCTCACTTTTAATAAAAGCAAATCATTCCCATATGCAGAACAAATGAAAACCCTGTTGAATCCATTGACTCTATATTCTCTCCTAACTTTGATTCGCCCATCTACCAAGCGGAAGATGAAAGTGAGGAAGATTGTGACATTCCCGAAGAACTGGGAAGATTAGTTGAGTATGAGCACACAGATCTTCAGCCACATAAAGAGCAGGTAGAGACCATCAACCTTGGCACTGATGAAGACAAAAAGGAAGTCAAGAATGGTATAACACTTGGGGCAGAGGTCAGAGAAAGACTGGTCAAGCTTCTCAAAGAGTATGTGGATGTGTTTGCATGGTCGTATCAGGATATGCCCGGTTTAGACACAGACATAGTGGTCCACAAGTTGCCGCTTCGATTAGATTGTCCTCTAGTAAAGCAAAAGCTTCGAAGAACGAGACCAGACATGGCTTTGAAGATTAGAGAGGAGGTCAAAAGACAGTTTGATGTCGGATTCCTCGCAGTTGCAAAGTATCCTGAGTGGGTAGCTAACATCGTGCCAGTCCCCAAAAAGGATGGCAAGGTTAGAATGTGCGTGGACTATAGGGATTTGAACAAAGTCAGCCCAAAAGACGATTTCCCTCTCCCGCACATTGATACTTTGGTTGACAACACTACTAAGTTTGTTGTTTTCTCCTTCATGGATGGATTTTCATGATACAACCAGATCAAGATGGATCCTGATGATATGGAAAAGACCACTTTCATCACACCATGGGGCACGTATTGTTACAAAGTTATGACATTCGGTCTTAGAAATGCAGGAGCCACTTATCAAAGGGCAATGGTCACCCTTTTTCCATGATATGATGCATAAAGAAATAGAAGTTTATGTGGATGATATGATTGCCAAATCACAGAGTGAGGAGGATCATTTGAATCATCTCCTGAAGTTATTTGAGCGTCTCAGAAAGTTCCAACTGCGTCTAAATCCAGCTAAGTGTGCCTTTGGTGTCCGATCCGGAAAATTACTTGGTTTTGTTGTTAGTCAGCAAGGAATTGAAGTAGATCCGGATAAGGTCAGAGCAATTCAAGAGATGCCAGCTCCAAAAACAGAAAAGCAAGTCAGAGGCTTCCTTGGAAGATTGAACTACATCTCCAGATTTATCTCCAACATGACTGCTACATGTGAGCCTTTATTCAAGTTGCTTCGAAAGAATCAAGCAATTGAGTGGAGTCCTGATTGTCAATTGGCTTTTGAGAAGATTAAGGTTTACCTACAGGAACCTCCTATCTTAATCCCACCTACTCCAGGGAAGCCTCTCTTCATATATTTGACTATACTTGAAGGATCTATGGGTTGCGTTTTAGGCCAACAAGACGAGACCGGTCGTAAGGAACACACCATTTATTACTTAAGCAAGAAGTTTACAGATTGTGAAAGCAGATATTCGCTTTTAGAGAAGACTTGTTATGCCTTGGCATGGGCTGCCAGACGCCTCAGGCAATATATGATTTGTCACACGACTTTGTTGATCTCGAAAATGGATCCAATAAAGTACATTTTTGAGAAGCCCTCCTTGACAGGAAGGCTTGCCCGTTGGCACATGTTGTTATCCGAATATGACATCCAGTATGTAACCCAGAAGTCTATCAAAGGAAGTGTTTTGTCTGACTACCTTGCTGATCACCCTGTTGAAGATTATGAACCTTTGAAATTCGATTTCCCAAACGAGGACATCATGTTGATAAAAGACTGTGAAGTTCCAGGTCCAGATGAAGGTCCCGAGCCAGGTTCTCGATGGAAGATGATGTTTGATGGTTCCTCTAATTACATGGGGCATGGTGTGGGAGTTGTTTTGATGAATCCTGATGGTGGATATACTCCTTTCACAACCAGATTATGTTTTGAATGTACAAACAACATCGCTGAGTATGAAGCATGTGTTTTGGGTATCGAAGCTGCAATTGATACCATAATCAAGGTCCTTGAAGTATATGGAGACTCAGCTTTGGTAATCTACTAAGTCAAAGGTGAATGGGAGACCCGTGATGAGAAGTTGATCCCTTACCGTGCCCACATTGTGGAATTAATTAAATACTTTGATGAAGTCACTTTCCATCATGTTCCAAGGGCAGAGAATCAAATAGCAGACGCCTTGGCTATGCTGGCCTCTATGTTTCAAGTCAAATTTCTTAATGAAGCTCCACTCATTACAATCGAGCAAAAAACTACACCAGCCTACTGTCTACTGATCGAAGAAGAAACCGATGAGAAACCGTGGTTCTATGACATCAAGAACTACTTGCAAAATCAGGAGTACCCGGTGGATGCAACAACTTTAGACAAGAAGACTCTAAGAAGATTGGCGTCCAAGTTTTTCCTCAGCAACAATGTGCTTTACAAGAGAAATCACGATATGGTTCTGCTCAGATGTGTGGACAAGCGTGAAGCAGACTTATTGATCAGGGAAGTCCATGAAGGATCATTTGGAACACATGCCAATGGACATGCCATGTCCAGGAAGATTTTGAGAGCTGGATACTTCTGGTTGACCATGGAATCGGATTGTTTTAAGTACGCCAGGAAGTGTCATAAATGCCAGATTTATGCCGACAAGGTGCACGTACCTCCGACCCTTTTGAATGTTCTGTCATCACCTTGGCCTTTCTCAATGTGGGGCATTGACATGATAGGGGCAATTGAGCCCAAAGCTTCCAACGGTCACCGGTTTATCTTGGTTGCGATCGATTACTTCACCAAATGGGTAGAAGCAGCTTCCTACGCCAATGTGACAAAGCAAGTGGTCGCCCGCTTCATCAAGAACCAAATTATCTGCCGCTATGGGATCCCAAGCCGAATCATCACTGATAATGGGACCAATTTGAACAACAAGACAATGAAAGAGTTGTATGATACATTCAAGATTGAACATCATAACTCTTCTCCTTACCGTCCAAAAATGAATGGAGCTGTTGAAGCTGAAAACAAGAACATAAAGAAGATTCTGCAAAAGATGGTGAAGACTTACAAAGATTGGCACGAGATGTTACCATATGCCTTACATGGATACAGAACATCGGTTCGCACTTCAATAGGGGCAACCCCTTTCTCTTTGGTGTATGGGATGGATGCGGTTCTCCCTATCGAAGTAGAGATACCCTCTTTGAGGATCTTGATGGAAACCAAACTGAAGGAAGCTGAGTGGGTCCAAAACAGATATGACCAACTGAACCTCATTGATGAGAAGAGAATGACCGCCATGTGCCATGGCCAGTTGTACCAGAAGTGCATCAAGAGAGCATTTGACAAGAAAGTCCGTCTCCGAGAATTCAAAGAAGGAGACCTTGTACTCAAGAAAATCTTGCCTGTCCACAAAGACATGCGCGGAAAATGGAGCCCTAACTATGAAGGCCCATATGTTGTGAAGGTGGCATTCTCCAGAGGTTCCCTAATCCTCACAACTATTGATGGTGAACAACTGAAACACCCGGTGAATTTCGATGTAGTCAAAAAATATTATGCCTAAATAAAGCCCGCTAGGTCGAAAACCAGAAATGGCGACCTAGGCAAAAATGGGTATCCCGGTGGATCATAACCTATGAAGGAGATCCAGGCAAAAGTTAGGGATAAAACAAAAAATTAGAGCTCGCTAAGTTGAAAACCCGAAAGGGCGGCTTAGGCAAAAAAGAGCGTCCCGGTGGATTGAAAACCCGAAAGGGCGGTCCAGGCAAAAGTTAGGGACAAAAGCATTTGACTGTATCAGATAGTGTTTACCATTACTGAAGATCATTACTTGAAGACCAATCCAGTCGCTCTTGTCAGAAGCAAGGTGTTGAGCGGTTTTAGTTATTAGGGATTATAGTGGTCGTTGGATTCAATGTAGACCTTTCCCCTTTGCCATTTTCAAATTGTAATTTTCCATGGGGCTTTTGCTATTGGCAAGCTACCATTCTTGAATGAAATACAACCTTTGCCTTTAAACTTTATCTTTCAGCTTCTTATTTTCTTTGTTATGCAAAATGTCTTTACTAAAATACAATTTAACTCTGAAAATGACAAAAAAGTTTTAAACAGTTTTTGAAAACATACTGGAAAACATTCAAATTTCTTTGACTTTAGAAAGATTAAAAGATTTTCTATCTTCTAGAAAAAAAGCCCTCTGGCTTGCAACAACACTCTCATGCAATTATTACAGAAATCCCCATAGAGGATTAAAAGCTGGTAGCACTCTTGGATGGATCCTTGGACCAAACATCGATTTCCAAGTTTGAAGGCATCTCCCCAGCATCTTTCATTTTGCTCGTCTGAATATTGGCGTTGAGATCCTACTTTCCCCTGTTTTGTCAAAACTTTATGTCTCCCTGGAGTTAGCATCTGCATATCATGATCATTCGCAATCATGTTCAATCATACGCATTTGACATAATCATCTGTCTATCCCCAGTTGTCGCCTGTCTAACTCCAGGTCCAGATTATTGTCTCTTGTTATTTTTAAAGTCCACTATTGTTGGTACCCCGCAGTGTGATTGACCAAGGTTTTTTTTCCAGCAACACCGGTATTCCCCGTAGAGGCTCTCATTGATATATACCTTAGTACAACCAATACTTCTGTTAAGCCCAATCATCATCGGCATAAATCCTTTAAGCTGTTTGCTTAAGATTTAAGGCTGTTTAATTCAGACGCATCTATATTCTCCCGATAATTCCTGAAAGTTCTTCTTTGAACTATTCATTTTAAGAATTCCTTGATATTGGTCGTTTATCTCGTTGAAAATTCCAACATTTATTCTTATTTGCTGTAACACGGTGGGAGAACTGACTTTAGTTAAATGTTGCGGATAGCAACAGTCGCCACCGACTTTTATTTTATCCAAAGGAAAGGCATAAAAGAACAGGAAAGACCTTTTAAAAGATTTTTGGGTTCGGGGGTTAGGTTATGTAAAGGGAAGGTGTTAGCACCCTTTACATCCATGGTTATCCATGGGCTCTTAGTTACTTAGCTCACTTTAAAATGTTTTTGAAATGTGTAGTGTGTGTTTAGAAATTTTCTTAAGTTCTTTATAATGATCCATGTACGGATATATATGAAGCCTTTGTTTTGAAAATTGCTTGAAAAATGTGAAGTGTTTGAAATGTTTTTGAAAAGTGAGCAAGTACATAAGAGGAACCTACCCTAAATTAAGTCTTTTCTGTTCTTAAATATCCTTTAAATGGTAAGACTATCCCTATTATTAAGGAATAGGTAGTCATTACCTTGGATGTGAGGGACAAGTGAAGGGACAACTGTTATTTAGGCAACTGTAAGGTGTATAAGCAATTCGAAGGGACTTATCATCTTTATTCGAAAGGGACAAGATCATTATGAAGGCAACCATGAAGGGACTTGATCTTTTTATCTGTTAAGGGACTAGATGATATGAGATGAGGGACTTTGCTTTACACCTTACTTGACCTTTTGTTTAGGCAACTTGAGAGGTGACCCTTAAGAAGTGAGATGGCGATCAAAGATCGACTTACGTGTGTGAGTGTACCAATTCAAATATTTATCTTGAGATTTAATGATCTAAATTCAAGTTTACATACAAACATGTTTTACACTCCCTATTTTACTAACCATAGCATTTTAAAAATAAATAATAAAAATTACTACAACTATTACATAAGGGATACAATTACATTATAATAATTAAAATAATTAAAATAAATAAGTAAATAAATAAATAAATAATTAAGTGGGTTAGTAATAATAATAATAATAAATAAATGTAAGAGGGTTAGTAAATCAATAAATGACTATTTTTTTTAAGAGAATTTAATAAAAGAAATAAATAATAAGTATTATATGCTATAAACATGATTAATAGTTCTAATTTTTTAATTTTATGTACATATATAAAAATAATAAATTAATTTAATAAAATAAAGTTAAAGTTTTTTTAATTGTTTAGAAAAGAATAAATTAAAGTTAATTATTTAATCCTATCTTAATTACATTATTTATATAAAAACTAAACATAATAATAATATAAACAAATTATAAATAAATATATACAATTTAAAATTTACAAACACATAAATTAATATTCATAATTATAATTAAGGTTTTTAATTGATTATTTAGAAAAATGAGTGTGGATTTACTACTTAATTAAATTACTTAAATAATATAAACAAATTATAAATATACATAATTAGAATTTACATACAAATATTAATATTTATAAAATAATTAGGGTTTATGAAAGTAATTAGGGTTTATATAAAAATAATTAGGTTTTATAAGTTAATCTAAATATAATTAATTAATTTATACAAAAATAATATAATATATATAATAAAATAAATGTTAGATAATTTTAATAAAGTTTAAATTTTAACAAGATTTTGAATTATAAATAAGAAAATAGTAATAAACATTTTTATTTTAATATTTATTCATTAATTAACTATAATATAAATAAATTAAATGAAATAAGAAAAAAATGAGAAAAAGGGACTTACCTGGGGCTGGGATTCGAACCCAGGCCCTAGGCTTTGCAATCCTCAAGACCAACCAGTCCTCCACCAGGCCAATGTGCGTTTGGTGATAACATGTTGCCTTCATATTCTTTTATGCGTATCCTGGAAAAATCAGAATAAAAGCAACAAAACAAAAAGGCCTGGGGGATTCGAACCCAGGACCTTGAACATCACGCATGCGCATACCAACCAACTGAGCCAGGCTATATCAAGTGAAATAATATTAACAATAAATCATAAAATATTATAACAAATTTTGAATGCAAATTTTGGCGCGCTGACTTCATCTTCCTCCTTGGATGCTGCGAAATTTCCTACGAATTCTCCTGGGCAATTTCCTGCGAATTTCAACCTGTACAGGACCTACGAAATTCAAACATCAACAAAACAGTGAAATTTTTCCAAATTGATTGGTGCATTATGATCCCCAGAGTTCATACGATCATTCTATGTCCTTAAAAATTATTTATATTAGGTCTATCATGAAACCCTAAAAGCTTGGCCGAAACCCTAACAATGGCTATTTACGATTCAGGTCATTATTCTTCAATCCAATTATCCAGAAAGCTTGCTAAAATCATTACAAACACAAAACAATCATTAGAATCAATTGATAATGCATAAAAGTATGGAATCGAAAAAGTCAATAAACTTGAGAAAGAATGATTTGGTTTATGCAATATGGCATGATTGGGATGCTTTTAAGGATTGGAATAGGTTCAGTGATGTCCAAGGAGTGTTTTGCAACCTTTAGAATGCCTTGAGAGAGCCTCTAACCAAGAATCCGAATTGAGAGTTTTTGATGAAATTTTGAAATTTTGAAACTTACTCTTGAGGCAGCAAAATTCGTCCCCTATGCATTGTGTTATGTTTGTGTATATGTAGTGAACTGAATTAGGTCAAAATAACATGGATTTATGGGCCTTGTCTTGATTACTTGATCATGAAGTTTTCTCCTTTCAAATATTGAAAAATATCTTATCTAACCCTTCCAAATTAGGCTAGCACGAATTTGTGTGATATCAATCAGCTTTGAATGGTTTTTAAGATTTTCTAGAAGAAGAATCACTTTTAAATATTCAATTTTCATATTTTATTTAGATTTAATTTGATTTTTAATGGATAAAATTCAAATAAATACTAAATAAAAAATAAAAATCATGAAAATGCTTGGATTGGGTCGTGTGGGATGATATCTCAAGGATTGGTTTGCACAATGGTAGGCCCATTTGGAAAAAATTGATTCTAAGACCCCTTTTGTTCAATATTCTTCTCAAAAATTTCCCAACTTTGCAAGGACACAACTCCTTCAATTTTAAGGCTATGAGGGTGTTCTTGGACATTTTGGAAAGCTTAAAGAGTCCTCTAACCAAACCCATTTGTTTCATGTCCATATCTTTTACCATTCTCAAGTTATGCTCTTTTGAAGTTATTGACTTTTTGTTGACTTTCAAAAGGACCTATAATGTCTTAGCGCATACCTTCCAAATGAAGCATTTTTGGGCTTGGCTTGTGAGACACAAAGTTGTAGAGAATTAAATTTCCTTCAAAATGAGCTTTGGATGGGAAAAATTTGATGAAGCATGTGAAAGTTATGGCTGGTCAAAGTTCAGTTGACTTTTCCTAAGGAAACCCTAATTTAGAAACTCCTGATTCTTGATGATCTGAAATCTCCTTGATGAATCATGATCAACCCTTGATCAAATGATGAATTTTACTTCATATACTTGATGTTGGCAAAAAATCATGAAGTTTGACTTTGGTTTGACCACAGTTGACCTCAGTTTGACTTTTTAACTACTTTGCCTGATTTTAACCTATCTGATCATCTGACTGAGCAAACCTTTGAGAAAAGTTTTGAAACTTGTCATGGGGATTCTTGTATACATATAAGATGATATGAAGCTCACTTGAAGTCTTGGAAGTCCATTTAGCCTGATTAAAGTCAAAACCCTAGTTTTGGATGCCCTGTTTATGAGGAGGCATTGTCTGAGAGAATTGTCAAACTTTCTGACTATTTGTGAACTTTGTGAACCTTGTGAACATCATGAGATGTCTTATGAACCTTGTGAACCTCATGAAATGTCTTATGAACCTTGTGAACCTTGTGAACCTCTTAGTACACAAAGTCTTGTCTTGTGAGGGCAAATTTTGGGGTGCAACATTTGCCAGCTGGTCTCTTAGAGCCATTTGATTTATCTTTAAACGCTTTGCACGCTGCTCCCAGTATCAGTCGTTTTCACAGAGCCACTGCCCAAACGCTTTTTCATTTTCTTTATCCTCAGTATCAACAGTTACACTTGAACCTGTTGATTTACCACTTTGGATTTTTGTCTGTTATTTTATTTTCCCGACCACCGTTGTCGATGTCTGCTATTTTATTTACCGACCACCGTTGTCGATGTCTGTTATTTTATTTTACCGATCACCATTGTCGATGTCTGTCATTTTATTTTCCCGACCACCGTTTTCGATGTCAGGTTAATGATCTTAATCCTACATCATGGTAATTAAGTTTGAGATGTTTATCTCCTACTTAAGGTATTCTCATTATCCCTAATCAAAAGAAGGATATGATAAGTTTACTAACCCTTGGTTTAGACTTAAGCTCATTAACTTATGACAAACAAAAAAGCAATAAAAGATTGAAAACACAAAAAAAGCAATAATCGTCTCCTTCGGGATTCTTTTCTCATCATCTTCACTCACGAACGAGAACTTGCTTCTTCCGTCTAATGCAAGACAGTTAGCACCTGAGCCAGACAGGTCATACACTTGAGCATAGACAAGCAAGCAGTTCATCAGTCAATTTATCTTTCAGTATCTTTGAGTCGAACTACGGTGTTCTGACTTCCTCATTGCACAAGAGGATACGTAGGCATAACTTAACTGTTATCGAACAAAAGTCTTTGTGTCTTCCCTCTCTTTCAGCATTATCTTTTTTTAAGCCTCATTCCTGAGCATTTCACTTCACTTTCTTGCACTGACACTTGTACATCCTTTTCCAGCTTTTGCACACAGATAGCACAAACACTACCCCTTTAAACACAAACTTTTAAGCGTGGATCCCGTCGAGTACGACGGATAATCTGGGTGCTAATACCTTCCCAGGTTGTAACCAACCCCCTTTCTCAGTCTCTCTGGTTCACAACCGTCTTATCCATATTTTCTAGGTTTATGCAGCATTACCTTTCCTTCGGGATAAAAATGCCTAGCTGGTGACTCTATTCACTTCATTTCTTCTCCTTTCGCCGACCGTTCGCGTCTGTACCCTATCTGACCCTGTGTCTCTTAGAGGGAGCGACAGAAACCATCCTCGAATGGAGACGCAATGGTATACCGGCCTCAGTCGATAACCCGAAACACAAAGAATGACCTCAGACAGACTTTGCAAAAGAGACAAATTGACCTCAATCAATAAGCTCAAAATGGTCTATCATCCTCGAATGATAGCCACAATAACAAAACCAACCTCAGATGGACTTGAAGAAAAGAATTCCATCCTCAAATGACAATTCTCAAAAGATCCTCGGATCTAACACAAAACCATCCTCGAATGGAGACGCAATGGTATACCAACCTCAGTCGATAACCAAAAACACAAAGACTGACCTCAGACAGACTCTGCAAAAGGGACAAACTGACCTCAATCAATAAGCTCCAAAATGGTTTATCATCCTTGAATGATAGCCACAACAAACAAGACCAACCTCATAAGGACTTGAAAAAAAAGAATGTCATCCTCAAATGACAATTCTCAAAAGCTCCTCGGATCTAACACGAAACCATCCTCGAATGGAGACGTAATAGTATACTGGCCTCAATCGATAACCAGAAACACAAAGACTGACCTCAGACAGACTTTGCAAAAGAGACAAACTGGCCTCAATCAATAAGCTCAGAATGGTCTATCATCCTCGAATGATAGCCATAACAACAAGACCAACCTCAGAAGGACTTGAAAAAAAAATGAATTCCATCCTCAAATGACAATTCTCAAAAGATCCTCGGATCTAACACGAAACCATCCTCGAATGGAAACGCAATGGTATATCGGCCTCAGTCGATAACCAGAAACACGAAGAAATAAGACAAGATGGAACAGGGTCGTTGTACATAAACGAGAGCCCATGCAAACAGGACCGTACAAAACAAGAACCTGCGATGCAATTGTTGTACAAAACATGACGCGGAATGGGTGACAAACATTGACTTGAAAAGACAAGGATGTCAGGAAAATGATATTGGTATCCTCTGTGCGGAGTACTTCAGGTTGAGAAGATGTTATAGGTCGTATGTAATATACCTCAAAACTGGCCCATGCTGGCATGCATATGCTTGGATTTATGGCGTAATGCTCTATGACGATGGAAATACTACGCTTTGGAAGATGCAAATGTAATGATGATTATGCGTATGCAAATGCAAAGGATCTCCCGGAAAGGAGACTGCAAGTATCCCAGATGGCTTGACTGGGGAGGATTGATGATCACTGTACTGATTTGATCCAACCTGCTAAGGAGGAGACAACTCTGCGGGAAAGCTGTTGATGATGCACCGGCTCTGAACAGCCGCCACTGCCAAAAATAAATTGGACTTTGAGATTGGAGAGCCAAGACCCTGCTGGAGATGGACCCTTCTTGTACTCTGGTGGGGAAATGAAAATCCTCTGATTTGGCTGGGAACCATAAGTATGACACTGCTGAGGAAGCAACTTGCTGGGGAGGAAAGACACTCCTTGTACTGCTGGGAATTGCCCCTGTATGGAAGTCTCTGCTTGGGGAGGACACCAATCTTCTACTGCCTTGCTGGGGGAGAATTCAACTTCTAACTCTACTGGGGATGAGTGAAGACAACCGGGAAGACACATGTTCTTGTTCAAGCATGAAGAAATGTTCCTCCTGGAAATCTGCTTTTAGCTCTATTAGCAACACCTGCACCTGTACCTGCTTAAACACAATCGATAGTGCCTACAACATGGAGAGTTAGTTTGGACCTGTATGCCCCAGGCTCATAGCATGAATCATTATCTGGGCATCTTGACACCTTTTCAGAGTTGTATTAAATGTTTATGTCCTCCTGCATGAGTTAGAAAGCATTCAAATGTTCACAACACAATATAAATCACAATTTGCTGGACGTTTTTGCAATCAATCAATGCTAGATGAAAAACAAAAATGAGAAGCAAATAGTCACAAGCTGGCTGAAATTGGATTTTATTGATTCGAAAAAGTGCCATGAATAGGCATTAAAAAGGAAGTGATTCCCTGGAAAGAGGAAATAGCCAAAAAAGGAAAACAAACTATCCTATTGGCAATATGAGAAGTGGATCTCATCAAGTCTCAACCCGGTTATGACTCGTATATCCTCAAGACTATCCTCTCACTCTGCCCCTTGAGAAAGGTAATTGAACTGGTCTTCAACCCTTAGAATAACCTCAGTTGTAGATGAGTTACGAATTTCGAAGATCGCAGTCGTTCGTGTTAGTCCCTTTTTTGTGTGGATCGCCCTTTCGGGTTTTCAATCCACCGGGATACCCTTTTTTGCCTGAGATGTCCGATGTGGCTTTTCAACTCAACGGGTGTACATGTTTTTTCAAGATTTCCCTAATTTTTACCCGAGCCTTTTATTCTGTTTTTGGCTCGCCGAGATGCCCATTTCTTGCCTGGATCTTTATTCTGTTTTTATCCAGCGGGTCCTTTTTATACGAAGTATTTTCTTACTGCGTCTGCGTTGACAGGGGATTGGAAGTCTTCTCCGTCCATGGTTGTCAGCATCAAGGCTCCACCTGAGAAAACCTTTTTAACCACGAACGGTCCTTCATAGTTAGGTGTCCATTTGCCCCTGTGATTGTTAAGAGGAAGAAGAATTCTTTTCAGCACCAAGTCACCTGGTACGTACCTCTGTGGCCGTACCTTCTTGTCAAAGGCCTGCTTCATCCGCCGCTGATACAATTGTCCATGGCATACAGTTGCTAGACGTTTTTCTTCAATGAGGCTCAATTGATTATATCTGGATCGGAGCCACTCAGCTTCATCTAGCTTAATGTCTATCATTAACCTCAACGAGGGGATTTCCACTTCAATTGGTAGGACTGCCTCCATACCATACACCAGTGAGAACGGGGTTGCCCCTGTTGAAGTACGCACTGACATTCTGTACCCATGCAAAGCGAACGGTAGCATCTCATGCCAGTCTTTGTATGTTACAACCATCTTCTGCACGATCTTCTTGATGTTCTTGTTGGCCGCCTTGACGGCGCCATTCATCTTCGGGCGATATGGAGAAGAGTTGTGATGTTCTATTTTGAAATCCCGACACAATTCATCCATCATCTTGTTGTTGAGATTAGAACCATTATCAGTGATGATTCTTTCAGGAATTCCGTACCGGCAAATGATGTCTCTTTTAATAAACCGGGTTACCACTTGTTTAGTAACATTGGCATAAGATGCCGCTTCGACCCACTTCGTGAAGTAGTCTATAGCAACCAGGATGAATCGGTGACCGTTGGAAGCTGTCGGCTCGATTTTGCTAATCATATCAATGCCCCACATGGAGAACGGCCATGGTGAAGACATGACACTCAATGGATTCGGAGGCACATGGATCTTATCAGCATAAATCTGACACTTGTGACATTTACGGGAGTATTTACAGCAATCGGATTCCATGGTGATCCTATAATATCCCAATCTCAACAATTTCTTGGCCATAGCATGTCCTCCAGCATGGGTACCAAAGGAGCCTTCACGAACCTCTTGCATCAACAGGTCTGCTTCGTGTCTATCCACGCATCTGAGCAGAACCATGTCGAAGTTTCGCTTGTATATCACACCATCTTGATTCAAGAAGAAACCACCTTCTAGTCTTTTTAGGGTCTTCTTGTCTTTACTGGATACCCCAGCCGGGTATTTTTGAGCCTTCAAGAATTGCTTGATATCATGATACCAAGGTTTGTTATCTTCACCACTGTCAACTGCAAAGACATAAGCAGGTCTTTCAAGACGGGAGACCATGATTCGAGGCACGAAATTCTCTTGACAAACTTTGATCATGGACGACAAAGTTGCTAGAGCATCGGCAAACTGGTTTTCATCTCGAGGAATATAATTCAACTTGACTTTGGTGAAGAAAGTTAGCAGCCTCCTGACATAATTCCTGTATGGAACCAAGTGAGGTAGATGAACTAACCATTTGCCATTGACTTGATTCACCACCAAAGCAGAATCTCCGAAGATCTCGAGATTTTTGACTCGCAAGTTGATTTCCTCCTCAACCCCCATGATGCAAGCTTCATACTCTGCCTCATTGTTAGTGCATTTGAAAGTCAACCGAGCAGCTAAAGGTGTATGGACCCCTTCTGGCGAGATGATAACAGCACCTACTCCACTTCCATTCATGTTCACAGCTCCGTCAAACATCAACTTCCATTTGGATTCAGGGTCTGGCCCCTCCTTCGGAAGTGGTTCTTCACAATCCTTCAACTTGAGGAACATGATGTCCTCATCCGAAAACTCGAACTTCATGGGTTGATAATCATTGATTGGCTCCTGAGCCAAGTACTCTGACAATACACTTCCTTTGATTGCCTTTTGCAAAGTGTAATGTATATCATACTCTGTTAGTATCATCTGCCATCGGGCTACCCTTCCTATTAGAGTCGGCTTCTCGAAAATGTATTTCATAGGATCCATCTTGGAAATTAAGAGAGTGGTGTGAGTCAGCATGTACTGTCTTAGTCGGCGAGCAGCCCATGCTAAAGCGCATCAAGTTTTCTCGAGTAGTGAGTAGCATGTCTCACAATCGGTAAACTTTTTGCTAAGGTAATAAATGGCGTGCTCTTTTCGACCAGACTCGTCCTGCTGACCCAGCACACATACCATCGATATAAACCTCAATTTCTCGACCAAATTCTTCTTCTATTTGGGATTTTACTATAATATCATCAACATAAACCTCAATTTCATGATGAATCATGTCGTGAAATAGCGTCACCATCGCCCGTTGGTAAGTGGCCCCAGCATTTTTCAGACCAAATGGCATAACCTTGTAACAGAAAGTGCCCCAAGGCGTGATGAAGGTTGTCTTTTCCATATCATCGGGAGAAATCTTAATCTGGTTATAACCGGAAAACTCGTCCATGAAAGAAAACACAGAAAACTGAGCAGTATTATCAACAAGCACATCTATGTGAGGCAGATGGAAGTCATCTTTAGGGTTGTCCCTGTTCAAACCCATGTAATCTACACACATCCTGACCTTACCGTCTTTCTTAGGGACCGGCACAATGTTGGCAACCCATGGAGGGTAACTGGTTACGGCCAAGAAACCAGCATCAAATTGCTTTTGTACTTCTTCTTTTATTTTGACTGCCATATCAGAGCGTGTGCGCCTCAACTTCTGCTTCACTGGAGGGCAGTCTTCTCTCAGAGGTAACTTGTGCACCACAATGTCAGTGTCTAAACTAGGCATATCTTGGTAGGACCATGCAAAGACATCAACATACTCTCGAAGCATAGCAATTAGGCGAGTCTTGATAGATTCTTCTAATGCGTCCCCGATCTTCACTTCTTTCTTGTCTTCTTCGGTACCCAGGTTTATCACTACGACGACCTCTTCATGCGGCTGAATCGTCTTCTCCTCCTGTTTAAGCAGACTGGCTAACTCTTCAGTAGTTCACAATCTTCTTCACCTTCTTCATCGGCTTGATAAATCGGATTGTCAAAGTCATACTTAGCCATAACAGGGTCGTCATTGATAAGATCCGGTGACGAGCACCTGCATGAATGGTGATTCATGCAAGGCTTTAGAAAAAACTTGAGAAAATGAGAAACATTCCCATTTTAAAAATTTTCTTTCTTTTTGAAAAACAAAAGCAAAAAATGAAAGATAAAGAACAACATGGATGAATGTGAAACGACAACTTTATTTATGATTATGAATTGTGTTAGGAACGAAAGAACCCTTACAAAAAGCTACTATGCCCCGGGCAAGACATAGTGCTTGAATACATGAAAGACAAAAAAACAAAAATTATTACTCTTCGAAAGAGGTGACTGAGATAAGCCTTTCTGATGTCCAATTGCTAAGTTGAGTCCCTGGAACAGCAGGCCTGATCCACTCATCTAAGTCACAGTCACTATCAACTGCATCATCCTAGACGGCACTGATGCTTCCATAATCCACCACTCCCGCACTCGTGAAAGTGATCGGGCCTTGACAACCTCTAGCACTCGGTCCAGATGATGACTTCCTAGGATGGTAACCAATCCCAAACATATCTTTCTTTTCTGGCACTTCTACTTGACTGCCCCAACCTTCTCGCATCCCCGACTCTACCATCTCAAGAGCTTTCTTATAAGAGGCTATAGAAACCCCCTTCTTTGGTTCTTCAGAAGAGGCTGCCAATGAAGATGCTTGTTCAGTTTTCAGGGGCTCAAAACCTGACATGGAGTTTCAACTATCTAACCATCCATCTCCACATACTTGAATGAAGCCAGATGACTGACGAAAATGTCTTCTTCCCCACTGACTGTTACAATTTGGACTTCCCAGAAGAACTTTAGCTTTTGATGAAGTGTGGACGATACTGCTCCTGCTGAATGTATCCAAGGCCTTTCCAGCAAACAACTGTATGCAGGCTGTATATCCATTACGTAGAATGTGGTATTGAAGATTTGTGGACCTACTTTAATTGGTAACTCCACCTCCCCGAACACCGATCTCCTCGGCCCATCAAATGCTCTAACTACCAAGTCGCTAGGCTTTAGAACTACTCCATTGTAATCCAACTTCATCAATGCTTTCTTGGGCAGAACATTCAACGATGATCCGGTATCTACCAACACGTGAGAAAGTACTGCACCTTTACATTCTAAAGAGATATGCAGTGCCTGATTATGAGCACGCCCTTCAGATGTTAGATCCATGTCTGTAAAGCCTAATCTGTGGCTGGCATTGACACTAGATACCACTGCTTCCAACTGATTTACCGAAATATCCTGAGGCACATAAGTCTTGTTCAGAATATTCAAGAGAGCATTCCTGTGGGAGTCAGAACACATTAGCAAGGACAAGATGGAAATCATCGACGGAGTCTGCTGCATATGGTCCATAATCTTGTAATCGCTCTTTTTGATAATTCTCAGAAATTCTTCAGCTTCTTTATCAAAGGTAACGTCTGGATCAGTTACTGGTGCGGGCTCATTGACAACCACTGGCTGCTTCCCTCTTGCTTTAGTCTGGGCTTCTGCAGTGTCTCTGAGTGGTATCACACTATTTCTTAGTGTTTTCAGCGCAAATAACCTTCCACTTCTAGTAAAGCCCCCTACTCCAACGTTTTCTACCTGAGCTGGGGTCGTACTAGACGTGGCCAACTCTTGCTTCTGGCCGTTACAGTATACCTCGCCACCATAATTCCAAGGAATGGCTCTATTGCTCTAATACATTACTGGTCCTGCAGTGGTGATGGTTATCGGTGCCACTCTGGCCCGTGGAGGAACTTGAGATGGATCGTAGAAGATGGTTACTGTAGAGACTTCGATTTCCTTTACAACCTTGTCAAACTGCAACACTCCTTCATTAATCATGCTCTGGATCCCTGCTTTCAACTACTCACAACCATTTGTAGCTTCAGCACATCCTGGACAATCAACTTCACACCCGGGAAAAACACCCTTTTGTGACAAGCCAACTTTAACAACACTCAATGGAGTCTGCAGGTCTTCGACGTCACGCACCAAGTTTAAATTCTCCCCTTCATCAACTGCCCCAACCGTACCTCCGTGAGGAGGCATGGGGTTCTGAATTACATTAGGAGTAGGAGCAAAGTTGATTGCTTTGGAATCTACTAGGTCTTGGACTACATACTTCAAGGCTTTGCAGTTTTCCGTGGTGTGTCTGGGGGCTCCGGAATGAAATTCACATCTAGCGTTCATATCGTAACCTTCAGGAAGTTGCCCCGGCTTCGGGGGTTGCAAAGTTCTGAGCTGAACCAACTAGAGTTGGAGGAGATTCTTCAGAAGTTGTGAATAGGACACGGGCGGAGTTTCAAACTGCCTTTCTATGGTCCTCTGAGAATAGTATGGATGGGGAGCTCTTTGTTGATACCCTTGTGAGCGTTGCGGCTGTGGTGGTTGGACTTACTGTTGAACAGGTTGAGCTGAGATAGTGACAGTGGCCACTTGCTGATAGAAACCTCTGTTACTTCTTCCCCTCTGCGCATACACTGCCCCGGTCTCTCCTTCTCTCCTCTTCACGAAGGGTTTCTTGATACCAGGATTTAAAGAGCCCCCGTTCTGAATCTTCCCTTGCTTGATCCAACTTTCTATCCTCT
Source organism: Lathyrus aphaca (assembly GCA_963966055.1). Classification (NCBI taxonomy): domain Eukaryota; kingdom Viridiplantae; phylum Streptophyta; class Magnoliopsida; order Fabales; family Fabaceae; genus Lathyrus; species Lathyrus aphaca. Next base: position 565,007,970 of record OZ014520.1, read on the forward strand.
CGCCAGTCAAGATGATATCTGAGAATCCACTAGAGGAACATCCAGCTAGCATTTCCATGAAATGCCCAGGGAGGGTATCCAGGAACAGGTCTACCATTTCTCTCTCCAACAAAGGCGGTTGCACTCTAGCGGCCACTTCACGCCACCTTTGTGCGTAATCTTTGAATCTCTCAGAGTTCTTCTGAGCCAGACTCTGAAGTTGAGTGCGACTAGGCGCCATGTCGCTATTATACTGATACTGCTTGAGGAATGCTTCTCCCAATTTCTTCCAGTTTCTTACAGAGCTTCTCTCTAGCTTCATATACCATTCCAAGGACCCTCCGGAGAGACTATCCAGGAAGTAGTACATCCAGAGCTTTTCATCCCTAGTATGGGAAGCAATTTTCCGATAGAATTCCTGTAAGTGAGTTTTAGGGCAGGAGCTACCGTTATACTTGTCAAAAGTAGGCGGCCTGAATTTGTGAGGAATAACCACCCCGGGGACTAGGCCCGTGTCAGACACATTTATCTCCAAAGTGTCTCTACACTCGAGGGCTTTGACTTTCTCAGCAAGCATAAAAAAGTCTTGAAGATTTCCTTCTCTGCCGAACCCCATGTCATTGTTGAAAGAAGGCAACTGGTCCTCCTGCTTGTCTTGTACTGGAATGAAAGTTGGTGTGCCATGTTCTGGAACTTGAGGTCCACATGGGCCATTGTTGGTGTTAGGAAGTCACTTGTACGTCAGGAGTGGCTACAGGGATATCAGTTCGAGGAGGGTTGAGCCCCTGAATTGCATTTCTCAACTCTTGTTGTCCCTGAGCCATCCCTTGCATCATGACCATGAACTCTCCCATTCTGGTGCGAAACTCATTAAGCTCGGTTTGCATAGCATCCATGACTGTCCTCTGGTTGTTGCGAGTTGCGTAACGATGCGGGATATTCTGTCAAGAATGACGGGTCTTGGCAGCTCTCGCAATCTTTGCCTGTAATACAAATAATTTAAGCACCCTGTAGAAAACCTGCAAAACAAAGAAAAATGCAAATGATGTGTATGCAATGAAATGTGTTCCTTTTATTCCCAAGGCTTCATTTACTTTCCCATTCTGGTGTTGAGAAAATATCCCTTGCAATAAAATCCTGTGTGACATTCAAATTTGAAGTGGTGGCCTTTATTTTGTGTCTGTGCAACAGATATAACTAGAGACTTCAAGTAAACCAGAAGATAATTGAAATAGCAAAAACCCTCACAGGGTGCAAATTCATATGTCAAGAGAAAAGTACATCAGGAGAGAGGGGATTCCCATAACAAGCCTGTGGGTAATCCAAGTCATATGAATACAAGACTAAAGCTTAGGAAAATCTACATCCCGTAACCTCCAACTAAGGCGCTTGACACCTTGCAACAGCTGAGCTACATCTAGATGTGTAGATTCATGTACGAGCTTCTGAATTAGGATATCCCTAAGGTCAAAGGAAGCATGCAACTCCTTAATTTGTTGTAGGAACACCTTTTCACTTTCTTGGCTTGTAATGGAATCATTCTTTTCTCTCTTGAAATCAGCTTTCACTTTCAATTCTTCTATTTCTCTTTGAGCTTCCTTTACTGCTTGTTGGCTTTCTGCTGGACTTTGGAGACGACTCTTCTCTTGATGATAAGCCTTCTGAAGGAGCTCTCTCTGTCCATCCAAAGAATCTTGAAGACTCTTGACTTCTAGCTTATGCTTGACTTCCAGCTCTTTCTGCTTCCTCAAATTGTCCTCCCACTTCTCTTGCCATAAGGTGACAGCTTCATTGGCTTCATTCAAATCCTTCCTCTCCTTTCGAAGCTGGGCTGCCTTGTGAGTTTCAGCTAATCCCCTTTTCTTGAAGCAAAGCTCTCTCTCTCTCTTGAAAATCTTGTTGCTTGAGCCTAACCGTCTTTTCAGCTTTGTGAGCTCTTTCCTCCAACTTTTGATTCTGCATCTTCAGCGTCTAACATGAATTGTAAGCCTCTTGATTCTCTAACCTGAGCTGTTGAACCAAGGCTTCCAACTTTTGATAATCTTGAAGAGGCACTGAAGTTGTGGGTTCTACCTCCTTAGGGTAGAGAGATGTTTCCTTAGAGAACGGAAGCAACATAGTCTTTACACGATCTTCCAACCAGCTGGCAAAAGGATCATAAGTGTTAGGATCTACTCTCCCAAAGTATTTCTTTCCTTTCATCACTCTAACTTCCCAAGCTTGGGATGCTAGTATGCTCATCTTGAAATTTCCTTCTACTGGAAAGTATAAAGACTCATTTGTATCTTCAATCAAAGGTACATCTCTTAAGGGGTAACCAAACTGCTTCCTGGACAAGATAGGATTGTAATTAATCCCACCTTTCCTTCCTATCAAAGGAACACTTGAGAAACTACCACAACTGACTAGTATTTCTTTTCCCACCAGGTCTTTGTTGCATCCCCAAGCAATGTCAGCTGAGGTTAAGCCCATTAATCTTTTGGACCACTTCCAAGACTGTTTCAAATCCTGAAAAGGTTCTGATTTATGGAGTTTCCTTACAAACCATTCAGAAAATAGGGGAGCACAACAATTTACATGTCCCTTCCTCTTTTCATTCCTATGGTGAATTTCATAGTAGAAGTCAGCTAACAACGTAGGTACAGGATTTCTTTTGACAAAGATGGTAATGGCCTTCATACTAATTAGCCCTTTCTCTCCTGGAAATAAACTTATTCCATACACTATCATGGCTAACAATGCTTTGAAGTCTGCCCATTTCTTTCCCAATGCCACGATATGTGCCTTTGTGATAAGAAAATCCAAAGGGATCCCCTTACTTTGGCCAGCTTCTAATCCCATCTTGAGTCTGAGCATACTCAAATGACAGGCAACAGTGATATCCTCATGCGGAGGGTCCTCTCTGAAGCATAATAAGGCATACCTTCTTTAATAGGAATATTCAACATACTAGAAATCTCCCCTAATGTATGTGCCAAGATATAATCATGGAATATAAAGACCCTCAGTTGTGGATCATAGAACTGCAACAAAGAATGCAAGCTATCCCTTTGGTCAACTGAGGGCTTGCTCACATAATCCAGGATCTTGCCAAACTCTTTCCTGAAATCATCAAGGATTTTGTCACCCATCAAGCTAATCAATCCCCGAATACTCTCTGTCTCCGGTTGTGGGAAAGTATAGTGGACATTTCTTTTCCTTGGAACCTCCATGTTGAAGCAGCAAATATGACCAGAAATGGGAGGTAATGAACCCTGAGAATAAAAAGAACACAAATGATTAATGATGTTATGATGTTATGAAAGGCAAGGCATGAGATCAATGATGTGTCTGTGTAGTGAATCAAGTGATCAAGTGTCTGTGCAAGGCCGCAACATCATCACAAGTATCTCTGATCAATAGTTCATGACTTCATAATCCATAATTAACAGAACAAGCTCATGTCACTGAAGTGTGCTGGGATAATAGGTATGTTGCAATTTAGGGCTCCTGCAATCCTGTAAACCCCTCCCAATCTCACAGGTGTGCTACTCGGGTCAACATCACGGACTCTCAAAGCCGAATAACAATAATACGTTCACCATTTCCGAGAAATGGCTCATGACCAAATCAGGGAATCGGTTTGGCATTATATACTACTCAGGGAGGTCTCAGCTGAGTCCAAGGAAACAAGCATCCCTCATAAGTCCTCAGCTTCAAGCACTGAATCGAGAAACAATAGTACATTCATCCCGAAGGGTACAATACTATCGTCATACGAACAATTTGCCTTAACTGGATTCCTATGAGAGAACCGGGTCATCCTATGCGAGTTCCCAGTGGGCCCTCAGATGCGAGTGGGTTTGCCAACAAATGTGGTCTGCCACTGTCATCACTGGAGAGGGATGTTTCCACAAAGATTCTCAATGATCGGTCCCCTGACTGCACATAACTATCAAGGTTGTGTATTTCCCCAGAAAGATTCCGACATCAATACATTTCCGAGAAGGTCGCAAGTCAAGGTGTGGAACTCACTACTACCAACATAGCAAGATGCCATGAAGACAAAGTGGAACAACTCTAAGTCCTATAGTGCACTCGAGCCCCGGTTACGAGCTCATCTCACAGTAACCCCATCCCACAGAAAAAATAAAACCAGCACAGTCCAATATATGATGCATGTGAAAATAAATACTAAAAGCAGTAAATAAAGCTGTAACGTAAACTATAAATGAAAACAGTAAATAAGCACAACAACACACACATATAAACACCCAAAGAAAGAAAAAACAAACAGGCGCTAGGATTGACTCTATGAGGGAAACCAGAGATTCTGGGAATCTATCCCCAGCAGAGTCGCCAGCTGTCGCTCCCGGGATTTTCAACCTAGTACAAACGCGAAAGTGGCGCGGAAAAGGTAGAGTCGCCAGCCAGGCATTTTTATCCCAAAGGAACGGGAAAGGTAATGCTGCACAAACCTAAGGAAGAAGGAAATGACAAGGTCCTAAGAACCAAAGATCTGGGTTCAAGAGTCGGTTACGAACTGGAAAGGTATTAGCACCCTAGATCATCTGTCGTACTCGACGGGATCCACGCTTTCTTGTTTGTTTCAAAGGGTGAGAAATAACTGATGCTGAACAAATGAACTGCTAACTAGAATGGGAACGAGAAATGAGAAGGGAACTGGAAAAGAGAAAGGAAGGATGGGGGAAAATGTAGGGAAAATAAAGAATGTGATCGAACGGGCCCTACCCCGCTGCCTACGTACCTCATCGGGAAAATGAGGATCAGAGTCGATGTAGTTCGCCTAACTAAGGCGGGAACTATTTGTTTGTGTTTTGTATGACTGGAACTGCGTATGTCTATGCTCAGGTGTTGCAGGCTCGTCTGGTACGAGCGCGCTTACCGTCTTGCATGCGAGACAAGTCGTCACAAGTTTGTGTTATGAGTGAATGAGATGAGAAAAGAAGTTCCTGCAGGAAAGCCGCTTATTGTTTGTTTTTTCCTTTTAAGAGTTTTCATGAACTTGGCACAAGGAAGTGAATTCAAACTCTTTTCCATGGAATGTGTACTTGCTACTACATTCCAAGATGGAATAATAGAACAAGCACACCAATCAAGGAGAATTTATCCAAGACTTGTTTCCTTGGATTAGGGTTTAAGTTCACTAGCTTGTTGAACTTTATTAGATGTTTTTGTAGCTTTTATGAAGAAGTGTCTTTTAGATTTTCTTTGTGAAACAACCCCTTGATGAGACGTATACATCATGCTAGACAAGCTTACACTATTCCAAGATGGAATGAATGTAAGTGCCACATGGAATAAGGCTATACACAAGGGATCCTTTCATGCATTTATTAAGTCTTTTTGGATTTTGTTTGAAGATGAGAAAGAAGACTCAAATCAGAAAAGGACAAAAATTAAGGGGAACTAAGACACAACCCTAAGTTATTTATTAAAATGGAGGTCCTAATGGTTAGTGAGGCTTTTCTAATCCTAAAGAACAAAAGGAAGAGAGAAAAGAAAAAAGGATGCAACTTACTTCCTAAGGAAGATAAGTTGGTCCTAACAAAAGGGAGAATCCTACCAACAACAAACATGGAAGGAAAAAGTGAATTAAATGCATAAAGAAAATGCATAAAAAATAAAAGGATAAGGTGTAAGGAAACATACCTTTCCCTCCCTACAAAACAAAGATTAGTGTGCATTTTAATTTAAAATAATAAAGCAAACATACACCAATTAGATCCTAATAACTCTAGGACTCTATCTAAACTCTATCTTAATTCTAGAGGAACTAAAAAAATGTTAAAACAAAAATTAAGCACCTACTACAGCCCCTATTACTAAAAAAAATAGCTATGAAATGCAACACACAAAGCAAACAACATACTACAGCTATCACACAACATAAAAGTAGGTGTAAGAAGTCAAATACAACATGCAAACATATCAAACAGTATGTATTCTACAACACCTATATGCAAAGTCAGCTATGAAATGTAAAATGCATATTTGATTATTTTTCTTTTTGTTAATGCACAAACTTAATGAAAAATGTACCAATTAATCATGAATATGCATTTGAACATAGATCAACATACGCAAATGAGTGACATAATTATTTTGGGAGGATTATGCAAGAATGCACCACATGATTGATTATGCAATAAGTATGCAAAATATGGCACATGAACATGGCATATGAACATAATGAGCATTGATCATGAATATGCAACATTCTAGATCAACAAGAATGCCAAGCTTAATGTAAAATTCAGAATTGAATTGATGTGAATGATATGATCAATTAAGCACAAGAACTTGTATGATCACATGAAGCATTTAATCACTTTTGGCAAAAATCAACATGGCATTTAATCATTTAATCAATCCAACAAGCAAGGATCATAATTATGAAGCACATATTGGAATTAAGCAAGCATTTAACATGTGAAACAAGAGATTAAAGTGTTGGAAAACACATCAAGAATCAATTATAACACATATGCATATTTAACACAAAACATGGAAAAGTCGCGTGCGTTTTGGTCACAAAATTGTTTCAATGTGAAACTTGAAGAGCTTCTTCAAAAAGATTTGGTGAAAAGGGAAATGGAGGAAAGGTGAGAGAGAAAAAGAGATTCTAGAAATTGTGAGAGAGTGAAAAAGTTGGGAACAAAAACTTGGGAACCCTTTGCACTGAAGTGATTAATGATTATTTAGGGGCTAGGCTTGGAGCTAGGTTTGGGAATGGAGTTAGGTTTTGGAATGGAGTTAGGTTTGTAGTTAGTTAGGGTTAGGGTTGGAGAAGGAATATGAATATTCCTTGGAATATTCCTTGGAATATTCCATGGAATACTCTAGAAGGTTGTGGAACATGGTAGAAGCATCCAAAGGAAATGGAGTGGAATTGAAGTGGAAAACAAGAGGGAAAGAATGAAAGGAAATGTGGAAGGAAAGTGGAAGGAAAAGTGGAGGGAAAGGTGAAATTAACCACTTTTCAAATGATTTTTTTCTTGATTTTTTTATGATTCCTCCATCATTTCTTGACCAAGTTTGAACCATAGGATCCTTGTAACCCTAATTTCATGACTTTGATCTTAAAAGTCAGGAGTCGACCCTTTTTACCTAGCTCGGTTGCCTTTTCTCCGATTCCTCGATTTTCAGTCATCTGGCCAGCCGAACCTCTTCCAAAATGAATTTGTGGATGAAATTTGAATCTTAGGCACTTGACATCATATATAAGGCAATGGAATCCTCTTTGAATCATAACTTCATGCAGAAGCCCAGTAGAAGTGAAACCCTAATTTGGCCCCTTTTCATCAGGAAATATTGCACTGCTTGCCTCCTTTGATCAACTCAAATCTTTCCATGGCTTGTGGCTTCAAATGAAGACTTGTGGGATGTTGTGAACCCTTTACACAAGGTTGGGAAGCTTTGTGGCCCTTCGGTTGCCTTTGTAATGCCTTCAGTTGCTCCAGTCAATGACCACATGCCTACGCCTCAGCTATGCTACACATGATGCAATGATGTTGGTTATTTTATGAATCTATGTATGCAAAATGCTATGCAAAATGTTGGGGAAATGAAAGGGAAAATTTTGAGGTATTACAGTAAGGAAGTGACATCCTTGGGGAAAACTTCGGGAAACTCACAAACTATTGGAATATTCAGAATTTGTGGACCATTACTCTCTTCCATAGTAAGGACCAATAAAACAAACTTCTCATTCTCAAATAAAAAGTTTACCATTTCAACCGTACCTTCCAAGATTGTTGTCAGCACATCCTTCGAAGGGGCTTCTACGGATGGAATAAGGATCAACTTTTCTTCGCATCTGATAAACACAGAATTCGCATACAACCAGTCCATTCCCAAAATGACATCAACTTTCTTGAGGAGTAAGCAAATAAGATCTATCTAGAAGGTTCTACCGTCTACAGACAAGGTATAACTTTCACATATAAGGGGTGTTTCTACGGTTTCGTCCATAGCGATAGTAACCACCATAGGAGGAAACAAGGGAAAAACTCTTAATCTGAGTCGCTTTACACAACTAGAAGATATAAAAGAATGCGTAGCTCCACAATCAAATAAAACAAGATAAGGAATGTCATTAACAAGACAATTACCTGCAATTAGAGAATTGTCGCCTTTCGTCTTTCTAGCAACCATAGTATACACTCTCCCTTGAATCTGATTCTTTCTCTGTGGACAATCCCTAGAAACATGTCCTTCCTTCTGACAATGGTAACAGATCACACCATTCTGCTCACACCTTCCAAAATGGTTCTTGTGACACCTGGAGCACAACGGAGGAGCACTAGATCTAGGACTCGAAACTTATTTCCCCTTGAAGGGTTGAGGCCTCGGCCTAAAGGATTAATTGACTCTTCCCCACTCACCTTGAACCGCTCTCCCAGTACTGGCTTCTGTTTTCACTTTCCTCAGACTATGTTCGACAACATAGCATTGCCTCAATATCTCGGAAAAGGTAGTGAACTCCCGTTGTGAGACACTGTGCGAGATTTTGACCCTTAATCCAAACAAGAACTGATCAATTTTCCACCTTTCATCAGGGGCATACATAGCCTTCCTAGAGTAGGCCTCCATGTTCTCAAACTTCTCAGCATAACTGGCCACAATCATGCTCCCTTGCCTTAATTGTTGAAACTCAAACTCCTTTTGCGTTCTCAAGGAACTCGGAAAATACTTATCCATAAAAATTGTCTTAAATTGATGCCACACTCTTGGAACTCCTTGTACCATCATCAAGTTTGAAGAACTCTCTCACCACCTAGCAGCGGGACCTTTCAACAGATGTGACGCAAAGGTCACCTTATCCTCTTCCCCACAAACCACGATTTGGAAGATCCTCTTCATTCCCGCTACCCACTCATGTGCCTTCACTGGGTCCAAAACACCATGAAACTCCTAGGGATTCATGCGAAAGAAATCCCAGAAGGTTCCACCACTAGCTCCAGGAGAAACCACATGAGGATGAAGACCCTCATTCATTTGATGCATCATCTCATGCATGAATTGATGATGTTGTTGTTGCATCTGTTACATGAATTGAAACATAGGAGCATTCCTGTAAGCACCCGTTTGATCGTTACTAGGAGGAATGACACTAGGACGACCACGTGTTCCACGCCTACCATCCATATCCCTAAATGTCATCAAACCAGGATTAAGTTGATCAGGCTTAATACTATAAACATAACATTCAGTTCTATCGCAAGTTAACATATATGAAGGGAAGGAAACACTTATAATATTCCAAGGCTAGGTCGAGGATACGACCTGCTCTGATACCAATTGTAATACCCATATATAAAATACATACTTCAAAGCATATTTTTCTTATATAAAATCAAGTTTGGTATTGAAATACATAAGTTCTTAGCAACACATTGCATAAGTATAGCCACTACAACATAAGGTACTAAAAACAAGGCTATAAATTATACAAGATGTTCAAAAGAATACAAAAGTCTAAGAACTAGATTCGAAGATCTCAAAGGTCCACAACGGAAGACAAAACCATCAAACAAGTAAAGATAATCAAATCGCCTTATCTTTACCCTTTTTGGAACCTGAAGTACCTGAAATAACAACATCAACATGGGGTGAGATAAAACATCTCAGTGAGTTCCCTATCTTAGAGTTCTCTCGGCTCTAAGGGTTCATTTCTAAATTAATCTCACAAGTTCCTCAAGCCATCTCACACAAGGACCGATAACAAAAGGGAACTAAGGTCCACACATGATCTCAATATACAATAAGGGAAACGTCTACCTCAAGTCCTTACAGATGCTTCTCGTGGGACTAAGGACAACCCACCTCAAGGCTTACTCAAGACCTTATGGAGGATTTAACATAACACTCTCTTCGATCTTTACGGATGCTTCCCATGGGACTAAAGGTAACCCACCTCAAGACTTACTCAAGATTATCACATAACTAGTATATCACTCGCCTTAAGTATTTACGGATGCTTCATGTGGGACTCAGGGCAACTCACCACAAGGCTTACTCAAGACCTTATAGAGGACTTGTGACCTACACTCATCAACCCATAATCCACATTTAATCAACAGGTACCTCAAGTCCTTACGGATGCTCTTGCGAAACTCAAGGTAATTGCGAAGATACTTAATCAAGACTTTACGGAGGACCTTAAAACAATACATAATTCATGATTCACTTTAGCTTAACGGTAACCTAGATACCTCACAAGTCGTACCTTTCTTTATTTCCATTAACTCACATTTTCCAATTATAAAGGTTTTGGTCATTTGAAAAAGTCGGTAAAAGTCGGGAAAAAGTCGGGTAAAAATAACATCTTTTGGCATCATCAATTTTTAAATATTTTTAGCTTCGATTTGATATATGGAACATAAAATCGGATGCACGAATCGAAAGTTATGAATTAAAAACAAAACTGAAACTTCCAGGTCTCGCTGAGCGAGGGTTTCAGCTCACTGAGCGAGAAACCTCCTGTATTTCTCGCTAAGCGAGCTCTTGCTCTATGAGCGAGAAATACCAGATCAACAATTCTTTTGCAGAATTTCACTGCTCGCTCAGCGAGCTCTGCGTTTTCAAAAAAAACTCAGCTTACGGGAAACTTATCATTCATGCCAAATCATCCAAAACACTAACCAACATAGGAAAACAACACTAACCATATTCATAGGCATAATGTGAGCAACATAGTTAGGTTTAATCGAGTTTTTAACCGTTTAAATCATTTGTTTCAAGATTTCTACCAAAACCCTAAAACTTATAAACTTCAAAACTCAACCAAAAACTAAAACAAAAGTATCTAACTATGAACCCACCTCGAGAGATGAAGATTGACGGAAGAAATGAGTCGATTCGACAGACGGGTGATTGAGAATGATGAATTTGAAGCTTTAGGGTTTTTCTCCCCTTCTTCTTCTCTTCTCCTCTTCTTTTCCTTACTAACTAACTCTTTACTCTCTTTTTCCTTCTATATAAACAAAATATATAAAACTTAACTTCTTACCAATGGGTCCAAAAATAGAGAGTATCCAAAAATGTCTCTTAATCCTTAATTTAAATAAAACCTCGGCACAAATAATATCAGTTATCCAATTTAAATTTCTATTTACTCTAAATAGTTTTTCATTAAAATTTCTTAGAATAAACCGGAAATCTTACTGGTATTAAATAATATTATTCGAAGAGTTAAATAAATAATAGGGTGTTACACTGAACAAAAATCGCTACTGGAACTGAAATGAGAAAGGGAACTGAAAAAGGAGAACAAAAGAAAAGAGGGAAAATTTAGGGAAAATAAAGAATGTGCTCGCACGGGCCCTACCCCGCTGCCTAACTAGGTGGAAACTTTATTTTTGTTTTTTATGCACAGGAACTACTTATGTCTATGCTCAGGTGTTGCAGGCTCGTCTGATACGAGTGCGTTTACCGTCTTGCAAATGAGACAAGTCGTCGCAAGTTCGCGTTGAGAGTGAATGAGACGAGAAGAGAATTCTCGTAGGAAAGTCGTTTATTGTTTGTTGTTTGTCTTTTATGAGAAGTATTTATAATTTGTTTATGAACATTCTCATACTAAGACTTATCCATCATGGGAGATAACCTACACCTCTCCCCGAAACAGGACGTGTATAAGTACTCCGCAACAAAGTCTCGTGTCATATGAGAATATTCGACCTTTATTAGGTATTTTATTATTTTCTTTATGGGATGAGAAAGAATGACTCAAGTTAAAAAAGGGAAAAACTAAGGGACTAAGACACAACTCTAAGTTATTTACTATATGCAAAAGGTGATCCTAATGGTTTGTGAGGTTCTCTAATCCTAATGAAGTAAAGAAAAAAAGAAAAGAAAAAAAAGAACCCAACTTACTTCCTAAGGAGGTTAAGTTGTTTCTAAGAAAGGGGAAGCCTATACAAGTAGAGTACAAATGCTAAGGCACAATTTGAAAGCATAAAGAGATGAAGGAAGGAGTTGTAGGTGACTTACCTCACCCTCCCTACAAAACAAAGGTTAGTTCAATGCATATTAAACATATAAAGCAAATACAAAGGCTAACCAAATTAAGGAAACACACTTAAAGAAATCCTAAGCCTAAGTCCTAAAACTAAAGGATCCTAAATGATAATAAGCTCCTAAATTTAGTAGATAAACCATATCAAGGCATTCTAAGATTCTAAGATCGAACCTAATCAAACTATGTCCTAATGCAACCATAAAACCCTAAGTGAAGACTAGGTGAATTTACATGGAAAAATTATGTGCAATCAAGGCTCTAAGAAAAATGGAAATGGTCCTGGAAAAATTATGAAATTAATTCCCTAAATTCATCTACCAAAAGCTAATGTTGTTTTAAAAATTCTCCTAAAAATTCATAATCTAGCTATACCAAATGAGCACCTAAATCTACTTGACCATTATTCACAAGTTTGCACAAACAACACTAACAAAACAGTGATTAAAATGGACTTAAAAATATAACAAAAATAATTCCAGATACCTTTATGAGTTATCTAAACATAGCAAAAAGAATGGGGAAAAAAGGTTAATGAAAGTGGAAGAAACAAATTGCACAAATTGAAGTATTCATAAAGGAATTCAATGCAAAACAAATTATATGGAAAATCGAAATAAAATTAGAAAATGGCTAAATTCGGAAAGTAAGATCATGGAAAAAAATAAAATGAGTTAGAATGCCTCTGTAATTTTTGGGGAATTTTATTACGAGTTTTGGTATTTTTTATTGATTAAAATTGAAACTTACACAAAACAGAAATTAAAAATGCAAGAAATTAGATAAGGGGGTGCATGTGAAGTATTTTCTAGTTAAAAGGAACAACTGGGCTTGTAAAGGTGGTGCGGATAGAAAAATTAAGGCCCAATAGCGCCGGGTCTTCTGAGGGTGCACCATGAACTTAGTCAACATTTGTTGACTCAATGAGAAGCACACGATCAAGTTGACTTACAACTTATTCTCATCACATGAATCAGAGAGCGCAAGAACATTGTAACTATAGTGGGTGGCACACAATTGATTAACCACGAAAGGAGTCTATCGGAAGGTGACAAGTGGCACCGCCGGTGTGGTTGGGGATTCCAAAAAGCTTAACCTTATCTTATCCTCCTGGAAATCAGAACAGTGCATTCAATTTGATCTTAATCACTCTTTATTAATCTTAATCACTCATTAATCTTTATAATCTTTCTTTGATTTCCATTAAGTTCATAAAACTAAACAAACAAATTATAAAATCAGAACACCTAAAATCTGAAGAAAAAAAAAAGAGGGATAGAAGAAACCCTAGGTTCCTCCCATTCCCTGCACCGCCGTCAACTCTCTTCCCCCCTCACCACGATCCGTCGCCGTGAGCCCTTACCGGAGAAGAAGAACAACCAAGCCCGCCGCAAAGCTCTTCTAATCAACCTAAACTACCACTCTTCACCACTATTTCTACCATAACCTAAACTCCTCTCACATCCCCCTTAATTAGAGACTAGAACTCTAACACTCAACTTAATACGAACCTCGCGCGAATCGTACTATCAAGCCCTATGCCATAACAACAATTTTCAAGCATCACGCAAGAATCAGGTTGGATAACTTCGTACCTTGAGAGTTCGTTGATTACGAACACACAGATCATCTCCTTCAACTCGCTAAAGAGGAAGTTTTGAGGACAAACGCAATTCTGAGACCGATGAACGCGAAGATGAAGCTCTGGTTGCTTCGATGCCGACGTACTGCGAAATTTGTTTAGGTATGAAATTCGAATCTGTTTCCTTTTCTTGATTCTTCCTTACTTCATCTGCGTCCATGTTTTTGTGGTTGATTCACTTTGCAAATTCGATGCAGATTGGCGATATTGAATTTCTAATGTTGAATATTTGCATTCTTGAGTGTTGTTGCAATGGAACTTGCAGGCTTTGGTGTTCTTGAAGGTCGAAGATGGTGATGCGTTTGGACGAACTGAAGAAGAATGATGAAGAAGAATATTAAGATTGGTTCTTGTTGAAGCAGTGATGCTGGAGGTTGTAGAGATATGGTTGAAGATTATTGAATGAAATTGTTGCGTCCTTGATTGAGAGTGCAAGTCACAGAGAATTTATGGATTATAATGAAGGTTGATGGTGCAGATCAACTCCGAAAATCATGGAGATTAAAGAAAAATAGAATTGACAGAGAAAATGATGGAGAAGAATTTCAGAAAAATGGAGGATGAGGAAGAGGAGTGAAGCAAAAATGAGGAAGGAGAATCTGAAAGATGGTGAAGAAGAACTTCAATCTGTAGCTTCAACCTCTTCTTATAGTTGATGAATGGAGGGATAACCTGTAATTTTCTCAGAAATTTTGTTTTAGTTTGTTATAATTTGGTAACTGATTTGTGTTGTGATCCTCTGCTTCTTCTTCTTGGGTGTTCACTGATCTCTTAGTTTTGTTATTGTGGGATGCAGGTCTTAATATGAATAGAGGGTTGTGATTGAAGAATATTGATGGAGATTCAGTTTCTGAGAGAGAAAGGGATTTTGATGATTGTCATACCCCAAATTTGTCCTACCCGCATCATTTTATTTTTCTGTCTAAACCGTTATTTCAAAAATCCGAAAATATGTACCATTTTATTTTTCGGTTTAATATTCGGAAAAAGAGTAAAAAATGCATTCATTCCTCTTTAAAAATAAAAAAATCACATCTTCTTTATTTTTATTATAAGCATTTTATTTATTTTTATCATTTAGTCATTATTCAAAAATTACAAAAAAAAAACTATCTCTTACTTTTATTATTAATTTTTTTTACTATTATTGTTATTATTAGTTCTATTATTTATTAGTATTTTCATCTATTTTGTTTATTATTTCATATTATTATTTTATTATTATTAGTATAAGTTTCATTCTTATTAGTATTATTATAAGATTTATCAAAAAAATATAAAAAAAGAAAGAGAAAGTTTGGAATTGTCAAAAATATGGAGTATATATTTGTTTGTTCAAGTTTACTAATGGATGTATACCCGCCCTAGCGGATGGACTTGTGTTTATGTTACTATAAGGACTGGGGTTCGATTCTTGCCCCCATCCTTTTTCAAAATGGTTTTTATTTTCAGTTTTTTCTATTCTTTTATTAGCACTATTCCTTTATTTTTTTTTATTTTTTTTTACTTTCTATATTATTATTATAGTTATTATTATTATTATTATTATTAGTATTTTCTTCTCTATTTTTATTACCACTTTTTTCCATTATTAATTTCTTTTTCTTTCATTATTCTTAATCATCTTATTTTGTTAATATTAATTCCATTTTATTATTATCAATGTTTCTCCCAAATTATTATTTTATTATTATTATTATTATACAAAAATCAGCACACCATAAGTTAATTCCCTTTTTATCAGCACCAATACACCATCCTTGGTACAGCTAGCCTGGCCCACTCATTCCCACTCAGCAACAAAATCCCATCCGCAGCATTCCCACAATGCAACCAAAACCTTGTAACAAATTCTTGTAACAAATCCAGCTCATCAAATCTTATCAAAATCTTTAGAGGAGATTCCATTTTCACCTTCAAATCTTTCTATAAAATCAGCTCCCTGCATTACTCACAGAAAAAAAAAGGTGAAAAAATCACGAAAATCAGTGCAGCAAATTTTTTTTCCAATTAAACTAATAAACCAAATCATCACTCTCCACCAAACTCATCAAAACTCGATCGAACAACATCAAAAACAGCACAAGCCTGAATCGAAACGCGACCAACCTTAAACCACCTTTGAACCCAGAATCTTTCACAAATCGCACAACCATTCAACCATCAAACATTTTCATCACACAAAACTCAGAATCAATCACGCTACCACCATCACAGCATCACCATTCTTTTTCCTTCACTCTCTAAACCCATCAATAGTAATAGTCCACCTTCATCTGAAAACCACCACAAAACACCAACAAACACAAACCACGAGCCGAGAGGGAAGAGATTCGCGACGGACCAAAGGCAAGTCGAAACCGAAACCGTGTTAGCTGTGAGAGAGTGAGAAGAGCGGCGAGGGTGAGGAAGAGCTGAAGCGCAAACTGCAGAAACGCGCGACCTTGAGTGAAATCACGTGCGAGCCCATCATAAGTGAGCCTTGATTGAAAGCTGCGAGAGATCGACGCCGAATGAGCCGCAAGCCACCGTGAGGTAGCGGTGTTCCTGCCGTTTTTTTTCTTTTTCTCTGTCTTCACACGATGAGGTTATTGAGGGAGAAGAGGGATGCTTCGTTTTTCTTATTTATTTAAGATTCATTTCAATTTCATTTTGTTTTTTATTTCGAAAAAAGGACCCTAGTGGGAGTGTTTTTGGGTTGTAGGCCTGATGTGGTTTTTCTGCTTTTCATTATCACTGATCCATCAATCTAACCCCTTTCTCTTATTCACTTACTTTATTTATTTGTTTATTTATTTTTAATCTATTTTATTTTCAATTTGTTTTGTTGTCTTGCTAATCTAATTTTCTTTTTTTTCTAAATTACAATCTTATTATTACATTATCATGTTAAAATATCTTTAAACTAATTAATGAATCATTTAGTTCTTATTTATTTATTTATATTTTATTAGGGGCCAATGATATTAAAACAAATTAAATTTCTCCCAATATTTTTAATTGGGAGAGTTTAATTAATATGAAGCCTTCCTTTTTTTTATATATATAATTCAAATTTCAAAAAAAAACTTAATTTAACTTTTATTTTATTATATTATTTCATTTATTTAATATTTTATTAAATTCAATTTAATTTGATTATTCATATATATTTATTCTAATTGTTGCAATTTAATTTAAATTCTAATTTTTTTCTTTTTATCTCTTAAATCGAATCGCGAACCATGTAAGCCGAGCATCGTGCCTCGCCATCATTTTTTTTCGAATTCGACACTCAAATATCTTTATAATTAAAATAACGGATTAACTGAATTCTGGAGTCTTGCATTCCTCAAATTCTTGAATGAACACTCCAGAGGCTCGCCCCGCGGGATGCGGTTCATTCGACTTTCCGTAATTAAAACTTTTAATCCACACATAAAATAATGAAAGAATTGAATTCTGGAGTCTAGCATTCCTCGAATTCTCGAATAAACTCTCCTGAGGCCCGCCCCTCAGGACGCAGTTTATTTATCCTTTCATTCTTGAAAACACCACTCGAATCCAACATCTTTTAAAAACGAACATTATTTTAAATCCTTTATATCTCACACACAAGCTAGCGCTTCCGCCTCCTATCGCGAGCAGACAAGCCAACGCTTAGCAGTTAGAATGCGGTCTAAATAATCGTTCATTAAAACCAACCAACGAACCTTAGTACCACGAACTACGAAGCTCTGACTTTCCCATTGCACAAGGGAATACGTAGGCACACGGATCTTACTCCTTGCCGAGCACCCTAGGAATAAAACCACCCATTTCTCTTTAACCCTAATTTAGAATCGTTCACGTTTACTTTTTATTATTCAAAGAAAACAGAAAGCATTAGTCAACATTAGATCGCAAGTTAAACTAAGAGGTTCCCATTGAGTACAACGGACGTAAGGGGTGCTAATACCTTCCCCTTACGGAATCGACTCCCAAACCTAGAATCTGGTTTCAAAGACCTTGTTCTATCCATTTTTCTAAAAAGGGTTTCTCGATATTTTCCCTTTCCTTAATTGGAATAAAATAAGTTCGGTGGCGACTCTGTTGTTTTAATTTTTATCCGCGGTATATTTTTATCGCGAGGTCATATTTTTCGAGGTGCGACAGCTGGCGACTCTGCTGGGGAAATCAGAGAGTCAAGCCTAACTTAGTTTACTTTGCGATCAATGTTTACTTTGCCCACCTGTTTTCTTCATGCTTTTTATTTATGCTTGTTTATTTTATCTCTCTTTATTGTGATTATTATCATACCTGCTTGTTGGATCTTGGGATGACACCTGAGTTTTTTGAAAAAGAAGAGGGAACACCCAGTTTAGAATTGGAAGTTATTAGTGTTAGTCTCCAAGGACTCGCTCCTTGCAAGCCTAGCATGAAAGCTCCCCCCAGAGAGTAGACCTATTCATAGATCTTGTCATAATGCAGCTAGCCTGTCGCATGACTTGATTCATGAAAGGGCTGTGACTCTGGGACCCACTTTTAAAACCAGTTTCAATGTTGGCAGTTGCGTAGTGTTAGTCTCTGAGGACCCGCTCCTCATACGGCTAACATGAGAACTCCACTCAAGGTAGACCCTATCGTTATTATCGTCATAATACAGCTAGCCTGTGGCAGGACGTTAGTACGATTAGCGTTCGTGACCTTGAGTATCTTATCCATAACCGTAGAAACTATCCTGTGAGTGGTTTTGCGGGTAAAGAACTTAGAACAATCCTATAAGAGCCTACCTGTTAAGGTTACTTTTATTGAGATACCGGTTATTTATTCATTACCATGGTTAACCTCAGAGCAGTTTATACTCGTGATCCTGGATCTTGCATTGCATCCATATGCATATTCATTTCATTTGCATAATTGTTCATCTTGCATTTCATTCCAAAGTCGTAAACTTATTCCACGTTCCTTCATCTTCAGTAAATCAAGCTGGTTTCCCGACGCCCGTATCGTGCTAGACGCCCGTACCTAACTAGAGCCAACACTAGAAGACTGATGGACGTGATTCAAGAAGAACAAGCTGCTATGAAGGAAGAGATTGACTCGGTCAAGAGCAAGATCGACCAGATTTATGAGACTTTGCAAGCTTTGGCTCGGATGGAAGAACGTCGCGAAGCTGCTGCCGCAATGAACAATGCTCTAGTGCAAGGATCTACCTCACGCGCAATGCCTTCAGTTCCAGTTCCAAATCCTTTGGTCTATAGTTTGCCTCTAGGTTTCACTCCTACTGTTGAAGAGGTCACTTCCCAACCAATACCTACCTCTGGTGTTACTGTCGGTGCTATTCCTCAAGCTCAACCTTTTCCAACTCAAGTCCAGTTTCCTCATGTTGAAGAAGATCATCAAGTTGAGTATGAGATGCATACTGCCGTTCCAATCATCAACCCCCATTTTGTTCAAGAATCTGAAGCTTTGAAGATGTGTCACGAGTTAGCTGAAAAACTCCGAATCATGGAAGGACACAATTCAACATCTCTGAGTGCCTCAGACATGTGCTTAGTTCCAGATGTTGTGATCCCTGCTAAGTTCAAACTTCCAGAATTCGAGAAGTACAAAGGCCTCAGCTGTCCTGAGCTTCATTTGAGGATGTACTGCAGAAAAATGGCCGCTCATGCCAAAGATGACAGACTCATGATCCATTGCTTCCAAGACAGCCTGTCTGGAGCATCTCTAGAATGGTACATGCAACTTGAGCGCAACAATGTTCGTACTTGGCTTGATCTATCTGATGCATTCAAAAAGCAGTATAAGTACAACACTGACCTTGCTCCTAACCGTACTCAGCTTCAGAGTATGTCTCAAAAGGAAAGCGAAACCTTTAAGGAGTACGCCCAACGCTGGAGGGAGTTAGCTGCCAGAGTGCATCCGCCATTGGTTGACCGTGAATTGATCGACATCTTCATGGGTACCCTACAGGGGCAATACTACGAGAAGCTGATCAGCAGAGTATCTTCTGGATTTTCAGACATGGTGATGGTAGGAGAAAGAATTGAAGAGGGTCTGAAAAGTGGAAAGATTCCAGGAGGTTCTAGCAACTAAACCAATGTCAAGAAACCTTTCAACGGGTACAAAAAGGGCGAAATGAATGCCATTTCTGCTGCAAGTGGGAATCTGCAACATAGTGCACCTACTCCAATTCCCTACTATCAGTATCCCTATGTTGCTGCTGCGCAATATGCTCCTATGCCATATCAGCCAGTTCCTCCAATGCCTTACCAGCAGGCCATTCAAGCTCTATTTCCGCCTCAGATGGCTCATCAACCACGTCCACATCCTATGGTCGCTGCTGCTCAATATGCACCTGGACCATACAGCAATCGGCTTACCCACAATGGCCCGGTCAACAACAACAACGCGCTCCTCAGCAGCGCCCACCATATCAACAAAGAGGATATGATAGACACATTGATCCCCTGCCTATGTCATATTCTGAAATCTTTAATTAGCTTATGGCAAAAGGATCTCTTACTTTGAAATATATGCCACCTCAGACTGGTAATGCCCGGAACTATGATGCCAATGCTCTCTGCGAGTATCACAAAGGCGCTCCAGGTCACACAATTGAGAACTGCCATTCCTTCAAACACATGGTTCAGGATATGATCAACTCTAAGGATCTCACCCTCACTCCGAGGAATGCAAATGTCCAGAATAATCCATTGCCGCCACACGGTGCCAACAAATGAAGACATTTGAAGGGGTTGTTGAAGACCAAGCTGAGTAGTCTCCAATTCTGAAGCATTCAATCAAGAGAAGTTCAATTCCTCAAATCAAGGCGGTCATCGCCATTTATCATTTCCGCATCTTTGTTATTTTGTACTGTTTGTTAAGTACTATTTGCTTTGAACATTATCGTTTGTACTTGGTTTTGTTAATATTATGTTTATGCATGTTTTGAATTAGTTTATTTGCATTCGCTCATCATTTATCATTTATCGCAAAAATCACAAAAAAATATTTCTTCACTTCACTTTAGCAAATATTTGAGGGAGGAAGATGAAAACTAAATACCCATAATTGTTGCGGTATGCTTTCGGATAAAACCTCGTCAATGATGTACAGGCATTCTTTCAAATCCCCAAACACTGGAGATATAAGGAGTTAATCCCTAGTCAACCACTTTGAGCTTAGAAGTAGGAGTTTCTTTCGAATACAAACCCTTACATTTAACCTGGAGCAGGGTAGTTGTTTCAGTTAACCTGACTGCACTTTCAAATAGCAAGATGAGACATCCCGTCGGAGGACCATCAACAAATGACTTGGCAGTCACAACATTCAACAAAATACAAAAAATAGAAAAGAAAAACCACTAAGTTGAGCACCCGAGGGGAGACTTAGTCGGAAAAAAAGAAGTCAAAAGAGGAACTCAAATCCTCAGCAAAAGCAAAACAAACATCAGTGACCACCAAATCAAGAATCAAAGGGTCACCAATAACAAAATAAGATGACTGCCACTTCAAGCAAACTTTGAAGTTTCATTTTCACTCTTGCAAAGTCAAAAATGCATGTGTAGAGTTAAACTGAACGTAGGACTGGAGAATATCACGAAGAAGGGGTGGGTATAAATCAAACTTTGAGCCTTATATCCTTTGTTTCTCAAAACCATTAACCAGACCACATTACAACCCTCAAAAGTCCTAATTGAGGCAAGGTTTATTTTGAAAGCATGCTACCAACAAGGTTGCGTAAAATGACTCCCATATATTTGCTAATATCCAAACTCGATTGCACATTATTCTTGCTGCATCTTTCACGCACTTTCTAAATCAGCATCTCGTGTGGACTAACGGTTCATCCTTCACACTATCACAATCATTCAAATAAATTGACTTTTTCAAAACTTACATGAACTTTACATTAACACTACCATTTGTGTATGAATAATTTTATTGCAATTCAGTGCTTGACATCGGTGCAATCCCAACAAAGGGTAATCAAAAGAGAAACTTGAACTTCATTGGTGCCAATATGAATCAAGACTTCCCAACAGCTCAGTCAGGGGCAAATCATCTTCAAACAGCTCAATCAGGGGCAGGCACCTACCAAATCCAGACACTGGGGCAGATCATGTCATGCCCATTGTCAAAGCTTCCCCACCAGATTTATTTAAAATACCCTACAGACAGGGGCAAGCAAACAAAGAGCAGATCTTCTTATCTCTTTTCCCCATATGAACAGGCATTCCTTGCTAGACGTTGGAAATCATTCAAAGCAAAACCAGTCTACATGTGTCAATTAAGTCGCTCTGCTCATCAGCAAGTGACCCAACTTGGAGCATTCAAATTTATCTTCTAATCATACATTGTCAAGGATCGAGTGTCGGGGAATCAAGCCCTCCTCCCACCCAAAGTCCAATCATCATTGGCAGCCACCAGACCAAAAGTCAACCAAGCTGGCATCTTTCAATCGCTCATATGCATCACTACGCATCATCATCGTCATTTACATCAATCATTTACAGCATGCGCATATTATGCATGCCTAAATGAATCAGACTTTTTATTTTCCCCAGCAGTTTTAACTTACATCTCAAGTCCATAAACATTTGCATCATATCTCCATTGTTATGGAATACCATTTCAAAAACAAGTCAAGCATAGTTGCATAATTCAGGATCCAGGATCAACCCAGGTTTCCAGTCCTTTCCCCAACGGAAGTCAGGATCATATTAATTGAAGATTCCAGGCATCTCCTCGGTGGATTCAATGGTCGTACTTAAATTTCATTCGCCTTATCATCCTCTGGTGATAAGTGATTTTTATTTTCAGTCATTCGCCTTATCATCTTATGGTGATAAGTGATTTTTATTTTCAGTCATTCGCCTTATCATCCTCTGGTGATAAGTGATTTTTTATTTTCAGTTATTCGCCTTATCATCCTCTGGTGATAAGTGATTTTTATTTTCAGTTATTCGCCTTATCATCCTCTGGTGATAAGTGATTTTTATTTTCAGTTATTCGCCTTATCATCCCCTGGTGATAAGTGATTTTTATTTTCAGTTATTCGCTTTATCATCCTCTGGTGATAAGTGATTTTTATTTTTCTGTCATTCGCCTATCATCCTCTGTTGATAGTGATCCTTTATTTTTCTGTCTTTCGCCTATCATCCTCTGTTGATAGTGAACCTTTTTTTCTGTCTTTCTATAACACGGTGGGAGAACTGACTTTAGTTATGTTGCGGATAGCAAGAGTCGCCACCGACTTTTATTTTATCCAAAGGAAAGGCATAAAAGAATAGGAAAGACCTTTTAAAAGATTTTTGGGTTCGGGGGGTAGGTTATGTAAAGGGAAGGTGTTAGCACCCTTTACATCCATGGTTATCCATGGGATCTTAGTTACTTAGCTCACTTTAAAATGTTTTTGAGAAGTGTAGTGTGTGTTTAGAAATTTTCTTAAGTACTTTATAATGATCCATGTACGGATATATATAAAGTCTTTGTTTTGAAAATTTGTTTGAAAAATGTGAGGTGTTTGAAATGTTTTTGAAAAGTGAGCAAGTACATAAGAGGAACCTACCCTAAGTTAAGTCTTTTCTGTTCTTAAATATCCTTTAAGTGGTAAGACTATCCCTATTATTAAGGAATATGTAGTCATTACCTTGGATGTGTGAGGGACAAATGAAGGGACATCTGTTATTTAGGCAACTGTAAGGTGTATAAGAAATTCGAAGGGACTTATCATCTTTATTCGAAAGGGACAAGATCATTATGAAGGCAACCATTAAGGGACTTGATCTTTTTATCTGTTAAGGGACTAGATGATATAAGATGAGGGACTTTGCTTTATACACCCTACTTGACCTTTCGTTTAGGCAACTTGAGAGGTAACCCTTAAGAAGTGAGATGGCGATCCAAGATCGACTTATGTGTGTGAGTGTACCAATTTAAATATTTATCTTTAAGTTAATGATCTAATTTCAATTTTAAATACAAACATGTTTTACACTCCCTATTTACTAACCATAGCATTTAAAATATAAATATTAAAAATCACTACAACTATTACATATTGGATACAATTACATTATAATAATTATTAAAATAAATTAAATAAGCAAATAATAAATAATAAATAATTGGGTTAGTAACAATAATAATAAAAATCATATAATATATAAATAAATGGGGGTTAGTAATAATAAAATAAATAAGAATAAAATAAAGAAATTAGCATAATAATGAATAATAAATTAAAAGTTCAATTTTTAATAAATAATTATTTTTTTAAGATTAAGAAGAAAAATAAGCAATTCATACTCTATACTAATTATTATAAAGATTTAATTTTATATATGCATGTTATGAAAAATAATGGTTAATTATAGTTAAATAAACATATTATAAAAATAAATTATATTTATAAGATTAAATTAGGAGTTTTTAATTATTTTAAGCATAATCTAAAATTATTTACATGATTTATATAAAACTATGGATAATGATAATATAAACAAATAATTAAAATAAAGAAACATAATTAACATTGATATAAAAATATTTAGAGTTTTTTAGAAATATATTATTAGGGTTATTCATATTAAATTAGGGTTTATGAAAATATTAGGGTTTATATGTTTAGAAAAATAAATTAGGGTTAATTATCTAATATAAATTAATTATACAAAATTATATAATATTAATAATATACAACAAGATAAATTTTACTAATAAAGTTTAATTTTTGAAAAGATGAATTTTGAATTATAGAAAAGAAAATAATATAAACATTTTATTTTTATCATTTAAATTTATTTAACTATAATATAAACAAATTAAATAGAAAAACAAGAAAAAGTGAAAAACTTACCTGGGCTGGGATTCGAACCCAGTCCCTGTGCTTCCACACTCTCCAGACCAACAAGCCAGCCACTGGGCTACGCGCGCGCAGGTGATATAGGATGGATGCCAATGTGTTTTGTTTCAAATCCTGTGGAAATCACAACAAAAACGAAATAACACAAAAAAGGGCCTGGGGGGGATTCGAACCCAGGACCCTCTACCAACAAACACACACTCCAACCATCCAGCCAGAAGGGCGCACCTGATATATAATTCACAACAAATAATAATATAGTAAGTCTAATAATTAAATGAACTTTTGAACAAAAAAGAACCTGACCAAGGAATCGAACCCTGGCCCTCTATCATCACACACCAACGTCAAAACCAACTGAGCCACACGCTCACTTTGAAACATAAACAGAAACAAATACATAATATTTTAAACCAATTTTTTGAATTAATTTTTCGCGCCACTGGTCTTCATCTTCAACCTTGGTACCTGCGAATTTTGCTGCAAAATTTCCTATGAACTTTCCTGCGAATAAAACCTGCCAATTCCGTATCATCATAAATATGTAAAATTTCATCAAATTGATCACATTATCATGATCCCCAGACATCACACAGTTCATTCATAACTTTAGAAATAATTTATATTAGTTAAATTGAAGAATCCCAAATTTGATTCAGAAACCCTAGCAATGGCAACTTGCGGTTTAAGGCATGGTTCTTCAATCTTCTTGCCCAGAAATCATCTAAGCATCATACTCAACACAAACATACGGTTAGAATGCATTATTATTACACAAACAATCAGAATCGAAAAAAATAAGAACAAGATCAATTTTGATTCAGTTTATGCAATTTGGGATGCTTTGGATGCAAATGAGTATTGAAAAAGTATCAATGATGATCAATGAGTCTTTTGCAACCTTCAAATTGTCTTGAAAGGGCTTGAGGAATGGAATCCGAATTTGAGTTTTTGGTGAATTTTTGAAAGTGGAAACTTACTCTTGAGGCAACAATTTCGTCTCCTATGCATTTGTGTGGTTTGTATACTTATAGTTGGATGAAACTAGGTCAAAAAATTGAATGGTTGTTTGGACTTTTTGATCTTTGAAGATTGAAAAAGATCATGACTTGAATTTCATATATCCATGAATGAAACCTTTCTATCTTAAGACAATCACCATCAATTGCATATCAATCTGATCCAATTCATGTTTATGACTTTCTAAAATCAAAATATATTTTAAATCTTCATATTTTATATTTTATTTGAATTTAAAATGATTTTTAATATAAAAAATCATAATAAATAAAATAAAATTATGAAAATATTAAATAAATTTCGTGCATGATGTCATGGAACACCTTGGGTCACAAAAAGTTCAGCCCATTTGAAGAATTATGGTTTTAAGACCCTATTTTCTTCATAAACCACCCAAAAATTTCCCAACTTTGCAAGGGCACAAATCCTTCAATTTTAATTCTATGAGGGTGTTCTTGGACATTTTGGAAAGCTTAAAGAGTCCTCTAACCAACCCCATTGGTTTCATGTCCATATCATTTACCATTCTCAAGTTATGCCCTTTTGAAGTTCTTGACTTTTTGTTGACTTTCAAAAGGACCTATAATGTCTTAGCTCATACCTTCCAAATGAAGCATTTTTGAGCTTGGCTTGTGAGAGACAAAGTTGTAGAGAATTCAATTTCCTTCAAAATGAGCTTTGGATGGGAAAAATTTGATGAAGCATGTGAAAGTTATGGCTGGTCAAAGTTCAGTTGACTTTTCCTGTGAAAACCCTAATTTAGAAACTCCTGATTCTTGATGATCTGAAATCTCCTTGATGAATCATGATCAACCCTTGATAAAATGATGAATTTTACTTCATATACTTGATGTTGACAAAAAATCATGAAGTTTGACTTTGGTTTGACCACAGTTGACCTCAGTTTGACTTTTTAACTGCTTTGACTGATTTTGACCTATCTGATCATCTGACTGAGCAAACCTTTGAGAAAAGTCTTGAAACTTGTCATGGGGATTATTAAACACATATAAAATGTTATGAAGCTCACTTGAAGTCTTGGAAGTCCATTTAGCTTGATTAAAGTCAAAACCCTAGTTTAGGATGCATTGCTTAGGAGGATGCATTGTCTGAGGGAATTGTCAAATCTTCTGACTAATTGTGAACTTTGTGAACCTTGTGAACCTCATAAGATCTCTTGTGAACCTTGTGAACCTCATGGGAGGTCTTGTGAACCTTGTGAACCTCATGAGGGGTCTTGTGAACCTTGTGAATCTCATGAAAGGTCTTGTGAACCTTGTGAATCTCTTAGCACACAAAGTCTTGTTTTGTGAGGGCAAATTTTGGGGTGCAACAGCTGCCCCTATTCAATTTTCTGAAACCTGAGGGGTTAGATTGGTATATGTGCCAGTCGTGACCTGGAAGGTTGAAGGGCATTGAACACAAAAGCCCAAAAATTTGCACTCACCAGTGCGTAGAGTGATATTGATGACTAGCTGTATATGCTTGAGTGGGCTAAAAGATGCCACTTGGAGAAAAGTTCTTCAAATATATCTCTTGGAGAATAAAGTAGTCCAAAGTATGAAGATATAGCTTTTGGGAGGATAAACAACGTCCTGAGGTAT
Source organism: Lathyrus aphaca (assembly GCA_963966055.1). Classification (NCBI taxonomy): domain Eukaryota; kingdom Viridiplantae; phylum Streptophyta; class Magnoliopsida; order Fabales; family Fabaceae; genus Lathyrus; species Lathyrus aphaca. The sequence goes on from OZ014520.1 coordinate 565,035,064, forward strand.
AAGTCTAACTTTTGGGAAGATAAACGACGACCCAAAGTAATGATAGCTTTCAGGAGGATTAACAACGTCCTGAGGTATAGGTATAACTTTTGGGAAGATAAACAACGGCCCAAGGTAATGATAGCTTTCAGGAGGATAAACAATGTCCCGAGGTATAAGTATAACTTTTGGGAAGATAAACAACGGCCCTAAGTCATGATAGCTTTCAGGAGGATAAACAATGTCCTGAGGTAAAGGTATAACTTTTGGGAGGATAAACAACGGCCCAAAGTAATGATAGGGTACTTTCAGGAGGATAAACAACGTCCTGAGGTAAAGGTATAACTTTTGGGAGGATAAACAACGGCCCAAAGTAATGATAGCTTTCAGGAGGATAAACAACGTCCTGAGGTAAATGTATAACTTTTGGGAGGATAAACAACGGCCCAAAGTAATGATAGGGTACTTTCAGGAGGATAAACAACGTCCTGAGGTAAAGGTATAACTTTTAGGAGGATAAACAACGGCCCAAAGTAATGATAGCTTTCAGGAGGATAAACAACGTCCCGAGGTATAAGTTGTTGATATTGTTTTACCTGCATATAACTATCCTGCAAGGAAAATATTAGTTTATGCATTATGTATGCATGCATAGTATGATGCACCTAAGTAATGTATTATGTAATTATGGATATGTATGTTATGGTATGATGTAAATGATGTATGTATGAACCATGCAGCCTGAAGCGTCCGGATATCTTCGTATAACAACTGCTGGCCAGGGAAAATAAATCTCGATTTATTGCTGAAGAATATGAGGAACTCGTTCCCGTCTCGTTTGATAGTAAGGTATACATAACCTCCCGTCTTCGTTCGATAGTAAGGTATCCATAACCTCCCGTCTTCGTTTGATAATAAGGTATCCATAATCTCCCGTCTTCGTTTGATAATAAGGTATCCGTAACCTCCCGTCTTCGTTTGATAATAAGGTATCCGTAACCTCCCGTCTTCGTTTGATAATAAGGTATCTGTAACCTCCCGTCTTCGTTCGTCGTACTCCTATTGAAAGAATAAATTCCCGACTATCCGTATGAGGATAAAAGAGATGGATATAAATTCCAGGGGAGATGTAACTCGAAGTATTTATGAAGATGGATTTGCCCTACTAGGGGATTTGAAGCTGTTTTGTAGGGATGAACCGGCGAAGCTTCGTTGAATTCCTTCCCTCGTTCGTCCTTAGTAAATACTATTACTGCATTTTCATGCATTTCTGGTAAACATCAATCATATTAAGCATTTTATGCATTTCTTGTAAACATCAATCATATTCAAAAGCATACATACATTCAAACACAACCAATGGACGTTTCGCTTATGTAAATAGGGTAAAAGTAAATCTGGATTCAAAGATGGAATTTTATTTATATCACAAAGTGACCCATACATGGGTGAGTTTGTACAAGGAGACATAAATCCTAGTAAGAGGAATTTGTCGTAAATTTTTTTACAAAACAAATAAAATCAGCTATGTGGGAAATAGTCCTATTGAGTTTCAATTCTACTATTGCCATTATATTCAAGTATCTCATCTTCTGCTGTTGAGACAGAAACGATTGGATTGAGCTTTATCTGTTAAAACTTGAGTAAGTAGCACAACTGGTGGTAGTTTCATGGGTGATCCAAACGAGACATAGTCATACGCTTTAATCCCTAACTTTTTCCTGGATTGCCCTTTCAGGTTTTCAATCCACCGGGATACTCTTTTTTGCCCAAGCCGCCTTTTCAGGTTTTCGACTTGCCGGGTGTACATTTTTTATATATATCCCTAATTTTTGCCCGAACCCTTTTGGTTCGCCGGGATGCCCTTATTTTTGCCTAGGCCAGTCAACTTAGCGGGTCTTTTTTTTATGCGTAGTATTTTTTAACTATGTCTGCGTTTACAGGCTGTAGGAAGTCTTCACCATCCATAGTAGTGAGTATCATGGCACCTCCTGAGAATACGGTTTTGACTACAAATGGTCCTTAATATGTAGGAGTCCACTTGCCCCTAAGATCACCTTGTGGTAATATGATACGCTTGATTACCAAGTCACCAGCCTGATATACCTTTGGCTTAACCTTCTTGTTGAAAGCTTTGATCATTCGTTTCTGGTACATCTGGCCATGACAAACTGCTGCTAATCTCTTCTCATCGATCAAGTTTATCTGGTCAAGTCGAGTATGAATCCACTCATCTTCATCTAAGCCTGCATCCTTCATAATTCTTAAGGAGGGAATCTGAACTTCAATGGGTAGAACTGCTTCCATACCATACACTAAGGAGAATGGGGTTGCCCCTGTTGAAGTACGTATTGTAGTACAATAGCCATGAAGAGCAAATGGTAACATCTCATGCCAATCTTTATAAGTGACAGTCATCTTCTGTATAATCTTCTTAATGTTCTTATTAGCAGCTTCAACTGCCCCATTCATCTTTGGACGATACGGAGAAGAGTAGTGATGCTTAATCTTGAACTGCGCGCAGAGATCAGTAATCATAGTGTTGTTCAAATTAGAGCCATTGTAAGTAATAATCCTTTCGGGGATGCCATACCTACATATAAGATTATTCTTAATGAATCGAGCCACAACGTTCTTGGTAACAGATGCAAATGAAGCTGCCTCTACCCACTTCGTGAAGTAATCAATAGCGACCAGGATGAAACGATGCCCATTAGAAGCAGTAGGCTTGATCTCACCAATCATATCAATGCCCCACATGGCAAAAGGCCAAGGAGCAGTCAACACATTCAATGGTGATGGAGGTACATGGACTTTATCAGCATAGATTTGACACTTATGACATGTTCTGGAATGTTGATAGCAGTCAGCTTCCATGGTAGACCAATAGTAACCTGCTCTCAATATCTTCTTTGCCATAGTATGACCACTAGAATGAGTGCCAAAGATCCCATCATGCATGTCTTCCATAATCTCTGTTGCTTCTTTCTTATCCACACAACGAAGCATAGTTGAATCATGATTGCGCATGTACAAAATCCCATTACTCAAAAAGAACTTAGCAGAAAACCTCCTCAGAAACTTTCTATCTTTGACAGATGCCCCTTCAGGGAATTCCTGAGCTTCAAGATATCTTTTCACTTCATAGAACCAAGGCTTCTCCTCTACTTCTTCAGTGTCAATCTCATTGCAGTATGCAGGCTTTTCAAATCTATCAATAGTAATCTTGGGAGCTTCATCATCCTAGCTGATCTCAAACATGGATGCCATGGTGGCTAAGGCATCTGCCAACTGATTCTCTCTTCGTGGAATATGTTCAAAGGTAATCTCTTTAAAATGTGGGATCAAAGACAACACATGCTCTCTGTAAGGAATGAGATTATCATGCTTAGTATCCCAATCTCCTTTAATCTGACTTACTACCAGGGCTGAATCTCCATACACGTCTAGGAACTTAATCTTCATATCAATGGAAGCTTTGATACCCAGGATACATGCCTCATACTCAGTCATATTATTAGTACAATAGAAACAAAGTCTGGCAGTAATCGGGGTATGACAACCTTCAGGGGAACTGATCACAACACCAATACCATTACCAAGTGCATTAGAAGCTCCATCAAAAACCATAGTCCATCGGGATCCTTGTTCAGGTCCGTCATATTGTCTAGGTTCTTTGGTAATAATCATAATGTCTTCATCAGGGAACTCAAAACTCATTGACTGATAATCATCCACTGCTTGATGAGCCAAATGATCAGCTACAACACTTCCTTTAATGGCCTTCTGAGTAGTGTACTGTATATCATATTCTGTTAAGATCATTTGCCATCTTGCAATTCTTCCAGAGAGAGCAGGTTTCTCAAATATGTACTTGATTGGATCCATCTTCGAAATCAAAAAGGTAGTATGAGTCAACATATACTGTCTTAGTCGGCGAGCAGCCCATGCCAAAGCGCAGCAAGTTTTCTCGAGCAGTGAGTATCTTGTTTCACAGTCGGTAAAATTTTTGCTAAGGTAGTATATTCCCTGCTCTTTTCGACCAGACTCGTCATGTTGCCCCAATACACACCCCATTGAGTTGTCTAATACTGTTAAGTACATAATCAAGGGTCTTCCATCAACTGGTGGCATCAAAATTGGAGGTTCTAGCAGATATTTCTTGATTTCATCAAAGGCTGTCTGGCACTCATCATTCCATTCCATTACCTGATCTTTCTTCAACAACTTGAAGATTGGCTCACAGGTAGTAGTTAATTGGGAAATAAATCTTGCAATGTAATTCAGTCGTTCCAAGAAACCTCTAACTTCCTTCTCAGTACGGGGAGCTGGCATCTCTCGTATAGCTTTCACTTTTGCAGGATCTACTTCAATACCTTTTCCACTGACAATGAAACCCAGGAGCTTACCAGATCTAACTCCAAAAGTACACTTGTTTGGGTTCAATCTCAACTTGTATTTCTTCAACCTCTCAAACAATTTATGCAAATGATCAAGATGTTGTTATTCATTCTGAGACCTGGCTATCATATCATCTACATATACCTCTATCTCATGATGAATCATCTCGTGAAACAAAGCCACCATATCACGCTGATATGTTGCCCCTGCATTCTTCAAACCAAATGGCATCACTTTATAGCAAAAATTGCCCCACTGTGTAACAAATGTTGTCTTCTCCATGTCTTCGGGTGCCATCTTGATTTGATTATAACCAGAGAAACCATCCATAAAAGAGAATACCTTATGCTTAGCAGTGTTGTCTACTAGAACATCAATATGAGGAAGTGGAAAGTCATCTTTGGGGCTGGCCTTGTTCAAATCTCTGTAGTCCACACACTTACGTACCTTACCATCTTTCTTGGGTACCGGCACCACATTTGCAACCCATTGAGGATAAGAAGTCACAGCTAAGAACCCTGCATCAAACTGTTTCATTACCTCTGCTTTAATCTTCTCTGACATTTCAGGACGCATGCGACGAACTTTCTGCTTCTTTGGACGACAATCTTCTTTCACTGGTAAACGGTGAACCACAATGTCTGTATCCAACCCTGGCATATCTTCGTAGGACCAAGCAAAGATCTCCACATAGTCATGTAACATCTGAATCAATCTGCTCTTGACATTATCCTCTAATTCAGCCCCTATCTTGACCTCTTTCCTGTTTTCTTCAGTTCCCAGATTCACAACTTCGACTGGCTCTTCATGTGGCTGTATAGCTTTCTCTTCTTGTTGTAACAACCTAGCAAGCTCTACAGGTACTTCACAATCGTCCTCATTTCCATCTTCAGCTTGATAGATTGGATTCTCGAAATTATAATTGGCAATAGTAGAACTGTTATCAACAGGATCCAGAGTGGATGAGGATCTGCATTTTAGTGATGTGGGTGTGTGTAAGAACACATAGCTGATAAAACAAAAATAAAAGAAAATAAAGACAATGAACACAATATTTACGAAAATGAAACGTCCACTGATTTTTATTGAATGAAGTATGCAAATGAAATGACATCCCGTAGCAAGCACACCATTGTGCCCCGGGTAAGGCACGAGGCTTAAGAGTTTAATTGTTCAAGAAATTACAAACTTAAAAGTAACAACACAGTAATAGTATTTACTCCTGACTAAAGGAAATAGGAACAACATCTTCAGCTTTCCATTTATTGAGCCCAGCACCCACAGTAGGAAAAATCCAAGCATCCAGATTATAATCTTCCTCATAGTCACCCACAACATTGATCTGATTCTTTATAATCCCCTGATTGGTGATACGAACAGCACGAGCACGACGAACAGCCTTCTGGGACTCTGTAGTGAAACCCAAACCAAATTTGTCAGACTTGTAAGGAATATCAGGAAGCTGACCCCAAATAGTACAACCACCTTCATCCACCACAGCTCTAGCATCTTTAAGGGAGGCCATTGTTGGAGGTACTCTGGTGACCACATGGACTTTCTTGACAACAGGAGGAGCTTCATAATCATTAACAACCCAAGGAACTACTTCAAACGTCTGGCATGGAGTTTCAACATATTCACCTTCCACTTCAAGATATTTAAATGTGTTCACATGGCTAATCATATATCCTCCCTCTCCGTAAACAGTGACGACCTTTCCTTCTACTGGATATCTCAACTTCTTATGCAAAGTAGAAGTCACAGCACCTGCCCCATGGATCCAGGGACGCCCAAGCAAACAAGAATACGACGGACGAATATCCATTACATAAAAAGTAGCATTGAATACCTGAGAACCCACTTTGATTGGGAGATCAATTTCTCCGTGCACCACTCTTCTTGAACCATCAAAAGCCTTCACAACTATATTACTGGGTTTCAACACAACATCTTCAGGACTAAGCTTATTCAGAACTTCTTTGGGCAACACATTCAGAGAGGAACCATTGTCTATTAATACATGTGACAGGGTAGTGCCCCTACATTCAATAGAGATATGTAGAGCCCTGTTATGATCCCTCTTAGCAGGAGTCAAATCAGCATCGGAGAAACCTAACCCATTATCATAGGTCAAGTGTGCAACACAATTTTCAAACTGGTCTACAGAAATCTCATTGGGTACATGAGCAGTCTTCAAAAACTTAATCAGGGCCTTGGCATGAGCCTCAGAACACAACAATAAAGACAACATGGAAATCTTGGAGGGAGTATGTCCCATTGATCAACAATGTCATAATCACTCTTGCGAATGATCTTCAATACTTCTTCCATCTGCTTAGAGAGATCATCAGCAGCTGGCACATCATTTTGTATAGGTTCAATAACAGGACCTTTGCCCCGAGCATCAGTGGTGGAGGTAGTAGCTGGAGTAACTGTATTCTTGGAGGCAACTGGAGGAGAGAAAACTCTTCCGCTTCGTGTGATCTTACTAGATCCAACAATATTATCAATGTTTTCATCAGCAACAGGTGTATCTGTAACACGGTGGGAGAACTGACTTTAGTTATGTTGCGGATAGCAAGAGTCGCCACCGACTTTTATTTTATCCAAAGGAAAGGCATAAAAGAACAGGAAAGACCTTTTTAAAAGATTTTTGGGTCCGGGGGGTAGGTTATGTAAAGGGAAGGTGTTAGCACCCTTTACATCCATGGTTATCCATGGGCTCTTAGTTACTTAGCTCACTTTAAATTGTTTTGAAAATGTGAAGTGTGTGAATAAAAATTTTCATAAGAGTTTGATAATGATCCATGTACGGATGCGTAAAAACTTGTGTTTGAAAATTGTTTGAAATTTGTGAAGTATTTGAAATTTGAAATAGTGAGCAAGTAACTATGAGGAACCTACCCTAAAGTTTAAGTCTTTCTATTCTTTATCCTTTAAGTGGTAAGACTATCCCTATTATTAAGGAATAGGTAGTCATTACCTTGGATGTATGGGACAAGTGAGGGACATCTGTTTAATGAAGGCAACTGTAGGGTGTATTAAGCATTTGGAGGGACTGTCATCATTATTCGAAAGGGACAAGATCTTTATGAAAGGCAACCATTAAGGGACTTGATGACTTTTCTTTTAAGGGACTTGCTTTATACACCCCACTTGACCTTTTTGAGTAGGCAACAATGAGAGGTAACCCTAGAAAGTGAGATGGCGATTAAAAATCGACTTACGTGTGTGAGTGTTTAATTTAATTTATCCTTTAATTAAATGATCTAAATTCAATTTAAATATAATACATGTTTACACTCCCTATTTTACTAACCATTGCATGAAAATTAAATAATTTGAATATTTACAAAAATTACATCCAAGGAGCAATTACAATAATAATAATAAGCAATTAATAATAAATAGCAAAATAAATAAATAAGCAAAAATATAAATAATAAGTAAATAAACAATAATAATTATAATAGGGGTTAGTAATAATAATAATTAAAATAAATAAGGTTAGTGAAATCATAATAATAAGCATAATAAATGGATTAGTAATAAGCATGATTAGTAATAATAATAAACAAAATAAAATAATAAATAAGAATTAGAAATTATTTAGGAAATATGAGCAATTTAATTATAAATTTTAAAATTATATGCAACTTATAAAAAGTTAAATTAATTATAAACACATAAACAATTATAATTACAATATTAGCACAAATTTAATTATAAAAAAAAATAAAATTTAGATTATGAACAAATTATAGAAACAATTACATATTATAAAAAAAAAAAATTGATTATAATTATATTTACAAAATTTAATTATATTAAATATTATATTTACAAAAATTAGAAAATAAAATTAGGTTTTTAATAATTGTGGAGAGAAAAATAAATTAAGGTTTGTAAAATATTAGGTTTTATTTTAGAAAAATATTTTAGGGTTTATAAGTTTGTAAAATAAAATTAGGGTTTAATAAATTAAATTTTATATACAACAAAATTAAATCTAATTATTATATACATTTTTAATTTTAAATATACATAATTTTAATCTATTTTTTTATTATTTTTATCAATATTTAATTAAAAGAAAATAAAAAGAATTACAAAACAATTAAAACAAAAAAACAAATGGTAAAACTCACCTGCTGGAGCCTGGGGTCGAACCCAGGTCTCCCAGCTTTCCTCAACAATCACCAACCAACTGAGCTGCATGTGCAGCGTGTCTTTGAGATGAGTAATGAAAATAATATATTAAACCTGCTGCGTAAATGAACTTTAAGCCAAAAAATATACAACCCAGGAATCGAACCCTGGTTCTTGCTTTCACCACCTGCGTGCAAAACCAACTGAGCTACGCGCTCGTTGGTGACATATACAGAAACAATTACATAATAAAATAAACCTCTTTTTTGAATTTGACTTTCGCGCCAGTCAACTTCTTCTTCAACCTCATGAACTACGAAATTACTTGCGAATTTGGCTGCCATTTTTCCTGCGAATTTCAAATTGCAGCAAGACCTACGAAACTCAAACATTGACAAAACAGCAAAATTTTATGAAATTAATTAGTGCATTACGTTCTATACGATCTATACAACTCAGCCATGCTTCTAAAATTCATTTATAGTGGATGAATCGAAGAACCCTAAAACGGCCATAAAACCCTAATCATGGTGGTTTCTTCATCCTGCACTTAAAACCGAATTGATTGATCCAGAAACACTTCAAACTTCATCACAAACACAAATATATAACCAAATTCAGACAATGATATCAATATTATGGGAATCGAAAAAAATATTTTCAAGAACAATGAGGATTCGGTTTGAATGATATGGCATAGTTTTGATGCATATGAGTATTGGTTTTGCTTCAAGAAGGTCCAAGGAACATTGCTATGTTCTTATTTTACCTTCAAACACCTTGTATCAATGAATCCGAATGTGAGTTTTGAGAGGGATTTTTTGATTTGTAAACTTACTCTTGGGGCTGTCAAAATTCGTGAATTGCATTAGGATTATGTTAAGTACTTATAGGAGAGTGAATTAGGTCAATAAGATTGAATGGTTGTGTGGAGAATTTGATATGAAAAGATTCAAAATGATCATGCCTTAAAAATCAAATATTCATGCATAAACCCTTGCTATTTTTGGCTAATCCTCATGATTTCTTTCCTCTTCAATTCAAATCAAATTTATGATTTTCTAGAAGCTTGATCCAAATCAAATCTTACATTTTCATATTTTATTTTTATTTAAAATGATTTTTAATGAATTAAATCAAAATAAATAAAAATAAAATAATAAAAAATCTGATTTTTAATGGTTTGGGTCGTGCATGAAGTTATTGTATGGATTGGGTCATCATTTGGCAAGCCCATTTGGAAGAAATTGGTTTTAGACCTCCATTTTCATCATAAACCATCCCAAAATTTCCCAACTTTGCAAGGGCACATATCCTTCAATTTTAATGCTATGAGGGTGTTCTTGAACATTTTGGAAAGCTTGAAGAGTCCTCTAACCAACCCCACTGGTTTCATGTCCATATCATTTACCAATCTCAAGTTATGCCCTTTTGAAGTTGTTGACTTTTTGTTGACTTTCAAAAGGACCTATAATGTCTTAGCTCATACCTTCCAAATGAAGCATTTTTGGGCTTGGCTTGTGAGACACAAAGTTGTAGAGAATTCAATTTCCTTCAAAATGAGATTTGAGTGGAGTCTTGGTGATGAAGTATGTGAAAGTTATGGCTGGTCAAAGTTCAGTTGACTTTTACTGAGGAAACCCTAATTTAGAAACTCCTGATTCTTGATGATCTGGAATCTCCTTGATGAATCATGATCAACCCTTGATCAAATGATGATTTTTACTTCATATACTTGATGTTGGCAAAAAATCATGAAGTTTGACTTTGGTTTGACCACAGTTGACCTCAGTTTGACTTTTTAACTGCATTGACTGATTTTGACTTATCTGATCATCTGACTGAGCAAACTTCTGAGAAAAGTCTTGAAACTTGTCATGGGGGTTCTTACACAAATATAAGATGTTATGAAGCTCACTTGAAGTCTTGGAAGTCCATTTAGCCCGATTAAAGTCAAAACCCTAGTTTTGGATGCACTGCTTAGGAGATGCACTGTCTGAGGGAATTGTCAACTCTTCTGACCAATTGTGAACTTTGTGAACCTTGTGAACCATCATAAAATGTCTTGTGGTACTCATGGGAGGTATTGTGAACCTTGTGAACCTTGTGAACCTTGTGAACCTCATAAAGTGACTTGTAGACTTCATGAGCCTCATGGAAGGTCTTGATAGCATTGTGAATCTTGTGAACCTTGTGAACCTTCATAAAGTGGCTTGTAGACTTCATGAACCTCAGGGAAGGTCTTGAAAGCATTGGGAGGCTTGTGAACCTTGTGAACCTTCATGAAGTGGCTTGTAGACTTCATGAACCTCATGAAAGGTCTTGAAAGCATTGTGAATCTTGTGAACCCTGTGAACCTTCTTAGCACACAAAGTCTTGTATTGTGAGGGCAAATTTTGGGGTGCAACAGCTGCCCCTGTTCAATTTTCTGAAACCTGAGGGGTTAGATTGGTATGTTTGCCAATCGTGACCTGGAAGGTTGAAGGGGATTGAACACAAAAGCCCAAAAATTTGCACTCACCAGTGCATAAAGTGATACAGATGGCTAGTTGAATATGATTGAGTGGGCTTAAAGATGCCACTTGGAGAAAAGTTCTTAAATACATTTCTTGGAGGATAAAGCAGTCCAAAGTATGAAGGTATAATGATAGCTTTCAGGAGGATAAAGCAGTCCTGAAGTAATGATGATAGCTGTCAGGAGGATGGAGCAGTCCTGAGGTATTGATGTGCTTTCAGGAGGGTAAAGTAGTCCTGATGAGATAATAAGTTTTCAGGAGGATAAAGCAGTCCTGATGTATAATGCTTTCAGGAGGATAAAGCAGTCCTGATGTACTAGAAGTTTTCAGGAGGATGAAGCAGTCCTGATATAGTGATATGCTTTCAGGAGGATAAAGCATTCCTGATGTAATAGGAGTTTTCAGGGGGATGAAGCAGTCCTGATGTAATAATAAGCTGTCAGGAGGATAAAGCAATCCTGAAGTAATAATAAGCTGTCAGGAGGATGAAGCAGTCCCGAGGTAATAATATGATTTCAGGAGGATAAAGCAATCCTGAGGTATAAGAAGCTGTCAGGAGGATAAAGCAATCCTGAGGTAGTAATATGTTTTTCAAGAGGATGAAGCAGTCTTGAAGTAATGATGATAGCTGTCAGGAGGATAAAGCAGTCCTGAGGTAATAATATGATTTCAGGAGGATAAAGCAATCCTGAGGTATAAGAAGCTTTCAGAAGGATAAAGCAGTCCTGAGGGAATGATAACTTTCAAGAGGATAAAGCAATCCTGATAATCATAAGTCTGTTTGCTGGATAATTAACCTGAAAACAAGGTAGCATCCTGTATAATAGCATTAGTTTATGCATTATGCATGCATGTATGATATGATGCACTGTGCTATGTATCTATGGATATGTATGTTACGGTATGATGTAAATGATGTATGTATGATATGACACTGCCTGAAGCGTCTGGATATCTTCATATAACAACTGCTGGCCAGGGAAAATAAATCTCGATTCGTTGTTGAAGGATATGAGGAACTCGTTCCCGTCTTGTTTTGATAATATTATACATAACCTTCCGTATGCTGGGGATGGCAAGGTATATATAACCTCCCGTCTGCTGGGGATGGCAAGGTATATATAACCTCCCGTCTGCTGGGGATAGTAAGGTATACATAACCTTCGTCTTTGTTTGATAGTAGGGCAAATATAACCTCCCGTCTTCGTTCGTCGTACCCTTATTGGAAAGTAAATTCCCGTATATCCGTATGAGGATAAAAGAGATGGATATAAATTCCAGGGGAGATGAGACTTTATGAAGATGGATTCGTCCTACTGAGGGTTTGTAGCTGTTTTGTAGAGATGAACCGGTGAAGCTTCGTTGAAATCCTTCCCTCGTTCGTCCTTAGTAAATACTATTACTGCATTTCCATGCATTTCTGGTAAACATCAATCATATTAAGCATACATGCATTTCTGGTAAACATCAATCATATTCAAAAGCATACATGCATTCAAACACAACCAATGGACGTTTCGCTTATGTAAATAGGGTAAAAGTAAATCAGGATTCAAAAATAGATTTTTATTTATATCAAAGAGTGACCCATTCATGGGTAAGTTTGTACAAGGAGACATAAACCCTAGTAAGAGGATTTTGTCATAAAGTTTTTATAAAACAAAAAGAATCAGCTATGTGGGAAATAATCCTATTGAGTTTCAATTCTACTTTTGCCATTATCTTCAAGTATCTCATCTTCTGCTGTTGAGACGGAAACGATTGGATTGAGCTTTATCTGTTCGAGCTTGAATAAGTAATACAACTGGTTGCAGTTTCATGGGTGATCCAAACAAGACATAGTCATACGCTTTAATCCCTAATTTTTGCCTGGATTGCCCTTTCAGGTTTTCAATCCACCGGGATACCCTTTTTTGCCCAAGCCGCCTTTTCAGGTTTTCGACTTGCCGGGTGTACATCTTTTTATATATATCCCTAATTTTTGCCCAAACCCTTTTGGTTTGCCGGGATGCCCTTATTTTTGCCTAGGCCTGTCAACCTAGCGGGTCTCTTTTCATGCGTAGTATTTTTTAACTATGTCTGCGTTTACAGGCTGTGGGAAGTCTTCACCATCCATAGTGGTAAGTATCATGGCACCTCCTGAGAATACTGTTTTGACTACAAATGGTCCTTCATATGTTGGAGTCCACTTGCCCCTAGGATCACCCTGTGGTAATATGATACGCTTGATTACCAAGTCACCAGCCTGATATACCTTTGGCTTAACCTTCTTGTTAAAAGCTTTGATCATCCGTTTCTGGTACATCTGGCCATGACAAACTGCTGCTAACCTCTTCTCATCAATCAAATTTATCTGGTCAAGTCGGGTCTGAATCCACTCATCTTCATTCAAGCCTGCATCCTTCATAATTCTTAAGGAGGGAATCTGAACTTCAATGGGCAGAACTGCTTCCATACCATAGACTAAGGAGAATGGGGTTGCCCCTGTTGAAGTACGTATTGTAGTGCGATAGCCATGAAGAGCAAATGGTAACATCTCATGCCAATCTTTGTAAGTAACAGTCATCTTCTGTACAATCTTCTTAATGTTCTTATTAGCAGCTTCAACTGCCCCATTAATCTTTGGACGATACGGAGAAGAGTTGTGATGCTTAATCTTGAACTGCGTGCAGAGGTCAGTAATCATAGTGTTGTTCAGGTTAGAGCCATTGTCAGTAATAATCCTTTCAGGGATGCCATACCTACATATGAGATTATTCTTAATGAACCGAGCCACAACATTCTTGGTAACAGATGCAAATGAAGCTGCCTCCACCCACTTCGTGAAGTAATCAATAGCAACCAGGATGAAACGATGTCCATTAGAAGCAGTAGGCTTGATCTCACCAATCATATCAATGCCCCACATGGCAAAGGGCCAAGGAGCAGTCAACACATTCAATGGTGATGGAGGTACATGGACTTTATCAGCATAGATTTGACATTTGTGACATGTTCTGGAGTGTTGATAGCAATCAGCTTCCATGGTAGACCAATAGTAACCTGCTCTCAATATCTTCTTTGCCATAGTATGACCACTAGAATGAGTGCCAAAGATCCCATCATGCATATCTTCCATAATCTCAATTGCTTCCTTCTTATCCACACAACGAAGCAAAGTTGAATCATGATTGCGCTTGTATAAAATGCCATTACTCAAAAAGAACTTAGCAGAGAACCTTCTCAGGAACTTCCTATCTTTTACAGATGCCCCTTCAGGGAACTCCTGAGCTTCAAGATATCTTTTCACTTCATAGAACCAAGGCTTCTCCTCTGCCCCTTCTGTGTCAATCTCATTGCAGTATGCAGGCTTTTCAAATCTATCAATAGTAATCTTGGGAGCTTCATCATCCCAACTGATCTCAAACATGGATGCCATGGTGGCCAATGCATCTGCCAACTGATTCTCTCTTCGTGGAATGTGTCCAAAGGTAATCTCTTTGAAATGTGGGATCAAAGACAACACATGCTCTCTGTAAGGAATGAGGTTATCATGCTTGGTATCCCAATCTCCTTTGATCTGACTAATTACCAGGGCTGAATCTCCATACACATCAAGGAACTGAATCTTCATATCAATAGCAGCTTTAATACCCAGGATACATGCCTCATACTCAGCCATATTATTGGTACAATAGAAACAGAGTCTGGCAGTAATCGGGGTATGACAATCTTCAGGGGAACTAATCACAACACCAACACCATTACCAAGTGCATTGGAAGCACCATCAAAAACCATGGTCCATTGGGATCCTTGTTCAGGTCCGTCATATTGTCCAGGTTCTTTGGTAATAATCATAATGTCTTCATCAGGGAACTCAAAACTCATTGACTGGTAATCATCCACTGCTTGATGAGCCAAATGATTTGCTACAATACTTCCCTTAATGGCCTTCTGAGTAGTATACTGTATGTCATATTCTGTCAAGATCATTTGCCATCTTGCAATTCTTCCGGAGAGAGCAGGTTTCTCAAATATGTACTTGATTGGATCCATCTTCGAAATCAATAAGGTAGTGTGGGTCAACATATACTGTCTTAGTCGGCGAGCAGCCCATGCCAAAGCGCAGCAAGTTTTCTCGAGCAGTGAGTATCTTGTTTCACAGTCGGTAAACTTTTTGCTAAGGTAGTATATTGCCTGCTCTTTTCGACCAGACTCGTCATGTTGCCCCAAGACACACCCCATTGAGTTGTCTAACACTGTTAAGTACATAATCAAGGGTCTTCCATCAACTGGTGGCATCAAAATTGGAGGTTCTAGAAGATATCTCTTGATTTCATCAAAGGCAGTCTGGCACTCATCATTCCATTCCATCACCTGATCTTTCTTCAACAACTTGAATATTGGCTCGCAGATGGCAGTTAATTGGGAAATAAATCTTGCAATGTAGTTCAATCGTCCCAAGAAACCTCTAACCTCCTTCTTAGTACGGGGAGCTGGCATCTCTCGTATAGCTTTCACTTTTGCAGGATCCACTTCAATACCTTTTCCACTGACAATAAAACCCAGGAGCTTTCCAGATCTAACTCCAAAAGTACACTTGTTTGGATTCAATCTCAACTTGTATTTCTTCAACCTCTCAAACAATTTATGCAAATGATCAAGATGTTGTTCTTCATTCTGGGATCTGGCTATCATATCATCCACATACACCTCTATCTCATGATGAATCATATCATGAAACAAAGCCACCATAGCATGCTGATATGTTGCCCCTGCATTCTTCAAACCAAATGGCATCACCTTATAGCAAAAGGTGCCCCACTGTGTAACAAAGGTTGTCTTTTCCATATCTTCAGGTGCCATCTTGATTTGATTGTAACTAGAGAAACCATCTATAAAAGAGAATACCTTATGCTGAGCAGTGTTGTCTACCAGAACATCAATATGAGGAAGTGGGAAGTCATCTTTGGGGCTAGCCTTGTTCAAGTCTCTGTAGTCTACACACATACGTACCTTACCATCTTTCTTAGGAACTGGTACCACATTTGCAACCCACTGAGGATAATAAGTCACTGCTAAGAACCCTGCATCAAACTGTTTCATTACCTCTGCTTTGATTTTTCCTGACATCTCAGGACGCATACGACGAACCTTCTGCTTCTTTGGACGACAATCTTCTTTTACTGGTAAACGGTGAACCACAATGTCTGTATCTAACCCTGGCATATCTTCATAAGACCAAGCAAAGATCTCTACATAGTCACGTAACATCTGAATCAACCTGCTCTTGACACTGTCCTCTAAATCAGCCCCTATCTTGACCTCTTCCCTGTTTTCTTCAGTTCCCAGATTCACAACTTCGACTGGCTCTTCATGTGGCTGTATAGCTTTCTCTTCTTGTTGTAACAACCTAGCAAGCTCTACAGGTACTTCACAATCGTCCTCATTTCCGTCTTCAGTTTGATAGATCGGATTCTCGAAATTATAATTGGCAATAGTAGAACTGTTATCAACAGGATCCAGAGTGGATGAGGATCTGCATTTTAGTGATGTGGGTGTGTGTAAGAACACATATCTGATAAAACAAAAATAAAATAAAAGAAAGACAAGGAACACAATATTTACGAAAACGAAACATCCACTGATTTTATTGAATGAAGTATGCAAATGAAATGACAGCCCGTAACAAGCACACCATTGTGCCCCGGGTAAGGCACAAGGCTTAAGAGTTCAATTGTTCAAGAAATTACAAACTTAAAAGCAACAACACAGTAATAGTATTTACTCCTGACTAAAGGAGATAGGGATAACATCTTCAGCTTTCCAATTATTGAGCCCAGCACCCACTGTAGGAAAAATCCAAGCCTCCAAGTTGTAGTCTTCATCATGATCTCCCACAGCATTGATCTGGTTCTTCATAACCCCTTGATTGGTGATACGAACAGCACGAGCACGACGAACAGCCTTCTGGGACTCTGCAGTGAAACCCAAACCAAACTTGTCAGACTTGTATGGAATATCAGGAAGCTGACCCCAAATAGTACAACCACCTTCATCCACCACAGCTCTAGCATCATTGAGGGAGGCCATTGCCATTGTTGGAGGTTTTCTGGTGACCACAGGAACTTTCTTGGCAACCGGAGGAGCTACATAATCATTAACAACCCAGGGAACCACTTCAAATGTCTGACACGGAGTCTCAATGTATTCACCTTCCATTTCCAGATACTTGAATGTATTCACATGGCTGACAAAGTATTCTTCTTCTCCATAGACAGTAACAACCTTTCCTTCCACCGGATATCTCAACTTCTGATGTAATGTAGAGGTTACAGCACCTGCCCCATGGATCCAGGGACGACCAAGCAGACAAGAGTATGAAGGACGAATATCCATCACATAAAATGTAGCAGTAAACACCTGGGAGCCAACTTTGATTGGAAGATCAATTTCTCCATGCACTACTCTTCTGGAACCATCAAAAGCTTTCACCACAATACTACTGGGCTTCAGCACAGCATCTTCAGGACTCAGCTTATTCAGGACTTCCTTGGGCAACACATTCAGAGAGGAACCATTGTCTATCAGTACATGTGACAGGGTAGTGCCCCTGCATTCAATTGAGATATGCAAGGCCCTGTTATGATCCCTCTTGGCAGGGGTCAAATCAGCATCAGAAAATCCTAACCCATTGTCATAGGTCAGGTGGGCAACACAGTTCTCAAACTGATCAACAGAAATTGCATTGGGTACATGAGCAGTCTTCAGAAACTTGATCAAAGCTTTTGCATGAGCTTCAGAACATAACAACAAGGACAACATAGAAATCTTTGAGGGAGTATGCCCCAACTGATCAACAATGTCATAATCACTCTTGCGAATGATTTTCAATACTTCTTCCATCTGCTTAGAGAGATCATCAGCAGCTAGCACATCAGTAGGTATAGGCTCAATAACAGGACCCTTGCCCCGAGCATCAGTGGTGGAGGTAGCAGCAGGAGTAACTGCATTCTTGGAAGCAACTGGAGGAGAGAAGACTCTTCCACTACGTGTGATCTTACTGGATCCAGCAATATTGTCAACATCAACAGGCACATCAGCTAAGGGCTCTTGCTTAACACCATGGATGTAGACATCAGATCCATAATGCCAAGGCACAACTTTATCAGACGTATACGGGATAGGACCAGGAGTAGTAATAACCACAGGAGCCACTCTGGCTTCAGCAACAACTTTCACAGGACCTTCAGCAGTAATCCTGATTGGACCCTGATGAGTGATTTTGATAGGTCCCTTTGAAGTGATTCTCACCGGCACTTTGTCAACCATGTCAACCTCTTCAGTCTTCTTACCTTGCGTAATATGATCTACCATACTTTCCACGGAAGATGGTCTTCTTTCAAACACTATGGTGTAATTATTCATGAGACGTTGAATTCCGTCCTTCAACCTCCAACACTTATCTGGATTATACTTGCAATAGACACAATCTTCACGACAACCTGGAAAGAACCCAGCTTGTACTAACTTCTCTCTGATGACAGACAATGGTGTGGTCAACTCCGCAACTGAATGGATATGCAGATCTTCCTCAATGGAATTGACAGTCTTCTCGTGATTTGGCATTGGAGCAGTAATCACATTTGGAGTACCCGGAGGATCAAACTCAATCTCTCCAGCATCAATCATATCTTGAATTTTGTTCTTCAATACCCAGCAGTTATTAGTATCATGTCCCTGACAGTTTGAATGGTATGCACACCGTGCATTGGGGTTGTACCTGGGAGAGGTAACATTAGGATTCTGAGGAGCCTCTTTCAAAGTAATAAGTTCAGCCTTCAACAAGTGTTGCAATGCCTGAGCCATTGACATGTTGATCTTCGTGAACTGCCTTCTAGCCCTCGGTTGGTTGCCCTGTGGCTGCTCTGTTGTTGCAGGAGTTGGATTTGAAATATGAACTGCACTAACAGACTGATGCCTTCTGTTACGATCAGGCTGACCATAAACAGCATTGGATTCTTTCTTCCCAGTGGGAGGCTTCTTTGCAGCACCTGATGAAGAAGTACCCACTTGGATCTTACCATTCTTTATACCATTTTCTACTCGCTCTCCTGTCATTATCAACTCAGTGAAGCCAGATGATAAGCTTCCAATGAGATGACTGTAAAACGGACCATTCAGCATACACATGAACATATCAACCAATTCCCTGTCAGTTAAAGGGGGTTGAACTCTTCCAGCTAAATCTCTCCACTTTTGAGCATACTCTTTAAAACTTTCTTTGGCACCCATAGACATGCTCTGAAGCTGCATGCGAGTGGGGGCTAAGTCAGCATTGTATTGATACTGCTTATAGAAAGCTTCAGCAAGATCATTCCAGTCCCTGATGTTGACACTCTCCAATTGATAATACCACTCCAACTGAGCTCCAGATAAGCTCTCTTGAAAGAAATGGATCCACAACTTTTTATCAGTAGTGTGAGGTTGAATTCTTCTGACATAAGACCTCAGATGCAGCTTGGGACAAGAGACCCCATCATAAACAACAAAGGTAGGAACCTTGAAACCAATGGGTATGACTACCCCAGATATCAGACTCAAATCTTCAAAATCCAGCCCAGATGACTTCTGCAACTCCATGGCATCCATTCTATCCACCAGCATTTTGAATTTGTCTTCATTAGGATCATGGTAGTAATTAGCCTCAGAATCAGAGTCCCCCATAGTGTTGTGGAGACTGCCTCCTTCTTTTTCAGATTCCTCAGATTCATAGTCTTCAACTGGTTCTTTGGTCTTGGCAAGACCTTTGAACCTTCTTCCCATGTTGATCAAACCAGCTGACCTTCTAGTCTTCTTGGTCTTCTTGGCCAGCAGTGTCTTCAATTCATCCTGCCCCTTGGACAGGTTCAAGATCAGCTCTTGGAACTGTGCATTTTGTGCCTGGAGATCCTTAACTGATTGTTCAAGAGCCATTGCTGAAATAAACAGCGAGAAGATAAGAAACCTGTGCACAATTATAAACCTGTGATGTAATGAAATGATATGTGAATGCATATGCAATGTTTTCAAGGACCACAGGATTTAAATTTGCTTAAACAAACAAGAAGGTAAACTTTTATTAGTAATAAATTTGTTTTGCCTTTTAGGCTTACAAAAAATGAAATGAAATAAGTACAAAAGATGGGGTTTTAAGTCTCCCATGGACGTTTCCTCTTTGTGTTGAGGTATGAGTTGAGGTTCCGTTCCTCGTGAAGTTGCTTTGTTAGTTCCAGGATTCTTTCTTGGCTTGCTTTGTAATGAGCCTCGAAAGTATCCCTTTGCTCCTTCAGTTGGATCCATGATCTCTGCACGTCTTCCATATCAGTAGGCATGTCTGGGTGAAGGATGGTATAAGCTGTGTCTCCTTCAGCAACAGGTTCCATGGTAACTGGTAGGACGGCAGGATATGGCATCATGAGAGTCTGAGCACGAGATCGTACCCATCTGAGATAAGCTTCCATAGGAATAGTGTACTTAGGCTCCAGTGTCTTGCTGTCAACCCTGTTTACTTTTCCCCATGCTCGTATGAATCTCTGACGGTACCCTTGAAGATCGTTGTCGTAATCAAACACAATGCCCTGAATCAACATGTCATGTGGGCCATCACTCCGAGCGTAACCAAACTGTCGTAAAGCTAGAGAGGGGTTGTAGGTGATTCCTCCTCTTATGCCTAGAAGTGGCACATTAGGAAACTCCCCACAACGGTCAATGATGGTGACATTCTCCATAGATCTGGAGCACCAATGGATATCTGAGTGAGAAAGTGACATGATCCTCTTGGACCATCTGAACCCTTGCTCATTCTTCATTACTGAGCGAGGAAGGTGAGAAATAAACCACCTAGAAAGCAAAGGTATGCAGCACATCAAAGTTCCTCTTGCCCTTGTAGTACGGGTATGAAGAGAATGCAGGATGTCTCCAAGCAATGTAGGTACTGGATTGTGACTCAGGAATATATTGATGGCATGAACGTCTATAAACTGATCTGGATTGGGGAACAATAATAAGCCATAAATCAGCAAGGCTAAGATCTCCTCAAAAGCATCATGACTCATAGCCTTCAAGAACATTTGAGCCTTTTCTATCAACACTTTAGCAAGAATACCCTTGACTCCGCTTCTCGTTTCTAGAACAATGTCAGACTTCTTCAGATGTAGAGCTGCAGCAATAACCTCTGGTTTAAGCTCTTTCTCCAAGCCTGTGAAGGGTCTTTGATCAAGAACAGGTATACCCAGAAGTTTAGAGAATTCCTCCATGGTTGGAACCAGCTGGTAGTCAGGGAATGTAAAGCAGTGGTGCTTAGGGTCAAAGAACTGAAAAAGGACACTCATCATGTCTTCATTGAACCCTGAAGTGACTAGGTCCAATAGGTGACCATGTCTCTTGATGAACTGGGAATGATCAGACACTTGAGAAACCAACTCTTTAAGCTTAGCAAGTATCCCTACAAAGTTGATCCTGATGGTGTTTCTACGAGCAGAAGCCATGACCTGCAACAAAGAACAAAGATAAATCCTTTGGTCCTTGAAATGGTTAGTGAAAATGCTATGCTTATGATGCATGATGATGTCATGATGTTATGTTCAATCACAAACATGTGGCACACACAAACAAGTCACACCATAGCCCTAGGTTTAAAGGCTTGCATGAGGTTTAAGGTAAGTACCCTCCCCTGAAGTTAGTTGGTTCATCCTGTCCTACAAAAGTAACCAGGTTCTAAGGGATCTCAATATCATTGATCCTTCACAAGGGTGGTTGATCAGAAGGCAACTTACTTGCCAACCAAAACCCTCCAAGTTTAAGATCTCAATGAGCGTAGTATCGAGTGTCAACCAACTTCAGTCTGCACCAAAGCCGGTTACCTCACTACTTTCTAAAGGCTAAGATGGGATAACTAGGGTTCTAAAAGTTAGTTAGTGCATTGACAACATATGGCAGCCTCATATTATCCTCAACTTGACTTAAGGAACATAAGCACCAACCAAGAAGTCACACTAACTATGGCCACCAGATCAACTGTATCGATATACGTCGTACAGTTTCCTTGGTCTATTGCCATTTACCTATGGTACACTAGATCCGGGTTAGGACCTTTCACACATAAGAGCACCCCAACAATATAATATAAAGCAAACAAAGCAAACAATTTTAAAGTGATCTAATTCCTAAGGGTACCCCTCTTTAATTTAAATCCCCAGCAGAGTCGCCAGTTCTGTAACACGGTGGGAGAACTGACTTTAGTTATGTTGCGGATAGCAAGAGTCGCCACTGACTTTTATTTTATCCAAAGGAAAGGCATAAAAGAACAGGAAAGACCTTTTTAAAAGATTTTTGGGTCCGGGGGGTAGGTTATGTAAAGGGAAGGTGTTAGCACCCTTTACATCCATGGTTATCCATGGGCTCTTAGTTACTTAGCTCACTTTAAATTGTTTTGAAAATGTGAAGTGTGTGAATAAAAATTTTCATAAGAGTTTGATAATGATCCATGTACGGATGCGTAAAAACTTGTGTTTGAAAATTGTTTGAAATTTGTGAAGTATTTGAAATTTGAAATAGTGAGCAAGTAACTATGAGGAACCTACCCTAAAGTTTAAGTCTTTCTATTCTTTATCCTTTATGTGGTAAGACTATCCCTATTATTAAGGAATAGGTAGTCATTACCTTGGATGTATGGGACAAGTGAGGGACATCTGTTTAATGAAGGCAACTGTAGGGTGTATTAAGCATTTGGAGGGACTGTCATCATTATTCGAAAGGGACAAGATCTTTATGAAAGGCAACCATTAAGGGACTTGATGACTTTTCTTTTAAGGGACTTGCTTTATACACCCCACTTGACCTTTTTGAGTAGGCAACAATGAGATGTAACCCTAGAAAGTGAGATGGCGATTAAAAATCGACTTACGTGTGTGAGTGTTTAATTTAATTTATCCTTTAATTAAATGATCTAAATTCAATTTAAATATAATACATGTTTACACTCCCTATTTTACTAACCATTGCATGAAAATTAAATAATTTGAATATTTACAAAAATTACATCCAAGGAGCAATTACAATAATAATAATAAGCAATTAATAATAAATAGCAAAATAAATAAATAAGCAAAAATATAAATAATAAGTAAATAAACAATAATAATTATAATAGGGGTTAGTAATAATAATAATTAAAATAAATAAGGTTAGTGAAATCATAATAATAAGCATAATAAATGGATTAGTAATAAGCATGATTAGTAATAATAATAAACAAAATAAAATAATAAATAAGAATTAGAAATTATTTAGGAAATATGAGCAATTTAATTATAAATTTTAAAATTATATGCAACTTATAAAAAGTTAAATTAATTATAAACACATAAACAATTATAATTACAATATTAGCACAAATTTAATTATAAAAAAAAATAAAATTTAGATTATGAACAAATTATAGAAACAATTACATATTATAAAAAAAAAAAATTGATTATAATTATATTTACAAAATTTAATTATATTAAATATTATATTTACAAAAATTAGAAAATAAAATTAGGTTTTTAATAATTGTGGAGAGAAAAATAAATTAAGGTTTGTAAAATATTAGGTTTTATTTTAGAAAAATATTTTAGGGTTTATAAGTTTGTAAAATAAAATTAGGGTTTAATAAATTAAATTTTATATACAACAAAATTAAATCTAATTATTATATACATTTTTAATTTTAAATATACATAATTTTAATCTATTTTTTTATTATTTTTATCAATATTTAATTAAAAGAAAATAAAAAGAATTACAAAACAATTAAAACAAAAAAACAAATGGTAAAACTCACCTGCTGGAGCCTGGGGTCGAACCCAGGTCTCCCAGCTTTCCTCAACAATCACCAACCAACTGAGCTGCATGTGCAGCGTGTCTTTGAGATGAGTAATGAAAATAATATATTAAACCTGCTGCGTAAATGAACTTTAAGCCAAAAAATATACAACCCAGGAATCGAACCCTGGTTCTTGCTTTCACCACCTGCGTGCAAAACCAACTGAGCTACGCGCTCGTTGGTGACATATACAGAAACAATTACATAATAAAATAAACCTCTTTTTTGAATTTGACTTTCGCGCCAGTCAACTTCTTCTTCAACCTCATGAACTACGAAATTACTTGCGAATTTGGCTGCCATTTTTCCTGCGAATTTCAAATTGCAGCAAGACCTACGAAACTCAAACATTGACAAAACAGCAAAATTTTATGAAATTAATTAGTGCATTACGTTCTATACGATCTATACAACTCAACCATGCTTCTAAAATTCATTTATAGTGGATGAATCGAAGAACCCTAAAACGGCCATAAAACCCTAATCATGGTGGTTTCTTCATCCTGCACTTAAAACCGAATTGATTGATCCAGAAACACTTCAAACTTCATCACAAACACAAATATATAACCAAATTCAGACAATGATATCAATATTATGGGAATCGAAAAAAATATTTTCAAGAACAATGAGGATTCGGTTTGAATGATATGGCATAGGTTTGATGCATATGAGTATTGGTTTTGCTTCAAGAAGGTCCAAGGAACATTGCTATGTTCTTATTTTACCTTCAAACACCTTGTATCAATGAATCCAAATGTGAGTTTTGAGAGGGATTTTTTGATTTGTAAACTTACTCTTGGGGCTGTCAAAATTCGTGAATTGCATTAGGATTATGTTAAGTACTTATAGGAGAGTGAATTAGGTCAATAAGATTGAATGGTTGTGTGGAGAATTTGATATGAAAAGATTCAAAATGATCATGCCTTAAAAATAAAATATTCATGCATAAACCCTTGCTATTTTTGGCTAATCCTCATGATTTCTTTCCTCTTCAATTCAAATCAAATTTATGATTTTCTAGAAGCTTGATCCAAATCAAATCTTACATTTTCATATTTTATTTTTATTTAAAATGATTTTTAATGAATTAAATCAAAATAAATAAAAATAAAATAATAAAAAATCTGATTTTTAATGGTTTGGGTCGTGCATGAAGTTATTGTATGGATTGGGTCATCATTTGGCAAGCCCATTTGGAAGAAATTGGTTTTAGACCTCCATTTTCATCATAAACCATCCCAAAATTTCCCAACTTTGCAAGGGCACATATCCTTCAATTTTAATGCTATGAGGGTGTTCTTGGACATTTTGGAAAGATTGAAGAGTCCTCTAACCAACCCCACTGGTTTCATGTCCATATCATTTACCAATCTCAAGTTATGCCCTTTTGAAGTTGTTGACTTTTTGTTGACTTTCAAAAGGACTTATAATGTCTTAGCTCATACCTTCCAAATGAAGCATTTTTGGGATTGGCTTGTGAGACACAAAGTTGTAGAGAATTCAATTTCCTTCAAAATGAGATTTGAGTGGAGTCTTGGTGATGAAGTATGTGAAAGTTATGGCTGGTCAAATTTCAGTTGACTTTTACTGAGGAAACCCTAATTTAGAAACTCCTGATTCTTGATGATCTGGAATCTCCTTGATGAATCATGATCAACCCTTGATCAAATGATGATTTTTACTTCATATACTTGATGTTGGCAAAAAATCATGAAGTTTGACTTTGGTTTGACCACAGTTGACCTCAGTTTGACTTTTTAACTGCATTGACTGATTTTGACTTATCTGATCATCTGACTGAGCAAACTTCTGAGAAAAGTCTTGAAACTTGTCATGGGGGTTCTTACACACATATAAGATGTTATGAAGCTCACTTGAAGTCTTGGAAGTCCATTTAGCCCGATTAAAGTCAAAACCCTAGTTTTGGATGCACTGCTTAGGAGATGCACTGTCTGAGGGAATTGTCAACTCTTCTGACCAATTGTGAACTTTGTGAACCTTGTGAACCATCATAAAATGTCTTGTGGTACTCATGGGAGGTATTGTGAACCTTGTGAACCTTGTGAACCTCATAAAGTGACTTGTAGACTTCATGAGCCTCATGGAAGGTCTTGATAGCATTGTGAATCTTGTGAACCTTGTGAACCTTCATAAAGTGGCTTGTAGACTTCATGAACCTCAGGGAAGGTCTTGAAAGCATTGGGAGGATTGTGAACCTTGTGAACCTTCATGAAGTGGCTTGTAGACTTCATGAACCTCATGAAAGGTCTTGAAAGCATTGTGAATCTTGTGAACCCTGTGAACCTTCTTAGCACACAAAGTCTTGTATTGTGAGGGCAAATTTTGGGGTGCAACAGTATCAGCTAAAGGTTTCTGCTTAACACCATGGATATAAACATCGGAACCATAATGCCAAGGCACAACTTTATCAGAAGTATACGGAATAGGACCAGGAGTGGTGATGATCATAGGAGCCACTCTAGCTTCAGCAACAATCTTCACAGGGCCTTCAACAGTAATCTTAATTGGACCCTTATGAGTGATTTTGACAGGACCCTTGGAAGTAATCCTTACCGGCAGTTTATCAACCATATCCACCTCTTCAATCTTCGCACCTTTAGTTATATGATCAACCATACTCTCCACCTCTTCAATCTTTGCACTGCTGAGGTCAGGGGTACCTGCAAACCTGTAAACAGCCCAACCCCCTCACAGGTAGTGTTCTAAAACAAGGATCCTCAGACTTGGATCAGTTATGAGAAGTGTAAACACTTCTAACCCGGAGGTACAGTGTTTACAATAACCATAAAAGTTCCTCCTCTAATTCACCTCAGTTTCTGAAGGTCAATACTAAAGGTCATTCAGACTTGGCAGGCTTCCCAGATAGCCCTAGCATTGCAGGAAATCTGCAACACAGAGTTCTCAAGAAGAAACCCATATCTGAACTGTGTTTCATATTCCCGCACCAGACCGAGATGGAATGAGAAAGAATATGAACCACTCTAGCCTAGGTGTCACTCAGGTCCCAGGTATAGGACCTTAACTCTCAATAGAACACCCACCCACCAAAGCAAACAAACAGATCCAGCCAGCACAGTATGACAATATGATATATGTAAAGCTATAAAGAAAGTAATAAAGCAACTGTACATAAAGCAGTAAATAAAACAAATATACAAGCTCAGATAGCACATAACACCCCAGTAAACACAAATCAATCAAGCGCTAGGAGGAACCCACAAAAAGAACCAGAAGCCCTGGTTGCAGTATAAGGGTCCCCAGCAGAGTCGCCAAGCTGTCGCTCCCACCAAATGAAGCCGGGTCAAATGGGGTACAGACGCGAACGGTCGGCGAAAGAGAACAATGAGAACACACAGCAGTGAACTCACTGGAAAAGAAAAGAGTCGCCAGCTAGGCATTTTTATCCCGGAGGAAAGGTAATGCTGCATAGACCTAGAAAGATATGGATAAGACGGTCGCGAACCAGAGAGACTGAGAAAGGGGGTTGGTTACAACCTGGGAAGGTATTAGCACCCAGATTGTCCGCCGTACTCGACGGGATCCACGCTTAAAAGATTTGTGTTTAAAAGGGGTAGTGTCAGTGCAATCTGTGTATAAAAGAGCTGGAAAGAGATGTACAGGTGTCAGTGTAAAGGAAGTGTAGAGTGTATAAATGATGTGTCAGTGTAGGGATGAGAATGAGTTGCTCAAGATCATGAGGCTAAAAGAATGATGCTGGAAGGAGGGGGAATATACAGAGACTTTTGTTCGATAACTGTTAAGTTATGCCTACGTATCCTCTCGTGCAATGAGGAAGTCAGAACACCGTAGTTCGACCCAAAGAGACTGAAAGATGAATTGACTTGTGAACTGCTTACTTGTCTATGCTCAAGTGTATGACCTGTCTGGCTCAGGTGCTAACTGTCTTGCATTAGACGGAAGAAGCAAGTTCTCGTTTGTGAGTGAAGGTTATGAGAAAAGAATCCCGAAGGAGACGATTATTGTTTGTTTTTGTGTTTTCAGTCTTTTATTGCTTTTGGAAGTTTGTCATAAGTTAATGAGCTTAAGCCTAAACCAATGGGTTAGTAAACTCATCACATCTTCCCTCTGATTAGGGGTAATGAGAATACCTTAAGTGTGAAGTCAGCTTCTCACACTTAATCACCTTTGATGTAGGGTTAAGATCATTAACCTACTTGTGATTATTTAGGTATTTTTGGGTGTTTTTGTTTAGTGTTAAGTAATGAGATTAAGCCACAATCAGGGATTAAACAGACTCATTACACCATCCTAATAGAAGGATAATAGATGAGAATGTTTAAGCTGAGGAAAGCTCCTCAACTTAATCCAGGATTAGGGATTAACTTCATGACAAAACAAAGCCTTTATTAAGTGGATTTTAGTTAATGATATGATAATGAAGTGAGTTTTAGGGTTTGTAAGACAGCTTGAGGGGGACTTGTCCATTAACACTAGGGTTAGTCCTTCTTAACCAATTAAGGAAGAATTAGAACCCTAATGCAAGGCCCAAGTTACAAGCTTGATGTCTTGATGATTATTAAGATGGATTGATTAAAGGAGTCAAACACATTAAGGGTTTAACACTTAGGATTAAAGTTATACACTCCATCCTAATAGAAGGATGCAGGCATAAGCTTAACCACAAAGCCTTAAAGCCTTTAGGGTTTAGTTCCTGATTATGAGATAAGAAGAGAAGACTCAAAAGAGACACAAAAGGTAAAACTAAGTGGGGATACTAATCAAAACCCTAATCATTATCATGCTTGGTTGTTCCTAAGGTTTGGGGGGTTAACAAGAGAAATCTTCAATGGAACCAACAGGAAGCAGATGAAAGGATCAGGAGAAGCAAAGTAACTTGCTTCATTTAAGAAGACAAGTCACTTGAGGAAAGAAAGTGAGAAGAAGAAGAATGAGAAAGCTCAATCTCAAACACAAAGTAAAATGCAGCAAGGATGCATAAGAGAGATGAGGAGAAAATTGTGAGAAGTGAAGGCAAATTCACTTCTCAAAGAACTTACCACCTGAAAAGTTAGTGAAAGGAATGCAATGCAATGCAAAATGAAATGAAATGGCATGATGTAAATCAAAACCAGGAGCACATACATGATGTTAATGATGCTATGGGATGATGCAAACATGAAACAAGGCATGGGGATGATCATATGAACCAATGGATGCAAATGGAGCAAGTTTAGAACCATGAACACACATGAAAAGTTATGAAATGCAAATGACCTACAACATGGCAAATACATGAAGCAATGATCAAACATACTTTCAATATGTCTTAAGATGTCTAATGAACCAAAAGAATGCATAAAATGCTATGGCAAGTCAAGGTATGAATGCAAATGCAAGATGTATGCAAATGGAAGCCCAAATTAGGGTTTATGATCAAGGCATCAAACAAAAAACCAAAATCAGAAACAAACCTCAAGATAAAAAATTGAAAATGCATTTAAAGCAACCCTAATCCTATACAAACTCAATGCCCAAAGGAGGGGTCCCAACTCTTAACCTAATGTAAGTTATGATTTTCCTAAGTTTTCTAGGGTTTTAGGGTTCCTTAACAAGAAAAATGCCAAACAAATGAAAAATGAAAGATCAAATCATGGCCATTTAATCTCACACACTACATGATATGCTAAACACAATGCAAAAAGAATCAAAGTCCAACTCTCAATGGTTAGGCAGAAATGATTTTTGGAAGTTTGGATCAAAATAATGCCTAAAAATGATTTTTATTCCATGAAAAATTCTCAAGATGCATCAAGATCAAAAAAGAAATTTGGTTTGAGGGTTGGACAATGTTTCTAAATGGTTTTAAATGTTTCATGAATTTTTTGGTGATTTTTGAATACCTAAAAGTATTTTTAATTAATTAATTCTCATTAATTAATTAAAAAATAAACTTTTAAATATTTAAAATATTTTTTTAATGCAAAAAATAAAATAAAAATTATTTTCAGGTTGGGAAAATTATTTAGAACAAAAGTGCAAAGGGAAATATTTTTAAGATTTTTCTAGCTTTTTTAAAATAAATATGCAAAACAAATAAGAAAAATATGAAATTAAATGAATTTAATGGAAAAGTCAAGCAATCCAAAGGATAAGATTCAAAGTCAGAAGGCGGGAGTTGACTGGCGCGCGTTTGAGTGGCTAGGATTGATTCTGGCAAATTCAAATTTTAATCCAAATTAATTAATTTAATTAATCTGGATTAGGGTTTAATGAAAGATCTGGGCCATTGGTTCACGCGGGAGTCAACTAAAGTCAGCCAGATCAAGGGTTCAAATTCAAACTTGCATTAATTACGCTGGTTAACCCTAATCTTTTTCAGGTGGCCGGAGAAGACCTCCGGTCGTCTTCTCCGGTGGGAACCCCACCTGAAAATTCCTAAAACCCTCAAAACTTCACTAAAATGAAATCTAAGAGAACAGAAATCATTCCCACACCTCACTAAATCAAAACCCTAACCCAAAATTCATTTATTCTTCCTCAATCAACTGAATCGAAACAAAACATTTTTTAGGGCAAGAGTTTCAGAACAAGATTAAACTCTCATTTCTCAACCATTTCAGAAAATAAAAGCACCAGAGTGATAAGTGAATCATGAAGAACAACTTAAGAACTTAAAAATCCATTTCTGGAAAAAATGTTCATGAAGCTACCTGAGTTTGAAGCTTTTCAGTTTGCAACTTTCTGACCTCTTTTCTTTGTGCAATCCACTCCTTTTAGGCCCCTGACGACATCTTGATGCTTAGAGAGAGTTTGTGTTGGCTGGTTTGGAAGTTTGAACAAGTTCTGTTCAAGGTCAGGTGAGGATCGTGTTTGTGATTCTTTTGAGTTTCAGGTTGTTTTGAAGGGTGGTTTTTGTTCAGGGAGATGTGTTGAGAAGGTTTATGAAGTTTGTTTGAGTGTTTGTGGCCTGTGTTGTGTGTTTCGAATGCTTTTGCTCAATGGAGTGAAAATGTGAATGTTGTACTATGGCTGGTTTCAGGCTTGCTTGTTATGTGCTTTGGCTTGCATTTTCTTTGTATAAACAAATGCTATTGGTCAGATGAAGTGACATGTCCTTTTGTGATAGGTATGGGTGCTTTTGCAAAATGTCAACTTTTGTGTAAGAAGGGCATGGGCAACTTGCTAGCCTAGTACAACAAGGGGGTGCTGCGCATCATGATGTGAGGAAGGGGCTAGGATGGTTCAGCAACCTAGGCAGCAAGTGGATGAGATGTTATGATGGATTTTGCAACTTGGTTCACTTTGGTTCTTATGAAAAGATCTTGTTCCAAAAACCATACAAATGTGTAATTCTTTGGTCCATTCTGAACTTTAGGTGTTTCATGATCATGTTATGTGGATTAGAAGTGCATTTGATAGCTCTAGAACACTTGATCAAGTCATTTTGCAAAATACCTCTTTGGTAGAAACTTTGAAATTTTGTGATTTTAGCCAACTTTGACAAGCCATAACTTTTGATCAAAAATGAATTAGGTCATGTTCTTGTACTTTTTGAAAAGGGAATGATCTAATCTACAACTTTCATGACCAAAGTTTTTCCATTTGAAGCTTTCTTGGCTCAAAAAGTAAGGGTTGAAAAAGTTGCCTATAATGACATTTTCATTAAAAGTCAAACTTGCCCAAAAAGTCAACTTTGCAAAAGACTTGAAATTCTTGAATTTTGTGAACTTCCAACTCCTTCCATGATCAAATAAAGATCATATACCATCAAAATGATGAAGAACACCCTTTGGTTGGGTCATTGGGGGCCTCAGATGCCCTGATTTTACACTGACTTGCTTGAAAAGTCAACTCTTGATCAGATGACTTCCCCATGGAATTTCTTCATGAAAATTGATATGCACACTCCCTATACCATATAGAGACCAATAGAAACAAGAATGACCAAAAAATTTGGAGTTATGGCCTCTGAAACCAAAACCCTAATTTCAGGTCATCTGCAGTTAAACCTGGCTCTGCTTCCATACCATTCTTAGTTCTTGTGATTTTTGACATTCTTGACTTTGAGAGGATATAATATGATACTTGAACATACATGGACCTCTTTGAAGTGATTGATGGCCTTTGGAGTGGCTCAAGAAACTCTTGGATTGCTCAGATCACAAATCCTAGATGCAGATGACTTTGAATCTATGCAGTGAATCAAAAATGTGGTATGAGATGCTATGATTGTGTTTATGCATATGAAATGATCACAAGCCATGATGTGAATGGGTGAGGGCAAATTTGGGGTGTTTACAGCTGCCCCTATTCAAACATGAGTTAGCTGTGCAGGATGTAAGCAACGGCTTAACAGGCCAACAAGATAACTTGTGGTTGAATACCAAAGACAGTCCAAAATTTGCACTCACAGAATGAAGAAGAAAAGGGATATAGATTGTAAAAGAAAACAAAGTATATTGTAAAGTGTAGGCGACGGAGGACGACCGTCGAGCATAGGACGACTGCTGGGTAAAGAGTAATGACGGGGACGACCGACATGCTGGGAAAAGTGCGGAAAATAAGCAATGACGGGGACGGCCGACATGCTAGGGATAAAAAGAATTATGATGGGGACGACCATCAAGTAAAGCTGTAAAATTCTCTGGGGATTAATGAAACATGACGGGGACGGCCATCAAGTTCAAAAGGTAAGGTAACCAACGACGGGGACGGCCATCGGGCTAAACTGATGAAGGACGATCATCAGGAAAAAGGAAAAAGGGACCACGACGGGGACGGCCATCGGGTTAAAGAATAAATGAAATAAACAGATGATGAGGTACGGTCATCAAAGGTGAAGGACGATCACCTAGCAGGGGACGGCTGCTCTGTTGGGGATAAGATGAGGGACGGTCATCTAAGGTGGAGGACGACCACCTGGCAGGGTACGGCTGCCGAAAATATCGCGACATAGGACGAATGCCGGATAAAAGGTCAACGATGGGGACGGCCATCGGATGAGCATGATGGAGGACGACCATCAAGAGGTGGAGGACGACCACCTAGCAGGGGACGGCTGCTCTGAAGGTTTGTCATGACATAGGACGAATGCCAGATAACCAAAATCGACAATGGGGACGACCATTGGATAAAATGATGAAGGACGATCATCAAGAGGTGAAGGACGACCACCTAGCAGGGGACGGCTGCTAAATATCACGACATAGGACGAATGTCGGATAGAAAATCGACGATGGGGACGACCATCGGATGAGCATGATGGGGGACGACCATCAAGAGGTGGAGGACGACCACCTAGCAGGGTACGGCTGCTCTCAGGGTTTATCATGACACAGGACGAATGTCAGATAAAAAGGGAAATTTACTTTGGTAGCGATCTACCGGGGAATAATAAACACGGACGAGTGTTTATATCCAAGAAATAAAAGGTATAAGTGTTTAGGAGTTGTGTATAAATTAAAGATGCGGACGAGCATCCTTAAGACTACGATACAGATGAGTATCTGGTAGAAACAAATACTGACACGTGTTCAGAGATGATGATACGGACGAGTATCAACGGGTTAACAGAGAACACGGACGAGTGTTGAATCTGAGAGGACTCTCCTGGGGAATAGTAGACATAAACGAGTGTCTATATTCAAGAAGACAAAAGTGTTTGACGCGGTGTATGGATTAAAGATGCGGATGAGCATCCTTAAGACTATGATACGGACGAGTATCAAGTAGAAACAAACGCTTGACGCATATTCTGAGATGATGGTACGGACGAGTACCAACGGGTTAACAAAGAACACGGACGAGTGTTGAATCTGCGGGGATATAAATGGTGTATACAAGATACGGACGAGTATTTGTATGAGTATGAGTGGTATGCGGATGAGCGTTTAACTGTTGGGGAGAGTGACACGGACGAGCGTAAAAAAAAAGCAAAGTATAGTATAAACAAGTATATGATATACAGAGTGTTTATGTTACTGTACTGGGGAAAATGACACGGACGGATGTCAAGGAAATGTATATATATGAGTATTTGTGAGTGCAAAGAGGATGTCTTTGGCTTTCTGCTGGGGGTATGACACAGACGGGTGTCACAAAGTATCTGTAATACAGAGTGTTCAGGTGACTTTACTGGGGAGTATTGACACGGACGGGTGCCAAAGAGGGTATATACTGGTGTTTGTGAATGTGAGGCAACTGCTTTTGCTGGGGAATCTCCGCTAGGGATTTTGGAGGGTTTTCTGTATGTTGATGGATTGTCAATTTTCACAAGTGTTTGATTCAGAACATGGCTTATGGTTATGCTATATGTTTGATTTTTTTGCCGTAATGCTCCGTATTAGACGGAATGCTACGCTTTGTGGGTGAATATGATGCGAATGCTATGATTATGCAAAGATATCAAACCGGGACTCGGATCCCGTTGCTGTGAAGATCTCTGGCCGATCTGCTTGTAAAGGACATCCCAGCTGGGGATGAGATCATTGGTAGATCTGATGAGATGTATCTGCTTGGGGATATAGGTCACCGATAGATCTATCTTGATAATGAGGGACCCAGCTGGGGTTTGTAGAAGCTTTCGTCACTCTGTTGTGATTCCTTCATGCGCTGCTCTTCTGGATAGAGGCTGAAGCTCTGTGGGGGAGGTGGTCCCCTGACTCAGCGGAGAAATGGCAACTCGGCTGGGGAGAAAGAGATATCACTGAAAGATTTCCCTAGGGATTCTGTTGAGGAGGATTTTTGACTCAGCCGGGGATATGGGTGTCTTCTGGTATTGCCCTGTTGGAGAGGTGATGTCTGGCAACTCTGATGTGGAGAATCCACAAGTGGCAACTCGGCTGGGGAGAAGACACTTTGGGCGCTAAGGCTGAGTGTGTACTGATTTGCCAGCTTGCTGGGATGAAGCTTACATGCCCCAAGTTGCATTCTGGATACCTGCAATCCTGCAAAGATATAGAAACGCACAAGCAATCCCGAGGTATCCCTTACCGGATTCCGTCATAGGAGTTAGACACTCTCTAGAGTAAATATATTCCCTGCAAGCATGTATTTTTATTTTTGAAAATAAGCATCTGTATTTATGCAATCAGTTTTTCTTAAAACATCAGACATTTTTGCAAATAAAAATGTACAAGACGAAACATGACTGAAAATCTGATTTTATTAACTCAAATGCCCTGAATTGGCAAGATACAGTCAAGGAAACATATCTCCTAAAATGAGGAGATTGCTACAAATTGAGAAACAAAATGCTGGCAATGTTGACGACGCTTTAAGGAGCTTCCCTTTGCTATGACTCGTATGACTTTTGACGTTCTTCTTGTCTTGCTTTCTGAAGAAGGCTGATTCTGAAAGAAGCTTGATCCATCCGAAGCTTACCAAGTTGTAAGTGATACAGACGAATTCAGAGTGCAGTTGTTCGCTTATTCCCTTATTTTGCATGGATCGCCCTTTCGGGTTTTCAATCCATCGGGATACCCATTTTTGCCTGAGCTGTCCAATGCGGCTTTTCAACTCAGCGGGTGTACATTTTTTATTCATCTTCCCTTATTTTTGCCCGAGTCTTTTATTCTGTTTCTGACTCGCCGGGATGCCCTATTTTTGCCTGGACTTACATTCTGTTTTTACGTCCAGCGGGTCATTTTATGCGAAGTATTTTTTAACTGCATCTGAATTCACAGGGGACGGGAAGTCTTCACCATCCATAGTGCTGAGCTTTAGTGCTCCTCCAGAGAAAACTTTCTTTACTACAAATGGTCCTTCATAGTTCGGAGTCCATTTGCCCCTGTGGTCTGTATGAGGAGGGAGGATTCTTTTCAGCACAAGATCTCCTACTTGGTACTCTCGGTGCCTGACTTTCTGATCGAAGGCTCTCTTCATTCTCTTCTGATATAACTGCCCATGACAGATTGCAGCCAATCTTTTCTCTTCAATCAGACTCAGTTGTTCGTATCGGGCCCGAACCCACTCTGCTTCACTCAGTTTAACATCCATCAGCATCCGTAGAGAGGGTAATTCAACTTCAACCGGTAGGACTGCTTCCATACCATACACCAGTTGATACGGTGTTGCCCCAGTGGATGTTCTGATTGACGTGCGGTACCCATGCAAGGCAAATGGTAGCATTTCATGCCAGTCTTTGTAGGTGACTACCATCTTCTGCACAATCTTCTTGATATTCTTATTAGCTGCCTCAACTGCGCCATTCATCTTTGGCCTGTAAGGAGAAGAATTGTGGTGTTGGATCTTGAAGTCCCGGCACAGCTCTGCCATCATTTTGTTGTTTAAGTTGGAACCATTATCAGTAATGATTCGCTCGGGAACTCCGTATCGACAGATGATATCTCTCTTCAGAAATCGGGCTACCACCTGCCTTGTAACATTTGCATAGGAGGCTGCTTCGACCCACTTGGTGAAATAGTCAATAGCAACCAGGATGAATCTGTGGCCATTCGAAGCAGTCGGTTCAATCTTGCCAATCATGTCAATGCCCCACATAGCAAAGGGCCAGGGTGAAGACATCACATTCAGAGGATTGGGAGGCACATGCACCTTATCCGCATAAATCTGGCATTTATGGCATTTTCTGGCGTAGGCACAACAATCAGCATCCATTGTGATCCAGTAATAACCTGATCTTAGCAACTTCTTTGCCATGGCATGCCCTCCTGCATGGGTACCAAAGGATCCTTCGTGCACCTCGTGCATCAACAAGTCTGCTTCTGCTCTATCAACGCATCTGAGGAGTACCATATCAAAGTTTCTCTTGTACAGGGAACCATCAGTGTTCAGAAAGAAACTACCAGCAAGCCTTCTCAAAGTCTTCTTATCATTGGAAGATGCCCCAGGTGGGTATGTTTGATCCTCCAAGAAGCACTTAATGTCATGGAACCAAGGCTTATCATCCTTGACAACATCTGTTGCGAATACATATGCTGGTCTGTCAAGTCTGGACACTGAAATTTGAGGTACAAAGTTGGCAGCTTGAACTTTGATCATGGATGAAATGGTAGCCAGAGCATCCGCAAACTGATTCTCGTCCCGAGGGATATACTCAAGCTTGACTGTTGTAAAGAAAGTCAATAACCTCCTTGTATAATCCCTGTAAGGTATCAGATGATCCTGGTGGGTGTACCATTTGCCGTTGGTTTGATTGATTACCAGAGCTGAATCTCCGAATACGGTCAACGTCTTGATCCTGAGGTCAATGGCTTCCTCAAGACCCATAATGCAAGCTTCGTATTCAGCTTCGTTGTTAGTGCAGTTGAAAGTGAGTTTTGCCGAGAAAGGCATGTGAACTCCTTTAGGTGTAATGAGTACTGCACCAACACCACGACCATTCATGTTAACAGCCCCATCAAACATCATAGTCCATTCTTCTTCCGGGTCAGGCCCTTCAGTGTGAACAGGCTCTTCATGATCTTTTGCTTTTATGAACATGATGTCTTCATCAGGGAAGTCAAATCTCATAGGCTGGTAATCATCAATGGGTTGCTCAGCAAGATATTCAGACAATACACTGCCCTTGACGGCTTTCTGAGAAGTGTACTGGATGTCATATTCTGTAAGAATCATTTGCCATCTTGCAACCCGTCCGGTAAGTGCTGGCTTCTCAAATATGTACTTGACTGGGTCCATCTTTGAGATCAACAAAGTAGTGTGGGTCAACATATACTGTCTCAGTCGGCGAGCAGCCCACGCTAAAGCACAACAAGTTTTCTCGAGCAGTGAATAACGTTGTTCACAGTCGGTAAACTTTTTGCTTAGGTAGTATATTGCATACTCTTTTCGACCAGACTCGTCATGCTGGCCCAACACACACCCCATTGACTCTTCTAATACTGTCAAATACATTATCAGAGGTCTTCCTTCAACTGGAGGCATAAGGATTGGAGGTTCTTGCAAGTATTCCTTGATCTTGTCAAAAGCCTTCTGGCAGTCTTCATTCCACCTGACCATTTGTTCTTTTCTCAACAGCTTGAACAAAGGCTCACAGGTTGCTGTAAGGTGGGAGATGAACCTTGAAATGTTGTTCAATCTTCCTAAGAACCCTCGAACTTCTTTCTCTGTCTTCGGTGCAGGCATTTCTTGAATGGCTTTGACTTTATCAGGGTCAACTTCAATCCCTTTCTCGCTTACAATAAATCCCAGCAGCTTACCGGATCGTACCCCAAACGTGCATTTGTTGGGGTTCAACTTCAGTTGGTACTTCCTCAGACGCTTGAACAGCTTTAGCAGATTTACCAGGTGGTCTTCTTCAGTGAGGGACTTGGCAATCATATCATCCACATAACATTCGATTTCTTTATGGATCATATCGTGGAATAATGTCACCATAGCCCGTTGATATGTTGCGCCAGCATTCTTCAGTCCAAATGGCATTACCTTGTAACAGAATGTGCCCCAGGGTGTGATGAAGGTTGTCTTCTCCATGTCTTCAAGGGACATTTTAATCTGATTGTATCCTGAAAATCCATCCATGAAGGAGAACACCGAGAACTGAGCTGTATTATCCACCAATACATCAATGTGAGGTAATGGGAAGTCATCTTTCGGGCTAGCTCTGTTCAGATCCCGATAGTCAACACACATTCTTACTTTGCCGTCCTTCTTAGGCACAGGTACTATGTTAGCAACCCACGGTGGATAGCTAGTCACGGCAAGGAACCCGGCGTCCCATTGCTTTTGTACCTCTTCTTTGATTTTCATTGCCATGTCTAGACGAGTACGGCGCAGCTTCTGTTTAACCGGCGGACATTCCTCTCTCAAAGGCAGCTTATGCACAACAATATCGGTGTCCAACCCCGGCATATCTTGATAAGACCAAGCAAACACGTCCACATACTCTTGAAGCAGGTCAATCAGTTGTCTCTTTACTGAGTCTTGTAGGCAGGCCCCGATTTTAACTTCCTTCACATCTTCATCTGTACCAAGATTGATCGTCTCTACCTCCTCCTGGTGAGGAGTGATAACCCTTTCCTCTTGTTTCAACAACCTGGCTAGTTCTTCAGGAAGCTCATATTCTTCTTCAACCCCTTCATCAGCTTGATTGATTGGATTGTCAAAGTCATATGAAGTCATAGCCGTGCTGTTGTCGGTGCTGTCTGGAAGGCACTCTCTGCAAGGGTTCAGTTTGTTCATTTTATTGATTTTAATCTTGTTTAGAAAAGTGAAATAAAGTTGTCATTTTGAAAACATTGCCATTTATTTTTTTGTACAAAAAGAAAAATGGAAAAACAGTGAGCGGACCAGAAAAAGACTTATTTGCAAAAGATGTCTGATATTTCATTGATTAATCTTGTTGCACAAAAATTACAGATGGCCCGATTACAAAATGAGTCTTGTCATCTTGGGCAAGATGCAAGACTTGATGCATGCTTAAAATATACAGGAAATAATAATTACTCTGCAGGAGTAACTCTTATAATTTCCTAGGAAGACCAGTTTGAGATACTGCTCCCCGGGATCTTTGGACGGATCCACCTCTCCAGGTTGCGGTCGCTTTCATCCTCGTCTTCCAAATTGTTGACAGCATCGGGGGTGAGCATCCCCCCACTAACAAAGTTGGGCTCCTTAGCAGCCTCTGCTTGATCTTGTTGAGTTGGTTTGTAACCCAACCCAAATCTATCCTCTTTCTTCTCCACAGATAACAATTTGCCCCAGCCTTGGGCAGTTCCTTCCTCAACAGCCTTCCGGGCTTGTTGGTATGACGTCATTGAGGTTCCAGGTACAGCAGATGTTTCATTAATGTTCAAGGCCTCAAACCCTTGACTCATTGTTTCGTGGATCTCCCCATCCATCTCAATATATTTTTAGGTAGCCAGGTGGCTAACAAAAATATCCTCCTCTCCACAGATAGTAACGACTTGACCCTCCCACTCGAATTTTAACTTCTGGTGAAGGGTTGAGGTCACGGCGCCAACGGCGTGAATCCATGGCCTACCCAATAGACAGCTGTAGGCAGGCTGTATATCCATCACGTAGAAGGTCGTTTTGAAAGTTTGTGGGCCAATCGTTATAGGCAACTCAATTTCTCCCAGAACCGATCTCTTAGAACCGTCAAAGGCTCTCACTACCAGGTTACTGGGGCGCAATGCCAATCCTTCATATTCCAGCTTCACAAGGGCTTTTTTAGGTAAGACATTGAGGGATGATCCTGTGTCTACCAGCACATGGGAAAGAACTGCACCTTTACATTCCATGGTAATGTGCAAAGCCTTGTTATGATTGCGGCCTTCCGTAGTCAAATCAGTGTTGGTGAACCCTAGCCCATGACTAGCATTAACATTTCCAACCACAGCTTCCAACTGATTGACGGTGATCTCTTCTAGCACATAAGCTGCGTGCAGGACTTTTAGTAGTGCGTTCCGATGAGCCTCGGAGCACATAAGCAATGATAGAATAGAGATCTTGGAAGGCGTCTGGTGAAGCTGGTCCACTATTTTGTAATCACTTTTCTTGATGATTCTCATGAATTCATCAACTTCTTGATCAAAAGGTGTGTTTAAAGCTTCTTTAACAATCTGCTCTTCTTGTACCAAGCTCTTCCCTTTTTCCTTGGCAGCAGCTTCTGCTTCGGTAGTGGGTCTTTGAATTTGTGGAGCAAAGAGACGTCCGCTTCGAGTGAAGCCTCCGCCTCCTCCCACATTATCTATTTGTGGTGCAGGGGTTGATGATTCAAGAGTGATTTTTTGTCCTTCGCAGTATAGATCAGAGCCGTAATGCCAGGGGATGGCATTACTGCTTTCATAAGGTACTGGTCCAGGCACTGTGATAGTGACTGGACTGATGGCAGCTGCAGAAGGGACCATGATAGTCTGTGGATCATAGTATATTGTGACTGGTGCTCTGATAGGAGTGGCATTTTGTGAGTTGTAGGCAGAATCATTTTCAGGATCATAATAAATTGTAACCGTTGAGACATTTGCCGCTGAAGTTGTAGGAGACATTGTTGGAAGGATGGGTGTTGTTGTTGTAGGAGATTCTGAATGAAGGGGTGCTGGAGTTGTAGAAGGGATGTTTGCTGATATCTGGTCAGCTGAAGTGACAGATGATGCATTTGTCGACGAGATTGAAGAGTTGCTTGGAACAATGGTTGTTGCATTTGTAGAAGACTCAGGGATTGCAGTTAAGGAGATTGCTGGATTGGTAGGAATTGATGTTGTGATTTGAAGCAGGCCACTCTGGATGAGACCATCTATGCCATCTCTCAAGTTATCACACCCATTCACTGAAATGTTGCAATAAGCACACCCTAGCTCACATCCCGGGAACATTTGACATTCGAGGAGTTGAGCTTTGATCTCCACCAAGGGTGTCCGAATCTGACCCACACTGGTTATCAAGTAAGACGGCTTGTCTTCTTCGATAGCATTGATTCTGGGACCTCCGTGGTTTGGCATAGGGTTCTTGTTAACATTTGGTGGTGGTGCGAAGTTTAGAGCCTTAGAGTCTACCAGGTCTTGTACCTTCATGTGCAAAGCTCTGCACTTTTCTGTACTATGGCCAGGTGCATTCGAATGAAAAGCACATCTGGCGCTGGCGTCATAATTTCTGGGCAGACTGGCAGGATCTGGAGGTGCCAATGTCCTTAGCTCAACCAAGTTTAGTTTCAGGAGTTGTGGCAGTAATGTGGCATAAGGCATAGGGATCGGATCGATCACCCTATTGGCCTGAGACGGTCTCTGTTGAAATGGTCTTTGCTGATTGTTGTTGTTGGTGTTGTTGTAGTTTCTCTGAGGAGGATACTGATTTTGTTGCTGATAATTTTGTTGCTGTGGTTGATAAGTTGGTTGTGGATGAATTGGAGCGGGAATGGTGACTGCTGCCACAGACCTATGAACATATTGGGGTCTGCCCCTGTTGGTATGGATAGCATTGGTCTCACCAGTTCTTCTTGGGCCCACAAAAGGCTTCCTTGTGTTGCTGGATGAGCTGGCACCGTTGTCAGAAATTTTGCCCATCTTTAACAGGCTCTCAATTCTCTCTCCAGCTATAACGACATCTGCAAAGCTGGTAGAAGAGAAAGCAGCCAGCCTGTCAATGTATGTTCCTTGGAGGGTGTTCATAAACATATCCACCATCTCCCTCTCTGACATAGGTGGCTGGACAGCAGCAGCCAGCTGTCTCCATCTCTGGGCGTACTCTCGGAAGCTTTCCCTGGATGACTGTGACATTCCCATCAGGAGGGTCCTGTTGGGTGCCATATCCAAATTATACTGGTATTGTCTAATGAAGGCCTCTGCCAAGTCTTTCCAACACCTGATGGTGGCTCTAGTCATATGGGAGTACCATTCCCTTGAAGCTCCTGTTAAGATATCCTCAAAATAAAACATCCATAGCTTCTCGTCCATGGTATATGCCTTCAGCCTCCCCAGAAAGGATTGCAAGTGGGTCCGCGGGCAGGAAGTCCCGTTGTACTTTTCAAAACAAGGAGGCTTAAACTTATGGGGAATCCTGACCCCGTCCACTAAGCCCATGTCCATAACATCAAAACCCAAAGAGTTTTGAGACTCCAAGGATCTTAATTTTTCAGCAATTTCGTCCAGCCTTCTGTCATAGGCTTCCTCCCCAGCTCCCATCACTGTGAACTGATCTTCCTGGGGGTCTTCTTGCAGCACTCTGCCTGCAGTGGCAGTCCCTTGAACATTAGCAGGGATGTTGATTTCTGGATGAAGGTGGGGTCCAAATACAGGGGGGTTGACATGAGGCTGAACCCTCTCGTTGTTGCTTGTCCCTGCAGTCCCTAGATGGGGGTCTTCCTGATTCTGCCTCTCTACCATTGCTCTTAATCTCTCTTGGCTCTGAGCCATATTGTTCATCACTTCCATAAATTTTGTCATT
Source organism: Lathyrus aphaca (assembly GCA_963966055.1). NCBI lineage: Eukaryota > Viridiplantae > Streptophyta > Magnoliopsida > Fabales > Fabaceae > Lathyrus > Lathyrus aphaca. The sequence goes on from OZ014520.1 coordinate 565,077,830, forward strand.
TGAGCCCTCATTTCCAATCTTTCATTGGCCATTTGGTTCCTGACCTCTGTAAGGTCCTGCTGTACCTGGTCCATCGTATGCCCGGAAGATTGTTGCGGGTGGGGTATCGGTGTGGACGGTTGAGTGGGAACACCCGTCGGCGAGCAATAGTTCCTGAGACCACAACAGAGTTAGTAACAACAACAAAACAGACCTACAAAACAAACAAAGGTTAGCATGCAATGCAGTATGCTCATTTGTTTCCAAGGTATCCGGCTTGGCACTTGGTTTTGACCTTTCCAGACCCTTGAAGATGCTGTTGATGTTGCTTTGAAAGAAACTCAGATGGAACAAACTGACACATATATTACAAAAGAGTAAATGATACATAATTTGTTTTTTACAATACATGCCTGTTGCGGTGAGAATCGGATACCAAGCTATTAAGTGAGCTTGAATCGAAAAACATTTATGTTCACCACCGACTTTAATTTAATCCAAAGGGAAAAGGGAAAAAGATCGTAAAAACCCTAAATGAGGAGAAACTAGGTTCGGGGGTTGATTATACCTAGGGAAGGTGTTAGCATCCTAAGCATCCGCAGTATCCTACGGGAACCTCTTGTTAATATTCATGTTATTGTTATTTATTGCTTGCTAAAATTATGGGAACCTAAGGTTTTATTTCTAATGGTGCTCGCACAACATCGCATCGATGCCTACGTATCGGGTATAGAATTAGAGCACTCGTAGTTCTCCTAAGGATTAACGAACACTTGGTTACGCTCGAGGTTCGCGGGGAAGGTAAGTGTTATGGCAAACACTCACGTGACTTTAGGAAAGTCACAAAAAGTTCTAAAATAAAAAGTCCTAATGGCTAAGGTCAAAGAGATAACTAGGGATGGCTAAACTTCCTATGACATTGAGTCAACTGCAGGAGTCTTTCCCTTTTGGATTGAAAAGCATAAACAAAAATAAATAAATGAGGGTGCAAGCTCCTAAGTCTAAGGCATAGGGTGCAACTTGCAAAAATAAATTGGATAAAGTAAATGGAAATGCGAGGTAAAAGGCTTAATAACCGGGCTATGACTCGATATATGGATCGAGAATGCTGAGGTGGAAAACAAGCGTGGTGCGTCAATTTGTTTAAGTTGAAAAGCTGTGAAGTGTAGAGATTGTGCAGATGGCGATCGTAAAACGACCGACTTACGTGTGTGAGTGAAGTGTATGTGAAGTTCACTTGGCGTTGGACCAAGGATTATTTTCTTGAAAATTATTGTTAATATGGTGTAAAAGTGCGAGAAATAAATAATAAAAAATAAAGTGAGAAATTGAAATAGAATAAATTAAATAGAATAAGTTAAATAGAATAAAAATAAATAAATGAATGGCCTCATATTGGTCACGATTAATCGGAAACGATTTATCGTGACTTTTTGTCATATCATCGGCCCCGAACTAAACCCATAAACCACTAATCTTGAATTCATTTTACATTAGTAAATAATAATATAATTATATAAAAATATATAGAAAGAGAGAAAAAAAATAGTAACATTTCAAAAAAAAAAAAAAAAAAACGTTAATATAAATGTATAAAGAAAAAATGCATCTTAAAAAACAAATCATGGTTTTTTGATAAAAAATAATATAACTAGTAAATATCAAAGTTATTAATAATAATTAGCAAATGGCAATGAATAAATATTTGGGGAATGAACAACTATCAACAGTCACATGGTATATTGAAGAGAAGATTAATAAATCAATAAAATCGTACCACACATCCACACATATCACTTAATGATATTAAATGAATTTAAACAAAAAATAAATAAAATAGAAATTCAAAGCAACATTTAAATAAAATTCAATAATAAAAAAACGGAAATGCCTTTTTTTTTTACCAACCAAAAAAAATAAGCATTAAAGAAAAATACCAGCCCAAGATCAATTCACAAGATAAATATATTTGAACAAAATTAACACATTTAAACTAATTATCTAACAACTATATAAAATATCAAAATCTAGGAATATAAAAAAGGAAGAAGAAATAAGAGAAAAGAGGGGTGTCTAAACAGGAACAGGAAGTGTTGAAAACAACTAATGGCCCGGAGACTTAATCTATATAAAAAAAAACTATCTTAAACCTAGTAAATAAATAAAGTACTAAAACCTAAAATATATAAAAATAGGAAGATGTTGCAAACCGTGTTTGTCTGCTTTAAACCGTGATAGATTTTCCTCTCCTCATCAAAACAAATCAACAAAAGTGGTTATTGTCTCTCTCATGATAAATTCCTCTCTCACTTGCGTTTACCTCTCTCTGTCTCGCGATTTGGTTCCGGCGGCGAGGGTTTCGTCGGATAACTCTCCCTCACGACTCTCTCTCTCTCAATCAGTGGTGATTTGGGTGTTCGTTTTGGCGGAAGTTCCGGCGGTTCTCTCACGGTGATGGTCGCGGAGGAGATGGTGATGGATTTTGGGATGGTTTAGGGGCGGTCGGCTGGGGCTTTGAAGGTGAAGGAGGGTTCCGCGGAAGGGTGATGTTTGGTTGACGATGACTTAACGACGATGGGTTTGAGGAAATTCGGTTCACGGGTTCGGTTTTCACGGCATGTTCTTCATTTTTTGCTTCGTGCAAACTTTCACAGTTTGATTCAGAATTGGTTTTGGGTGTTTGTGGGTATGAAGATTTGAAGGGTTGAGAACGTTTCTGATTGTTTGTTTGGTGTTGGTTTGCGAATGACTTTTTGGTTTGTATGTTTGAGTTTTCTGCTTGTGGTGAGTTTTTGATTTCAGATTTTGGATTCGTCTCTCTCATCTCATGTTTCTCTGTTTGGTTATTTGTGTTTTCAGTTGTTGGTTTCGGCGAAAGGTGTTTGGGTCGCGGCTGTGGCTTGCGGTTGGCTTTTGTTATTTTGGCAGGTTGTTGCTTTGTTGCAGGTTCGAGCGGTAGGTGTGTTGGTTTTGTGTGGTGAAGGGGCTGATGGCGGAAGCAGTTGCGAAAGGAAACAAGATGGAAGTTGAAGGTGATTTTGCGTGGGATGTGAGCGGTGTTTGGTTTACGATTTCTTCTGATTTTTCTTAACAGGTTTTTGGTTTCTGGTTTTAAAATGGTGGCTTGTTGGTTTGATTTTCATCTCAGCTTTTGTTTCCTTTTTGTTTTTGTGTATGATTGTTGTTTGTGAATCGGGTTTGTTTTTTTGAAGGGTTAAATTTGGTTCAGAGGCTAAGACAATGAGGGTGATTGAACGTTAAGCGCTGGCTGGTTTTACAGGGGTGGAGCTGGTTATGTTTGATTTGGTTTCTGTCTTGGTTGCAGGGTTACGAATGGTGGATGGTTTCAAGCAGGTCTTCAATGGTTTCGGAGCGGTTTGGGTCGAAGGTTGGTGGTTTGTAACAGTTCAAGGCTTCGTCAAAACAAGGTTGAAGGACGGTTCTGTGAAGGTTGTGTTCTCATTTTTCTGTGAGGTTGAAGGGCTTCGGTGTATGGGTGGTTTTCGGGTGAAGGCTTGTGATGTTCTGGTTTGTGCTGCGGATTTGTGTTTCAGTTTGTGTTTGACGGCGTTAATGATGTGGGATGGCCGGCGGTTTAATGGTATGGTCCAGATTCAATCTGCTTCTCTTTTCCATCTCTCTGCTTTCGTCCGACTTGGTTTGTGGACATGTTTATGCGGTGGATTTCGATTGTTTGGCAGTGAGGGTTTTGGAAGAGGTGGTTGAGGATGAAGGTTCTGAGTGTGAGTTTTGAAGAGTTGAGCGGTTTGAATGGTGGTGTGGTATGACGGAAATGAAAGTAATGAGGCATGAGGGTTATGGTTCTAGTGAGAAAAATGAAGAGGTGTGGTTGTTTGAGTGTTCGGCGAAGGGTTTTGCTTCAGGCTGATGGTGCGGAAGGTGGTGACTGAGGGTGTTGAGGAAGAATGGTTTTGTTTTCTATTTCTTTTCTGTGTTTTTGTTTTTTTTTGTTTGAGATTATTGCAGTTTTGACAAAGTGAAAAGGGCGGCTGACTTGTTGTGTATGTCCTTTTTTGCAGAAAAAGGTTAGAGGAGGTTGCGGTTTACGTTGTTTGGCGGTAGAGGTGAGATAGCTTGTGAAGATTTAAGGAGGTTTGTGTCTAAAAAAAAAAAGTGTGTGCTGTGACTGATTTTAAACTTTCTTTTTTTTGAAGTTTTTAACATTTAGTCTATTTTGCATACAGGCTTGAAATTGAAATAAGCTGAAAAATAATCCTAACTATGAACAAGTGCTAGAAAGAGGTGAAGTAGAAAAAAGAGATATTACCGACCCGAATGTTATCGGGGTGAAGAATCCGCACTGGTGAGTTTGTTTCTTCTCTTATTCTTGCTATTGCTCCTTGTTGCTACTGCTGATATTGATTGATGAAGTGGTTTTTTTTTGGATTTTTGTTGCTGTAACAGTTGTGATTTTGGGGCTGAAATAGTATGTAACAGTGGCTTTTTTTTATGCTGAGTTTTTGTGATGTAACAGTATGTTTTGATGCTGTTTTGGTGTTGTAGGCTGAATTTTTTTATGATTTGTGAGGGCTGTTTTTTGGGTTGTTTTGATAGTGTTTTGATGGCTGAATTGTAGTATTTCGTGGACTGGGTTTTGTGGGTGATGGTGCTGTTGATTTGTGTGTTGTTTCTGAGGTTGTTTTTGGCTGTAGCAGTATGTTTGAGGGCTGTTTTTGAGGCTGTAATAATAATGTGTTTTGTGAGCTATTCTGATGGATTTTTATTGCTGAATTTTGTGGTTGCTTGTAGGTGAAGGGTTTCAAAAAAAGGGACAAGGCCTGAATTTTGTGGAGGAAGTGGAGCAGGAAATGCAGGTTGTTGGTGGCTGCATGCTGCTGTGGGGGGCTGATTGGAGCAGGCTGAGATGCAATGTGGTCCTGCTGCATTTTGTATTTTGTGTGTCTTTGTTGTACAAAAATTTGTAATTGTAATATAAACAAATATTTTGGAATAAAATTGTATATTTACACTATGATTATGATTTGAAATTGAATCTCAATGTTGAAATAGGAACTTTAAATTAGAAATTAAATATGAACTTGAATTAAAAGTGAATTAAAAAAAAAAAAAGACATTAAACTTAAAATTGAAAAATACTTAGAAACTAAATAATCACACTTGGAATTAAAATTGACTTAGAACTTGAGAAATAAACTTAGAGTTTGGAAAATAAATATGTGGATATGAATTGAAATGGAAAAATGGGATAAAACTTAAAACTTGAATTAGAAGTGAATAAAAAAAGAATTAAACTAAAAATTGAAAATAACTTAGAAACTTAAATAATTAAACTTGGAATTAAAATTAACTTAGAATTTGAGAAATAAATTTGGAACTTAGAAAATAAACATGAATTGAAAATAGAAATTGACATTAAATTTAGAAGTAACAACTTGAAAATGAAATAAAATTAAAAATTGAAGAATAGAAAATAAATTCAAAAATAAAACTTGAAAATGAAATAAAAATTAATTTAAAAATGCGAACTTGAAAATGAAAGGAAATAACGAATAAGTTTAGAAAAAATTTGAAAACGAACTAACAATTAAAGGTAGAAATTGAAATAAAATTTTAAAATAGGAACTTACAAATAGACACGAAAATAGAAATTAAAATTAAAAATACGAAAATGAATTAAAAAAATCAAAAGTAAGAAAAAAAAGAAATTAAATTAAAATGGAAGCTAGAAAATGAGAAGAAAGCCACAGAAAATGAATCGGGAAAATTCCCTGCTAAATGCGATGAATTATGATGCGAGCAGTTAGGGGTAAAATTTGGGGTATGACAGTTGCCCCTATTTAAATAACTTTACCAGATGGCGTGAATGACGAAGGACACTCAGGCGATCATGGTGAAAGGTATTTAAATACAGAAATAACCGGAAATTTTGCCCCTAAATGCAATGTTATGCTGGACTACAAACTATCTAAACTCTGCAACTTTTATGCAATGAAATGATGATTATGGTATGAATGGTTAGAATGAGATATGTCGACGACCACAAGCCAAAACTCACTGGGGATGACATACACTGGGGACGACAGACACTGGGGATAAATAAACGAAAATGGGACGTATTCAAAGTGATAAATCAACAGGTTCAAGTGTAACTGTTGACACTAAGAATAACAAAAGACGGGAACAAAAGGAAATCCAAAGCGTTGGATCAACGAACACAGACAAAACAAAATAAAATTCAAAGTGACTGCGCAGTGGCTCAATGCGACCAACTGACACCAAGAATAAAACAAGACAAGGAAATAAATCGAAGTGGTTGACCAATGGCTCTATGCGACCAAATGACTTTGAGAAGTAAAAGGCAACATATTCAAAGTGAATGCGCAGCGGCTCGATGCGACCAACTGACACCAAGAATTCTACAAGATAAACATTCAAAGGGAAAATACAGCGGCTCTATGCGACCAACTGTCACTGGAAATGAAAATCATAATATTCGAAGTGAATGCGCAGCGGCTCGATGCGACCAACTGACACTAAGAATAATCAACAAAATAAACATTCAAAGTGAATGTACAGCGGCTCTATGCGACCAACTGTCACTGGAAATGAAAATCATAATATTCGAAGTGAATGCGCAGCGGCTCGATGCGACCAACTGACACTAAGAATAATCAACAAAAACATCCAAATAGAACGTGTAGCGGCTCAACGCGACCAACTGTCACTGGAAATGAAAATCATAATATTCGAAGTGAATGCGCAGCGGCTCGATGCGACCAACTGACACTAAGAATACAACAAACTAACATCCAAAAAGAAGGTGCAGTGGCTCAATGCGACCAACTGTCACTGAGAATGACGACAAGCTTATTCAAGGTGAATGCACAGCGGCTCTATGCGACCAACTGACATCGGAAATGATAAACATAATATTCAAAGTGAAAGCGCAGCGGCTCGATGCGACCAACTGTCACGGGAAATAGGAATGACACAAAATTCAATGTGAATGCGCAGCGGCTCGATGCGACCAGCTGACACTGAAAATGATAAACATAATATTCAAAATGAATGCGCAGCGGCTCGGTGCGACCAACTGACACTAAGAATAATCAACAAAATAAACATTCAAAGTGAATGCACAGCGGCTCGATGCGACCAACTGTCATTGAGAATGACAACAAGCTTATTCAAGGTGAATGTGCAGCGGCTCGATGCGACCAACTGACACCATGAATAACAACAAAATAATCGAAGTGGAAGCACAATAGGTCCGAAACATATTGACACTAAAAAAGAAAGCCAAGATACACTCAAAGTGAATGCGCAACAAGTTTTTTTTTTTTTTTTATTTTTATTTTTATTTTTAAAAAAACGGTTGACACTAAGAATGATAAAAACAAAGTAGTCAAAATATTCAAAAACAGTAAATTAGCAGGTTCAAATGTAACTGCCGATACCGGGGATAAGGAAGGAAATCACAGTGATTTAGTAGCGGCTCTATGCGACCAGCTAGCATTGGGGATAAAATGCAGATCACCCAAAGATAGATCAACGGCTCTAAGCGACCGGCTAACGCAAAGAAGTAACAACAAAATATGTTGGAGTTTTCAAATAAGATAAGACATCCAACCTCTGGAAATTCCTTCAGGAACCAATCAGGAGAAAGGTACAAGTATGTGCCAAAATCAACTGGACTTGGATCTAAGCAAAAGGTTTCAGGACCTACTTAAAAGATTTGTGCCAATGACAATTGGACTTCAAGGAGACACGGTGGTCATAAAGACAAATGCCAAACACAATTAGAGTTCCACTAGGGACACCAACAATTACTGGGGACAAAAACATTGGTAAACCAAACTTCGGGTACCAACAACAATGAATTTCCAAATTGAACACTAATGATATCTGGATTTGGATATGGACAGACGACAACTGGGGAAAGACAAATGCTAATGTCAAATGCGCATGATTGAGCATGATGCGAATGATCATGATATGCAAATGTTGACTCAAAAGAGACAAAGAGTTTTGACAAGACTCAAAGAGGAGTAGGCTCTCAACACCAATACTTAGATGAGCAATATGAAAAGCACTGGAGAGATGTCTTCGAACTTGGGAATCATGCTTGGTCCAAGGATCCATCCAAGAGTGTTATCAATTTTGAACTTCTATGGGGATTTCTGTAATAATAGTATAAAAGTGTTGTTGCAAACCAGGACTTCTTGGGGAAACAGAAGGTTTTTCCAATTTTCCCAAAGTCAAAGAAACTTGAAAGTTTTTTAGTATGTTTTCAAAAACATTTCCTTAAAAAAAAAAAAAAAAAAAACTTGTCGTTTTCAGAGTTAAATTGTAATCAGGTGATGGCATTTTGCATAACAAAAGAAAATAAGAAACTGAACAACAAAATTCATAGGCAAAGTTTGTATTTTATTCAAGAATGGTAGCTTGCCAATGGCAAAAAAAACTCCATGGAAAATTACAATTTGAAAATGGCAATGGGGGAAAGGTCTACATTGAATCCAACGACCACTACAATCCCTAATAACTAAGACTGCCCGACACCTTGCTTCCGACGAGAGCAATTGGATCGATCTTCCAGTATGATTCTTCAGTAATGGTAAACACCATCTGATACAGTCAAATGCCTTTGTCCCTAACTTTTGCCTGGACCGCCCTTTCGGGTTTTCAATCCACCGGGACGCTCTTTTTTGCCTAAGCCGCCCTTTCGGGTTTTCAACTTAGCGAGCTCTTATTTTTTCATTTTTTTTATCCCTAACTTTTGCCTGGATCTCCTTCATAGGTTTTGATCCACCGGGATACCCATTTTTGCCTAGGTCGTCATTTCTGGTTTTCGACCTATCGGGTTTTATTTAGGCATAATATTTTTTGACTGCATCAGAATTCACCGGGTGCTTCAGCTGTTCACCATCCATAGTTGTAAGGATTAAGGAACCTCCGGAGAATGCCATCTTCACAACATATGGGCCTTCATAGTTAGGACTCCATTTTCCATGCATGTCTTTGTGGACTGGCAAGATTTTCTTGAGTACAAGATCTCCTTCTTTGAATTCTCGGATACGGACTTTCTTGTCAAATGCTCTCTTGATGCGCTTCTGGTACATCTGGCCATGGCACATGGCAGTCATTCGCTTCTCATCAATGAGGTTCAGCTGGTCGTATCTGCTCTGGACCCACTCGGCTTCCTCCAGTTTGGTTTCCATCAAGATTCTCAGAGATGGTATCTCTACTTCAATAGGGAGAACTACATCCATCCCATACACCAGAGAGAAAGGGGTTGCCCCTGTTGAGGTGCGAACTGAGGTTCTGTATCCATGTAAAGCATATGGTAACATCTCATGCCAATCTTTGTAAGTTTTTACCATCTTCTGCAGAATCTTTTTGATGTTCTTGTTTGCAGCTTCAACAGCTCCATTCATCTTCGGACGATACGGAGAAGAGTTATGATGTTCAATCTTGAATGTCTCACACAACTCTTTCATTGTTTTGTTGTTCAAATTGGTCCCATTATCTGTGATGATTCGGCTTGGGATTCCATAACGGCAGATAATTTGGTTCTTGATGAAACGTGCAACCACTTGCTTTGTAACATTGGCGTAGGAAGTTGCTTCTACCCATTTGGTGAAGTAGTCGATTGCGACCAAGATAAACCGATGGCCATTGGAAGCTTTAGGCTCAATCGCCCCTATCATGTCAATGCCCCACATTGAGAAAGGCCAAGGCGATGATAGAACATTCAAAAGTGTCGGAGGTACGTGCACCTTGTAGGCATAGATCTGACATTTATGACACTTCCTGGCATACTTGAAACAATCTGATTCCATGGTCAACCAGAAATATCCAGCTCTCAAAATCTTCCTGGACATGGCATGTCCATTGGCATGTGTTCCAAATGATCCTTCATGGATTTCCCTGATCAATAAGTCTGCTTCGCGCTTGTCCACACATCTGAGCAGAATCATATCATGATTTCTCTTGTAAAGCACATTGTTGCTGAGGAAAAACTTGGACGCCAATCTTCTTAAAGTCTTCTTGTCTAGATTTGTTGTGTCAGCTGGGTACTCTTGATTCTGCAAGTAGTTCTTGATGTCATAGAACCACGGTTTCTCATCAGTTTCTTCTTCGACCAGTAGGCAGTAGGCTGGTGCAGTTCTTCGCTCGATTGTAATGAGTGGAGCTTCATTAAGAAATCTGACTTGAAACATAGAGGCCAGCATAGCCAAAGCATCTGCAATTTGATTTTCTGCCCTTGGAACATGATGGAAAGTGACTTCGTCAAAGTATTTAATTAACTCCACAATGTGGGCCCGATAAGGGATCAACTTCTCGTCACGGGTCTCCCATTCACCTTTAACTTGGTAGATTACCAAAGCTGAGTCTCCATATACATCAAGAATTTTGATTCTAGTATCGATTGCAGATTCGATACCTAAAACACACGCTTCATACTCAGCAATGTTGTTTGTACATTCAAAGCACAATCTAGCCGTGAAGGGAGTATAGCCGCCATCGGGATTCATCAAGACAACCCCCACACCATGCCCCATGTAGTTAGAGGAACCATCAAACATCATCTTCCAACGAGACCCTGGCTCGGGACCTTCATCTGGACCTGGAACTTCACAGTCCTTTATCAACATAATGTCCTCGTCCGGAAACTCGAATTTCAAAGGTTCATAATCTTCGACAGGATGATCAGCAAGGTATTCAGATAAAACACTGCCTTTAATGGACTTCTGGGTTACATACTGGATATCATACTCGGATAACAACATGTGCCAACGGGCGAGTCTTCCAGTCAAAGCAGGCTTCTCAAAGATGTACTTTATTGGATCCATTTTCGAGATCAACAAAGTAGTATGACAAATCATGTACTGCCTGAGGCGTCTGGCCGCCCATGCCAAAGCGCAACAAGTCTTCTCTAAAAGCGAATATCTGCTTTCACAGTCTGTGAACTTCTTGCTTAAGTAATAAATGGCGTGCTCCTTACGACCAGTCTCGTCTTGTTGGCCCAATACGCAACCCATAGAACCCTCGAGCACAGTTAGGTACATGAAAAGAGGCTTCCCTGGAGTAGGTGGGATTAAGATAGGAGGTTCTTGCAGATAAACCTTAATCTTCTCAAAAGCCAGTTGACAATCAGGACTCCACTCAATTGCTTGATTCTTCCGGAGTAACTTGAATAAAGGCTCACAAGTAGCAGTCATGTTGGAGATAAATCTGGAGATGTAGTTCAATCTTCCAAGGAAACCTCTGACTTGCTTTTCTGTCTTGGGAGCTGGCATCTCTTAAATTGCTCTGACCTTATCTGGATCTACTTCAATCCCTTGCTGACTAACAATAAAACCAAGTAACTTTCCTGATCGGACACCAAAAGTACACTTAGCTGGATTCAGACGCAGTTGGAACTTTCTGAGACGCTCAAATAACTTCAAAAGATGATTCAAATGATCCTCCTCACTCTGTGATTTGGCAATCATATCATCCACATAAACTTCTATCTCTTTATGCATCATATCATGGAAAAGGGTGACCATTGCCCTCTGATAAGTGGCTCCTGCATTTCTGAGACCAAATGGCATAACTTTGTAACAATAAGTGCCCCATGGTGTGATGAATGTAGTCTTTTCCATATCGTCAGGATCCATCTTAATCTGGTTGTATCCTGAAAACCCATCCATGAAGGAGAAAACAACAAATTTAGCAGTGTTGTCAACCAAAGTATCAATATGCGGAAGAGGGAAATCGTCCTTCGGACTGGCTTTGTTCAAATCCCTATAGTCCACACACATTCTGACTTTGCCATCCTTTTTAGGGACTGGCACAATATTAGCTACCCACTCAGGATACTTTGCAACTGCAAGGAATCCAGCATCAAACTGTCTTTTGACCTCTTCTCGAATCTTCAGAGCCATGTCTGGTCTTGTTCTTCGAAGCTTTTGCTTTACGGGAGGACAATTTGGTCGAAGAGGTAACTTGTGGACCACTATGTCTGTGTCTAAACCGGGCATATCCTGATATGACCATGCAAACACATCTACATACTCTCTGAGAAGCTTGACCAATCTTTCTCTGATGTCTGCCCCAAGTGTTGTACCAATCTTGACTTCCTTCTCGTCTTCATCAGTGCCAAGGTTGATGGTCTCAACCTGCTCTTTATGTGGTTGGAGCTCGGTGTACTCATACTCAACTAATCTTGCCAGTTCTTCGGGAATGTCACAATCTTCCTCACTTTCATCTTCCGCTTGGTAGATGGGCGAATCAAAGTTAGGAGAGAATGTGGAGTCATTGGATTCAACAGGGTTTTCATTTATTCTGCATATGATAATGATTTGCTTTTATTAAAAGGTGGAAAATAGAGAAATGCAAGAGAAAAAGCTTTTTTTTTTATTGGTTTTGAAAGATTGCCATCTTCTTTTAAAAGTGAAAACAGAGAAAAACTGTAAATGATCAAAATAAGAGTTTAACAAAATGCCTTCATTGATAATAACTTTGAAAATGAGAAGGGGCCCTACAAAATACTCCCATAGCCTTGGGCAGAGCTAGGGAACTTTGAAAACATTTAAAACAATAAATTACTTTGACAATGGAAAAAACTCTGGGATCTCGACTGCCTCCCAATTGTCCAAGGCTTCTTCACACCGATACACCAAATGATTCACATCTTCATCTTCAGAAACTCCATCAATTGCATTGATCTGATAGCCAGCACTGGAAAACACTTCTTGAATGGTCTTTGGACGTCCTCTAACGGAGGTTGAAGCTCCTTCCTTCACATGAGTTGGTTTGTAACCCAACCCGCAGCGATCTAGCTTCTGTTTGACTTCAATGACATCACCCCAACCTTCATAGCTTCTTTCTTCAATAGTGGAAATGGTACTCTTCAGCGATGCAAAAGATGGGATACCCTTCCCTTTTGGTTCCTCTACTTCCAAAAGAACAGCATTGGCTATCTCAAGAGCTTGGAAAGAAGTTTCCAAAGCATCTTCATCAGCCTCAATATAGCTAAAGGATGAAAGGTTGCTAACCATGAGATCTTCTTCCCCAGACACGGTTACCAGCTTATTATCGACTACAAACTTCATCTTCTGGTGTAGGGTAGAAGTGACTGCCCCAGCAGCATGGATCCAAGGTCTTCCCAGCAAGCAACTGTAATTAGGATTGATGTCCATAACCTGGAAAGTGATTTTGAAGACCTGTGGCCCAATCAAGATTGGTAGGTCTACTTCTCCAATAACAGTCCTCCTTGACCCATCAAAAGCTTTTACAATCAGTGCACTGGGCCTCATCTCTGCCCCTTGATAAGATAACTTAGCAAGTGTTCTTTTCGGCAAAACATTCAATGAAGATCCTGTATCCACCAGAACTCTTGCTAGAGTATCCTCTTGACATTTCACAGATATGTGGAGAGCACGGTTATGGTCCAAGCCCTCCTTTGGAAGATCCTCCATACTGAAGCTGAGATTGTTACATGCAGTGATATTGGCAATGACCCCATCAAACTGATTCACTGTTATATCATGCGTAACATGTGCTTGAGCTAGCAACTTCTGAAGCGCACTTCGATGAGCCGGAGAATGCATAAGAAGTGATAGGATAGATATTTTGGAAGGAGTTTGATGTAGCTGATCAATAACCTTATAATCACTCTTCTTAATGATTTTGAGAAATTCTGCATCCTCTTCTCCCAAGACTACTTCTTTATCCTTGTTGGCAACAGCTGGAATGACTTCTTTAGGCGGAGCCGTATTGGCTTGCTGATAAACACGGCCACTGCGAGTTAAACGACCCGCACCCGCTATGTCAGCACTTGCCACTTTTGAACTCTCTTTCTGACTAGCTTTACCAATCTTCTGATGAACTTTCCCTGTATCATACTTCCATGGAACTGCTTTAGTGTCCTCATAAAGGAAAGGGTTACTCCTTTGTTCAAATCTTGGCTCAGGTATATTGAAAATTGGCACCACAGATTCTGGAGTATTGAAGATAGGTTGAGCTCCTGAAGATTCAGGCAGGTTGAACACTGGCACCCAGGTAGAATCAGATTCAGGAAAGTTGAAAATGGGTTCAATCATTGCCACTTCATTCTTCTTCATATGACCGCTCACTTGTAAGACACCTTCATCAATCAAAGCTTGAACATCTTTTAAGACCAATTCACATCCCTTTGGACTATCAACACAACCTTCACAATTCTGATGACAACTCTTCAACATACCCGCCTCCACTAATTTTGCATGGAAGTCTCGAAGTGGGGTCTTGATCTCTGTGGCATTGAAAATCAAGCCTTCTTCGGACTCGTCAACAATGGCATTTATAGACCCATGCTTGGGTAAAGGATTATCTTTGACATTCGGACCAGTATTCCCAAATGACAGAATGTTCTTCTCCATCAAATCTTTCACGATGTACTTCAAAGCATAACAACCCTCCAAATCGTGCCCTGGGGCACCTTCATGGAATAAACAGTGGGCATTTGAGTTGTAATTTGGTGGGAGCGGATTTGGTGGAGGACCCAATGGCCTTGGAGTAACCAAACCTTTCTTCAGCAGTGAAGGATATAACTCAGTATAAGTTATAGGGATTCGAGGATTAGGAGGCCTTCCACCTGGTCTTCTGTTCTGAAAATTGGGATTTAGATGAGGAGCTGGAGTCCTCTGCTGGTAGGCTGAAGCATTGGGTGCTTGTTGATAGCCTGGATTGTTGAGCATTGGTTGATAAGGTTGAATCATTGGAGCCGCTTGTTGATACATAGGTGCTGCTTGAGTTGGCCGATACATCGGGACTTGCGGATTAAATGACGGTTGGACCGCCGCTACATAAGGATGTTGGGCATACTGTTGTTGATGAGCATGCTGCCGTTGAGCCATAGGTGGAGGTCTCTGCCAAAGCGGATTTCTTCTTTGACTTGTCATTATGGAATTTGTCTCACCCTCTTTCTTCTTGTGGAAGTTGCTGGTAAATTTCTTGACATTACTTCCACTGCCAGTGCTGGAGCTGCCAGATGCACCACTCATCTTTCCACTTTTCAAACCGAGTTCTACCTTAATTCCCACAGCCACTAAATCAGAGAAACTAGCAGTTATGCTTCCCACCATTCTCTCATAGAATTCTGGTCGCACAGTGTCAACAAACCAGTCAGCTAATTCTTTTTCAGTCAATGGGGGCTCTACTTGAGAAGCGGTCCCTCTCCACCTCTGAGCATACTCTTTAAAGGATTCAGACTCTTTCTGGGACATGCTTAGCAATTGCCTCCTATCGGGAGCAAGGTCCATGTTGTATTTGTATTGCTGGATGAAAGCATCTGCCAAGTCTTGGAAACTGCGAATCTTCGACTGGTCTAGCGTTAGATACCATTTGGAGGAGATTCCCTTCAGACTGTCCTGGAAGCAGTGGATCATTAATTTATCATTGTCCACCTGCGCAGCCATTCTTCGATAGTACATCAAAAGATGGTTCTTGGGACAAGTTGCACCCTCATACATATCAAAAGTGGGTATCTTGAACTTTGGAGGTATTACCAATCCAGACACCAGACACATCTCTCTGGCAGCAGCCCCAAAGATCTGGTCACCTTCAATTGCTCTTAACCTTTTTTCAAGGGTATCAAAATTCTCTTGCATCTTCACATGTTTCTCATCTCCGTTTTCAGACATATCTGGCGCTTCATACCCCTGATGGTCATTAAAGTACGGTTGAGCACGGGTGTGCACAATGTCTTGTGTAAAATTAGCAACTGCATGATTCTCTTCATTAGTCACAGGAACAGTTTGTTGAGCAGCAAATCCATGAGGAGGAGGCACAAAACCTTGGAAGGGAAATGCCATGCCCTGAGAAGGAGGTGCGAAACTTTGAGAAGCTAAACCTTGGGAAGGAGGGAAGAAACCCTGAGCAGCAAATCCTTGAGAAGCAGGAAAGAAACTTTGAGTAGCAAATCCTTGGGAGGGAGGGAAGAAACCCTGAGCAGCAAATCCTTGGGAAGAAGGAATAAAACCCTGAGCAGCAAATCCTTGGGAAGAAGGAATAACACTCTGAGAAGCAAAACCTTGAGAAGGAGGGAAGAAACCCTGAGCAGCAAATCCTGAAGAAGAAGGAATAACACTCTGAGAAGCAAAACCTTGAGAAGGAGGGAAAAATCCAGGAGGAAACCCAAAAGGAGACCAGGTCACAGGGGTAGTGACTGATGACGTAGGCTCGGTCGTTGCAGTGACAATTTCAGTCGTTGCAGTGACAATCTCTGACACCACAGTCTGCTGGGTATCCATCTTCGCTCGAATAACCTGCAACATTTCCATCATCTGACCCATATCTCCACGAATATCAGAGAGCTCTTCGTTAACTCTGTCCATCTCTAGGTCTCTTTCAGCCATCCTCTTTCTGGCTTGAGCTCGAGTGTAGTATTTGCGTGAGAGCCTCAGTGTGAAAGCTGGAGAGCAGATGACGGGAATGAGTTTTATGAAAAAATGCAAATGCAATGCCAAATGTATGAGTGCAATGCGAAAATAAATTTTATTCAAGGAACATAAGAAACAATTTGCAAATACCAAGGAACACATAATGATCCAAAAGGATATGATTTCATTAAATTCAAAAAGTGATACAAAGTCTTGAGTACATCTTCAAAAATCCCAAACAAAGCTTAATAAAGACAAAGACAAAGTCCTAAGGAGATTCTCCTAAAAGCCTCAAGTTGAGCTTCTCGATTTGTGCCTTCATCTGAGCCCTTTCAAGCATAAGTTGATCCACGATCGACTTCCAAGAAGCGTCCCCTTGAGTGCTGGAGGAAAATAAATCCTCTTGTGCTTTCCTTTTCTTGCTGGAGAGCTCTTCTTCTTCCTTCATCTTCAGCTGTCTTCTAAGTTCTTCATTCTCACTACTGATGATCTGATGTCGATTCTTCCATGCATTCTTCTCTCGAAGCTCTTTCTCCAAATCAATCTTCAGCTTCTCTGCATCATCCATAAAGATCATAATGGGTTTCTTGAAGGTCATAGGATCCTGGCGAGGGTAAGGCATCTTCAGACTGATTGCCCTATCTCGTACCCATTGGAGATAGGGTTCCATAGAAACACAATTCGGCTTTCCCAAGCTACTCCTCCCCTTCCTATGGATGTACTTCCAAGCTTGCATAATCTGTTTCTTGAGCTCTGGTTCTTCGTCATCCTTAAAGAAAATTCCTTCCACTTCAACACTCTTAGGTTTGTCCTTCAACGGATACCCGAGTTGGCGGCGAGCCAAAACTGGATTATAGCTGATTCCTCCCTTAGTGCCAAGAAGAGGCACATTAGCAAAATCACCACAGCTATCAATAATCAATGCTCCATCATAAACACGATTGTACCAACTAATGTCCGAGTGAGTAAGAGACATGATCCTTTGTGACCACCACAAACCATCCTTAAGGTTCCAAAATGAAGATGACTTAGGCAAGTGCGAAATAAACCACTCGTACAACAATGATGCACAACAAGTAATCATCCCTCCCTTATGGAGATTCCTCAGATGGATGGAATGGTACGTGTCTCCGAGCAAAGTAGGGACCGGGTTCTTCTTCAGAAAGATTTTGATGGCATTCAGGTCGACAAAGTCTTCAAAGTTTGGGAAAAGCAGCACTCCATATATCAGCAGAATAAAAGTCGCCTCAAAAGCTTTCATATCCTTCACATCAACAAAACTCTTGGCCTTTTCTATCAGAAACTTTGTAGGGAATCCAAAAATCTTTCCTTTATAGGTCATATTTGCCTTGACCTCAGGAACACTCAAATATGTCGCCTTTGCAATCTCCGCTTCTTCAGGGTCCTTCTCTAGAACAGGGAAAGGAAACTCATCCTTAACACGTGATCCCACCAGAACTGAATACTCTTCCAAAGTAGGCGCCAATTGGTAATCAGGGAATGTAAAACAGTGGTAGAGAGGATCATAAAACTGGAGCATCACAGAGAGCAACCTTCCGTCCCACTCAGTCTTAAGCAAGGCTAAGAGTCTCCTATGCTTCTCCATGAAGGCTTCTTGATCCAAAACCAAATCTCTTAATTTCCTTAGGTCTTCGAGTTTGGGAGTTTTGAATGTGTACTTGACAGTCTTTCTTCTTCCAAAGTCCATGATGATACCTATGATATTTGCAAAGATAGAGTTTCTAAGTTCCTTGAATAAAAATGGTAAAATGATGCTTCATGATGCGTGAATGCAGCAAACACAAACAAGGCTTAGGTTCAAAGCTTGCATGAGGTCAAAGGTTCAACCCTCCCAAAAGGTATGTACTATGAGTTTATTTGTACCTGTACAACGGGTTCTAAAAGTTCCCAGAATCACTGTCCCATCTTTCGGATATTATCGACTTCCCAACTCAACTTGGTAATCAGTAATATTCTCAAGAGAGTCTCATCCGAGTGCAGTATCGCGTATCAACTATTTCGGATTTGCACCCTCATAGTCATCGCACTACATCCCTAAAAAGGCCAAGTGGGGGTAAATGTTCTACGGTCCTCAGCATTAATGGCTCTCAAGTCGAATATAGTAATGTTTTCACGACTGAACTCGATCAACAAAACTACATCCGAGGAGGCCTCCGCTGAGTGGTGGTGTCTCAAGTCAACTTGGTCGGGACTCAACTCCCTACAAGCCTTCTTGAATATACCACCGTCCTAACTTATTTGCACTCAAGTCCGGGTTAGGACTTATCTCACCACACATGGAACACCCAACAAAAATCCAAAATAATAACAAGCAATACAACAACAAATATACAAATATACAAGGTGGGCTTAACCCTCAAAAATAGTGTCCCCAGTGAAGTCGCCATTTTCTGTTGCGGTGAGAATCGGATACCAAGCTATTAAGTGAGCTTGAATCGCAAAACATTTATGTTCACCACCGACTTTAATTTAATCCAAAGGGAAAAGGGAAAAAGATCGTAAAAACCCTAAATGAGGAGAAACTAGGTTCGGGGGTTGATTATACCTAGGGAAGGTGTTAGCATCCTAAGCATCCGCAGTATCCTACGGGAACCTCTTGTTAATATTCATGTTATTGTTATTTATTGCTTGCTAAAATTATGGGAACCTAAGGTTTTATTTCTAATGGTGCTCGCACAACATCGCATCGATGCCTACGTATCGGGTATAGAATCAGAGCACTCGTAGTTCTCCTAAGGATTAACGAACACTTGGTTACGCTCGAGGTTCGCGGGGAAGGTAAGTGTTATGGCAAACACTCACGTGACTTTAGGAAAGTCACAAAAAGTTCTAAAATAAAAAGTCCTAATGGCTAAGGTCAAAGAGATAACTAGGGATGGCTAAACTTCCTATGACATTGAGTCAACTGCAGGAGTCTTTCCCTTTTGGATTGAAAAGCATAAACAAAAATAAATAAATGAGGGTGCAAGCTCCTAAGTCTAAGGCATAGGGTGCAACTTGCAAAAATAAATTGGATAAAGTAAATGGAAATGCGAGGTAAAAGGCTTAATAACCGGGCTATGACTCGATATATGGATCGAGAATGCTGAGGTGGAAAACAAGCGTGGTGCGTCAATTTGTTTAAGTTGAAAAGCTGTGAAGTGTAGAGATTGTGCAGATGGCGATCGTAAAACGACCGACTTACGTGTGTGAGTGAAGTGTATGTGAAGTTCACTTGGCGTTGGACCAAGGATTATTTTCTTGAAAATTATTGTTAATATGGTGTAAAAGTGCGAGAAATAAATAATAAAAAATAAAGTGAGAAATTGAAATAGAATAAATTAAATAGAATAAGTTAAATAGAATAAAAATAAATAAATGAATGGTCTCATATTGGTCACGATTAATCGGAAACGATTTATCGTGACTTTTTGTCATATCATCGGCCCCGAACTAAACCCATAAACCACTAATCTTGAATTCATTTTACATTAGTAAATAATAATATAATTATATAAAAATATATAGAAAGAGAGAAAAAAAAATAGTAACATTTCAAAAAAAAAAAAAAAAAAACGTTAATATAAATGTATAAAGAAAAAATGCATCTTAAAAAACAAATCATGGTTTTTTGATAAAAAATAATATAACTAGTAAATATCAAAGTTATTAATAATAATTAGCAAATGGCAATGAATAAATATTTGGGGAATGAACAACTATCAACAGTCACATGGTATATTGAAGAGAAGATTAATAAATCAATAAAATCGTACCACACATCCACACATATCACTTAATGATATTAAATGAATTTAAACAAAAAATAAATAAAATAGAAATTCAAAGCAACATTTAAATAAAATTCAATAATAAAAAAACGGAAATGCCTTTTTTTTTTACCAACCAAAAAAAATAAGCATTAAAGAAAAATACCAGCCCAAGATCAATTCACAAGATAAATATATTTGAACAAAATTAACACATTTAAACTAATTATCTAACAACTATATAAAATATCAAAATCTAGGAATATAAAAAAGGAAGAAGAAATAAGAGAAAAGAGGGGTGTCTAAACAGGAACAGGAAGTGTTGAAAACAACTAATGGCCCGGAGACTTAATCTATATAAAAAAAAACTATCTTAAACCTAGTAAATAAATAAAGTACTAAAACCTAAAATATATAAAAATAGGAAGATGTTGCAAACCGTGTTTGTCTGCTTTAAACCGTGATAGATTTTCCTCTCCTCATCAAAACAAATCAACAAAAGTGGTTATTGTCTCTCTCATGATAAATTCCTCTCTCACTTGCGTTTACCTCTCTCTGTCTCGCGATTTGGTTCCGGCGGCGAGGGTTTCGTCGGATAACTCTCCCTCACGACTCTCTCTCTCTCAATCAGTGGTGATTTGGGTGTTCGTTTTGGCGGAAGTTCCGGCGGTTCTCTCACGGTGATGGTCGCGGAGGAGATGGTGATGGATTTTGGGATGGTTTAGGGGCGGTCGGCTGGGGCTTTGAAGGTGAAGGAGGGTTCCGCGGAAGGGTGATGTTTGGTTGACGATGACTTAACGACGATGGGTTTGAGGAAATTCGGTTCACGGGTTCGGTTTTCACGGCATGTTCTTCATTTTTTGCTTCGTGCAAACTTTCACAGTTTGATTCAGAATTGGTTTTGGGTGTTTGTGGGTATGAAGATTTGAAGGGTTGAGAACGTTTCTGATTGTTTGTTTGGTGTTGGTTTGCGAATGACTTTTTGGTTTGTATGTTTGAGTTTTCTGCTTGTGGTGAGTTTTTGATTTCAGATTTTGGATTCGTCTCTCTCATCTCATGTTTCTCTGTTTGGTTATTTGTGTTTTCAGTTGTTGGTTTCGGCGAAAGGTGTTTGGGTCGCGGCTGTGGCTTGCGGTTGGCTTTTGTTATTTTGGCAGGTTGTTGCTTTGTTGCAGGTTCGAGCGGTAGGTGTGTTGGTTTTGTGTGGTGAAGGGGCTGATGGCGGAAGCAGTTGCGAAAGGAAACAAGATGGAAGTTGAAGGTGATTTTGCGTGGGATGTGAGCGGTGTTTGGTTTACGATTTCTTCTGATTTTTCTTAACAGGTTTTTGGTTTCTGGTTTTAAAATGGTGGCTTGTTGGTTTGATTTTCATCTCAGCTTTTGTTTCCTTTTTGTTTTTGTGTATGATTGTTGTTTGTGAATCGGGTTTGTTTTTTTGAAGGGTTAAATTTGGTTCAGAGGCTAAGACAATGAGGGTGATTGAACGTTAAGCGCTGGCTGGTTTTACAGGGGTGGAGCTGGTTATGTTTGATTTGGTTTCTGTCTTGGTTGCAGGGTTACGAATGGTGGATGGTTTCAAGCAGGTCTTCAATGGTTTCGGAGCGGTTTGGGTCGAAGGTTGGTGGTTTGTAACAGTTCAAGGCTTCGTCAAAACAAGGTTGAAGGACGGTTCTGTGAAGGTTGTGTTCTCATTTTTCTGTGAGGTTGAAGGGCTTCGGTGTATGGGTGGTTTTCGGGTGAAGGCTTGTGATGTTCTGGTTTGTGCTGCGGATTTGTGTTTCAGTTTGTGTTTGACGGCGTTAATGATGTGGGATGGCCGGCGGTTTAATGGTATGGTCCAGATTCAATCTGCTTCTCTTTTCCATCTCTCTGCTTTCGTCCGACTTGGTTTGTGGACATGTTTATGCGGTGGATTTCGATTGTTTGGCAGTGAGGGTTTTGGAAGAGGTGGTTGAGGATGAAGGTTCTGAGTGTGAGTTTTGAAGAGTTGAGCGGTTTGAATGGTGGTGTGGTATGACGGAAATGAAAGTAATGAGGCATGAGGGTTATGGTTCTAGTGAGAAAAATGAAGAGGTGTGGTTGTTTGAGTGTTCGGCGAAGGGTTTTGCTTCAGGCTGATGGTGCGGAAGGTGGTGACTGAGGGTGTTGAGGAAGAATGGTTTTGTTTTCTATTTCTTTTCTGTGTTTTTGTTTTTTTTTTGTTTGAGATTATTGCAGTTTTGACAAAGTGAAAAGGGCGGCTGACTTGTTGTGTATGTCCTTTTTTGCAGAAAAAGGTTAGAGGAGGCTGCGGTTTACGTTGTTTGGCGGTAGAGGTGAGATAGCTTGTGAAGATTTAAGGAGGTTTGTGTCTAAAAAAAAAGTGTGTGTTGTGACTGATTTTAAACTTTCTTTTTTTGAAGTTTTTAACATTTAGTCTATTTTGCATACAGGCTTGAAATTGAAATAAGCTGAAAAATAATCCTAACTATGAACAAGTGCTAGAAAGAGGTGAAGTAGAAAAAAGAGATATTACCGACCCGAATGTTATCGGGGTGAAGAATCCGCACTGGTGAGTTTGTTTCTTCTCTTATTCTTGCTATTGCTCCTTGTTGCTACTGCTGATATTGATTGATGAAGTGGTTTTTTTTTGGATTTTTGTTGCTGTAACAGTTGTGATTTTGGGGCTGAAATAGTATGTAACAGTGGCTTTTTTTTATGCTGAGTTTTTGTGATGTAATAGTATGTTTTGATGCTGTTTTGGTGTTGTAGGCTGAATTTTTTTATGATTTGTGAGGGCTGTTTTTTGGGTTGTTTTGATAGTGTTTTGATGGCTGAATTGTAGTATTTCGTGGACTGGGTTTTGTGGGTGATGGTGCTGTTGATTTGTGTGTTGTTTCTGAGGTTGTTTTTGGCTGTAGCAGTATGTTTGAGGGCTGTTTTTGAGGCTGTAATAATAATGTGTTTTGTGAGCTATTCTGATGGATTTTTATTGCTGAATTTTGTGGTTGCTTGTAGGTGAAGGGTTTCAAAAAAAGGGACAAGGCCTGAATTTTGTGGAGGAAGTGGAGCAGGAAATGCAGGTTGTTGGTGGCTGCATGCTGCTGTGGGGGGCTGATTGGAGCAGGCTGAGATGCAATGTGGTCCTGCTGCATTTTGTATTTTGTGTGTCTTTGTTGTACAAAAATTTGTAATTGTAATATAAACAAATATTTTGGAATAAAATTGTATATTTACACTATGATTATGATTTGAAATTGAATCTCAATGTTGAAATAGGAACTTTAAATTAGAAATTAAATATGAACTTGAATTAAAAGTGAATTAAAAAAAAAAAAGACATTAAACTTAAAATTGAAAAATACTTAGAAACTAAATAATCACACTTGGAATTAAAATTGACTTAGAACTTGAGAAATAAACTTAGAGTTTGGAAAATAAATATGTGGATATGAATTGAAATGGAAAAATGGGATAAAACTTAAAACTTGAATTAGAAGTGAATAAAAAAAGAATTAAACTAAAAATTGAAAATAACTTAGAAACTTAAATAATTAAACTTGGAATTAAAATTAACTTAGAATTTGAGAAATAAATTTGGAACTTAGAAAATAAACATGAATTGAAAATAGAAATTGACATTAAATTTAGAAGTAACAACTTGAAAATGAAATAAAATTAAAAATTGAAGAATAGAAAATAAATTCAAAAATAAAACTTGAAAATGAAATAAAAATTAATTTAAAAATGCGAACTTGAAAATGAAAGGAAATAACGAATAAGTTTAGAAAAAATTTGAAAACGAACTAACAATTAAAGGTAGAAATTGAAATAAAATTTTAAAATAGGAACTTACAAATAGACACGAAAATAGAAATTAAAATTAAAAAATACGAAAATGAATTAAAAAAATCAAAAGTAAGAAAAAAAAGAAATTAAATTAAAATGGAAGCTAGAAAATGAGAAGAAAGCCACAGAAAATGAATCGGGAAAATTCCCTGCTAAATGCGATGAATTATGATGCGAGCAGTTAGGGGTAAAATTTGGGGTATGACAATGCCCTCTGAGGGGTCAAAATACAACACAAAAAGGAAAAGTACAATGGAATGAAAGCAACAACAAGCAAAAGTCAGACACCAAGACCAAACTCATCCTCCTGAACTTCCTTGAGAAGTGCTTCAGTCACAGGATCAGCCGGACGCTCTGTGAGATTCCTGATAAGGAGATTCCGGGTAGTAACTGCTGCGGTTAGCTTCTTGTGTTGACTCTGGTCCTTTGACCTCTTCACTCCAGCTCTAATCTTCAACTCTGAGATTTCTCTCTGGGCTGCTGCCAGGGCTTCCTGTTTCTCTTTTGCACTAGCTTCCAGCTGCTCAATCTTGTCCTGAGTCCTCTTATCTTCCAGAGTACGAGCTTCGGTGATCCGGACCCACCTAGCTTGACTCTCCTTCAGATACAAATCAGTCCTGGCTTTCTGGAACTGGGCTTCTTTGCAGGCATTCTTCAAGATCTGTTCTCCAGCCCTAGACTTCTTGATGTAATCCTCAGACTTCTCAATTCTGGCCAAGTGCTCCACTTTCAGCTTCTCTAACCTCTCAATATCCAACCTACCATCACTCCTCTCCCAGAGGGTCTTCTGTAGGGCCTGAGTCAACTTCTCATTTCTCTCCTTCAAATTCGCAAACTCCTCTAAACTGACAGTGACAGGAGGTGGTGCTGAGGATGGTCCAGGCATATCCTCCATGGTGAAGGGCATCCCAGAAAATTGAGCCCTGGCATGGGACCACTCATAGTACTGTGCTGATGCCACATTGTTGCACTTCCCCAGAATGGTTACTCCTTTAGTTTGAACATTGTCCCAGGCCCAGGCTGCCTGCCTGACAATAGCCAGATTAGGTTTGTTCTCACAGTGAAGAGTCTCAGCCAGATCTTGTACTTTAGGAGTGTGGACCAGTGCATAGCCCAGTTGTCTTTTGAATAGCAGAGGGTTGTAGTTGATACAACCCTTAACTCCTATCAGGGGTACATTGGGAAACTGCCCACAACTGGCAATGATGTCCCTGCCTTTTGTGCTTTGAGTGCACCACCTGATATCAGATGAGGTCAAAGCAGTGAGTCTTCTAGCCCAGTTTCTTTGCTGGTGAGGGTTCAAGAATGCATCAGTCTTTGGCAAATGCTTGAGCAGCCAAGTATGGAACAGGGGAGCACAACATCTCACTAATCTTCCCCTCTTCTTTTCATTCCTTTGGTGGACAGAGTAGTAGAAATCTCCCAGTAAGGTGGGCACTGGGTTCCTCAGGATGAAAAGATGGATTGCATTCTTACTAACAAACTTAGGCTCATCTGCAAATAAAATAATCCCGTATATGCTCAGGGCCAACAAAGCACTAACTGCTTTCCACTCTCCCAGAGAAGCCTTCAGGGTAGCTTGAGAGATCAAGAAATCCAGATGTAGACCAGAGATTCCAGCCTTAGTAGTCATATTTTGCCCAATCAAAACTGGCTCCAAATGCAATGCCTTTGCCACTTCTTCATTACTTGGAAAAGCCATCTCAGGGTTGAAGGGGACTCAACCCCTGATGGGTACACCAACCAATGATGAATACTCCTCTAACAAAGGGCCCAACTGAAAATCCTGAAAAGTGAAACACCTCAGAGGGGGATCATAGAACTGCAGGCAAGTATGAATCAAGCTCCTCTGTGAAGGGTCCAAATCCATAACCACATCAAGTATGCCTCCATAGTGTTCTCTGAACAGTGGTATATGGTCTGGAGTAATCAGGGTCTGAATCCTCCTGATGTCAGCTAGCTCAGGCTGAAAGAAGTGGTAGGAGATATTACTTTTCTTAGGTGCCATGTTGTTGAAGTAGAGTTGTGACAGGTGCTGATGATAATACTGAAAATGGGCCACTGACAGGCTGGTGCAGGTGACTGAAGCAGGTAGCTGATAGCTGAAGTAGATGCTGATGAAGATAGGTCTATGCTGATGATGGGGTCAAAACCAAGCCAAAATGAAGTATGGATACCCTGAAAAACAAATAAGCAAATGTTAAAATGATGCAATGATGATGCATGCTAATGATATGCAAGGGTTTGTGACTGAGCTGGATCTGATCAAGTTCTCTGATATAAGTCCAGGTATGTTCAAGAAATCCAGATGGAGGTTCAAAAGTCCAGTAACCAAGGTGGGGGACTCAAATAAAGAGTCACATGTCCAGGGTTAAAATCACAAGAACTGTCCCAAAATGGAGTACTCTTAATCAACACAAAGTAACAGGGTATGCTGAGGTCAGGGGTACCTGCAAACCTGTAAACAGCCCAACCCCCTCACAGGTAGTGTTCTAAAACAAGGATCCTCAGACTTGGATCAGTTATGAGAAGTGTAAACACTTCTAACCCGGAGGTACAGTGTTTACAATAACCATAAAAGTTCCTCCTCTAATTCACCTCAGTTTCTGAAGGTCAATACTAAAGGTCATTCAGACTTGGCAGGCTTCCCAGATAGCCCTAGCATTGCAGGAAATCTGCAACACAGAGTTCTCAAGAAGAAACCCATATCTGAACTGTGTTTCATATTCCCGCACCAGACCGAGATGGAATGGGAAAGAATATGAACCACTCTAGCCTAGGTGTCACTCAGGTCCCAGGTATAGGACCTTAACTCTCAATAGAACACCCACCCACCAAAGCAAACAAACAGATCCAGCCAGCACAGTATGACAATATGATATATGTAAAGCTATAAAGAAAGTAATAAAGCAACTGTACATAAAGCAGTAAATAAAACAAATATACAAGCTCAGATAGCACATAACACCCCAGTAAACACAAATCAATCAAGCGCTAGGAGGAACCCACAAAAAGAACCAGAAGCCCTGGTTGCAGTATAAGGGTCCCCAGCAGAGTCGCCAAGCTGTCGCTCCCACCAAACGAAGCCGGGTCAAATGGGGTACAGACGCGAACGGTCGGCGAAAGAGAACAATGAGAACACACAGCAGTGAACTCACTGGAAAAGAAAAGAGTCGCCAGCTAGGCATTTTTATCCCGGAGGAAAGGTAATGCTGCATAGACCTAGAAAGATATGGATAAGACGATCGCGAACCAGAGAGACTGAGAAAGGGGGTTGGTTACAACCTGGGAAGGTATTAGCACCCAGATTGTCCGCCGTACTCGACGGGATCCACGCTTAAAAGATTTGTGTTTAAAAGGGGTAGTGTCAGTGCAATCTGTGTATAAAAGAGCTGGAAAGAGATGTACAGGTGTCAGTGTAAAGGAAGTGTAGAGTGTATAAATGATGTGTCAGTGTAGGGATGAGAATGAGTTGCTCAAGATCATGAGGCTAAAAGAATGATGCTGGAAGGAGGGGGAATATACAGAGACTTTTGTTCGATAACTGTTAAGTTATGCCTACGTATCCTCTCGTGCAATGAGGAAGTCAGAACACCGTAGTTCGACCCAAAGAGACTGAAAGATGAATTGACTTGTGAACTGCTTACTTGTCTATGCTCAAGTGTATGACCTGTCTGGATCAGGTGCTAACTGTCTTGCATTAGACGGAAGAAGCAAGTTCTCGTTTGTGAGTGAAGGTGATGAGAAAAGAATCCCGAAGGAGACGATTATTGTTTGTTTTTGTGTTTTCAGTCTTTTATTGCTTTTGGAAGTTTGTCATAAGTTAATGAGCTTAAGCCTAAACCAATGGGTTAGTAAACTCATCACATCTCCCTCTGATTAGGGGTAATGAGAATACCTTAAGTGTGAAGTCAACTTCTCACACTTAATCACCTTTGATGTAGGGTTAAGATCATTAACCTACTTGTGATTATTTAGGTATTTTTGGGTGTTTTTGTTTAGTGTTAAGTAATGAGATTAAGCCACAATCAGGGATTAAACAGACTCATTACACCATCCTAATAGAAGGATAATAGATGAGAATGTTTAAGCTGAGGAAAGCTCCTCAACTTAATCCAGGATTAGGGATTAACTTCATGACAAAACAAAGCCTTTATTAAGTGGATTTTAGTTAATGATATGATAATGAAGTGAGTTTTAGGGTTTGTAAGACAGCTTGAGGGGGACTTGTCCATTAACACTAGGGTTAGTCCTTCTTAACCAATTAAGGAAGAATTAGAACCCTAATGCAAGGCCCAAGTTACAAGCTTGATGTCTTGATGATTATTAAGATGGATTGATTAAAGGAGTCAAACACATTAAGGGTTTAACACTTAGGATTAAAGTTATACACTCCATCCTAATAGAAGGATGCAGGCATAAGCTTAATCACAAAGCCTTAAAGCCTTTAGGGTTTAGTTCCTGATTATGAGATAAGAAGAGAAGACTCAAAAGAGACACAAAAGGTAAAACTAAGTGGGGATACTAATCAAAACCCTAATCATTGTCATGCTTGGTTGTTCCTAAGGTTTGTGGGGTTAACAAGAGAAATCTTCAATGGAACCAACAGGAAGCAGATGAAAGGATCAGGAGAAGCAAAGTAACTTGCTTCATTTAAGAAGACAAGTCACTTGAGGAAAGAAAGTGAGAAGAAGAAGAATGATCAAGCTCAATCTCAAACACAAAGTAAAATGCAGCAAGGATGCATAAGAGAGATGAGGAGAAAATTGTGAGAAGTGAAGGCAAATTCACTTCTCAAAGAACTTACCACCTGAAAAGTTAGTGAAAGGAATGCAATGCAATGCAAAATGAAATGAAATGGCATGATGTAAATCAAAACCAGGAGCACATACATGATGTTAATGATGCTATGGGATGGTGCAAACATGAAACAAGGCATGGGGATGATCATATGAACCAATGGATGCAAATGGAGCAAGTTTAGAACCATGAACACACATGAAAAGTTATGAAATGCAAATGACCTACAACATGGCAAATACATGAAGCAATGATCAAACATACTTTCAATATGTCTTAAGATGTCTAATGAACCAAAAGAATGCATAAAATGCTATGGCAAGTCAAGGTATGAATGCAAATGCAAGATGTATGCAAATGGAAGCCCAAATTAGGGTTTATGATCAAGGCATCAAACAAAAAACCAAAATCAGAAACAAACCTCAAGATAAAAAATTGAAAATGCATTTAAAGCAACCCTAATCCTATACAAACTCAATGCCCAAAGGAGGGGTCCCAACTCTTAACCTAATGTAAGTTATGATTTTCCTAAGTTTTCTAGGGTTTTAGGGTTCCTTAACAAGAAAAATGCCAAACAAATGAAAAATAAAAGATCAAATCATGGCCATTTAATCTCACACACTACATGATATGCTAAACACAATGCAAAAAGAATCAAAGTCCAACTCTCAATGGTTAGGCAGAAATGATTTTTGGAAGTTTGGATCAAAATAATGCCTAAAAATGATTTTTATTCCATGAAAAATTCTCAAGATGCATCAAGATCAAAAAAGAAATTTGGTTTGAGGGTTGGACAATGTTTCTAAATGGTTTTAAATGTTTCGTGAATTTTTTGGTGATTTTTGAATACCTAAAAGTATTTTTAATTAATTAATTCTCATTAATTAATTAAAAAATAAACTTTTAAATATTTAAAAATATTTTTTTAATGCAAAAAATAAAATAAAAATTATTTTCAGGTTGGGAAAATTATTTAGAACAAAAGTGCAAAGGGAAATATTTTTAAGATTTTTCTAGCTTTTTTAAAATAAATATGCAAAACAAATAAGAAAAATATGAAATTAAATGAATTTAATGGAAAAGTCAAGCAATCCAAAGGATAAGATTCAAAGTCAGAAGGCGGGAGTTGACTGGCGCGCGTTTGAGTGGCTAGGATTGATTCTGGCAAATTCAAATTTTAATCCAAATTAATTAATTTAATTAATCTGGATTAGGGTTTAATGAAAGATCTGGGCCATTGGTTCACGCGGGAGTCAACTAAAGTCAGCCAGATCAAGGGTTCAAATTCAAACTTGCATTAATTACGCTGGTTAACCCTAATCTTTTTCAGGTGGCCGAAGAAGACCTCCGGTCGTCTTCTCCGGTGGGAACCCCACCTGAAAATTCCTAAAACCCTCAAAACTTCACTAAAATGAAATCTAAGAGAACAGAAATCATTCCCACACCTCACTAAATCAAAACCCTAACCCAAAATTCATTTATTCTTCCTCAATCAACTGAATCGAAACAAAACATTTTTTAGGGCAAGAGTTTCAGAACAAGATTAAACTCTCATTTCTCAACCATTTCAGAAAATAAAAGCACCAGAGTGATCAGTGAATCATGAAGAACAACTTAAGAACTTAAAAATCCATTTCTGGAAAAAATGTTCATGAAGCTACCTGAGTTTGAAGCTTTTCAGTTTGCAACTTTCTGACCTCTTTTCTTTGTGCAATCCACTCCTTTTAGGCCCCTGACGACATCTTGATGCTTAGAGAGAGTTTGTGTTGGCTGGTTTGGAAGTTTGAACAAGTTCTGTTCAAGGTCAGGTGAGGATCGTGTTTGTGATTCTTTTGAGTTTCAGGTTGTTTTGAAGGGTGGTTTTTGTTCAGGGAGATGTGTTGAGAAGGTTTATGAAGTTTGTTTGAGTGTTTGTGGCCTGTGTTGTGTGTTTCGAATGCTTTTGCTCAATGGAGTGAAAATGTGAATGTTGTACTATGGCTGGTTTCAGGCTTGCTTGTTATGTGCTTTGGCTTGCATTTTCTTTGTATAAACAAATGCTATTGGTCAGATGAAGTGACATGTCCTTTTGTGATAGGTATGGGTGTTTTTGCAAAATGTCAACTTTTGTGTAAGAAGGGCATGGGCAACTTGCTAGCCTAGTACAACAAGGGGGTGCTGCGCAGCATGATGTGAGGAAGGGGCTAGGATGGTTCAGCAACCTAGGCAGCAAGTGGATGAGATGTTATGATGGATTTTGCAACTTGGTTCACTTTGGTTCTTATGAAAAGATCTTGTTCCAAAAACCATACAAATGTGTAATTCTTTGGTCCATTCTGAACTTTAGGTGTTGCATGATCATGTTATGTGGATTATAAGTGCATTTGATAGCTCTAGAACACTTGATCAAGTCATTTTGCAAAATACCTCTTTGGTAGAAACTTTGAAATTTTGTGATTTTAGCCAACTTTGACAAGCCATAACTTTTGATCAAAAATGAATTAGGTCATGTTCTTGTAATTTTTGAAAAGTGAATGATCTAATCTACAACTTTCATGACCAAAGTTTTTCCATTTGAAGCTTTCTTGGCTCAAAAAGTAAGGGTTGAAAAAGTTGCCTAAAATGACATTTTCATTAAAAGTCAAACTTGCCCAAAAAGTCAACTTTGCAAAAGACTTGAAATTCTTGAATTTTGTGAACTTCCAACTCCTTCCATGATCAAATAAAGATCATATACCATCAAAATGATGAAGAACACCCTTTGGTTGGGTCATTGGGGGCCTCAGATGCCCTGATTTTACACTGACTTGCTTGAAAAGTCAACTCTTGATCAGATGACTTCCCCATGGAATTTCCTCATGAAAATTTATATGCACACTCCCTATACCATATAGAGACCAATAGAAACAAGAATGACCAAAAAATTTGGAGTTATGGCCTCTGAAACCAAAACCCTAATTTCAGGTCATCTGCAGTTAAACCTGGCTCTGCTTCCATACCATTCTTAGTTCTTGTGATTTTTGACATTCTTGACTTTGAGAGGATATAATATGATACTTGAACATACATGGACCTCTTTGAAGTGATTGATGGCCTTTGGAGTGGCTCAAGAAACTCTTGGATTGCTCAGATCACAAATCCTAGATGCAGATGACTTTGAATCTATGCAGTGAATCAAAAATGTGGTATGAGATGCTATGATTGTGTTTATGCATATGAAATGATCACAAGCCATGATGTGAATGGGTGAGGGCAAATTTGGGGTGTTTACATTAGTCATTACCTTGGATGTGTGAGGGACAAATGAAGGGACATCTGTTATTTAGGCAACTGTAAGGTGTATAAGCAATTCGAAGGGACTTATCATCTTTATTCGAAAGGGACAAGATCATTACGAAGGCAACCATTAAGGGACTTGATCTTTTTATCTGTTAAGGGACTAGATGATATAAGATGAGGGACTTTGCTTTATACACCCTACTTGACCTTTCGTTTAGGCAACTTGAGAGGTAACCCTTAAGAAGTGAGATGGTGATCCAAGATCGACTTACGTGTGTGAGTGTACCAATTTAAATATTTATCTTTAAGTTAATGATCTAATTTCAATTTTAAATACAAACATGTTTTACACTCCCTATTTACTAACCATAGCATTTAAAATATAAATATTAAAAATCACTACAACTATTACATATTTAATACAATTACATTATAATAATTATTAAAATAAATTAAATAAGAAAATAAATAATAATAAATAATTGGGTTAGTAACAATAATAATAAAAATCATATAATATATAAATAAATGGGGGTTAGTAATAATAAAATAAATAAGAATAAAATAAAGAAATTAGCATAATAATGAATAATAAATTAAAAGTTCAATTTTAATAAATAATTATTTTTTTAAGATTAAGAAGAAAAATAAGCAATTCATACTATATACTAATTATTATAAAGATTTAATTTTATATATGCATGTTATGAAAAATAATGGTTAATTATAGTTAAATAAACATATTATAAAAATAAATTATATTTATAAGATTAAATTAGGAGTTTTTAATTATTTTAAGCATAATCTAAAATTATTTACATGATTTATATAAAACTATGGATAATGATAATATAAACAAATAATTAACATAAAGAAACATAATTAACATTGATATAAAAATATTTAGAGTTTTTTAGAAAAATATTATTAGGGTTAATCATATTAAATTAGGGTTTATGAAAATATTAGGGTTTATATGTTTAGAAAAATAAATTAGGGTTAATTATCTAATATAAATTAATTATACAAAATTATATAATATTAATAATATACAACAAGATAAATATTAAATAATTTTACTAATAAAGTTTAATTTTTGAAAAGATGAATTTTGAATTATAGAAAAGAAAATAATATAAACATTTTATTTTTATCATTTAAATTTATTTAACTATAATATAAACAAATTAAATAGAAAAACAAGAAAAAGTGAAAAACTTACCTGGGCTGGGATTCGAACCCAGTCCCTGTGCTTCCACACTCTCCAGACCAACAAGCCAGCCACTGGGCTACGCGCGCGCAGGTGATATAGGATGGATGCCAATGTGTTTTATTTCAAATCCTGTGGAAATCACAACAAAAACGAAATAACACAAAAAAGGGCCTGGGGGGGGGGGGGCTTCGAACCCAGGACCCTCTACCAACAAACACACACTCCAACCATCCAGCCAGAAGGGCGCACCTGATATATAATTCACAACAAATAATAATATAGTAAGTCTAATAATTAAATGAACTTTTGAACAAAAAAGAACCTGACCAAGGAATCGAACCCTGGCCCTCTATCATCACACACCAACGTCAAAACCAACTGAGCCACGCGCTCACTTTGAAACATAAACAGAAACAAATACATAATATTTTAAACCAATTTTTTGAATTAATTTTTCGCGCCACTGGTCTTCATCTTCAACCTTGGTACCTGCGAATTTTGCTGCAAAATTTCCTATGAACTTTCCTGCGAATAAAACCTGCCAATTCCGTATCATCATAAATATGTAAAATTTCATCAAATTGATCACATTATCATGATCCCCAGACATCACACAGTTCATTCATAGCTTTAGAATTAATTTATATTAGTTAAATTGAAGAATCCCAAATTTGATTCAGAAACCCTAGCAATGGCAACTTGCGGTTTAAGGCATGGTTCTTCAATCTTCTTGCCCAGAAATCATCTAAGCATCATACTCAACACAAACATACGGTTAGAATGCATTATTATTACACAAACAATCAGAATCGAAAAAAATAAGAACAAGAGCAATTTTGATTCAGTTTATGCAATTTGGGATGCTTTGGATGCAAATGAGTATTGAAAAAGTATCAGTGATGATCAAGGAGTCTTTTGCAACCTTCAAATTGTCTTGAAAGGGCTTGAGGAATGGAATCCGAATTTGAGTTTTTGGTGAATTTTTGAAAGTGGAAACTTACTCTTGAGGCAACAATTTCGTCTCCTATGCATTTGTGTGGTTTGTATACTTATAGTTGGATGAAACTAGGTCAAAAAATTGAATGGTTGTTTGGACTTTTTGATCTTTGAAGATTGAAAAAGATCATGACTTGAATTTCATATATCCTTGAATGAAACCTTTCTATCTTAATACAATCACCATCAATTGCATATCAATCTGATCCAATTCATGTTTATGACTTTCTAAAATCAAAATATATTTTAAATCTTCATATTTTATATTTTATTTGAATTTAAAATGATTTTTAATATAAAAAATCATAATAAATAAAATAAATAAAATAAAATTATGAAAATATTAAATAAATTTCGTGCATGATGTCATGGAACACCTTGGGTCACAAAAAGTTCAGCCCATTTGAAGAATTATGGTTTTAAGACCCTATTTTCTTCATAAACCACCCAAAAATTTCCCAACTTTGCAAGGGCACAAATCCTTAAATTTTAATGCTATGAGGGTGTTCTTGGACATTTTGTAAAGCTTAAAGAGTCCTCTAACCAACCCCATTGGTTTCATGTCCATATCATTTACCATTCTCAAGTTATGCCCTTTTGAAGTTGTTGACTTTTTGTTGACTTTCAAAAGGACCTATAATGTCTTAGCTCAAACCTTCCAAATGAAGCATTTTTGAGCTTGGCTTGTGAGACACAAAGTTGTAGAGAATTCAATTTCCTTCAAAATGAGCTTTGGATGGGAAAAATTTGATGAAGCATGTGAAAGTTATGGCTGGTCAAAGTTCAGTTGACTTTTCTTGTGAAAACCCTAATTTAGAAACTCCTGATTCTTGATGATCTGAAATCTCCTTGATGAATCATGATCAACCCTTGATCAAATGATTAATTTTACTTCATATACTTGATGTTGACAAAAAATCATGAAGTTTGACTTTGGTTTGACCACAGTTGACCTCAGTTTGACTTCTTAACTACTTTGACTGATTTTGACCTATCTGATCATCTGACTGAGCAAACCTTTGAGAAAAGTCTTGAAACTTGTCATGGGGATTATTAAACACATATAAAATGTTATGAAGCTCACTTTAAGTCTTGGAAGTCCATTTAGCTTGATTAAAGTCAAAACCCTAGTTTAGGATGCATTGCTTAGGAGGATGCATTGTCTGAGGGAATTGTCAAATCTTCTGACTAATTGTGAACTTTGTGAACCTTGTGAACCTCATAAGATCTCTTGTGAACCTTGTGAACCTCATGGGAGGTCTTGTGAACCTTGTGAACCTCATGAGGGGTCTTGTGAACCTTGTGAATCTCATGAAAGGTCTTGTGAACCTTGTGAACCTTGTGAATCTCTTAGCACACAAAGTCTTGTTTTGTGAGGGCAAATTTTGGGGTGCAATACTTTCGCCTATCATCCTCTGTTGATAGTGATCCTTTATTTTTCTGTCTTTCGCCTATCATCCTCTGTTGATAGTAATCCTTTTTTTCTGTCTTTCGCCTATCATCCTCCGTTGATAGTGATTCTTTATTTTTCTGTCTTTCGCCTATCATCCTCTGTTGATAGTGATTCTTTATTTTTCTGTCTTTCGCCTATCATCCTCTGTTGATAGTGATTTTATTTTTCTGTATTTCGCCTATCATCCTCTGTTGATAGTGATTCTTTATTTTTCTGTCTTTCGCCTATCATCCTCTGTTGATAGTGATTCTTTATTTTTCTGTCTTTCGCCTATCATCCTCTGTTGATAATGATTCTTTATTTTTCTGTCTTTCGCCTATCATCCTCTGTTGATAGTGATCCTTTATTTTTCTGTCTTTCGCATATCATCCTCTGTTGATAGTGATCCTTTTTTTCTGTCTTTCGCCTATCATGCTCCGTTGATAGTGATTCTTTATTTTTCTGTCTTTCGCCTATCATCCTCTGTTGATAGTGATTCTTCGTTTTTTTCCCTGTCTTTTGGCATCCATATCGACCTTGTTCGAGTGCCGATTTTGCCTTATCATCTTCGGTGATAAATGATTTTATTTTCTGTCACTCGCTTTATCATCCATCGGTGATACGTGATTTTTTTTCCTGTCAACTTGTTTCTTGCTATATCACCCATCGTTTCTAATTTTAATCATCTGTTATTTTCACAATTTCTTTCTTTTCGGACAAATTTGGAGTCTGTTAGTATATAATTATCTTATACCTTGAAAGTTTGAACGCGAGTCAGTTCATCTTACTCGGTCTAAGCCAATTCGATAGGGGCATCTGTCATACCCCAAATTTGTCCTACCCGCATCATTTTATTTTTCTGTCTAAACCGTTATTTCAAAAATCCGAAAATATGTAACATTTTATTTTTCGGTTTAATATTCGAAAAAAGAGTAAAAAATGCATTCATTCCTCTTTAAAAATAAAAAAATCACATCTTCTTTATTTTTATTATAAGCATTTTATTTATTTTTATCATTTAGTCATTATTCAAAAATTACAAAAAAAACTATCTCTTACTTTTATTATTAATATTTTTTTTACAATTATTGTTATTATTAGTTCTATTATTTATTAGTATTTTCATCTATTTTGTTTATTATTTCATATTATTATTTTATTATTATTAGTATAAATTTCATTCTTATTAGTATTATTATTATAAGATTTATCAAAAAAAATATAAAAAAAGAAAGAGAAAGTTTGGAATTGTCAAAATTATGGAGTATATATTTGTTTGTGCAAGTTTACTAATGGATTTATACTCGTTCCAGCGGATGGACTTGTGTTTGTGTACTATAAGGACTGGGGTTCGATTCTTGCCCCCATCCTTTTTCAAAATGGTTTTTATTTTAGTTTTTTCTATTCTTTTATTAGCACTATTCCTTTATTTTTTTATTTTATTTTTACTTTCTATATTATAATTATAGTTATTATTATTATTATTATTATTATTATTAGTAGTATTTTCTTCTCTATTTTTATTACCACTTTTTTCCATTATTAATTTCTTTTTCTTTCATTATTCTTAATCATCTTATTTTGTTAATATTAATTCCATTTTATTATTATCAATGTTTCTCCCAAATTATTATTTTATTATTATTATTATTATTATACAAAAATCAGCACACCATAAGTTAATTCCCTTTTTATCAGCACCAATACACCATCCTTGGTACAGCTAGCCTGGCCCACTCATTCCCACTCAACAACAAAATCCCATCCGCAGCATTCCCACAATGCAACCAAAACCTTGTAACAAATTCTTGTAACAAATCCAGCTCATCAAATCTTATCAAAATCTTTAGAGGAGATTCCATTTTTCAACTTCAAATCTTTCTATAAAATCAGCTCCCTGCATTACTCAAAGAAAAAAAAAAGGTGAAAAAATCACGAAAACTCAGAATCAAACATTTTCATCACACAAAACTCAGAATCAATCACGCTACCATCATCACAGCATCACCATTATTTTTCCTTCACTCTCTAAACTCATCAACAGTAATAGTCCACCTTCATCTGAAAACCACCATAAAACACCAACAAACACAAACCACGAGCTGAGAGGGAAGAGATTCGCGACGGACCAAAGGCAAGTCGAAACCGAAACCGTGTTGGTTGTGAGAGAGAGAGAAGAGCGGCGAGGGTGAGGAAGAGCTGAAGCGGAAACTGCAGAAACGCGTGACCTTGAGTGAAATCATGTGCGAGCCCATCACGAGTGAGCCTTGATTGAAATCCGCGAGAGATCGACGCCGAATGAGCCGCAAGCCACCGTGAGGTAGCGGTGTTCCTGCCTTTTTTTTCTTTTTCTCTGTCTTCACACGATGAGGTTATTGAGGGAGAAGAGGGATGCTTCGTTTTTCTTATTTATTTAAGATTCATTTCAATTTCATTTTGTTTTTTTATTTCGAAAAAAGGACCCTAGTGGGAGTGTTTTTGGGCTGTAGGCCTGATGTGGTTTTTCTGCTTTTCATTATCACTGATCCATCAATCTAACCCCTTTCTCTTATTCACTTACATTATTTATTTGTTTATTTATTTTTAATCGATTTTATTTTCAATTTGTTTTGTTGTCTTGCTAATCTAATTTTCTTTTTTTTCTAAATTACAATCTTATTATTACATTATCATGTTAAAATATCTTTAAACTAATTAATGAATCATTTAGTTCTTATTTATTTATTTATATTTTATTAGGGGCCAATGATATTAAAACAAATTAAATTTCTCCCAATATTTTTAATTGGGGGAGTTTAATTAATATGAGGCCTTCCTTTTTTTTATATATATAATTCAAATTTAAAAAAAAAACTTAATTTAACTTTTATTTTATTATATTATTTCATTTATTTAATATTTTATTAAATTCAATTTAATTTGATTATTCATATATATTTATTCTAATTGTTGCAATTTAATTTAAATTCTAATTTTTTTTCTTTTTATCTCTTAAATCGAATCGCGAACCATGTAAGCCGAGCATCGTGCCTCGCCATCATTTTTTTTTCCGAATTCGACACTCAAATATCTTTATAATTAAAATAACGGATTAACTGAATTCTGGAGTCTTGCATTCCTCAAATTCTTGAATGAACACTCCCGAGGCTCGCCCCGCGGGATGCGGTTCATTCGACTTTCCGTAATTAAAACTTTTAATCCACACATCAAATAATGAAAGAATTGAATTCTGGAGTCTAGCATTCCTCGAATTCTCGAATAAACTCTCCTGAGGCCCGCCCCTCAGGACGCAGTTTATTTATCCTTTCATTCTTGAAAACACCACTCGAATCCAACATCTTTTAAAAACGAACATTATTTTAAATCCTTTATATCTCGCACACAAGCTAGCGCTTCCGCCTCCTATCGCGAGCAGACAAGCCAACGCTTAGCAGTTAGAATGCGGTCTAAATAATCGTTCATTAAAACCAACCAACGAACCTTAGTACCACGAACTACGAAGCTCTGACTTTCTCATTGCACAAGGGAATACGTAGGCACACGGATCTTACTCCTTGCCGAGCACCCTAGGAATAAAACCACCCATTTCTCTTTAACCCTAATTTAGAATCGTTCGCGTTTACTTTTTATTATTCGAAGAAAACAGAAAGCATTAGTCAACATTAGATCGCAAGTTAAACTAAGAGGTTCCCGTTGAGTACAACGGACGTAAGGGGTGCTAATACCTTCCCCTTACGGAATCGACTCCCGAACCTAGAATCTGGTTTCAAAGACCTTGTTCTATCCATTTTTCTAAAAAGGGTTTCTCGATATTTTCCCTTTCCTTAATTGGAATAAAATAAGTTCGGTGGCGACCCTGTTGTTTTAATTTTTATCCGCGGTATTTTTTTATCGCGAGGTCGTATTTTTCGAGGTGCGACAATGATGATTCGAAAGTGGCCTCCTAATGATGATTCAGAGAGATTGGAGAGAAATCCTTCTATTATTTCTGTTATGTTCAATTAGAGATTGATGGTCCCTTATAATTGAATTCTATTTCCCATCCTAACTTAATTTTTTCCTCTAATAAATTTCTCCTGTATTTTCATTTCGGTTATGAGGTCCCCCCCTCTTGAGAAGCTGTTAGGGATTATTAGATGTTGATAGAGCCTTTTTTCTGAAGTTTTCTGTTATGATATAATATGACTTTTTTCTGTACTTTTCTGAGCTTATCATGGACTATTGTTCTGCATAATGGTAGCATAAAATAAGCACCGCCAACAATGTAATTCCCTTTTTCTTTTAATATTTTTTGTTTGTTTGTAACAAATGGAATGTGAAAATGGGCTCAGCAACAATGTGAATGGGCTTACCAATTGAATGTTTGGAGTATACAAATGGACTTGA
Source organism: Lathyrus aphaca (assembly GCA_963966055.1). Lineage (NCBI taxonomy): Eukaryota > Viridiplantae > Streptophyta > Magnoliopsida > Fabales > Fabaceae > Lathyrus > Lathyrus aphaca. The sequence continues at coordinate 565,117,886 of OZ014520.1, forward strand.
GAAACAAGTTTAGAGATTAGTATGAAAAGAAAAAATGACTATGGCTATACAAGTAGAGTACAAATGCTAAGGCACAATATGAAAGCATAAAGAGATGAAGGAAGGAGTTGTAGGTGACTTACCTCACCCTCCCTACAAAACAAAGGTTAGTTCAATGCATATTAAACCTATAAAGCAAATACAAAGGCTAACTAAATTAAGGAAACGCACTTAAAGAAATCCTAAGCCTAAGTCCTAAAACTAAAGGATCCTAAATGATAATAAGCTCCTAAATTCAGTAGATAAACCATATCAAGGCATTCTAAGATTCTAAGATCGAACCTAATCAAACTATGTCCTAATGCAACCATAAAACCCTAAGTGAAGACTAGGTGAATTTACATGGAAAAATTATGTGCAATCAAGGCTCTAAGAACAATGGAAATGGTCCTGGAAAAATTATGAAGTTAATTTCCTAAATTCATCTACCAAAAGCTAATGTTGTGTTAAACATTCTCCTAAAAATTCACAATCTAGCTATACCAAATGAGCACCTAAATCTACTTGACCATTATTCACAAGTTTGCACAAACAACACTAACAAAACAGTGATTAAAATGGACTTAAAAATATAACAAAAATAATTCCAGATACCTTTATGAGTTATCTAAACATAGCAAAAAGAATGGGGAAAAAAGGTTACTGAAAGTGGAAGAAACAAATTGCACAAATTGAAGTATTCATGAAGGAATTCAATGGAAAACAAATTATATGGAAAATCGAAATAAAATTAGAAAATGGCTAAAATCAGAAAGTAAGATCATGGAAAAAAAACTAAAATGAGTTAGAATGCCTCTGTAATTTTTGTGGAATTTTATTACGAGTTTTGGTATTTTTTATTGATTAAAATTGAAACCTACACAAAACAGAAATTAAAAATGCAAGAAATTAGATAAGGGGGTGCATGTGAAGTATTTTCTAGTTAAAAGGAACAAATGGGCTTGTAAAGGTGGTGCAAATAGAAAAATTAAGGCCCAATAGCACCAGGTCTTCTGAGGGTGCACCATGAACTTAGTCAACATTTGTTAACTTAATGAGAACCACACGATCAGGTTGACTTACAACTTATTCTCATCACATGAATCAGAGAGCGCAAGAACACTGTAACTATAGTTGGTGGCACACAATTGATTAACCGTGAAAGGAGCCTATCGGAAGGTGACAAGTGTCACCGCCGGTGTGGTTGGGGATTCCAAAAAGCTTAACCTTATCTTATCCTCCTGGAAATCAGAACAGTGCATTCAATTTGATCTTAATCACTCTTTATTAATCTTAATCACTCATTAATCTTTATAATCTTTCTTTGATTTCCATTAAGTTCATAAAACTAAACAAACAAATTATAAAATCTGAACACCTAAAATCTGGAGAAAAAAAAAGGGATAGAAGAAACCCTAGGTTCCTCCCCTTCCCTGCACCGTCGTCAACTCTCTTCCCTCCTCACCATGATCCGTCGCCGTGAGCCCTTACCGGAGAAGAAGAACAACCAAGCCCTCCACAAAGCTCTTCTAATCAACCTAAACTACCAATCTTCACCACTATTTCTACCATAACCTAAAATCCTCTCAAATCCCCCTTAATTAGAGACTAGAACTCTAACACTCAACTTAATACGAACCTCGCACGAATCGTACTATCAAGCCCTACGCCATAACAACAATTTTCAAGGATCACGCAAGAATCAGGTTGGATAACTTAGTACCTTGAGAGTTCGTTGATTACGAACACACAGATCATCTCCTTCAACTCGCTAAAGAGGAAGTTTTGAGGACGAACGCAATTCTGAGACCGATGAACGTGAAGATGAAGCTCTGGTTGCTTCGATGCCGACGTACTGCAAAATTTGTTCAGGTATGAAATTCGAATATGTTTCCTTTTCTTGATTCTTCCTTACTTCATCTGCATCCATGTTGTTGTGGTTGATTCACTTTGCAAATTCGATGCAGATTTGTGATATTGAATTTCTGCTGTTGAATATTTGCATTCTTGAGTGTTGTTGCAATGGAACTTGCAGGCTTTGGTGTTCTTGAAGGTCGAAGATGATGATGCGTTTGGACGAACTGAAGAAGAATGATGATGATGCTTTGGTGTTCTTGTTGAAACAGTGATGCTGGAGTTTGCAGAGATATGGTTGAAGATTATTGAATGAAATTGTTGCGTCCTTGATTGAGAGTGCAGGTCACAGAGAATTTATGGATGATAATGAAGGTTGATGGTGCAGATCAACTCCGAAAATCATGGAGATTAAAGAAAAATGGAATTGACAGAGAAAATGATGGAGAAGAATTTCAAAAAAATGGAGGATGAGGAAGAGGAGTGAAGCAAAAATGAGGAAGGAGAATCTGAAAGATGGTGAAGAAGAACTTCAATCTGTAGCTTCAACCTCTTCTTATAGTTGATGAATGGAGGGATAACCTGTAATTTTCTCAGAAATTTTGTTTTAGTTTGTTATAATTTGGTAACTGATTTGTGTTGTGATCCTCTGCTTCTTCTTCTTGGGTGTTCACTGATCTCTTAGTTTTGTTATTGTGGGATGCATGTCTTGATATGAATAGAGGGTTGTGATTGAAGGATATTGATGGAGATTCAGTTTCTGAGAGAGAAAGGGATTTTGATGATGATTCGAAAGTGGCCTCCTAATGATGATTCAGAGAGATTGGAGAGAAATCCTTCTGTTATTTCTGTTATGTTCAATTAGAGATTGACGGTCCCTTATAATTGAATTCTATTGCCCATCCTAACTTAATTTTTTCCTCTAATAATTTCCTGTTGTAATAATTTCTCCTGTATTTTCATTTCGGTTATGAGGTCCCCCCCTCTTGAGAAGCTGTTAGGGATTATTAAATGTTGATAAAGCCTTTCTTCTGAAGTTTTCTGTTATGATATAATATGACTTTTTCTGTACTTTTCTGAGCTTATCATGGACTATTGTTCTGCATAATGGTAGCATAAAATAAGCACCGCCAACAATGTTATTCCCTTTTTCTTTTAATATTTTTTGTTTGTTTGTAACAAATGGAATGTGAAAATGGGCTCAGCAACAATGTGAATGGGCTTACCAATTGAATGTTTGGAATATACAAATGGACTTGAGAAACAAGTTTAGAGATTAGTATGAAAAGAAAAAATGACTATGGCTAGCTTGTGATTTTAGAAATGGAATTAAAAATGAGATTAACTCGGACTAAAGAAGATAGTGGACATAGAAATCAGATTCGGGATTAATGGATGACATAGACTTGATAACAGTTCGTGGAATGTGGTTTGGATGTTGAATCTTGACATAAACTCGAATTACATTTGAAGGACTACATTTGAAACGAGTTTTGACTCTTTTAAACCCCCAGGCCATGAGCATACCATTATCTTATCCATGTTTTGATTTTAAGCCACGATTAAAGCTCTGGGATTTTTCTAATGAATGACCCCATATGAATTTCCTCCTGAAGTCCACCTGATTAGGGAAATAAACCCTAATCCACAACTCATTGTTTGACTAACCATAAGGATCAATCTAAGATAAACTCCTAATTCATACCAATAGCTTCTTGATCCAACGCTTTTGAATAATCCTCTGAATAAAGAAAACCTTGAGTTTGATGAACCTCTGAATAGGAATAGGCTTCTGATGATGTGAGCTCAACCTTCGTCTCAATGTTGAGCGTAATGATTAGATAAATCACCTTTGAATAGGAAAATTCCAATTACAAGGAAATGCTCTGATCCCATGCCTTAGGAGCCAATGAAATGCATGATCGTGAATGTTAATGACCTAGTGGAATATGCAAATGAATGTGAAGCAAAAGTCAATTAAGGTAATAAATAAGAGGGCAAATTTTGGGGTGTTACAGTGAGGAGAAAACTTTTTCATGAAAAGTTGTGTTAGTGTAGCGGTGACACCTTTTGACCACACACCCAATCACTATAAGGTCTCTTATTTGATTCCAAGTAGTTACAACTTTTGACCATATTTATTAATGATAATCTAATAAATAATTCATCCAATTAATTAAATCATTGATATTTATCAATTTAATATTTTGGAAATTTATCCAACATCTTCCAGGGGTTCAAGGTTCACGATGATACGGAGGTCCGACTTCTATAATTTATAGATGACACAATTCTGACAGGGGAAGAGTCATGGAGCAATCTAAGGAGCATCAAGGCATTGCTTCGTGGATTTGAACTAACGACGGGTTTGAGTATAAAACTTTGTAAGAGCAGCTTAGTTGGTATTCATCTTGAAAAATTCTTTCTGGTATTCAACTTAGTTGGAATCAAACTTTGTAAGAGCAGCTTTCCTATGGTTTAGAGAGTCTTTCAAGGGCAAAATTAATTCTAACAAAATTATGGTGATATGGTTTGTAACTGTCTGGGCTTTGTGGAAGATGAGGAATGCTATCATCTTTAATAACGATTGCAACACTAAATTCTTTTATTAGAAAAATAAACAAAGGAAGAGTCAAAATTGGATTAATTCCATTACTAACAACAATTAAAAGATCACTTTTAAGGAAGAAATGATTCAATAAACATCCGTCTAGTTTTACAAAGTAACAAAATTATGAAGGACATCATAATGAGTAGTTGAAAAGAGATAAAATTAAATTAATTTTTTACTTATTTTTTACATTTAAGGTATCTTAGTGTAATCACTAAATTAATTGAATAAAAAGAGGAGTGATTAAAATTTAGAAGATGGTTGAACTTCTTAATAGATATTCTAAATGGATTTCGTTAGTTTAGTTACTGGTGAAAGTTTAACATCATAATAAGGGATGAGAATAAATTGGAATATATAAATATGACCTATTAAAAAATTTAAAGGCTAAGTTTGACTGATTACCTATCATTGATTTATTTTTATTTTGTATAATTTAAATTAATGTGTATATATAAACACTATAATTGCTATATAGTTTGATATAATTTGATTTTAAATTTTAAAAATAAATAAAATTAGAACAAAAATTTATATAAGAAAATTAAAATATATATTTGATATTATTCATTTATTTTTATTACTTTATAAGTTGATTTGATTAAGGGGATATGAAAAGTATTGATTTGCATGATTAAAAAGGTGAAGTTGTTGAGTATAAATAATTGGTGTGTCAAATAGTTCTTTCTAGGAATTTTAATCTTTTCTGTAAGAGTTTTTCTTTTTTTAGGTGGAACAACGATGTCTAAGAGCGTGTTTGAATGGGGTAATCGAGAATATTTAAGAAATTCAAAATTCTAAATAATTCAAATGATTCAATTAGTATATATTCAATTTTAAATTCTTTTGTTTGGATAGAGTATTAAAATGATATATTGTAAAAAACATTGGGACAATTTTCATAATTTTTAAATTTTTTGGGACAAATCTATAATATGAAAAATATGGACCAATTTGCAAATTTTTAAAAATTTGAAGGACCAATTTATAAATTTGAGAATTAATAGGGACTTATTTGAAATTTTTTGAAAAATTTGGGGGTGAATTTGAAATTTTCATAAAACATGAGGACTATTTTACAAAATTTGAAAATTTAATAATAAACAATTTAACATTCATATTGTAGCGGTAAAATCATGAGTGTAATTTATTATCTAACTTAACTCAAGGTAAACAGAGTCGTCACCGCGCTTTTATTTTATTCCAAATGGAAAAGAGAAAAAGAGCGAATAAAACCTAATGAATCTAAAAGCAAAAGCTAAAAGAAACGAGCAGAGAATGGGTAAGGGGATAGGTTACAAATTGGGAAGGTTTTACGCACCAAAAATGTCTGTGGTACTCCACGGGAGCCCTTTGAAATATTTATTTCTTTTTTTGGTTTGAAAATGGTTTGTTTAAAAGTGATTGAAGAGATGAGAAGAGAAATGTTTTTTTTAAGATTTTTGTGTTTGAAGAGAGGATTGTCTCATGCCTATGTACCCACAAAGTGCAATGCGAGATCAAAACCTCGTAGTTCGTGGTACAAATAGTGAAAAAGATGTGTTATGATTCATTTTATTAAGTGAAGAGAATTTGTCATCTTCAAGTGGATAGCCAAACAAATCTACCATGACAATGAAGGCATGGACTCATACATCATTATGGGGAGGGCGCCAACTCGGATAAAATCAACGAGTATGCCACTAAACCCCCACGAATGACAAGAGACTCAATTACATCAAACTACAACCATGGAGATTGAGAGACTTGCACCAGACTAAAGAATAATGACTCATAATCGGCACTCTTTAAAAGAAAATAAACAAAAGTGCACAAAGGCACAAAACCACTTGAATGAGTTTGGTTCTTTTTATTTTTGAGTTAAGGTCAACATGATTAGATTCATTGATTTTTAAAGAGAAAAGAAAGAGATAAAAATCCACTTGACAAAAGTCAAGGTTTTTTATTATTAAAGAGGTGATGATTTAAAAAAAGAAAGAATCCTTTGAAAAAGGGAAAAGGTTTTGAAAATTGAAGAATGAGAGGAGATGAAGGAACTATCATAAAAAAGAAAATAAGGAGATAAGGGAAGAAAGTTCTAACCAAACTTGATGACATTCCAAATTATGAGCATAAGAGTTCCATCCTTATAAGCTAGAAAATGGCCAAATAAATGCTAAATCCAACTTTATGATGATCAAGGCAAATAAAGTGTCCTAAGAATCTATGTCCAAATCTTCACTCCAAATGCTAAGGATAGTAACCAATAGTCCTCAAATTAAAGTCACAAGTTTTTTAGAGGTTTAATCCTTTATTAATTTTTTTGTGTCCAAATGGACAAAAGGAAAATCAACAAAATAATAAGAGCAAATAATAAACATGATGTGGATGAATAAAGCAAAATAAGATAAAGGCAATAAAAGTGCAAAAATTAAATGTTCGTAACAAAAAGAAATTAAAATGCAAGAATCTAAAATATTAATAGTAGTAGTATAATAATATTCACATAATAATGGTATGGTGAACTTAATAAACCACAACCAAAAAGAAAGAGTAACCAAAATCGAAGGCAACCGGATCCGCTTAGCATCTTACACTATAGCGATTAATAAAGGCAAACCGAACCGAATTCAATGAAATTTGAAAGGCAATTTGGAAACCCAAAGCACCCACGCATCAAACATTCATAAGTCTCGATTCTTGATGAAATATGATTAACCATTTTGGGATTACGCGATCAACAAGAGATCCGGTCCACGAAAGTGCAAGTACCCAATTAGATTTTTATTCCGAAGTCGGGACACATTTAGGTCTATGTTAAGCAATTGCCGAGTAATTTACGAAGTAATTACCCTACAAATGAGGCTGGCCACCACCAATTAAGGTGCATAATGTTAGTGCTAATGCATGCGAGATAAACGATATGTAAATCGTTATCCGGACGCGATACCGCACAAAACTAAAGGTGAATACCAAATTGAGCCGCACTTATGGTATTCTTCCATCCTTAAGTTCAATCACTCATCTTGGTGGATTCAAGCATGAAAATGTATCATTAATGCAAAGTACCTTAAATGAATTGAATAATCCACTTAATGGTAGTTTTGAATTAATGAACATTAACTACTCTAATCTACACCCAAAGTTCATTGAAATTAAGGAGAAATTACTCCCAAAAGTGCTTCCCAAGATAAAAATAAAAAGGAGGAGGAAGAAGAAGAAAGAGGAACCAAAAAGGGGCTTGAAACAAGCCAAAAACACCATTCTGACTTGTGTTAACCGGTTAACCAGGTTAACCGGTTAACGCAAGTAGATTTTGAATATTTACGCTATTTTGAAACTGGTTAACCGGTTAACCAATTGGTTAACCGGTTAACGCTGTACCAGAAGCTGAAAAATGCAGAAAATTCAGCATGATCCATTTTGAAACCTTTTCTCAAACATTGGATGATCATGATCTGAATTTGCACGAATTTTAAAACCAAAATACAGTGGAATCCCTGCAATCAAACAACAAATAAAGATCCAAAGGATCTAGAAACAAAAGCACCAAAGATCTACATCTTGAATGTTGATGGTGAATATGGTTTTATGGAGGAAGATGAATTACAACACAAGCTTAGATCTACTGGAATTGATGAACAAAAGAATGAAAGGATGAAGGTTTAGCTCAAGTTAATCAAGAATTCAATGTGAATTCTTGATAACTTCAAAAGAAAGAAAGTGAGCTTTTGAGAATTTTGGTGTTGGGGGAGTATTTTGCAAGTGGTATTGTGGCTATCAAAAGCTTGTAGAAATTTTTGCAAGGTGAATTTGGCTCTCTAAAGTTTGGTGAATGAATGAAATTATGGTCCTATTTAAAGACTTTAGGTATGAGAATTTGGTGGAATGGAGCTTGATTTGGTAATCCAAATTAGGTTTGGTAATTGAAAATTTGGTGGGAAATGGAAAAGAGTGGTGATTAGTGAGGGTTTATGGTGGGAAATGATTAAAGTGATGCAGAGAAATCAGAAACCAATGGATCTAGAATATTCCAATTAAAGCAATGATCTAAGGATGCTGAATTTTAATAAAATATTCAAATTTCGCACCAGTTAACCAAGACAAAATTTGAATATTTTATTCAAATGAGGTTGCTTGGTTGTCATGGCCCGATTCTTCTTGTACGTCGAAGAAAGCATGGAAATAAACACATAAACCTTGGAAGTCCTTTGAATGAATCAAGTAACTTGGGAAATCCTTTATCAGATAAATTGAATTATTTGCGGATCACCTTCAACTTTTGTCTGTGAAAAAATTCACTCGAGCTGCAGGACTGCTATTTTTGGCATTTTCACATGGTTCCTCTTCCTGAAAAAAAATTAGTAAAAGGAAACAAAAAATATTTTATTTGGATTTTAATTAATGGTTAGTAAACATAAACAAAAATGAAAACAAATAATAAAAAACGGTGATCCCCTTCGAGGCATAAACCTGCACCCGAGAAGGATAAATGAACCAGTGCGCGATCTTGTTTGTATGCAAGATGTAGATGAGATGCGAAAAATCTTAAGGTCAAAAATTAGTGTATGACAGATGCCCCTATTTAAGTTTCTTCAATCCAGAGATATGAAGATTGAAATCTTTGTTTCGTCGAGATGGAAGATACTTAAATATATAAAAAACCCAAATTTTTGATCCTAAGATGCAAAAAAAAAGGAATGGAATGAAATGAAATGAAACGAATGATATGACATAATATGAAGATGATATGAAAAGGATATGAAATGCTATGAAAATGTTATGAAAATGTTATGAAAGCATATGAGATGTACATGAAATGCAGAGAAATCCGTGAGGAACAAAACGACATATGAAAAAAAAATAAACGCTGGGGATAAGGAGCATAAGACTCCGACGGGGAAAAACAGCACGCTAGAGACCACAATGTGGCTCAGCCGAGGCGAAAATGTCCAAGAATGGAAATTGGACAGAAAGGATAACAACATCTGAGAATATCAATCAGATAAAAAAGTGAATCACAACATCCAGGAACAGAACTGAATGAAATGGGAAAAAGTTCGGGAAAGTACATCAAATCAATGATGACTTCGCTATGAACATCCGAGAATAGAAATCGGAAGGAAAGTGATCACAACATCCAAGAATGGCAATCAGATAAAATGTGAATCACGACATCCAGGAACAGAAATAAATGAGATGAGAAAAAGTTCGGGAAAGTACATTAAATCAATGATGACTTCGCTATGAACATCCGAGAATAGAAATCAGAAGGAAAGTGATCACAACATCCAAGAATGGCAATCAGATAAATGTGAATCACGACATCCAGGAATAGAACTGAATGAGATGAAAAAAGGTCTGGGACAGTACATCAAATCAATGATGACTTCACTATGGACATCCGAGAATGGCAATCGGATAAAAGAGGTGTAAAAATCTGAGAAGAACAACAAGTAGGTGAAGAAAAGGTTCTGGAGAGGCAAAGATAAATTCCAACTTGGACTTTGATCACAAGGTAAGATGTTGAAAACAACAGGACCTCGAGAAACACATAATGAGGACTAACACACTCATGTATGCGATCAAAAGTGGGGAATAACACACCCAGAAAAATGCATAATGAGGAATAACACACTCATATATGCGATCAAAAGTGGGGAATAACATACCAAGGAAAATGCATAATGAGGAATAACACACTCAAATATGCGAAGGTATACGAAAATGGGGAATAACACACCCAAGAAGACGCATGATGAGGAATAACACACTCAAATATACAAACGTTAACAAGAATGGGGAATAACACACTCAAGAAAATAATATGAGAGAAAATGTTGACAACCAGTTTAGACTCTTAGAGGAGTGGAAAAGATGGAAGACTGATTCCTCAACACGGAGATTACTTCCATTCTGCTCGTAGATTAGAGATGCTACTGTTGAACAAATCTCTGTCACACCAGTAAATTGTACAAAGTTGAAAATCTTTTGAGAGAAGTCATGAAAAACTGCTTGGAGATTCTTGAAGAAGATTGTCCCAAGTTCAATGACTGATGAAGGTAAACTGATAATGGATTCAGTTCTTGACTACTGTCGGGGAAAATATGATCAAATCTTTGAGGTAACTGTTGAGAAGAATAAACTGATCATGGCTTCAGTTCCTGAAATGAATGTTGAAAAGATAAACCCAGTATGAATCTTGAAAAGATCTTCTGACTAACCAAATCTGAGAATAACTTGCATTGAGCAACAACACTTGAACCATAGGACTTGGGAAGAACTTGCCCCTAATAAGATCACTGACCAAGTTTCTCAACTGTTTGAAAATTCCTTGATGAGGAAACTTTATTTGAAAATAAAAAGTGTTTGTACAAACCTGGTAATTTTAATGCAAAGTTTGAAATCAAAATTCATTTTTGGAATGAAAATTTATTGATGAAAAGTAAATGAAAACATCGTCAAAACACGACGGTTAAGACAAAATGAAAGATAAAGCAAAGGTAAGAAACAATTGATTGTAAACGAACTTGGGAGTCAGTTTATGCAACCTTGTTGTAGTATGCTTTTCAAAAGAGACCTGGATTCAATTAGGACTTTTGAAGGTTGTAACGTGGTTTGGTTCATGGTTTATGAAACAAAGGATATAGGCTCAAATTTTATTTTGTACCCAACCCAACTTCGTGATGAACTCCAGTCCTACACTCAATTAATTCAGCCTATGCATTCAAGTTCCAAGACATTTGGGGTTGCACAGATGAAGATGGTTCATAAGCCAAAGGATTTTGAGATAGCAGTCACCTCTTCCTTTTGTTATTCCTGGTGAGGACTTTGGTCAACTCATCTTAATTTTGTTGAGGATTTTGAGAACCTCTTGATTGATCTTTCTTTTAGTATCCCTAACTTTTGCCTGAACTGTGTCATTTGAACTTACAGCCAGCGGGATGTCCCAGTTTGTTTTGCCTAGGTCTCCTTCATAGGTTTTAACTTAGTGGGCTTTGATTTTTTTCAATAATTTTTTTTAATATCATTTTTTTTAAAGATAATGACTGTATGGCTTAATGATTACGGCGAACCATCATTGGCTTTTGAATTGAGAAACATCTTCAACATTTCCTGATGTGTGTGAAGGAAAGCTTGAGATTGCAACCTTTATTGAAAGGTGTCTTGAATGATTCTCTTGTACTTGAATGCACATTCGAATTAATTGAGAACTACCCATCCCCAGGTTAAAATTGAGGGTTCTTTCGAATAGAAAGAAATTCCAACTTCAAGGCTCAAAGGGGTTGACAAGGGATTAACTTCCTTATTTCTCCAGTGTTTGGGATTTGAAACAATGCCTGTATATCATCATCCAAGTCTCATTTGAAAGCATACCAACAACAATCATGGGTATCTCATTTTCATCATTCTCCCTCCAATCGTTGTAAAAGCTTGTGAGAAAAAAAATGAACTTTGAGATATAAAGCATAAAGATGCAAATAGTAAATGAAATTGAATCAAAACAAAGCAATGCTCATTTCATTAAAACCAACATGAAAGTACAAACAGAGTTTAGAAGCAAACAATCTTAATACAATTGAAGAAAATGGCAAACATAAAGAAACAATGGCCTAGTGATCCATCTGCAACAAGGATGAGCTGTCCCGTATGATATTCTGGCCTTGAAGAAAATTTGAATGTTGAATTCCTCTAGAAGATTCATTTCTCATGCTTCGGCAAAGGATTGTTGACAACATTAGGATCTGTGTCATGAAAGGAAAGGATGTTGTTCCTGATAAGTTCTTGCACTTTAGCTTTTAGTGCAAAGCAATGTTCCAAGTCATGACCAGTTCCACCTTGATGAAACTCGCAACGAAGATTCGATCTATGGTTAGCTGGAAGAGGATATGGAACAATAGGAGGAGGTCTAGTAGTAATTATACCACTCTTAATCAAGGAAGGATACAAATCAGTGTAAGTCATCAGGATAGGATCAAAGTTTGGCCTATTGCGATACTGATTTTGTCCAGCAACAAGATGAGGAGCCTGAGCTTGAGCTCGAACTTGAATTTAAGCTTGAACTTGTTGAGCTCGAACTTGAGCTTGAGCTGGTTGAGCTTTGACAACAGGAGCTATTGCAGCTACATATGGTTGAACATATCTTTGTTGCGGGTGATAAGGTTTCCTCTTAGTTGAAACAGCATAAGCATCACCATCTCTTCTCTTTTGAAAGTTCCCAAGAGACTTTCTTGCAGCATTAGAAGATTCAACATTGGTAATCTTACCCTTCTTGATACCTTTTTCTAGTCTTTCTCCAATAGTGACTAGGTCAGAAAAACCAGATGAAACACTTCCTACCATTTTCTCCCAAAAGAAGGGTTGAAGAGTGTCCATGAATAAACCGGATAATTCTTTCTCGGGCAAAGGTGGCTCCACTTGAGAAGCTAGCTCTCTTCAACGCTGAGCGTACTCTTTGAATGATTCTTTCTATTTCTGTGACATGTTTTGCAGTTGACGACGGTCAGGCGCCATGTCCAGATTGTACTTATACTATCTTACGAAAGCATTAGATAAATCCTTCCAGCTTCGGATGTGACTCTTCTCAAGTCCCACATACCACTTCATAGAAGCACCACTCAGACTATCTTGAAAACAATGAATAAGCAGCTTGTCATATTTGGCATGTGCAGCCATTTTGTGACAATACATCAACAAATGAATCTTTGGATAAGTATACCCATTGTATTTCTCGAATACAGGAACTTTGAACTTATCAGGCAAAACTAGGTCGGAAACCAAACACATGTCTATCACAGCAGCACCAAAGACATCTTTTCCTTCTAGACCTCTTACCCTCTTCTCAAGAGTCAAACATTGCTCTCTAACTTCATCCATATATCCAGGTTCACCCTAACTTTCAGCTTGTGGACCAGCAACCTAGTACAAAAAAGGAGGATTCTGATAAGTAGTCTGAGCAGTAGTGTGCACAACAGGTTGAGGTTCGACAAAAGTCGGAGCTGAAAAGACTAGCATAACAGATGGACTACCCATTTGTGCAGTAGCAGCAGCTGGCATGTAATCCGGAGGTAACCCAAATTCTGGCCAAGTAGAAGTCGGTTGCTGAATCATAGGAGGGTCAACAACAGCAGTAAAAACTTCAGAGATAACAGTCTGTTGAGGTGGTTCACCTCGAGCAATCAGAACTTGCATCATTTCAGTGAGCCTGGTCATACCGACCTTCAACTCATTAATCTCCATCCGGACTTCCAGGTTATGTTGTTCTTGGTTTTCCATTCTCAATCTGATAGCTCTCAATTTGTTAGCAGCTCTAGTACTGTATCTGTGGTGAGGAGACAGCTTGACGGATCAATAGAAAACTGAAGAAAGAAACAACCGGGATGAGTTCCCACGCAACTCGGATGAACGTGAGAATATGCGAGGATGCAATGATAAGAAATGTTCACTTCCATTTTAAGAAAAACAACTTGATTATTGCAAACATGATCAACATCGAGAATACGGTCATGAAAAATCTTGACAAAAAGGAATATTTACTTTTTCCAATATTTGCAATAATCGGGATTGTTTTCCTTGAAAAATGGTTGTGATGATGATCATGATGAATATGTAGATGCAACAACCATAAACAAGATCACGCAAAGCACACAGGTTCAAAGGTTCGGATCACGAGCATGGAGTCAAGGCATAAGAACCAACAACCCACAAAGGCATGTACTAAGGTTTGTCTTCATTGTACCTGCAAAAAACCAAAAGGGTGCTAACAGAGGTTCCCGGAGTTAACAGCCATCTTTAGAATTTTATCGGTACGTTGGATTACTCTCCAACCGATAACATTCTTAAAATAGACCTCGTCCGAGTGTAGTATCGTGTGACAACCACCTTAGGTTTACACCCGGATAGTTTCTGCACTACATTCCTAAATTGGCTTGGATGGGTTAAGGGTTCTACAGTCCTCAGTATGATCAGCTCAAGGTCGGAAAATAATGCCACGTACGATTACTCGTCATGACATTAATAATCCAAGAGAGCCTAACCGAGTGGAGATTATCAAATTGATATCGCATTGGACTACTCCATCGCGTATCACTTTGAATATCGCCATCCTGTCATAAGTTCAACTCAGATCCGGGTTAGAATCTATCTCACTCACAAAGGATCACCAAAACCGAAATAGAACAAACAAATAACAAACAAATCAAACCAAAGCAGTAAATAAATCAAAGTAGGCCGAATCCACTTAGAGATTGAGTCCCCAACAGAGTCGCCACTTTTCTGTAGCGGTAAAATCATGAGTGTAAGTTATTATCTAACTTAACTCAAGGTAAACAGAGTCGCCACCGCGCTTTTATTTTATTCCAAATGGAAAAGGGAAAAAGAGCGAATAAAACCTAATGAATCTAAAAGCAAAATCTAAAAGAAACGAGCAGAGAACGGGTAAGGGATAGGTTACAAATTGGGAAGGTTTTACGCACCCAAAATGTCTGTGGTACTCCATGGGAGCCCTTTGAAATATTTATTGCTTTTTTTTGGTTTGAAAATGGTTTGTTTAAAAGTGATTGAAGAGATGAGAAGAGAAATGTTTTTTTAAGATTTTTGTGTTTGAAAAGACGATTGTCTCATGCCTACGTACCCATAAAGTGCAATGCGAGATCAAAACCTCGTAGTTCGTGGTACAAATAGTGAAAAGGATGGGTTATGATTCATTTTATTAAGTGAAGAGAATTTGTCATCTTCAAGTGGATAGCCAAACAAATCTACCATGAAAATGAAGGCATGTACTCATACATCATTATGGGGAGGGCGCCAACTCGGATAAAATCAATGAGTATGCCACTAAGCCCCCACGAATGACAAGAGACTCAATTACATCAAACTACAACCATGGAGATATAGAGACTTGCACCAGACTAAAGAATAATAACTCATAATCGGCACTCTTTAAAAGAAAATAAACAAAAGTGCACAAAGGCACAAAACCACTTGAATGAGTTTGGTTCTTTTTATTTTTGAGTTAAGGTCAACATAATTAGATTCATTGATTTTTAAAGAGAAAAGAAAGAGGTAAAAATCCACTTGACAAAAGTCAAGGTTTTTGATTATTAAAGAGGTGATAATTTAAAAAAAGAAAGAATCCTTTGAAAAAGGGAAAAGGTTTTGAAAATTGAAGAATGACAGGAGATGAAGGGACTATCATAAAATAAGAAAATAAGGAGATAAGGGAAGAAAGATCTAACCAAACTTGATGACATTCCAAATTATGAGCATAAGAGTTCCATCCTTATAAGCTAGCAAATGGCCAAATAAAGGCTAAATCCAACTTTATGAAGATCAAGGCAAAGGAAGTGTCCTAATAATCTAAGTCCAAATCTTCACTCCAAATGCTAAGGATAGTAACCAATAGTCCTCAAATTAAAGTCACAAGTTTTTTAGAGATTTAATCATTTATTAATTTTTTTGTGTCCAAATGGACAAAAGGAAAATCAACAAAATAATAAGAGCAAATAATAAACATGATGTGGATGAATAAAGCAAAATAAGATAAAGGCAATAAAAGTGCAAAAATTAAATGTTAGTAACAAAAAGAAATTAAAATGCAAGAATCTAAAATATTAATAGTAGTAGTATAATAATATTCACATAAAAATGGTATGGTGAACTTAATCAACCACAACCAAAAAGAAAGAGTAACTAAAATCGAAGGCAACCGGATCCGCTTAGCATCTTACACTATAGCGATTAATAAAGGAAAACCGAACCGAATTCAATGAAATTTGAAAGGCAATTGGGAAACCCAAAGCACCCACGCATCAAACATTCATAAGTCTCGATTCTTGATGAAATATGATTAACCATTTTGGGATTACGCGATCAACAAGAGATCCGGTCCACGAAAGTGCAAGTACCCAATTAGATTTTTATTCCGAAGTCGGGACACATTTAGGTCTATGTTAAGCAATTGCCGAGTAATTTACGAAGTAATTACCCTACAAATGAGGCTGGCCACCACCAATTAAGGTGCATAATGTTAATGCTAATGCATGTGAGATAAACGATATGTAAATCGTTATTCGGACGTGATACCGCACAAAACTAAAGGTGAATACCAAATTGAGCCGCACTTATGGTATTCTTCCATCCTTAAGTTCAATCACTCATCTTGGTGGATTAAGCTTGAAAATGTATCACTAATTCAAAGTACCTTAAATGAATTGAATAATACACTTAAAGGTAGTTTTGAATTAATGAACATTAATTACTCTAATCTACACCCAAAGTTCATTGAAATTAAGGAGAAATTACTCCCAAAAGTGCTTCCCAAGGTAAAAATAAAAAGGAGGAGGAAGAAGAAGAAAGAGGAACCAAAAAGGGGCTTGAAACAAGCCAAAAACACCATTATGACTTGTGTACCAATATTTAACCAGTTAACGCAAGCAGATTTTGAATATTTACGCTGTTTTGAAACTGGTTAACCGGTTAACGCTGTACCAGAAGCTGAAAAATGCAGAAAATTCAGCATGATCCATTTTGAAACCTTTTCTCAAACATTGGATGATCATGATCTGAATTTGCACGAATTTTAAAACCAAAATACAGTGGAATCCCTGCAATCAAACAACAAATAAATTTCCAAAGGATCTAGAAGCAAAAGCACCAAAGATCTACATCTTGAATGTTGATGGTGAATATGGGTTTATGGAGGAAGATGAATTACCAAAAGCTCTTCTTCAAATTGGACCAACACAAGCTTAGATCTATTGAAATTGATGAACAAAAGAATGAAAGGATGAAGGTTTAGCTCAAGTTAATCAAGAATTCAATGTGAATTCTTGATAACTTCAAAAGAAAGAAAGTGAGCTTTTGAGAATTTTGGTGTTGGGGGAGTATTTTGCAAGAGGTATTGTGGCTATCAAAAGCTTGTAGAAATTTTTGCAAGGTGAATTTGGCTCTCTAAAGCTTGGTGAATGAATGAAATTATGGTCCTATTTAAAGACTTTAGGTATGGGAATTTGGTGGAATGGAGCTTGCTTTGGTAATTCAAATTAGGTTTGGTAATTGAAAATTTGGTGGGAAATGGAAAAGAGTGGTGATTAGTGAGGGTTTATGGTAGGAAATGATTAAAGTGATGCAGAGAAATCAGAAACCAATGGATCTAGAATATTCCAATTAAATCAATGATCTAAGGGTGCTGAATTTGAATAAAATATTCAAATTTCGCACCGGTTAACCAAGCCAAAATTTGAATATTTTATTCAAATGAGGTTGCTTGGTTGTCGTGGCCCGATCCTTCTTGTACGTCGAAGAAGGCATGGAAATAAACACATAAACCTTGGAAGTCCTTTGAATTAATCAATTAACTTGGGAAATCCTTTATCAGATAAATTGAATTATTTGCGGATCGTCTTCGACTTTTTTCTATGAAATTCACTCGAGCTGCAGGACTACTATTTTTGGCATTTTCACATGGTTCCTCTTCCTGGAAAAAAATTAGTAAAAGGAAACAAAAAATAATTTTTTTTTGGATTTTAATTAATGGTTAGTAAACTTAAACAAAAATGAAAACAAATAATAAAAAACGGTGATCCCCTGCGAGGCATAAACCTGCACCCGAGAAGGATAAATCACCACAAGACAATTGGAAAATTACGACGGTTAATATTGGTAGATTACGACGGTTAGAATCGACACAAATTGAAAATCACGACGGTTTCTCTTCTGTCATAGAAACGTGCGTCGCGAGGCTGTGTTTGCGACAGTTTGTAAAAATGTCGCTCCAACTGCCGTAACATTCTGTAACACGGTGGGAGAACTGACTTTAGTTATGTTGCGGATAGCAAGAGTCGCCACCGACTTTTATTTTATCCAAAGGAAAGGCATAAAAGAACAGGAAAGACCTTTTAAAAGATTTTTGGGTCCGGGGGTAGGTTATGTAAAGGGAAGGTGTTAGCACCCTTTACATCCATGGTTATCCATGGGCTCTTAGTTACTTAGCTCACTTTAAAATGTTTTTGAAAATGTGAAGTGTATGAATAGAAATTTTCATAAGAGTTTGATAATGATCCATGTACGGATGCGTAAAAAACTTGTGTTTGAAAATTGTTTGAAATTGTGAAATGTTTGAAGATTTTTTGAATAGTGAGCAAGTAACTATGAGAAACCTACCCTAAGTTTAAGTCTTTTCTGTTCTTGAATCCTTTAAATGGTAAGACTATCCCTATTATTAAGGAATAGGTAGTCATTACCTTGGATGTGAGGGACAAGTGAAGGGTCATCTGGTAATTAGGCAACTGTGGGGTGTATAAGCAATTTTTGGAGGGACCGTCATCATTATTCGAAAGGGACAAGATCTTTATGAAGGCAACCATTTAAGGGACTTGATCTTTGATTATGAAGGGACTAGATGACTTTTCTTTTAAGGGACTTTGCTTTATACACCCTACTTGACCTTTTTGAATAGGCAACATTAAGAGGCAACCCTAGAAAGTGAGATGGCGATCAAAGATCGACTTACGTGTGTGAGTGTTTAATTTTATATTTATCTTTTAAATTTAAATGATCTAAATTAATTTTTAAATACAAATATGTTACACTCCCTACTTTACTAACCATGGCATAAAATAAATATTTAAACATTACTACTAAATATTACATCAAAGGAACAATTACATGATAATAATAATTAAAGCAAAATAAGCAAAAATAAATAATAATAATAATTGGGTTAATGAAATAATAATAATAATAATAATAATAATAATAATAATAAATCACAATGGGGTTAGTAATAATGATAATAATAAATCACAATATATCTAAATGGGGTTAGTAATAATAAAATAGATATGAAAATAAATAGCATTAATGATAAAATAAATAAGAATATTAGCATAATAATTAAAAGATCAAATTTTTATGAACAATTATTATTTAAGATTAAGAAGAAAATATAAACAATTAATTATCATAAAGTTTTAAATGCTATAAAAATTAAGTTAATTATAAACATATTATGAAAATAAATTATATTAGATTAACAAGTTTTAATTATTTTTTAAACATATATTAAAAATTATTTACATGCAAGAATTAAATTATGAACAAATTATAGAATATATATATATTATGGAACATGATCCTCAAAGCACCTACAATCTTCCTATGTTCTTAGAAACGATTTATATTTGGTTTATCATGAAACCCTAATCAAGAGGCCGAAACCCTAGCCATGGTGGATTCCTTAATCTGCAATAAAAATTCAATCCAAGCATACAGAAACGTTCCAAATACCTTCACAAGCAATTATCAATGGTCAAAAACAACTTATAATACATAAACATATGAAATCGAAAATTTGAAATTTTGAGAGGAAATTGATTTCGGGTTATGCATTTAGGCATGTTTTGGACAATGATAATGACCAGGTTATGTTCAGTGATACTCAGGGAAACCAATGCAACCTTTAAAAAGCTTTGAGAGTGCTTCTAAGTAGGAAACCGAATTGGAGTTTTTCAAGTGATTTTGTGAAGTTTGAAGATGGTTTTTGAGGCTCTGAAAATCGTCCATTTGAAGCTGCCTCATGTTGTATATATAGGAGTGAATGAAATTAGGTTAAGAGCTCTCACAAACTTGTGGATATTTGGACCTTTTAAGATTGAAAAATATTTGGTTTTAAAACTTGAAATATCTTGATCTTGCCTTGCTATTTTGGGATGATTTTCATAACTCTTGTATCAATTAGATCAAAATATCATTTATGACATTCTAGAAGCAAGATAATTTTAAATCTTCACTATTTCTTATTTTATTTGAATTTAAAATGATTTTTAATATAAAAAATCATAATAAATAAAAATAAAATAAATAAAATAATGAAAATATTAAGTTAATTTCGTGCAAGATGTCTTGGTGTGGATTGGGTCATCATATGGCAAGCCCATTTAGAAAAAATTAGTTTTAAACCTCCATTTTCCTCATAAACCAACCAAAAGTTTCCCAACTTTGAAAGGGCACACATCCTTCAATTTTAATGCTATGAGGGTGTTCTTGGACATTTTGGAAAGCTTGAAGAGTCCTCTAACCAACCCCACTGGTTTCATGTCCATATCATTTGCCATTATCAAGTTATGCCCTTTTGAAGTTGTTGACTTTTTGTTGACTTTCAAAAGGACCTATAATGTCTTAGCTCATACCTTCCAAATGAAGCATTTTTGGGCTTGGCTTGTGAGACACAAAGTTGTAGAGAATTTAATTTCCTTCAAAATGAGCTTTGGATGGAGACTTGGTGATGAAGCATGTGAAAGTTATGGATGGTCAAAGTTCAGTTGACTTTTACTGAGGAAACCCTAATTTAGAAACTCCTGATTCTTGATGATTTGAAATCTCCTTGATGAATCATGATCAACCCTTGATCAAATGATGAATTTTACTTCATACACTTGATGTTGGCAAAAAATCATGAAGTTTGACTTTGGTTTGACCACAGTTGACCTCAGTTTGACTTTTTAACTACTTTGACTGATTTTGACTTATCTGACCATCTGACTGAGCAAACTTTTGAGAAAAGTCTTGAAACTTGTCATGGGGGTTCTTACACACATATAAGATGTTATGAAGCTCACTTGAAGTCTTGGAAGTCCATTTAGCCTGATTAAAGTCAAAACCCTAGTTTTGGATGCACTGCTTAGGAGAATGCCTTGTCTGATGGGATTGCCAAACTTCTGACTAATTGTGAACTTTGTGAACCTTGTGAACCATCATAAAATGTATTGTGAACCTCATGGGAGGTCTTGTGAACCTTGTGAACCTCATAAAGTATCTTGTAGACTTCTTGAACCTCATGAAAGGTTTTGTGAATCTTATGAACCTTGTGAACCTTCTTAGCACACAAAGTCTTGTATTGTGAGGGCAAATTTTGGGGTGCAACAGTTGCCCCTGTTCAATTTTCTGAAACCTGAGGGGTTAGATTGGTATGTTTGCCAGTCGTGACCTGGAAGGTTGAAGGGGATTGAACACAAAAGCCCAAAAATTTGCACTCACCAGTGCATAGAGTGATACAGATGATTAGTTGAGTATGCTTGAGTGGGCTTAAAGATGCCACTTGGAGAAAAATTCTTCAGGTACATTTCTTGGAGGATAAAGCAGTCCAAAATATGAAGATATAATGATAGCTTTCAGGAAGATAAACAACATCCTGAGGTAATAATATGCTTTCAGGAGGATAAAGCAGTCCTGAGTTAATAGTATGCTTTCAGGAGGATAAAGCAGTCCTGAGGTAGGGGTGATAGCTTTCAGGAAGATAAACAACGTCCCGAGGAGATAATATGTTTTCAGGAGGATAAAGCAGTCCTGAGGGATTGATAGCTTTCAGAAAGATGAACAACGTTCTGAGGTATAAGAAGCTTTCAGGAGGATAAAGCAGTCCTGATGTACTAGAAGTTTTCAGGAGGATAAAGCAATCCTGAGGGATGATATGCTTTGTGTTGATACTGGATCTCAGTACTAGGTCTTCGTATAGGCCGTCTCTGAATCGTTTATAATTTGAATTTGTTGAATAGACCAGTAGAAATAAATCTTCGTGACGATTATCTCTTCTGGAAATATCTTGGATTAGGGAATAGATCTTCTTACAGACCGTTTGCCTACTCTCCGAGGTCAAAAGAACGTCAGGATTTGTTCTTCTGAAAAATATCTTGAACCAGGGAATGGATCTTTTTACAGACCGTTTGCCTGCTATTCAAGGGCCAATAGATTAAATCTTCTGAAACTATCTTGAACCAGGGAATGGATCTTTGTACAGGCCGTTTTCCTGATATTCAAGACCAGATATATTAAATCTTCTGGAAATATCCTGGATTAGGGAATAGATCTTCTTACAGACCGTTTGCCTACTCTCCGAGGACAAAAAAGTGTCAGGATTAACTCCTGAAAATATCCTGAATTAGGGAATGGATCTTCTTACAGACCGTTTGCCTACTCTCCGAGGAAATAGATTAAATCTTCTGAAAATATCTTGAACCAGGGAATGGATCTTTGTACAGACCGTTTGCCTGCTATTCAAGACCAGATAGATGAAATCTTCTGGAAATATCCTGGATTAGGGAATGGATCTTCTTACAGACCGTTTGCCTATTCTCCGAGGAAATCTTGAGTAATGTATGGATCATTTCTGACCTGTTGTGAATTGTTGATGCTGTTTTATCTGCATATAACTATCCGGCAAGGAGAATGTTAGTTTATGTAATATGTATGCATGCATAGTATGATGCACCTAAAGTAAATGTATTATGTATCTATGGATATGTTATGGTATGATGTAAATGATGTATGTATGATATGATGTTGCTGGAAGCGTCTGGATATCTTCATATAACAACTACTGGCCAGGGAAAATAAATCCCGATTTGTTGTTGAAGAACATGAGGAACTCGTTCCCGTCTTGTTTTGATAATATATTATACATAACCTTCCGTCTGCTGGGGATAGCAAGGTATATATAACCTCCCGTCTGCTGGGGATAATAAGGTATACATAACCTTCGTCTTTGTTTGATAGTAGGGTAGATATAACCTCCCGTCTTCGTTTGATAGTAGGATAGATATAACCTCCCGTCTTCGTTCGTCGTACCCTTATTGGAAAGTAAATTCCCGAATATCCGTATGAGGATAAAAGAGATGGATATAAATTCCAGGGGAGATGTGACTTTATGAAGATGGATTTGCCCTACTGAGGATTTGTGATTGTTTTGTAGAGATGAACCGTCGAAGCTTTGTTGAAATCCTTCCCTCGTTCGTCCTTAGTAAATACTATTACTGCATTTTTATGCATTTCTGGTAAACATCAATCATATTCAAAAGCATATATACATTCAAACACAACCAATGGACGTTTTGCTTATGTAAATAGGGTAAAAGTAAATCTGAATTCAGAGGGAAAAGTAAAGCTGAAACTGAAAACAGAATCGTTTCAACTTCGAAAGCGTATAACCCAATGAATTTAGAGCTCCTGAGATTCTTAACTTTCCTGAATACCTTCCCAGAAATCCTCATGGTTGGATCTGAAAATATGATACTGACACCATCTGATACTACCGGCGTAGACAATTAATTTCCACAATGGCTTCTGCTGAGAACTCCAAATCAAGGTAACATAACGAGAGGAATGTGTCTTCAAATTGTAATGGACCATATACGCTCCGGCTACTAGATTTGAAAAGAAAGCATTGCCCCTTGGTTGAGGATGAATTGTCCCAAAAGGGAAGTATCTGAATGTAGTTACCTCAGGAGAACTAAACAGAATGCCCCATAATAATATGCCCTTGACATCATGAACTTTGCAGTGTTACCCTTGGTAATTCAAATATATGAGAAGAGTTGCCCATGGCTATTAAGCACTGTTGGATCTGGGACTGATTGCCCCGAATGATTTGAACAGTAACTTGGTATGCCCCCTTGGTTAGGAAACAATGACCATGCCCCTGGCCTTATGAATTCTGTAATGTTACCCTTGGCACTTCAGATAGATGAGGAGATCTGCCTCTGGCTGCTTAAACATAGTTGAATCTTGTCCTGATTGCCCCAAATGAGTTAGGCAGTATCATGGCCTATCCCCTTGATTGGGAGATAATGATTATGCCCCTTTGTATACATGGACTTTGATCCAGGAAGCAACTTTGTTCATCGGAAGGACTGTGGTTCATTGAACATTCATCCTGTAAGTTTCTTCATTTATCAAACACTCAGGTATATGAAAACAAATATATTCAAAAATGCAATGCTTATGTCTGTCTTGAAGTTTTGAAAAAGAGTTATTTTAGAAAAACAGTTTTTTGTGAAAACTGTGATATTAACTCAAGTTTTATAATAAGCCCTAAAGGAGTCAAGATACCTTTTTGTAGCAGTACGCTTTCGAACTAACCATGCTTCAGTTAGGACTTTTAAAGGGTTATAACGTGGTCTGGTTCACGGTTTAAGAAACAAAGGATAAAGGCTCAAATTTATTTGTACCCAACCCATTCTTCATGATGTTCTTCAGTCCTATGTTCGGTTAACTTATGCATTGAGGTTCCAAAGTAGTTTGTAATTGTAACACTGACATTTGTGATGATTCAGGAATCAAAAAATTTATTTGAAAATTCAGTCATCTTTCTTTATTTAGGATCTATAGTGACCTCCTTTTTTCTTTTGACTTTGTTATCCCTTGTTTTTGCCTGAACTGTTTATTTCAAGGTTACAATCAGCGGGATGTCTTGATTTTTTACTAAGTCTCCTTCATAGGTTTTGACTTAGTGAGATTTTCTTTTGCTAGATATTGACTTGCAGACTTTAGTGATTATAGGGAAACATCATTAGTTGTGTACAACACAAACAATTGGCATAGTTGAGTTAACCGAGTAACTACCCTTCCCCAGGTTATGAATAAGGGTTTTAATTTGTGCGAGAATGAAAACTCTTACTTCATAGGCTCAAAAGGGTTGACTAGGGATTAACTTCCTTATATCTCCACTGTTTAGGAATTGAAACAATGCCTGTACATCGTCAGCATAGTCTGTTCAAAAGCATACTGCCTAATATTATGGTATTGTTTTCGTCATCCTCCCTCTACAGGCTTATAGCTTTATCAGGAGTTAAATATCACAAGATAGAAATAAGAAGCATAGTTTTAAATATAGTGAAACGAATGGATTAATTCAAGACAAACATATGCAATGCATTAATGAAAACAAAAGTTTAACATAATAGTAAGTGTTTAAACAAACAAAAGAAATTACAAATGAAAATTCAAATGTTCTCAAAGCCTCTTCCTCTAAACCCGTCACTCCAGTTATCTGGAAACTTTGATGCTTGATGGACGATAGAAGAACTCAACCTGGCCTTCTGGAGTAACCTCGAGTATTCCTTCGTCAATTAGGTCTTGGATCTTTTTCTTCAATGTCCAACAACTATTAGTATCATGTCCAGGACAGTTGGAGTGATACCCACACCTTGCCTTGGGATTATAGCGAGGAGAGGAAGTTTTAGGATTTTGAGGAGGATTTTTCAAGGAAATTAGCTTCATCTCCAACAAGCATTGCAGGACTTGTGACATTGGAGTGCTGAACTTGATAAACTGCCTTCTATATTTCTGGTGTTGAGGTGGATTAACCTTATCAGGTCTTTCTTCTTCAACTGAAGAACAATCAATGGCAACCTGTTTCTTACCTTCTTTTATCCTCATCTTCCTTTCAACCAAATCAACTTGTTTTAACGGAGGTTGACTGACAATTAGATCCCTGACTCTATCACTTTGAAGTTTGTGGACAAAGGTTCTCAGCTCCTCTTGCCCCTGAGCTAAACTTTGAATAAGAGCCACCTGGTCATTCATCTGGGTCCTCATTCCTGTCATCTCAGCTTGTAGTTGTTTCATCTGATCATCCTTGTTGTCCTCAGGATTCTTCTTCTTAGCCAGCAGTGTCTTCAATTCATCCTGCCCCTTGGTCAAGTTCAGGATCAACTCTTGGAACTGTGCATTTTGTGCCTGGAGATCCTTAACTGTTTGTTCAAGAGCCATTGCTGAAATAAACAGCGAGAAGATGAGAATCCTGTGCACAATTATAAACCTGTGATGCAATGATGTGATATGTAAATGTATATGCAATGTTTTCAAGGACCGCAGGATTTAAATTTGCTTAAACAAACAAGAAGGTAAACTTTTATTAGTAATAAATTTGTTTTGCCTCTTGGGCTTACAAAAAATGAAATGAAGTAAATACAAGAGATGGGGTTTTAAGTCTCCCATGGACGTTTCCTCTTTGTGTTGAGGTATGAGTTGATATTCCGTTCCTCATGAAGTTGCTTTGTTAGTTCTAGGATTCTTTCTTGGCTTGCTTTGTAATGAGCCTCGAAAGTATCCCTTTGCTCCTTCAACTGGATCCAGGATCTCTGTAAGTCTTCCATATCAGTAGGCATGTCTGGGTGAAGGATGGTATAAGCAGTGTCTCCTTCAGCAACAGGTTCCATGGTAACTGGCAGGATAGCAGGACATGGCATCATGAGAGTCTGAGCATGAGATCGCACCCATCTGAGATAAGCCTCCATAGGAATAGTGTACTTAGGCTCCAGAGTCTTGCTGTCAACCTTGTTTACTTTTCCCCATGCTCGTATGAATCTCTGACGGTAACCTTGAAAATCGTTGTCGTAGTCGAACACAATGCCCTGAATTAACATGTCATGTGGGCCATCACTCCGAGCGTAACCAAACTGTCGTAAAGCTAGAGAGGGGTTGTAGGTGATGCCTCCTCTTATGCCTAGAAGTGGCACATTAGGAAACTCCCCACAACGGTCAATGATAGTGACATTCTCCATAGATCTGGAGCATCAATGGATATCTGAATGAGAGAGTGACATGATCCTTTTAGACCACCTGAACCCTTGTTCATTCTTCATCACTGAGCGAGGGAGGTGAGAAATAAACCACCTAGATAGTAAAGGTATGCAGCACATCAAAGTTCCCTTGCCCTTGTAGTACGGGTGTGAAGAGAATGCAGGATGTCTCCAAGCAATGTAGGCACTGGATTGTGACTCAGGAATATGTTGATGGCATGAACGTCTATGAACTGATCTGGATTTGGGAACAATACTAAGCCATAAATCAGCAAGGCTAAGATCTCCTCAAAAGCATCATAGCTCATGGCCTTCAAGAACACCTGAGCTTTTTCTATCAACACCTTGGCAAGAATACCCTTAACTCCGCTTCTCGTTTCTAGAACAATGTCAGACTTCTTCAGATGTAGAGCTGCAGCAATAACCTCTGGTTTAAGCTCCTTCTCCAAGCCTGTGAAGGGTCTTTGATCCAGTACAGGTATACCCAGAAGTTTAGAGAACTCTTCCATTGTAGGAACCAGCTGGTAGTCGGGGAATGTAAAGCAATGGTGCTTAGGGTCAAAGAATTGAAACAGAACACTCATCATGTCTTCATTGAACCCTGAGGTGACTAGATCCAATAGGTGACCATGTCTCTTGATGAACTAGGAATGATCAGACACTTGAGAAACCAACTCTTTAAGCTTAGCAGGTATGCCCACAAAGTTGATCCTGATAGTGTTTCTACGAGCAGAAGCCATGACCTGCAACAAAGAACAAAGATAAATCCTTTGGTCCTTGAAATGGTTAGTGAAAATGCTATGCTTATGATGCATGATGATGTCATGATGTTATGCTCAATCACAAACATGTGGCACACACAAACAAGTCACACCATAGCCCTAGGTTTAAAGGCTTGCATGAGGTTCAAAGGTAAGTACCCTCCCCTGAAGTTTAGTTGGTTCATCCTGTCCTACAAAAGTAACCAGGTTCTAAGGGATCTCAATATCATTGATCCTTCACAAGGGTGGTTGTTCAGAAGGCAACTTACTTGCCAACCAAAACCCTCCAAGTTTAGAATCTCAATGAGCGTAGTATCGAGTGTCAACCAACTTCAGTCTGCACCAAAGTCGGTTACCTCACTACTTTCTAAAGGCCAAGATGGGATAACTAGGGTTCTAGAAGTTAGTTAGTGTATTGACAACATATGGCAGCCTCATATTATCCTCAACTTGACTTAAGGAACATAAGCACCAACCAAGAAGTCACACTAACTATGGCCACCAGATCAACCATATCGATATACGTCGTACAGTTTCCTTGGTCTATTGCCATTTACCTATGGTACACTAGATCCGGGTTAGGACCTTTCACACATAAGAGCACCCCAACAAGAGAATATAAAGCAAACAAGGCAAACAATTTAAAGTGATCTAATTCCTAAGGGTACCCCTCTTAAATTTAAATCCCCAGCAGAGTCGCCAGTTCTGTAACACGGTGGGAGAACTGACTTTAGTTATGTTGCGGATAGCAAGAGTCGCCACCGACTTTTATTTTATCCAAAGGAAAGGCATAAAAGAACAGGAAAGACCTTTTAAAAGATTTTTGGGTCCGGGGGGTAGGTTATGTAAAGGGAAGGTGTTAGCACCCTTTACATCCATGGTTATCCATGGGCTCTTAGTTACTTAGCTCACTTTAAAATGTTTTTGAAAATGTGAAGTGTATGAATAGAAATTTTCATAAGAGTTTGATAATGATCCATGTACGGATGCGTAAAAAACTTGTGTTTGAAAATTGTTTGAAATTGTGAAATGTTTGAAGATTTTTTTAATAGTGAGAAAGTAACTATGAGAAACCTACCCTAAGTTTAAGTCTTTTCTGTTCTTGAATCCTTTAAATGGTAAGACTATCCCTATTATTAAGGAATAGGTAGTCATTACCTTGGATGTGAGGGACAAGTGAAGGGTCATCTGGTAATTAGGCAACTGTGGGGTGTATAAGCAATTTTTGGAGGGACCGTCATCATTATTCGAAAGGGACAAGATCTTTATGAAGGCAACCATTTAAGGGACTTGATCTTTGATTATGAAGGGACTAAATGACTTTTCTTTTAAGGGACTTTGCTTTATACACCCTACTTGACCTTTTTGAATAGGCAACATTAAGAGGCAACCCTAGAAAGTGAGATGGCGATCAAAGATCGACTTACGTGTGTGAGTGTTTAATTTTATATTTATCTTTTAAATTTAAATGATCTAAATTAATTTTTAAATACAAATATGTTACACTCCCTACTTTACTAACCATGGCATAAAATAAATATTTAAACATTACTACTAAATATTACATCAAAGGAACAATTACATGATAATAATAATTAAAGCAAAATAAGCAAAAATAAATAATAATAATAATTGGGTTAATGAAATAATAATAATAATAATAATAATAATAAATCACAATGGGGTTAGTAATAATGATAATAATAAATCACAATATATCTAAATGGGGTTAGTAATAATAAAATAGATATGAAAATAAATAGCATTAATGATAAAATAAATAAGAATATTAGCATAATAATTAAAAGATCAAATTTTTATGAACAATTATTATTTAAGATTAAGAAGAAAATATAAACAATTAATTATCATAAAGTTTTAAATGCTATAAAAATTAAGTTAATTATAAACATATTATGAAAATAAATTATATTAGATTAACAAGTTTTAATTATTTTTTAAACATATATTAAAAATTATTTACATGCAAGAATTAAATTATGAACAAATTATAGAATATATATATATTATGGAAATAGGATTAATTATAATTGTATTTACAAAAATTTAATTATATTAAATAAAATATATACA
Organism: Lathyrus aphaca; assembly: GCA_963966055.1. NCBI lineage: Eukaryota > Viridiplantae > Streptophyta > Magnoliopsida > Fabales > Fabaceae > Lathyrus > Lathyrus aphaca. Next base: position 565,147,561 of record OZ014520.1, read on the forward strand.
TGATTAAAAAATGTGATCATACAATTATATTTACAAATTTAAAGATTATAATAAAATTTTATTCACTAATTAAAAATATAAACAAGGATTACAATTAGGGTTTTTAGAGAAATATTTGAGGGTTTTAAATGTTAGGATTTAGAAAATAATTAAGTTTTATATAAACATATTAGTTTTTTTTTTAATTTAATATCAATTTAATTATTAAATAATATATACATATAAATATTACTAAAACATATGAACAAATATATATATCAATTTAGATTTATAAAATTTTTTTTAAGAAAATTAGGTTTGATTGTAAAATGATTTTAGTGTTTTTAATTTTAATTTACATTAATAAATAGATATATACATATAAATATATAAAAAAACAAATAAATAAATTTAGGTTTGTAAAAAAAATAAAGTTTAATCAGAATATATTTTTAAATATTTTTTAGGAATTAATTTAAATAAAGAAGAATTATAAGAAATTAAAAATAAATAAACCTAAAAAAAAGAGAAAGAAAAGCCAAAAAACAGGACCTGGGATTTGAACCCAGGTCCTTTACCTGGAAACACAAGGGGATCACCACTGGGCCAGCCTGCGCGTTGTGACAATATCCTCCTTCTACTTTGTTTTGTTGCTATTCTGTGAAAACAAAAGAAATTAAAGCAAAAAATATTCATTCGGCTGGTTTCGAACCCAAGCCATTCAGCAACGTATACACACACCAAAACCATCTGAGCTACGCGCTCATTGTGATATACAGACAGCATCAATTTGTTTTAAACCCTGTCAACATTTCAAATATGAATTTCGCGCCAAACAGCTTCGTCTCCTACCTCTGGACCTGCGAATCTTGCTACGAATTTTACCATGAATTTTCCTGCGAATTTTATCATGTACAGAACCTACGAATCTTAAACATCAACAAAACAGTAAAATTTTTACAAATTGATTAGTGAAACATGATCCTCAAAGCACCTACAATCTTCCTATGTTCTTAGAAACGATTTATATTTGGTTTATCATGAAACCCTAATCAAGAGGCCGAAACCCTAGCCATGGTGGATTCCTTAATCTGCAATAAAAATTCAATCCAAGCATACAGAAACGTTCCAAATACCTTCACAAGCAATTATCAATGGTCAAAAACAACTTATAATACATAAACATATGAAATCGAAAATTTGAAATTTTGAGAGGAAATTGATTTCGGGTTATGCATTTAGGCATGTTTTGGACAATGATAATGACCAGGTTATGTTCAGTGATACTCAGGGAAACCAATGCAACCTTTAAAAAGCTTTGAGAGTGCTTCTAAGTAGGAAACCGAATTGGAGTTTTTCAAGTGATTTTGTGAAGTTTGAAGATGGTTTTTGAGGCTCTGAAAATCGTCCATTTGAAGCTGCCTCATGTTGTATATATAGGAGTGAATGAAATTAGGTTAAGAGCTCTCACAAACTTGTGGATATTTGGACCTTTTAAGATTGAAAAATATTTGGTTTTAAAACTTGAAATATCTTGATCTTGCCTTGCTATTTTGGGATGATTTTCATAACTCTTGTATCAATTAGATCAAAATATCATTTATGACATTCTAGAAGCAAGATAATTTTAAATCTTCACTATTTCTTATTTTATTTGAATTTAAAATGATTTTTAATATAAAAAATCATAATAAATAAAAATAAAATAAATAAAATAATGAAAATATTAAGTTAATTTCGTGCAAGATGTCTTGGTGTGGATTGGGTCATCATATGGCAAGCCCATTTAGAAAAAATTAGTTTTAAACCTCCATTTTCCTCATAAACCAACCAAAAGTTTCCCAACTTTGCAAGGGCACACATCCTTCAATTTTAATGCTATGAGGGTGTTCTTGGACATTTTGGAAAGCTTGAAGAGTCCTCTAACCAACCCCACTGGTTTCATGTCCATATCATTTACCATTCTCAAGTTATGCCCTTTTGAAGTTGTTGACTTTTTGTTGACTTTCAAAAGGACCTATAATGTCTTAGCTCATACCTTCCAAATGAAGCATTTTTGGGCTTGGCTTGTGAGACACAAAGTTGTAGAGAATTTAATTTCCTTCAAAATGAGCTTTGGATGGAGACTTGGTGATGAAGCATGTGAAAGTTATGGCTGGTCAAAGTTCAGTTGACTTTTACTGAGGAAACCCTAATTTAGAAACTCCTGATTCTTGATGATTTGAAATCTCCTTGATGAATCATGATCAACCCTTGATCAAATGATGAATTTTACTTCATACACTTGATGTTGGCAAAAAATCATGATGTTTGACTTTGGTTTGACCACAGTTGACCTCAGTTTGACTTTTTAACTGCTTTGACTGATTTTGACTTATCTGACCATCTGACTGAGCAAACTTTTGAGAAAAGTCTTGAAACTTGTCATGGGGGTTCTTACACACATATAAGATGTTATGAAGCTCACTTGAAGTATTGGAAGTCCATTTAGCCTGATTAAAGTCAAAACCCTAGTTTTGGATGCACTGCTTAGGAGAATGCCTTGTCTGATGGGATTGCCAAACTTCTGACTAATTGTGAACTTTGTGAACCTTGTGAACCATCATAAAATGTCTTGTGAACCTCATGGGAGGTCTTGTGAACCTTGTGAACCTTGTGAACCTCATAAAGTATCTTGTAGACTTCATGAACCTCATGAAAGGTTTTGTGAATCTTATGAACCTTGTGAACCTTCTTAGCACACAAAGTCTTGTATTGTGAGGGCAAATTTTGGGGTGCAACACATTCCATGACGGTTTTGAAATTGTCTCCAATATATTATTACGACGGTTGTAACGGCCATAATTATATAATATATATTGAGTTTAATTAAAAATTGTGACCGTTAGAACCGCCATAATTATATAATATATATGGAATTTAGTTAAAAGTTGCGACGGTTAGAACCGCCATAATTATATAATATATATTTCATTAAAGATAGCGATGGTTAGAACCGCCGTTAATTACATTTTTAAATATAAAAAAACTAAAAATCCCTAGGTGTTCACTATCAATGTCCATAACTTCTTCTCAAAATCAGAAATCTTCATCACAAAAACCAAATAATTAAGTCAGAATAACATTAAGTACAATGTATAAGGTCCAAAATCATAGGTCAAAATATATGAACATTTAAACACCAAGAAAGTCACACCCTATCAAACTACACTTAGGCCATAAAATCCTTTAATGACTCTAACAAGACAATTCACACTGACCAAATCTTCATAATCAAAAGAGCAACGGGTACGGTTGTCTCTGGAATACATCATGAAAACCCGTTCACTCCTGCAAATATAAATAGAATTGAATACATCATGAGTAGCACAACGATGGTCAGAACCCTTCAATGCAGCAACCTGGGAGTTGAATAGAAAAGTTATAATTAATACCTCCACAAACACAAGTAAACAAAATCAACAGTTAAATAGAGAGAAGAAAAAATTAAGCACTCACAGCCTTCTGAACAGCCTTGTTAGTGACTCTTGGAGAGGACTTTCTTGAAGCCTGAGCTGCAGCATTAGCAGAAAAAAGGTCTGGAAATGAAAATGCATTAATCGGTGAATTATGTAGTGAAACAAACAGGAATTTGCATTTGTAAATAGAACTTTAATCAGAAATCCTCAAAGAGACACATTAAAATTCGTAAATTTAGAAAATCAAAACTAAGCATCCAAAGCATTGGTATCTAAATGAAATAACTCTTTTGATGTCATCACTAATCTAACAATGAATGGGAAAATCAAAACTAAGGACCCAAAGCATTGGTTTCTAAATGAAATAAGTCTTATGATGTCAACACTAAAGATACATTAATTAAACGTTCAATTGATCAAGATTCAAAACCATTCATTTGATAGTCTTTTCAAATCAATCACCCCAAATTGTCTTATAGCTCATATGATTGGGAAGGCTGGGAATTTGGACAGAGTCCTCGAGTTAAAAGGTTTTAGAAAAAGGATGGGAATTTGCAGCTGCTTCATCAGCTCACTCTCAAATTCCAAAAAACAAAAGTATCCTAATTGTTGATGCAGATGATGGGTTTTATACAAGCTTTTGAAAAAAATAGTAAAGCAACGATAAAGGTATATATGGAAATTACAAACATACCCGTGACAATAATTTTAGACTCATACATGTTGAAGAGTGAATCAACCAAATTATGAGCCTCGTCTATTATAACAATGTTGGATTTCAAATTTAGACCAAGGGCTTCACGATCACGAGATGATTTTGAAAGAAGAGATTGATATGGTAGGACCACAAGATCAACTTTCTGAACCAAGCTTCTCGATCCATAGTATGGACAAGTTCCCATAATTCTTCCAAGGTTAGCAAGATCTACAATATCCTAAGGCCCTTTTTGAGATATCTCATTCCAGAATTCTCGTTACGACTATGTTTTCTTAGCATTGGGCAGTCAGAGGAGACCTTTGTTCGGTATGCTCCTGTACCCACTCTTAAGTTCTGCAAGTAAGAACAAGCGTTGTTCAAGAAACATGAGTGTTAAACTCTCTATTAACTTGATTATCAATTGTAAAAACGTTTGGTAATGCTAGGCAGTGAGTAGTACTGAGTTAGACACCTAGGAGCTCAATTAGAAATGCATATGGTTCGGTCTTCAAGTTTATATTTCCATGTATAACTTTTTGTTGGTTATTCAGCCAACACATACCAACACTTCAATGCTAACAAGTAAAAGCATCAATACTGAAGGTTTGAATTTGATCAATTTCTACTAAATAAGTGTTAGGGAAAAAATCCTACCAATATTCTAAAATCTAGATCAAACTACCTCATAGTCTATATTCTATAATCCATCCTCCACACACCTTATCTTTTGGAGTTCCAAGCATCGCTTGTTTATGCCTGCAGAGCTCCCAATTGCAAGTACTTCTGTAAAACACACAACACACAAACATGTGAAACAACGCCAACATAATCAAGTAATAAAAAGGAGAACACAAAAGAACCTTCCATATTAAGAAAAATTCTAAACCTTATTAACACAAATATTCTTCTTGGAGCCTAAACTCACAACTCCCATCTCATCAGCAAACACCGTCCTATTCAACTCTTTCATGAACTGCTAAAGATGTGAATGCATCTTACTACAAAAATAAACCTTAAACCTCTTTTCCTCTTTATCATCCTCATTGTTGTAAGGACATTTTTATCCATGAACATTTAAAGAACATTTTAAAGATCATTTTTATCAGTACCAATTTCTAACCTACATATTAGAAAATAGAATCCAATAAAACAATCAAAGAATGTAACATAATGATAAAGTAAGATATTTATGTTTGTGAATTAATTTATCCATGAGTGTTAGTTGATGCTTCATGGGTTGCTTAGTAATGTTTTAAAGCCACCTTTCAAACTTATTGATACTTAGATATTTGTTAAAAACCGCATCTTTGATAACTTCAATTGTAACTTAGAAGAAGGACATATGTTTATAGAGAAGGATATTACAAACCAACAAAAAGAATAATAACTACTAGAAAGCTGGCATTTAAGCTTTGGTTGGGACATGAGGTTTCCAATGTTTTGCAACTACGGTTAAGGCTAAGTCAGCGGAAATTCTAAACCATATCTAGGATCGTGACCTGACTACCAGGGTTGAAAAAACAGTCAGATACCACAAAAACAACAGGAAAAAAATGGTACCGGAAGATGCTGATACCGATACCTTTATTTGTTGTTTTTTAATAAAGAACAAATTAGGATTAATTCACTTCTAGACGACCACAATTACTGTTACAACACATGTGCCGACCGGAATCGCAAAAGTCTTGACCGCAAGGCGACTGTGACTTTTATTTAAAATCCTGTTGCCTATCATTACCTCAATGATTAAAAATCTCAATGTGACAAAAACACAGCTATGACACAAAGAAAAAACAGAATCGAATATGTTTGAGATTGTAATCAATTAGGCATTTCAACAAATAAGTGATGTGCACATGCATGAACTTGAACTCCACATTCCAACCAAACTAATAAAAATATAAACAATGTTATCACATAAGCAAATAAATGAAAAACTTCAGAGACTGTAAAACGTTACGACGAACATAAAAGTACCAAAATTTCTAAAGACGTAAACTAATAAACTATCATATATGAAATTAAGAGAGGGGAAGAAAGATTACGAGTTTCTGAAATATTCGGAGTTGAAAACGTTGAGAGTATGTGATAATTGCTAAGGTGGAGAAAGAAGTTGAAACATCGATGGTGATTGTGATAGAGTGAAGGGTGAGTCCGGTGGTGCGGCTAGGGTGAGATTGGGGGCGTTTGAGCAGCGACTGCGGCCAAGGAGTTGTTCCTCTTCATAATCTCCCAAACAAATGGTCCTGGTACTATTTACATCTTCTTCTTCTATGTGCAACCTTGAAATGCCTTAAATACAAATCAAAATTAATACCAAATTGATGATTAAAATGAACCCTAATAAAACACACTACAAAAACTCAATAGAAATTTTTCCTGTTGAGAGAAATTAAAAATAAATACAAAAGCCTAATTCAGCTTTGTAGTTAGACTGTAGATGTTAAGTTGAAACGTCTATATCCCATGGGAAAAATATATTAGTCGGCACAGAGGAAATACCTTCCAAGCTTCGGCATGATTGATTGCCTCTCAATCCCCTTTTTTGCATCACATGAAGTACGATTTTTCTAGATCTCAAATAGAAGATTGAGTGGTGTTTTTTGGTTCTGTGGAAGAAGATGGACTCAGAAAGTTAAGGGATGAAAGCATCCAGAGGTGGTGGAAGGTAAGAGATCTGAAGGCTTGGACGGTAAAAGAGTCGGAGGTTGAACGAAGACTAGGTTTTTGTGAGTTATAAGAATACACGGTATATGTTGAGTTAGTAAAAGAGACAAAAAGATATAAATAAAATAAATAAATAAATAATATAAATTATCCTATCTTTTCTATATACAATTTGGCACTTCTTTTCTTTATTATAGTATAGCGACGATTATAAACAAAGTCGCAAAAAGTGTCGTAATATACAATTAAGAACACTTATTATAGAACTGTCGTGATTTTTGTGTCAGCAAACTTAATATTTCCCTTTCATTTAGCACTCAATAAAAAAATTATAAAATTAAAAGTTAAGTAAAAAAATAAAAATGACAGTTTTGTAATAATTGTTGTGATAACCGTCGCAGTTTAGTTCCTAACTGTCGTGACAACCGTCGCGGTTCAGGAATAAGGACGGTTTTGTGATAACTGTCGCAAAAAAATTGCGACAGTTGACCATAACTGTCATGACAACCGTCGCTATTTATAAATAAGGACGGTTTTGTGATAACTGTCGCAACTCAAGTGTCATAAATCTCATTTTTTCTTGTAGTGAATGAACCAATGTGCGATCTTGTTTGTATGCAAGATGTAGATGAGATGCGAAAAATCTTAGGGTCAAAACTTAGGGTATGACAGATGTCCCTATTTAAGTTTCTTCAATCCAGAGATATGAAGATTGAAATCTTCGTTTCGTCGAGATGGAAGATACTTAAATATTAAAAAAAAAACCAAATTTTTGATCCTAAGATGCAAAAAAAAAGGAATGGAATGAAATGAAATGAAACGAACGATATGACATAATATGAAGATGATATGAAAAGGATATGAAATGCTATGAAAATGTTATGAAAATTTTATGAAAGCATATGAGATGTACATGAAATGTAGAGAAATCCATGAGGAACAAAACGACATATGAAAAAAAATCAACGTTGGGGATAAGGAGCATAAGACTCCGACGGGGAAAAACAACACGCTAGAGACCACAATGGGGCTCAGCCGAGGCGAAAATGTCCAATAATGGCAATTGGACAGAAAGGATCACAACATCTGAGAATATCAATCAGATAAAAAAGTGAATCACAACATCCAGGAACAGAACTGAATGAGATGGGAAAAAGTTCAGGAAAGTACATCAAATCAATGATGACTTCGCTATGAACATCCGAGAATAACAATCGGAAGGAAAGTGATCACAACATCCAAGAATGGAAATCAGATAAAATGTGAATCACAACATCCAGGAATAGAACTGAATGAGATGAGAAAAAGTTCGGGAAAGTACATCAAATCAATGATTACTTCGCTATGAACATCCGAGAATAGCAATCAGAAGGAAAGTGATCACAACATCCAAGTATGGCAATCAGATAAAATGTGAATCATGATATCCAGGAACAGAACTGAATGAGATGAAAAAAGGTCTGGGACAGTACATCAAATCAATGATGACTTCACTATGGACATCCGATAATGGTAATCGGATAAAAGAGGTGTAAAAATCTGAGAAGAACAACAAGTAGGTGAAGAAAAGGTTCTGGAGAGGAAAAGATAAATTCCAAGTTGGACTTTGATCACAAGGTAAGATGTTGAAAACAACAGGACCTCGAGAAACGCATAATGAGGACTAACACACTCATATATGCGATCAAAAGTGGGGAATAACACACCCAGAAAAATTCATAATGAGGAATAACACACTCATATATGCGATCAAAAGTGGGGAATAACATACCCATGAAAATGCATAATAAGGAATAACACACTCAAATATGCGAAGGTATACGAAAATGGGGAATAACACACCCAGGAAGACGCATAATGAGGAATAACACACTCCAATATGCAAACGTTAACAAGAATGGGGAATAACACACTCAAGAAAATAATATAAGAGAAAATGTTAACAACCAGTTTAGACTCTTAGAGGAGTGGAAAAGATGGAAGACTGATTCCTCAACACGGAGATTACTGTCATTCTGCTCAGAGATTAGAGATGCTACTGTTGAACAAATCTCGGTCACACTAGTAAACTTTACCAAGTTGAAAATCTTTTGAGAGAAGTCATGAAAAGCTACTTGGAGATTCTTGAAGAAGATTGCCCCAAGTTCAATGACTGATGAAGGTAAACTGATAATGGATTCAGTTATTGACTACTGTCGGAGAAAATATGATCAAATCTTTGAGGTAACTGTTGAGAAGAATAAACTGATCATGGCTTCAGTTCCTGAAATGAATGTTGAAAAGATAAACCCATTATGAATCTTGAAAAGATCTTCTGACTAACCAAATCTGAGAATAACTTGCATTGAGCAACAACACTTAAACCATAGGACTTGGGAAGAACTTGGCCCTAATAAGATCACTGACCAAGTTTCTCAATTGTTTGAAAATTCCTTGATGATGAAACTTTATTTGAAAATAAAAAGTTTTTGTACAAACCTGGTAATTTTAATGCAAAGTTCAATGCAAAGTTTGAAATTAAAATTCATTTTTGGAATGAAAATTTATTGATGAAAAGTAAATGAAAACATCATCAAAACACGACAGTTAATGACATCCATGCAGTCTGTAACAGAAAGGGTTTATGTGACCAAATATGCCATAGTAATGACGCCTCCATCTTTGATATCTTTTCCTTTGATAATTTTATATTATTGTACCATGATGTTGAGACATTGGTTTAGACATCTGATTTGAAACATCCTTCTTGAGTTTAAGTTGGCTGCTACTTGAGGAATTGTTTTTTGTATCATCAAATCCTATCCCAAATAAGTCTCCTGCACTTTTTCCAATCTGAAGAATCTCATCCAATGTTTCAAATCCACTGTTCACCATTATGATGGATTTGGTCATTTGATCAAGCTTGGAATTCAACATGATGACTTCATTGTTTAGATTGGATATCGTTGTTAGATGCTCTTCCTTTTCAACCTCCAGTTTTGCTATGATCTTTTTATGCTTTTCTCCTTCTTGAATTACTTGTGCACATCTTATACATAGCTTTCTATAAAAAGATGCAAGTTCTTCAAAGGTTAGCTCATCCTCACTAGATTCATCATCAGAAATACATGTCTTTGTCAAAACAGCGATATGTTTAGTTGATTCCTCTTCAAAATCACTTTCAGAATCTCCATCAGACCATGAAACATATAGAACTTTCTTTTGTCTCTTTAGATAAGTAGGACATTCAGCTCTAATATGGCCAAAACCCTCACAACCATGACATTGAACTTTTTTTTCTTTGATTTGACTTCTCTTCAGGCTTTGTCCTTCTTCTAGACTCACTTGATCTACTGATGTCAGATGAGATGTTCCTAACATTTGGTCTTGAATTCATATTCATCCTTTTCATAACTTTGTTGAACTATCTTCCAATCATGGCAATAGCTTCTGCCAGAATTTCTTCAGTTTCCATTTCACCTTTTTCTGCTTCTTCCTCAATATTAGACATCAGGGCTATGCTTTTATTCTTCTTTTCAGCAATATCACTGATTCCCATTTCAAATGTTTGAAGAGAACCAATGAGATCTTCAACCTTCATATTGCATATGTCTTGTGCCTCCTCTATAGTAGTCACCTTCATAGCAAATATTTTGGGAAGAGATATGATAATTTTCCTCACAAGTTTTTCATCAGACATTTTTTCTCCTAAAGCTCCTAAAGTGTTAGAAATCTCAAGAATATTCATGTGAAAATCATGAATAGTCTCATCTTCTTTCATTCTCAGATTTTCAAATTTAGTAGTGAGCATCTAAAGTCTTATCATCTTGACTTTGGAAGTTCCTTCATGAGTGGTTTTGAGAATATCCCAAACCTCCTTGGCTAATTCACAATGATGCACCAATCTGAATATGTTTCTATCAATTCCATTGAACAGGGCATTTAGGGCTTTAGAATTACCTTGAGCCAACTCATCCTCCCCTTTGCTCCAATCTTCCTCAGGCTTCAAAGTCTTTGATCCATCTTTATCAATAATGACAGGATACTCCCATCCTTTGTCTACAACTTTCCAAGTCTTCTTATCCAGAGATTTTAAGAAGGCAACCATGTGAGGTTTCCAGTAATCATAATTAGATCCATCCATAATGGGTGGTCTATTCCCAAATCCTCCATCCTTGTCCATTGTACCAGAAAATACTTCCCCTAGATCTCACCTAGAAAAATAGGCAGGGTGCCTGCTCTGAAGCCAATTGAAATTCTGGCAACAAATATAAGATGTTGAATAGAATGTTACGACACTAATATCTGACAGATTAAAAAATAACAAGGTAAATAAACAAAAACAATTGTAAAAGACAAGCAATTATTAACCCAGTTCAGTGCAAACACACATACTCTAGGGGCTACCAAGCCAGGAAGGAACTCCACTATGAGTAGTATCAATTCAGAGCTAAACCACTCATTTTACCCTATTCACTTAATCACTACCAAATGCAAGTTCTATCTAAGAACTTCTAGATATGAGACACCTCTCACCCCCCCTAAATCACAACAATGATGACAGGAAAACAATCAAGAAAAAGAAGACACACTTCAAAGACAATCCTTGACCTTGCTTAAAAGCTTCAGTCAAGTACAAAACACTCTTGCTTAAAAGTTTTGAGTGGACAACATACAACTCAATAAGACCTAGTCTAAAAGAACCATCAACATGACAATTATTTGGCTCACAAGAAAACTAAACACACGTAAAATCTCTAAACACTTCAATCCTTATTTTCTATGTCTTCAAATAGGTTATAACAACCTTTAAGTAGAGTCTGAAACATGGGCATGAGTCTGCTGAACTTGCACATTCGTATAAACATAAATACGTTAATTCCTAAAATAAAGGAACAAATATAGAAACATATAAAATGTTCTACAAAAATCACTCCATGTTGAATCACATCCTTCTAATTAAAGCGCCTGATAATTCTCAACAAATCACACAAATTAATAACAGAAAACACGCGCATGAAATAAGGATTCAACTGGGTTTTCAGGCCCAGTCAGAGATGTCATGACATCAGTCTTGACATCCTGATAAAACAACAACACACCTAAACTTTCACACCTGTAAAATGCTTAATCGCATATCATACCATCATACATGACATTAGAATTCAGAACATGTTTTACCATAAAAAGTTGTCAACCTACAACGTCTACAGTAAATATCATCCAATAGACACACAAATTTGTACGCTCCCAGGACAAACAAACACAAAGATAATTGGGACCATAAAAGGATAAAATGGATAAACTCTTACAACTGCACTAGATTTAAAGGAGTCTACCAATATTTCCAACAAACATGGAGAAAATCCACTGATAGAAGGAATTTTCCACAAGGAATGAACAAGAGAGACAACTACTTCACTCAGTTTAATCTCTTAAATAACCATATACTCTAGGATTTTTAGAAACAATAAACTTGTTTACTCCATGTTTCTTAACCTTACTCCCCAACCACTACAACAAATAATGTTTTTCATGATGAAGCTTTCACCTCGAATGAACATTAGAAAACTGAGGTATAAAGCCAAGACGCGCTATTTTTTATTATTAAAAAAAAACATAAATTCCCTCGGTTTTTAAAATATCCAAGTTGAAAAACCAACTGAGTACAAGCTTCGATTTCCAACTATCGCAATTTATGGTTCAATTTATTTATAAGTGTAAACAAAATGTTCTAACCCTTCGATTTTCTATTTTACTGAGGAATAAAATAAAAAGATTTTACTATGAAAGCACTTGTTAAATAGATTTAACTCTAATCCTTACTAATATGAAGCCGCCCCAAACATTATTCTTTGGGATGGATTGCAAGGCAGGAAAAATGATCAATGTTCATATGTTGTCAATCAAAGAAAATATTGAGAAATATATTGCTTTCCACGAATGAAAACATTGAGAAATTTATTACTAAACACACGCACCCATTTCTCTTTCTTGTTTTTTTCATGTGAAAGTATTAGCCATGAAAACATTTTCTAAATATAATCTGGAATGAATTGTAAGTACAAAAAAAAAATATTTTGGTAGGAACAAATAATTTCTCTAAAAGCTGAAAACAATGTAAATATAAAAACATTTCTCTTGTTTGGAACACATAACTCCTCTGGGTTATTCTCAAAGAATCCATTGTCAAACTCTTGATTTGATTAAGTAATTTATTTTAATATTCGTTGTAAACAATGTAAATATATTTTTAAAAAAAAGGTTTCACCTCAATTTTAAGTAATAACTGAGGTAACATATTAATGTGTTTTTTCGGTTTCTTCATCGTCCCTAATCAAATTTTCACCATTCATTTAATGACTATCAACATTCAAGACACTACCGTTAGTGATCCTTTTGAAACCTAAAACTATGATTATAAAAGCATTCTGAATATTTAAATTAGATAATAGTGAATCCACATAAAACGTTGTTGTGAAACTCTATGTGATGGATTGCAAGAGCATAAAAAAATTAGGTTTATTTAATATGTGGCTGGTGAAAGTATATTTACTTTGTCAAACATTTATGTAATGGATTACAAGTGTAGAAACTTATTTTGGGTTCAAGGTTTGTGTTTTTATATAATCATATAACTGAATATTTATTTTATTTAGCTAAACTTTTTTTTATATCAGAAACAAATGAGTGCAAGTCATATAGAATATATTGCATTTAATCTATGAAATGAGGATCCTCAATATTTTCTCTTCTCCGAGATATCCAATTTTTTTCATCACCGACAACGATGACGTTGAAGAACAACATTTTTACTTTAATATTATGTGTAACCAATGTAACATTATGTGTAAACAATTTAGTTTGTAAACAAATTCAGTTATTAATATTTTGTGTAAACAATGTAATTAATTTTATATAATAAAAACTATTTAACCCCTCGATTTTTAAATAAAAAGAGAGGTTTGAGGCGTTTTTTGGGTAAATAATAAAAATGCAGATGTTGGGGTTCGAATCCTTGATCATATAACTTTATCCCTCGGTTTTTTCATTAACCGAGGTGTTAAGTGGCAACTTTTCATGTCACGGTTTGCTATGTCGGCTTGATAGTCGATGTTAGATCTATTTTGTGTGCGACATTATAAATATTATTTGTAATAGTGAATTCACATGCATTAAAAGAACGTAATAACATACTATACAACTTCTAGACCTCATAGTCAATCTCTATTGCCTACCCCTCTTTCTAAATCCAATAACCTTTGAAATGCTTGTTAATCACTTGCATATGAACACCTTTATTATTTGGTAAGATGAAAATAACAGATGATATCAGAATCAAACATATTATGCATTAAGTAGTGGAAAGAGGTCTAGAGGAGCACCATATAGACAAACAGACAAGGTAAGTCATCAAGGTAGTTTTATAATAACTAAACATTTTGCAAAATACTCAAACTCAAAACTTATTTAATAACTCAAAACTTATTTAATATTGTATTTGAAAGTTGATTTTAGATAGGGGTGTGCATGGTTGGTTATTTTTAGAAAACAAACCATAATCATTTTCAAACCATTTAAATGGTTTGGATTTATAATCAAAATCACACTTTAATTAAAATTGATAATAAAACCAGTTATAAATTTGATTATAGTTATATAATTGATTTTTTTTAAAAAAAATCCAGTTTTGAAAAAAAAATCAGAAAATATACATATTTTTTATTTTGAAAATTAAAATTTTTGAATTTTTTATAATAACCGGATTATAACCGAATCCAAAAAAATTTAACCATTTAATTATATCTGGTTTATATGAATTGATAACCAAAACCATTAAAAATTAAATCGATTAATAACCATTCAATTATATTCGGATATTTTAAACAAATTTGGATTTGGTTAATGATTTGAGTCTTACAACCGGGTATTTTGCACACCCCTAATTTTAGAGAGTTTTAAGAATACAGACTTTGATGAACTACATTTATATTTAGGTTAATATTTAGGCTAATAATCATTTATCTCCTCTGCAATATAAACGTTTTTTGATTTATTCCCCTTTTAAAAAAATTGGATTGTCTCCTGAAATTTTAAAACTCTTAGTCTTTTGCCAATTACCACCTGTAGAATAATATTTTTTATTTACCCCTTGATTTTTATACGCTTAGAGGTACCCAAAAATTTCAAGGGATAATCCAATTTTTTTAAAGGGGTAAATCAAAACTCGTCAATATAGCAGGGATTAATTACTATTAACCCTTTATAGTGTGTAGATGTTTAGAATTGGCAGAATTTTTGACCAACAAGAAATATTGAATTCAGTTCAGAATGTCCTATCAGATGTTGGGACATTATCAAACAGAGTATAAGAACTTAATTCAAGCTGTCTCACCAGATGTTGGGACATTGTGTAAATGATTTAAGTTCAGTTTTTCAGGATGTCCCAACAGATGTTGAGACATCTCAAACCTGCTACCAGAATTAATTAATGACTAACTGATCTAAGAAATTTAAGGAGAGTTATCTGGAATTAATTATGGATGGATAAAAACAGGATAAGGCGCATCTGTAGGGAGTGTTGTTATGAGGCTTCAGCATAATCAGAAGAACTAAATCACCTAGAATCTAGGAAGTAACAAACCCTAATTCAAGGTGGAAGCTGCATGCGTTTTAGGACTGGATTAACCTACAGAAAGCCCAAAATACAAACACCTATTTAAGCAACAGAATATCTCAGAATTGTGTACGAATTTCAGAAGAAAAAATATGGTGTTGTGTTTTAATAGCAGGTTGTTTTTAATTGTACCACTTTATGAGCTTTTAAGCATAAGTGTATTTGTGACTTGATTGAAACTGTGAAGTAAGATCAAGCTGGTTTGCTTGAAGTATGACTTCAATGTTATTAAACTTATAAACTAGATCACTGTGTGATTGAGGGGGAGTGAGTTGGTACTCATATCTAAGTTGTGTCTTAGGTAGAAATTGCATTGGGTAGATATTAAGTGAAAGATTAAACTGGGTGGTTTAAGTCTAGAATTAATATTACTTATAGTGGATTTCCTCCTGGCTTGGTAGCCTCCAGATGTAAGTGTGGTTATACACTGAACTGGGTTAACAAACTACTGTGTTGTTTAATTTTCTTGCACTTTAAGTTTTGGTTAAATCTGTCAAGTGTTGGAACATCTCATAGGACATCTCATACCTGATCACAGAATTTCAATTGGCATCAGAGCAGGCACCCTGCCTGTTTATACTGGGTGAGATCTAGGGAATACAAATTCTGGAAACATGGACAGAGATATAGGATCAGTAAATAGACCACCTATACTGGATGGATCTAATTATGACTACTGGAAGCCAAGAATGATTGCATTCTTAAGATCACTTGACAACAGGGCCTGGAGAGCAGTTAACACTGGATGGGAACATCCTGTTCAAGACACCAAAGATGGATCAAAAGTGTTGAAACCTGAAGAAGAATGGAGTAAGGAGGAAGAAGATTTAGCACTAGGCAACTCCAAGGCCTTAAATGTTTTATTCAATGGCATTGATAGGAACATCTTTAGACTTGTGCATCACTGTGAGCTGGCCAAATATGTTTGGGACACTCTCAAAACAACTCATGAAGGAACATCAAAGGTAAAAATGTCAAGACTTCAACTTCTCACCACCAAGTTTGAAAACTTGAGAATGAAGGAAGATGAGACAATTCATGAATTCTACATGAACATCTTAGATATAGCCAATACTTCTGGAGCCTTGGGAGAAAAGATGACTGATGAAAAGCTTGTAAGAAAGATTCTCAGATCTTTGCCAAAAAGATTTGACATGAAAGTCACAGCAATAGAAGAAGCTCAAGACATATGCACAATGAAAGTTGAAGAGCTCATTGGTTCCCTTCAAACATTTGAGATGGGAATGAATGACACAAATGTAAAGAAGAACAAAAGCATAGCCTTGGTGACAAATACTGATGAAGAAGAAGATGATAAATCAGAAACTGGTGAAAGCTTATCAGACAACATTGCTATGCTTGGAAAACAATTCAAAAAGATTCTCAGAGGGATGGAAGGCAAATCCAAACCCAATGGAAGATACACAAACTCTTCTGAGAACAAAAGACCTTATGATGCTAACAGAAGGTCAAATTATGATGAAAAGACCAGTCAAGAAAAAGGAATTAAATGCCATGGATGTGAAGGATATGGACACATCAGGAGTGAATGTCCTACCTACTTAAAAAGGCAAAAGAAAGGACTCTCTGTAACCTGGTCTGATGAAGACTCAGGAGGTGATTCAGAAGAAGAATCAGCTAAGCATATCACTGCTCTAGCTGGATTATGTGAATCTGAAAGTGAATCCAGTGATGGGGAGCTTACTTTTGAAGAACTTGAGCAAGCATACAAAGATCTATACAAAAGAAGCACTGAAATATGCAGTGAGGTTATAAAGCTAAAGAAGCAGAATGAGGCACTAAAGGATGAAAAAGCAAGTGATCTAGAGATCATTGACACCTTGAAAAGTGAAGTAAGTCTTCTCAACTCCAAGTTGGAACACATGTCCAAGTCTGTTAGAATGCTGAACAGTAGCTCAAGTACACTAGATGTTATTCTAAACAACAATAAGCATTCAGGGGATAAAAGTGGACTGGGATTTCACAGAGTTCATAAGGATGAAGTTAGCTCAAACAAAACTAACTCAAAGTCCATACAGTCAAACAAGATGTCCCAACAGATGCTTCAACATCATGAAAAGAACACAAAGTCAAACATAATGTTCCAACAGATGTCTCAACATTCTGAAAAGAACAAAATGAAGAAGAAATATCAAAGATGGAGATGTCATCATTGTGGAAGATTTGGACATATCAAACCTCATTGCTATAAGTTGCATGGATATCCAAATCAGATGTATCAGCAACCCCCTAAGCAGAAGATAGAAGTTACCAAGAAAGTGCTGCATAGACATCAAAGAGATCAGCAACCTTCTAAGCAGAAGACAGAGGTCATCAAGAAGGTATGGAGACCAAAAGCTAGTCTTCATGCTGATCAAAGCTACATACCCAAGAACAAGATCAACAAACAACCTTGGAGCTCTACTGATGAACAATACACAAGGCAGAGGTATCAAAAGAAATCTCAACTCAAATGGTCAAAGAAAGGTGTTGCATATATAGCACATACATCACTAAGAGTATCAGCCAAAGAAGACTGGTACTTTGACAGTGGATGTTCAAGACACATGACTGGATTGAAGAATCTGCTAGTAGACTTAAAGTCACATTCATCCAGATATGTAACCTTTGGAGATGGAGCTAAAGGAGAAATCAAGGGAGTTGGAACCTTGGATTGTCAAGATGTACCAAGACTAAATGATGTGCTACTGGTTAAAAGTTTAACTGCTAACCTGATCAGCATAAGTCAATTATGTGATCAAGGGTACAGTGTAAACTTTACCAAAATTGAATGCATAGTGACTAACAAAGAACAAGAGGTTGTCATGAGAGGAGCCAGATCTAAAGACAACTGTTACATGTGGGAATCTCAAGACTTCAGTCTCACTTCAACTTGCTCTTTAGCTAAAGAAGAAGAAGTGAAACTATGGCACCAAAGACTAGGTCATCTTCATTTCAGAGGCATAAAGAAGATAATATCTATGGATGCTGTAAGAGGTATCCCTAAACTGAAGATTGATGATGGCAAAATATGTGGTGAATGTCAAATAGGCAAGCAAACCAAGATGTCCCATCCAAAGCTCTAACATCTGACAACTTCCAAAGTTTTGGAACTATTGCATATGGATCTTATGGGACCTATGCAGGTTGAGAGCCTTGGTGGTAAGAGGTATGCCTATGTGGTGGTTGATGACTTTTCAAGGTATACATGGATAAATTTCATCAAAGAAAAGTCTGATGTATTTGATGTATTCAAAGACTTATGCCAAAGAATACAAAGGGAAAAAGCCAGCTGTGTGATCAGAATAAGAAGTGATCATGGAAAAGAATTTGAGAACCAAAAATTCTTAGATTTCTGTTCTTCAGAAGGAATCAATCATGAATACTCTTCACCAATCACTCCTCAACAGAATGGGATTGTTGAGAGGAAGAATAGAACTATTCAAGAATCAGCAAGAGCTATGATCCATGCTAAAAAGTTACCTTTGTACTTCTGGGCTGAAGCTATGAACACAGCTTGTTACATCCATAACAGAGTTACTCTAAGGAAAGGAACTTTGTCCACAATCTATGAAGTCTGGAAGGGCAGAAAACCCACAGTTAAGTACTTCCATGTGTTTGGAAGTAACTGTTATATTCTGGCAGATAGGGAGCAAAGAAGAAAAATGGATCCTAAAAGTGATGAAGGGATTTTTCTTGGATACTCTATAAACAGCAGGGCATATAGAGTATTTAATTCTAGAACCAAGGTTATCATGGAGTCCATAAATGTGATAATTGATGATGCTCCTACAGATGTCCCAGAAGATGTTGGAACATCTGTTGATATCAAGACTGAAGCTGAAGAAAAGAGTGATCATTCTGACTTCACTCAAACTAATGCAAGGACAGAACAATCCAGCAAACCTCCCTCCATCAGAATCCAGAAGGATCATCCCAAAGATTTGATAATTGGTGATCCCAACAGAGGTGTAAGCACTAGATCAAGAGAAGTGATTTCAGGTTCCTGTTTTGTTTCTAAAATAGAACCTAAAAACATCAAGGAAGCTCTTACTGATGAATACTGGATTTGTGCTATGCAAGAGGAATTAGGTCAATTCACAAGGAATGAAGTGTGGAACCTTGTTCCTAGACCTGATGACATAAATGTGATTGGAACTAAATGGGTGTATAAGAACAAGTCAAATGAGCAAGGAGTTGTTACAAAGAACAAAGCTAGACTTGTAGCTCAAGGATACACACAAATTGAAGGAGTAGACTTTGATGAAACCTTTGCACCAGTAGCAAGGCTTGAATCAATCAGACTACTGTTGGGAATTGCTTGTATCTTAAAGTTCAAGCTATTTCAAATGGATGTGAAAAGTGCCTTTTTAAATGGTTATCTTAATGAAGAGGTATATGTAGAACAACCTAAAGGATTTGTTGATCCAAGTTGTACAAATCATGTATACAAACTAAAGAAGGCTCTTTATGGTCTGAAGCAAGCTCCAAGAGCATGGTATGAAAGGCTGACTACTTTTCTTATCAAGCAAGGGTACAGGAAAGGTGGAATTGACAAAACCTTGTTTGTTAAAGATGAAGAAGGAAATGTCATGATTGCTCAAATATATGTAGATGACATTGTCTTTGGTGGGATGTCAGACAGGATGGTCAAACATTTTGTCAACCAAATGGAATCTGAATTTGAAATGAGCCTAGTAGGAGAATTAACCTACTTTCTTGGACTGCAAATAAAGCAAATGGAGGAATCCATGTTCATTTCCCAAAGCAAGTATGCTAAGAATATAGTCAAGAAATTTGGGATGGACAGTGCTACTCATAAGAGAACTCCTGCCCCCACACATTTAAAGCTGACTAAAGATGACAAGGGTGAGAATGTAGATCAAAGTCTATACAGAAGTATGATTGGAAGCTTGTTATATCTAACTGCTAGCAGACCAGACATAGCATTTACAGTAGGTGTATGTGCAAGATATCAAGCTGATCCAAAAGTTAGTCATCTTAATCAAGTCAAGAGAATTCTAAAATATGTTAATGGTACTTGTGACTATGGCATAATGTACTTTCATGGATGCAAACCAATTCTCACTGGCTTCTGTGATGCTGATTGGGCTGGAAGTGCTGTTGACAGAAAAAGCACTTCAGGAGGATGCTTCTTTCTAGGAAACAATTTGATTTCTTGGTTCAGTAAGAAACAAAATTGTGTATCCTTATCTACTGCTGAAGCTGAATATATTGCAGCTGGAAGCAGTTGTTCACAGTTGGTTTGGATGAAGCAAATGCTCACTGAGTACAATGTCCCACAAGATGTCATGACATTGTACTGTGACAACTTAAGTGCTATTAACATATCAAAGAATCCTATCCAACATAGCAGGACCAAGCATATTGATATCAGACATCATTTCATCAGAGATCTTGTAGAAGAAAAAGTGATTTCACTGGAACATGTAGCTATAAATCTACAGTTGGCTGATATATTTACCAAAGCCTTGGATGCTACTCAATTTGAAAATCTAAGGGGCAAATTGGGAATCTGCTTATGTGAAATTTAACAGTTATGGAGATGTGCCAACATGTCATATGACATTGTGTGGCATAAGCACCAGATGGCAACACCAGTCTGGTCAAGGACCTTGAGTATTCCTCTCCTAAAAAGTCTCAAAGTAACGGCTACTTATAAAATATCAGCTTGCTTTCAGCTATCCATCTTCTCATCATTCTCTCACAACAACTTGCTTGCTATAGCTAACTCTCTGAGATCATCAAACTCAACCAATCTCAATCTTTTTCTTCACCACATTCTCAAAATGGCTCATCACCAAAACCCTAACATCTCTGAAGAAATCCTCAACAAGGAAGATGTGGTGCATGCAACCCCCATTTCTGTGGTACCCATGGATTCAACTCCAATGGACGAAATCAGAGGAAGTGTTCCTCTGGCTCAAAAGCCAAGAACTCCTACTGTAAAAAGGGCAAAGGAACCTATTGTTAGCAAAGCCAAAGGGAAGCCCTCATCATCAAACACAATTCCAAAAGCTTCTGAATACGTGGATGATTCCATAAAGGAGCTGGTAAACAGGATCCTATCTGAGCAAAGAGTGGTAAGTGGCATATCTATCCCTCTGAACACCATGCCAGCCCCACAAGAAGATCAACAAACTCAGGCTGCAAAGGACACTCCTGCTCAACAGGATGTCCCAATAGATGTTGAAACATCTGAGGACCAGCAAAAGGCCTCATCTGATGCTGCTGTTGAAACATCTGAGGACCAGAAAAAGGCCTCAAATGAAAGTGATGAAGAGGCATCTGAGGACCAGACCAAGGCCTCAACTGAAGAGCACATCTCTGTTGATCCACCAGCTGAAGAGGAAACTGCTCAATCCCCTCCTGTTGTGAACCTAGAGCATGATTCTGATACAGAAATCATTGCCTCTGTAAAACCTAGCATAGCCAAAAGGCTCAGAACTAGGAAAGAAAAGATGCATGCAGGACATGCAATTCCTGAGAAGAAGCAAGCTACCCCAAAGAAGGACAAAGCTAAAGCTGTCTTTGGACCTACAAAACAATGGAGCAAGGTGCAAACACACAAGAGGAAAGCTGTCACTCCTCCAGATTCAGATGTTGAAACAGATGTCCCAACATCTCCTCCAAAGAAGAAATCAGCACCCTCAAGGTCATCAACTGCTGTTCCAGAAGCTCCCTTGGACAACATTTCCTTCCATCATGTTTCAAGTGTGAATAGATGGAAGTTTGTTTATCAAAGAAGGGTAGCACTTGAAAGAGAGCTGAGCAGTAATGCACTTGAGTGCACAGAGTTAATTGATCTCATCTCTTCTGCTGGCCTCTTCAAAACTGTCTCCAACTTTTCTCCCTGCTATGAGTTGCTTGTCAAGGAATTCATAGTCAACCTTCAAGAAGATTGTGCCAATGGTAAGTCTGCTGAATTTAGAAAAGTATTTGTTAGAGGCAGGTGTGTAGAATTCTCTCCTCAGGTCATCAACCAATACCTTGGAAGAGAATCTGATGGTCCAAATGAGTTAGGGAAGACTGATAACCAGGTCTGCAAGGTTATCACTGCTAACCAGGTCAAGACTTGGCCAGTTAAAGGAAAGCTCTCAGTGAGCATGCTGACAAGGAAATATGCCATGCTGAACAGGATTGGTACAGCAAATTGGGTTCCTACCAATCATACATCCTCAATATCCACTGGCCTGGGCAGGTTCATTTATGCTGTAGGCACACAAACAAAGCTGGATTATGGAGCTTACATCTTTGATCAGACATTGAAGCATGCTAGCTCATCTGCAACAAAGCTGCCAATTGCCTTCCCTTCCTTGCTATGTGGAATAGTGCTAAGTCAGTACCCTGGGATCCTCACTGAAAAGGACACAATGTGCAAAAGAGAAAGCCCTATGGCCTTCCACTACAAGCTGTTCCTGAGTCATCATGCAGCTGATGTTGAAGCACCCTCTGGGACATCTGCTGGTCCTTCAAATGCAAAGTCTCCAATCTCCAAAGCTGCATTGATTGCTGAACTGAAGAGTACTTGCAAAGAACTGGATGCAAGGAAGCAGAAGCTTGAGGAGATTATCCAAAGGCTGGAGATTGAAAGTGATCAGAAAGCTGCTTCTTCTGATGAGGAGACTGAGGAAGATGAAGAAACTGACTGTGAGGAATCTGAGTGAAAATTGTATGTGAGGATTATGTAATGACAGCTTCTGCATTGTATTTTTGAATTAGTCTCTTTGGCCCCAAATTTATGTCTAACAATGGGGAGAACATCAACAACAACAATGTATAATGCTGTTTGATTATGAATGAAAAATCTCTGTTTGCTTCTGAACTAAATCTGTAAAATATTTCTGTTGCAACAAGACTGAACACATGAATGTTTGAGGGGGAGTAATCTCACACATGATTCAACAGAAAAGAAATGCTGCACTCTGATAAAAGAACTTCTGCTGCACTCTGAAAATCAGAAAAGGATGTTAGCCAAAAATTAGCCAAAGGGGGAGTTTGTAGATGTTTAGAATTGGTAGAATTTTTGACCAACAAGAAATATTGAATTCAGTTCAGAATGTCCTATCAGATGTTGGGACATTATCAAACAGAGTATAAGAACTTAATTCAAGATGTCTCACCAGATGTTGGGACATTGTGTAAATGATTTAAGTTCAGTTTTTCAGGATGTCCCAACAGATGTTGAGACATCTCAAACCTGCTACCAGAATTAATTAATGACTAACTGATCTGAGAAATTTAAGGAGAGTTATCTGGAATTAATTATGGATGGATAAAAACAGAATAAGGCGCATCTGTAGGGAGTGTTGTTATGAGGCTTCAGCATAATCAGAAGAACTAAATCACCTAGAATCTAGGAAGTAACAAACCCTAATTCAAGGTGGAAGCTGCATGCGTTTTAGGACTGGATTAACCTACAGAAAGCCCAAAATACAAACACCTATTTAAGCAACAGAATATCTCAGAATTGTGTACGAATTTCAGAAGAAAAAATAGGGTGTTGTGTTTTAATAGCAGGTTGTTTTTAATTGTACCACTTTATGAGCTTTTAAGCATAAGTGTATTTGTGACTTGATTGAAACTGTGAAGTAAGATCAAGCTGGTTTGTTTGAAGTATGACTTCAATGTTATTAAACTTGTAAACTAGATCACTGTGTGATTGAGGGGGAGTGAGTTGGTACTCATATCTAAGTTGTGTCTTAGGTAGAAATTGCATTGGGTAGATATTAAGTGAAAGATTAAACTGGGTGGTTTAAGTCTAGAATTAATATTACTTATAGTGGATTTCCTCCTGGCTTGGTAGCCTCCAGATGTAAGTGTGGTTATACACTGAACTGGGTTAACAAACTACTGTGTTGTTTAATTTTCTTGCACTTTAAGTTTTGGTTAAATCTGTCAAGTGTTGGAACATCTCATAGGACATCTCATACCTGATCACAGAATTTCATAGTGGATTATGTCTCATTGATGACATGATGTCGACATGTGTCAGGAAGATTTTGGACAGTTCTATCACCAACCAAATGATGAGATGGTACTGTTGAGATTATGAGTAGGACGAGACCTAAATGTACAACTATATGGAGGACGCTGTTTTGGACAGAAGAAATGCTTCAGGAGATGTCTGGAAAATGTTAAATACTAAGGAGAGCATGTTAAGAATCAAGTCTAGACAATTGCGGCTGAGGGAGGGCAATAAAAACACAAGATTCTTCCACAATGCAATGAAAGAGAGGTATAGAAGGAACGCGATTTTGGCTGTCGAATGAGCGAATGAGAGAGTTGAAGGTGTGGCAGAAGTTAAGGAGGAAGTGAAGAATTATTTTAAAAAGTTGTTCAAAGAACCCAATCTGTTCAGACATGTTCCTCAGGGTCTCATTTTCAATTTGCTGAGTGGTTCGAATAGCGCTTGGTTGGAAAGAGATTTCTATCTTGATGAGATCAAGGAGGCGGTTTGGTCGTGCGACGGAAAAAAAAAGTCTTGGCCCAGACGAATTTTCGCTAGACTTCTATAAAAAGAACTGGGAGGTCTTGAAGGAGGATATTTTCAGAGATGTTTCGGACTTCCATTCGAGAGGAAAGCTGATCAAATATGCTTCTTCTTCTCTCTAAACTTTAATCCCGGAAGTCTTAAATGCCCAATATCTTTCCGAATACAAGTAGATTTGTCTTGTTGAGAGCTTTCACAAAATTCTCTCCAAATTACTTGCTTCCAGATTAAAGAAAGTACAAGGCTCAGTAGTCTCTAATAACCAACTGCTTTTGTTCCGGACAGAAACATAGTGAATGGTGTGCTTTTAGTGAACGAGGCACTTGATTTGGCGAATAGAGCTAAGAGGAATTGTGTGGTCTTGAATGTCGATTTCGAGAAAGCTTATGACACACTAAGCTGGAATCTTTTGAGGTTCATTTTGAATAAGATGGGATTCGGGGAAAGATGGTTAAGATGGATGGAAGGCAGCATTTCTCGAGCTTTATGTCTGTTATCGTCAACAGCAGCCCTACTAAAGATTTTAGGGTGGAGAAAGGCCTCCTCCAAGGAGATCCGCTATCTCTATTTATGTTCGTTCTGGCCATGGAAGTGCTAAAGGTGTTAGTCAAGAATGCAGCAGAGTCCGGGGATTTGATTGGCTTCAGGTACATTGAAGATGAGGAGGTAAAACTTACTGCATTTTGTGGATGATACAATTTTCTTGGTTGACGGTAGCTTCCATAATATTTGGAGTATGAAAGTGATATTAAGGGATTTCGAAATGATGATGGGGCTAAAGATTAATTTTAATAAAAGTAAAATATACGGTCTAAGCGTGGGTGATTGGTTTATTAAGGTTGCCTCGTATTTTCTATCGTGTAGTGTCGATAGTCTTCCGTTTAAGTTCCTCGGAGTTTTGGTGGGGGAAAACCCTAGGACGACTTTTATGTGGAAGGAGCTTGTTGCCAATTTGAAAAGGAAAATGGCTTCTTGGAATTGTAGACATCTTTTGGTTGCGGGAAGAATGGTGATGATTAATTCCATCTTGAACGCAATTCCTATTTATTCTCTCTCTTTCTATAAGGCACCCTCCAAAGTAATTGTGGGCATTAGAAGTGTTCAAACCAACTTCCTATGGCGGGGTTGAGAGACTAAACATTCGGTTCAATGGGTGAGTTGGCTTAATGTCTACAAGCGGGAGGAAGGAGGTATCAGTGTTAAGGATATTGAAAGCCTAAATAGAGCTCTTTTGAGTAAATGGAAGTGGAGGCTGCTATCAGATAAGGAAGCGGTTCAGAACGGATTCCTTAGACATAGATATGGGAAGTTCGAATTAAAAGTGCAGGGTAGTGATGTTGGGGTGTTATATAATAGGGACTCTATATGGCGGAGAGATATCATTTTGTTGGATAAGGCGAGTACAATAGAGGAAATCGGTTTCACGGGAGCTTTTAGGAGCCATGTTTACAACGGTTCTGATACGACTTTTTGGCACGCGAAATGGTTAGGCAACCAATCTCTAAGGGACACCTTTCAAAATATTTATCAGGTAGCAGCTAGTAAATCATCAGCAGTAGCAGAAGCAGGTGTGTGGACTTCTGGTGTTTGGTCTTGGAATTTGGAGAATTTCGTGGGAGTGCGTACAAACGCAAATGCAGGCATTTGGGAGGAGTTTTTGTTGGTGATTTTAGTATCATCAATGTATTTTAGTAGTAATGTTATTTACTACAGGCCGATGTAATTATGCGTTAAAGCTTGGAAACGAGTTAGGTTAGTGCGGAGTGCACGCTCGTCGAGCCAACGTATAATTGAATGTGAATATTTGAAACGGGGTTCCAAGGGGCGAAGCCCCTGGCGGGGTGCGGGGCAGCGCCCTATTGGGGTTCCAAGGGGCGAAG
Organism: Lathyrus aphaca; assembly: GCA_963966055.1. Taxonomy (NCBI): domain Eukaryota; kingdom Viridiplantae; phylum Streptophyta; class Magnoliopsida; order Fabales; family Fabaceae; genus Lathyrus; species Lathyrus aphaca. The sequence goes on from OZ014520.1 coordinate 565,174,412, forward strand.
CCCCTGGTGGGGTGCGGGGCAGCGCCCCGTGGGGTTCCAAGGGGCAGAGCCCCTGGCTGGGGTCCCGTTCGAAATATTCGTTTAAACATTTGAACCCTTTCCCTACAGACATAACCATTTTCCGAACATGTGTGTCTTTTCGTTTTGAATTATTGATCTCCTATACAAGGATTCATTTGGCCTCAGTTTGCACATAGATAAAAAAAATCGAAAAGTTTCTACATTTTGAACAATTTTATTTTTCCAGAAACAATTCGTTCTTCAAGAATTATCCCCACAAAGATTCCGTGAACCCAGGCAAGAATAGGGTCGAAATACTTTGTTCGAAAAGTGTACGAACACGATTCTTCGAAGTTATCCTGGATTATCATACCCGAAATTCTAACAGTTTTCGAATCGGGTCCACGACTATGTGATAATTCTGGACAACAGGGATATATTCGCATGGTCTTGTGATTCAAGTGGAGCATTCACAGTGATTTCCTGTTATTCTCTATTTTGTTCCGCTGATTCGATTTGCCCTTATTCCTCTTCGATTCTGACTGTTGTCAACCATCTGTGGGAGCTGAAAATTCCTTCAAACGTGCTGTTATTCGAATGGAGGTTGTTGATTGGAAGAGTTCCGACTAAGGACATGTTATTTCAGAGATCGATCTTAACAAATCCTATGGAATTACGGTGCGCTCTTTGTAACTTGGAGGAGGAATCGATTCTGCGTCTTTTCGATCATTGTTTTGATTTCAGCTTGAATACGGAGGATGATTTATGACTAGTTAGGGGCTGACTTCAAATTATCTTTTGAAGATTATGTGCATTTCTTCTATCATTGCGACAAGGTGATATCTAAATTGAAGAGGCGGATTGCTAAATCATTGGATGTCTGTCATTGTCATACTGCCACAAAAACGGGTTCATGCCCATACTCTGAATTTAATTGTTTCTCCTGAAAGCGGGATCTTTTTTATACATGTTTGTGCATGTGGTTGTAATATGTATCTTTTCTTTTTTTCTTCAAGCAAGTTGTTCTTTGAAGCGAGAACTAAGGATTCTCGAACCTGAATACAAAAGAAATGAACATAATATTCGACAAAAATGAAAATACTTTTTACTATAGAATAAATCAGATTCTCAATTGGTCGGCCTTTTTTTTTATAAGCAATTGTATTAAAGGGATAAATAGGGTTTCTCCAATCCCGATACAAAAATAAATCAAAAAGGTCAAAAATCTAGAGAAATCTAGAAAGAAAAGGCTACAAAAAATCCAATGGATATTTCATCCACTCATAGAAAGCGCAACTCCTACGACCTAATTCCAACCATCTCTACGAAAGAGAAACAACTTGGTCAAAAAGAGAATCAGCATTCACTACAACAAACAAGAATTTAGACAACGTTTTTTTCTCACTTAGACAACGCTTTAAAACGCTGTCTAAACCTCCGCTGCTAAAGGTTTAGACAACACTTTTTTAAATCTTAAAAGCATTGTCTAAGGTACCCTTAGACAACGCTTTTAGGAATACCTTAGACAACGTTTTTTATTTAAGTGTTGTCTAATCCCCTCCTATTTTAATTTTTTTAGGTATACCTTAAACAACGCTTTTGGTGAAAGTGCTGTCTAATCCCCTCCTATTTTAATTTTTTTAGGTATACCTTAGACAACGCTTTTGGAAAGCGCTGTCTAAGCCCCCCTTAGACAGCGCTTTTGCCAAAAGCGCTTTCTAAGCTCCCTCTTAGACAGCGCTTTTTGTGTAAAGCGCTATCTAAGGTATACAAAAATTTTTGAATATTTTTTTTGAAACCACTTTTTTTACTAGGTTTTTAAACCAGAATTTTGACCTGTTTTCAACCAATTTTTGGCATACAAATATCACAAATTATATATCAATTTATGCACCAAAATTATAAATCCAAAATTGGCAATTCAAACCTATATATATATATATATATATATATATATATATATATATATATATATATATATATATATATATATATATATATATATATACCAATTCAAACCATTTTGGCCTATTATAATTACAAGTCATTGCATTTTACTACAAATGTACATATTATAAGTACACATATCTAATTCATCCAAAGCATTGCTTCAAATATACATAGGTCCTAAAACAACACAAAGATTGTAATTCAATTAATAAACAATATTATAGAAATTACAATGTTACACATATTTAAATTCTCATCAATTAAAGTAAGAGTACAATATTATACCTCACATAACACCTAGCTCTATAATGAATTGACATCATTCCTCTTTGATTTCGTCCACTTGATCTTTTGTATAATATGCACACTTGAATTTATCAAAGTACTACATAATAATATAACATAGTTTGATTTAATTTCAACTATTTAATTATATGAGAGATATGAGTAAATATTAAAATAACTCATAAGTTAGAAATACATACATCGGTGAGAATCTCTAATCGGTCCAAAACAAGAGTATCTCGCATAAACCTCAACATGAAATATCCGCAATCTATTTGATTACGTTGCTGAGGACACTACAGATGAAAAGAAAATATGGATAAATACTAAGTTTTATCAAGTATCATCACTAATATAATAAAAATTGTGATACTTAATAATATACCGCCATTTTTATCCATGTAATGCAGTTGGCTCTCCTCTTTGATGTTTGGATATCTCGTTGGACTCGAAAAGCTTGTAGGATGCTAATAAAATAAAAATGAAGTAATTAGAACAATTCACATAAATTAATAAATACACACAAGAAAATTTAGAATAATCTCACTTACGTGTCAATTGTGTCCTTCATATCCAGGTATGTTGTCCAATCATTTCCTAACGAGTCAAGATAATAAACGATTTCTCTGATAGGATTGATTGCGAGCAACAACCAATGTCCACTGTATGATTAAACAAATGTTAGATGTAAATTTTCTACACGACATCAAAATACAAAATAATTATAATAGATTAATTTAGAATGAAATTCTAACCCGGTATTAAAAGGTATAAAGAACAACTTCTCCGTATCTTTGTTGGCCATGAGGATCCTGAGAACGTACTCCGTCACAGTATCCGGTCTACTTATGATTAAACTTAAGTTGACGGACGCGGGTGCTAAGAATCCAAATGTTACGTCCAATCCATTGGGGCGCATGAATTTGTCATACAAAAACCTTAAATAAAAACATCATTAACATTAGACGCCTCATTTGAAACATAAAGTAAATAAGTTGTTCAATTAATATAACAAAGTATATCGGATTTATCTGATATATATATTGACAACATTGACGCCAATTTCTTCACGACCAAAAACTTGCATGAAGTATTCATTACCAATCATTTGTTCGTAATCAAAGCCGAAAATACCTTCCTCCATATGCACAAGACGAACACGTCCGGTTGGTATATCTGTCATCTCTAGAAATGTCTGGAGGCACGTCGTATACTTGGTGGTAGGTTTTTTCTTAGCTACGGTCTTCTTAGCACCAGTCTTTTTTTGTTGTGCGGAGGCGTTGCTAACCTCCTTTTTTTGTTGTGCGGAAGCTTTGCTAACCTCCTTTTTTTGGTTTGCGGAGACGTTGCTAACCTCCTTTTCTTGAAGCTACATATCATATAAATAGTTAGATGAAATTAAGAATTTATCAACTTCCATGCATATATGTCATATAATTGTATTGTACCTGTTTTTTTGAAACCACGGACTCGGTATGTCGCGTAATAGCATTATCTTTTGATTTGGATCTTGTGGGAGTCTATTTAACATAACCAAGTAAAAAATGTATGTAATATGCCCGTAAAAACTTTGAATATACACATTAAGGTTAACAAAGGTTTTAGGCATACCTTATTTCCTACGCTAATGAGGTGTGTCGGCCATGCAACAAACGAACCTACTACTTCGTCCACCGTTGTTGCATCCGAACCATCGTTAGGATATGGTAATGATGCATTCGGCTCAACTGCAATATCAACCGATACTTTCAAACATCCAGCAGGGAGCTCTCTGGTGTGAAGTAATACTCAACTAATGTTATGCACTTTTTCCTTACCAACCATCCGATAATATGGTGACGATAAATAGAGCTGACAATGGGAAATGCCCTAAAACCAATAATAAAATGAAATTGTTAATGTGTATATATGTCAAATACATAATTTAAGCAAATAGTTCAATTTAAGACAATTATATGTAATTACCTATGGAATGTTCGGCTTAAAGGTACAATTGATACTATCTTTGTCTGAAGCATCTCTGAAACATATTGAGGCGCTAGCCTCTCTTTCTCTCCTTAATGCATCAAGCTCAGCTTGCATTGCTTCCAATTTTGCATGAAGCTCATGATTACTAGGAGCCTTTCCTTTTTTAATACTCAGGGAGGTCGGAGTGACTCCAAATCCCTTACCCCTCACCCGACCAGAATACTCACGGACATCTAATGCCTGACTAAGTATGCTCCTAGTATCATCTGGAGGTAAAGATTGAGATAGCGCCTCCTGAAAATCAGATGAATACCGTATACTTGTCAAATATTTGTTTATAAAGTTTTTATTTAATTAAAGAAAAAATGCTATACTTACACATTTCGCGTATACTTGTAAAACATCTTCTCTAGGAACTCCAGATTTGCCCACACGGGCTTCCTTCCACAAAACATGTGCAGGAATAGATGTTTCAAAACTTTTCTCCTTCTGCAGCTACACATTAAGTCATACAATATGATCAAATAAAACTAATATATGATGAAAAAAATATGTTATCGCAATTTATAAATACTTACCATGGATTGTTCTATGCGTCCACATCCGACACGTCCTTTTCGGTACGGATATGCGGGACTTGATGCTCTTTCCCGATTTGTGGCACTTAGTCTTTTAAATACAGGGTACTGTCGTTTGGATTTGAAGGCTTCCCATTCTTCTGCTGATATCAAACTTTCATATTTTTTAGGAAGCTCCGCATCAATATAATTATCATCCGCATCCTTAAGGAACTTGGATGATAAAAATGTTCTAAACCCTCATAAAAGCTTTCCGGCCAATTTCATACAAAAATCTCTTCTTTCTTCTTCGATGTTAAAACACCGCTAAGAAAAACATACAGATTTTGCGTTAGTACAGGTAATCGAAAAAACATAATTGATTCGCATAATTAAAGACATAATTATTGTACCTTTATCTCACTCCAAATTCTTTCTTTGGAGTCATTCAGATCTTTGTTTCTCCAATCATCACAAGTAATGGGAACTTCATTCCTTACTAGTGCACCGATGAAACTAGTTAAGGTGTGCCCATTAGGTTCTATAAGCTGCCCCTGATGGCTCCAATTCACATCTAGAATGATGCCTCGAGATCTACCAGTGACCACTCTTCTCATAACCGTTATACCTCTTTGAATCTCTTCTTCAGTTGATACTTTTTTACTACCTCCTTCATGTGTCGAATGATCATCATGTGGGTTATCATCATTAGTGGCCATGTCTAACATGTAATAAAGAAACCAAGGAGGATCAAATATAACTTATAATAAAAGCAATTGAAAACACAAAAATAAAGAAACCATGCATGATCAAATCTAACTTATAATCAAATAAATACAACAATGTCAAATAAATACATACATAATAAAGAAACCATGCATGATCAAATCTAACTTAATAAAAAGTGCTTAAACTAATGAAAATGCTTATTTTATAAATCTTTCATCTATTATAATTTTGTGTATTGAGAATATCTTTGTCTATTAGTTTGATCATCTCAAAAGTTTCATGAATACCCTATCAAAAAGCTTCAACAATGAACTAATAAGCAAAAAGTTTCATGAATACCCTATTAAAGTGCTTATTTTATGAATCTTTGTATATTAGTTAGATATTCTCAAAAGTTTCATGAATACCCTATATTGATACATACTCTAAGTTTCATGTCCAATATTAATAACTTACACTATTCTAGTTTTTATGTATAGAATATTATAACTATATACAAAAAGAGCTTAAAATAATAAGCACTTCTTCAAACAATGTCAATCATATACAAAAAGATATTAAACTCATAAGCACTTCAACAACAATGTCAAATATATACTAAAAGAGCTTAAACTAATAAGCACTTCTACAATAATATACAAAAAGAGCTTAAACTAATAAGCACTTCTACAACAACGTCAACTACAACAATGCCAACTACAAACAAAAAGAGCTTAAACTTAAAGAGATAAAGTTGATTTCGTTCTTGCCCTAAACAGAGAAGAAAAGAACAGAGAAGAAGCTTACTAAATAATGTGGTGGACGACGGTGAACGTGGAGGACGGCGGTGGCGAGAATGTCAGTTAGGGCAATCGTGGCGAAAAGCTCAGTTAGGACGACGAGGGTGTTCATTCATAGAAAGTGAGAGAGTTCGTAGAAGAGAAGGAAATGAAAATAGAAATTGTATATTTTTAATATAATTAGACCTTAGACAACGCTTTTGGGAAAGCGTTGTCTAAGGTCAACCTTAGACAGCGCTTTTGATTTTAATTTTTTTTATATTGAAAGCCTAAGACAGCGCTTTTTTAAAAGCGCTGTCTAAGGTCTATCTTTAAAAGTGCTTTCTAAAAGCGTTGTCTAAGGTCTATCTTAGACAGCGTTTTTGAGAAAGCGTTGTCTAAGGTATGACTTTTAGCAGTGCATTTATTATTTTTTTGAACAATTTCCGTGTTTTCTTTTAATTTTGACCTATAGCAGCGCTTTCTTTATAAAGCGATGTCTAAGGTGCACTGTTAAATGTCAATTTTGACATAGTGATTACAAGGAATATTATCAAACATAATCCTATTTCGACTTCTCCAAATACACCAGATAGCTGTTAACCAGATAAAGCAACTCATATCTTCCTTTCATATGTCAAAAAGAACCAAGAACCATCGCAATTCAAAATTACAAAGCGTATCCGATTGGATAGGTTGAATATTTAACTAATAAAAAGAATTTGTCCACAATAACTTAATCTTCAGACAGTTGAAAAAGATATGTCACACATTCTCATCTACGAGTTTTTTTCTCAACATGAATTTTTATTAGATTTTTTTGTTCCAGAGGAGTTAAAAAGAGAGAAAAATATATAAATTTCAAAGAAAAAAAGAAACGATTTTGAGCTTGATTTGTTGGATGTGATTTGCGAATTAGAATAGAAATGATGAACTCATAAATCTAAATCTAAATTTCAAATTCAAATTAATTATTTCTGTGATTTAATTTTAATTTTATTTTACTATTATTTATAATTATTTTAAATAGTATAATTATGAAAATAGTAAAATAGATATTAATTAGCTATAATTTTTATTCAACTTAGCTGCCCACATCATTAAAAATGATAAGGAATACATAAAATTTTAAAATATATAAAATAAAATTTCAATCAATAATTTATAAACCAAAATATGAAAATTTCAATTTCATATAAAGTGACTCGATAACATAAATACTTAATTAACAAATTATATGAAATTTTTCTTAAACTCATCATAACATGAAAATTTTCTCAAATTCATAACATGCTACTCATCAGAAAATGAATGTGTTGTTTGCAGATGGAGCAGGAAGAAATCATGAAGACCAGATTGCCCACGCAAAAGCATTTAAGTATTAAGGATATAAAGAAAATGAATTATCTTGCTCAAGTAAGTTGTATATTCATTGATTATAGAGTGTTTTAATGTCTTAAGGGTATAAAGAAAATGAGTTATCCAAATGGCGGAGTCAAAAAAATTTTGAAGTCTGAGTAAAAATTTAAAAACCGTTAAAATATGCATGAAACATGGTAGTTTTAAAATGACGTTTAATAAAACTGTAACTATTTAGAGTAAAATATGATAATTTTATAAACTGGTGTGGTTTTGATCGTCTTTATTTTGACACGTAGTTGCCTTACAGTCAATTTTATTTTTACTGTTTTTTTAAATCAAATATTTTTTCTTATAACCGAAGAAATTATTCTATAGAATTATATAGAGTCATAATATATTTTTTATATTATTTGAGGATAAAGTTTATTCTATTCTTCTTTTTTAAGACGTTATATATATATATATATATATATATATATATATATATATATATATATATATATATATATATATATATATATATATATATATATATATATATATATATATATATATATATATATATATATATATTTGTTTTTTTTTAAATTTTAGTAACTGCTATTTTATGTTAATTTTTATTTGTCCTAGGTATTTTTATTTTTTATTTTTTTTATTAATTTAATCATAAATTGCAACTTTATTCTTTATTTCAATTCTTATATTTTTTTGTAATGTACTTGAATATAAATAATATAATATCAAAAAATATTAATGTAGTGTATGATTAATTTTATATATATATATATATATATATATATATATATATTTCATAATTTATAAATTTTTAATTTAAATCTGTATTTTTATGTATAAAAATATATATATTTTATTTAAACCATAATTTACAACATTATACATGCATTTTTTTTCATAATTTATAATTATAATTTAATTTTTTGATTTAAAATTGTATTTTTTGACATTTTCGTTAATTGTGTCGGTTTAAACTACCGTAATAGCACTTTTTTTAACTGTCATAATTTTCAAAATTGTAGCGTAAAAAAAAAAAGTTTGGGTCAGAGCCTGGGCACATGACAACCTGTCCGGGCCTTAAAACCATCCATAAATTATCCGATAATATTATTTTCATTAATAATATAATTTCTTTTTCCCTAGGGTTTTTAACTAATTAAAAATTTAAAAATAAAGCATTGATTATAATGTCTTGCATTATAGGTAATCAACGAAATGATTCGTCTTATAAGTATCAACTTTGCAATTTTTCGAGAGGCAACAGTTGACGTGAACATCAATGGTTAGTTGATATTCCAAATATTTTTTAAGTTTCTCATATTTAATCTGAATATTAATATTAATATTTTTATTTATTTTAAAATAAACAACACTATATATATATATATATATATATATATATATATATATATATATATATATATATATATATATATATATATATATATATATATATATATATATATAAAATTTATAATACTATGTTATCGTCTCTAAACCTAGCACAAGAAGTATTTACTAAAGGTTAGACAAAACTACTCAAAAAGAAGAAGAAAAATCCTCAAAAAAGGAGAGGTTATAAAAACAACAACCACCCACAATTGGAAATGGAGATTTGTATATGAGAAATTGGCGTTTTGGAATCGATTGCTTGAGGCAAAATACGTCGCTCTCGGATACCACTGCTTGGCTAATTCGCTTAGTCCAGTCTTTAATTTTTCCTTGTGGTTTAAAGAAATTTTCAAAACCGGTTCCCTCTAGGGATGGCAATTGGATCCATTTAGACAAAATCCATCCAATCCATCCATTAAAAAATCCATCCAATCCATCCACCATATGAAAAGTAAGTTAATGGATTGGATTAAATCCATCCATTTATATGTATGGATTAATCCAATCCATCCGACATATTTGAATGATCCAACGGATTGTTTTTATATCAATAATATCTATTTAAAAATAATAATAATAATGAATTATTTTAAAAAATGATTTTTTTACGGATATACAAAAAATTGATTTTTTTTCAAATTTTTTTTTTCCAAAAATATCAAAAAAAAATTATTTTCCGAAAATATAAAAAAAAAATTGATTTTCGAAAATATCAAAAAAACCGATTTTTTTTCAAAAATATCAAAAAGTCGATTTATTTTCTAAAAATATCAAAAAACGATTTTTTTTGAAAATATAAAAAAATTCGATTTTTTCGAAATATAAAAAAATGAATTTTTCAAAAATAACAAAAAAAAACTTTTTCTTTAATATTGTTTTTTTTTTGTCGTGATGATATAGAAAAAAGAAAAAAAAAGTATATATATATATATATATATTTTTTTTTTAGTGGTTATAGAGTTTTTTAGCACCCTTGTATCAACTCATACCGTTGGATTACACGTTTCTGAATAAATTTTGAAATAGACTGTATAGGTTTAAGACTTTAAGTAGGGTCTAACCGGGACTTTTTTGTCGGCACATGTCATGTTTTTATTCTATTTAATTTGTCGTAAAATATTAGGAGTACATGTTATCACTCACCTGTGGTTGATATTTTTCCATACATATTAAATGTATTTTATTTTTTATATATGTATTAAAAGTAGTGTATATAGTAATAAATTTATACTATTTGTTTTATCTTAAAATATTATGTAAAAATAAATGATATCGTGACATTTAATTTTACAGATGATTATGGATCTTGTAAAATCATATTAATTTTTGGCTTAAATAGTCTTTTAGTCCCTGTAAGTTAGTAAGTTTTTGGTTTTCGTCCTTGAAAGTTTTTTTTTTCGGTTTAAGTCCCCACATTTTCAAAACGCGTTGGTTTTAGTCCCTACTGTGAGTTAGACGTTAAAAAAAAAGGGATGTGGCAGACGGTGCTGATGTGGCAGGTCGTTTGGCATTTCTCAATAATCCAAGTGGCATTGTCATTTACACATGTGGCATTGTCATTTTCCTATTTATTCTAGAGGGACCAAATCCAAAATTTAGAGTCACAGTGTTCAAGCTTTCTTCTTCAAGCTTTCTTCTTTCTTCCCTATCGTCTCCAATGGCATCTTCTTCTTCTGCACAAGCTCATCACGTTCAAGCACCAGTTTGTGGGAATGAAATTGTTTATGTCAAAAACTGTTGAAAACCCTAATAGAAGATTTTGGAAGTGTCAAAACTCAGGGTTAATGTGTGGATGCAAGTTGTTCATTTGGGATGATGAAATAGAACGAAATCCGGCCAGTGAGCTTAAAATTTCAAGTGGTTGTGAGTGTTCTGAAATGTTGAAGGAGTTTGTTAAGGATATTGAGGTTAAAAAAAAGGAAAAAGTGAAGATTAAGTTGGAGAAGGAAAAAAGAAAAGTGACATTGTTGAAGTTTTTGTTGTTTGGGTCATGGGGGTTCTTCCTTGCTTATCACAAATGGTGATGAATCCCATTTGTTTGTGTCTGTATTTTTGTTTTTGGTTTTTAGTCCCTGTAATATTAATGTATTTTGACATTTGTTCATGTACCAAATGATTAATGAAATAGATGTTATGGTTTTGGCTAGTTTATGTATGCAATTATCTTACTCCTCTTTTGAATTGTGCATAAAGTACACCAATTACTTATCACAACATGAGTTTGTAGTTTTGGTAACAATTTTCTATTGTTCTTTTATTGGTTTATTAATATTTGTAAACTTAGTAACAATTGCACTTGCTGTGAAAAAGGTGTCAATTGAAAGGTTAAGTATTTTCCTGAAAAATGTTGCTAAAAATAGTTTAAGAGTGTTGTTTATGTTATGCAAAGGATATTGAGAGTATGAAGTTCATTTTTTTGGGCACATGATCATTATGGTACTTACTTAGTGTGCTAGTGATCTCATATGATTTATTTATCCTCTTTCAGATGTTTGGTCAAGGATTATGAGAAAAAATTAATCTGTTTTGTCATTTGTAACTTGTTACTTGGTTAGAAATATAGAGTTTGTTAGTATGTTAGAAAAAGTATTCTGTTGTGTAGGGTTGTTAATTATCACTTTGATTCAGTCTTCGTTAGTTCTTATATATCATTCAATAAAGCAAGTCTTTTATTAAATATGGGTGTGATTATGATTACTGCAGCATGGTCATCTGTTTCAATCTCATGAAAAGTGAATTCTTAAGATGATTTTAGATGGATCAACTTAACCGCCTTCGCAGAGAAGTCTCATAGGATTACTGAATCTTTAAATACGCAAAACTTGCCCATATCATTACCAAAATTAACAACTTTTTCACATCAAGTGCAATTGAGGTACAAGAAAGGAAAGACCAATAAAAATGTTACCGATGAATGGCACAGTAACATATCCTTGATAACATCAATGAAATAGAATCCTGTTTTAAATGCACTTTTTATCACATCATCAATCTATGGTATCACAACAACAACAACAACAGCAGCAACACAAACTCATGGCTAGTAGAAACCAAAATATAATGAACATCAACTTCTTAATGTAAAATCATATGCCTTGTCCACCCATTCGCGCACTTCAGAATCAATGATTGCACCAGTTTTGCTGCTGTATGGTTTAGAAGTCTCATAGGAGTACTCTTTCTGAGGTAAAGATAGGAGGCCAACGTTTTCGCTGAAACCATAGACGGCTACTTGAGCATATGTCATCTTGGTGACTTTCTCCAAGTCATCTTGTGCTCCTGTAGAGATTGTCCCAATAAGAACCTTTTCAGCAGCCCGGCCACCAAGGATCATACAAGTCCTATCATAAAGTTGTTCCTTTGTCATGAGAAGGTTCTCATTTGGAGCATACTGGGCAGCTTCCGTTCCGCGAGGAATAATAGTTACTTTTAACAATGGCTCAATATGTTCCAAGAACCAACCTGCAACAGCATGGCCTGCTTCATGGTAAGCAACAGTACACCTTTCCAGCTTACTTATCACCTTGTTCTTCTCCAAGCCACCAATGATCCTATCAATAGCTGCTTCGAAATGATCCATTGTGACACGTGCTTCTTCCGTCCTTGCAGCAATCAGAGCAGCTTCATTGCAGACCTTAGCAATGTCTGCTCCAACAAATCCTAGAGTAAGATATGCAAGTCTTTGTGAATAATATAAAGGCTTGTGGACAAGTTTGATCTTTTCCAAGTAAATCTGAAATATCTGGTCACGGCCGTTGGTGTCGGGTTTATCAACTGTTATTTGGCGATCAAAACGGCCCGGCCTAAGCAAGGCTTTCTCTTATCGCATTGCAGACATCCTTCTTTGTAATTTCCCAAGTAGCTTTAAAGAATTTTGCACCATAACCATCATCACCTGGGGTTGTTAGGTCTTTTATACTTTTGTGATTCCCTCGTCTAAGGTAGTAAGAAACTTTATTCGCTCATCATTTAGTTCTTTCCCTTGCCTCAATGCAACAATGTATATCCCTCTTAATGTAGTGCCTACCAACCTTAACCAATCAATTTTTGATCTTTGCCTCAAGATTTGGTCCTCTATGCTGCTCAGATTAAGAACTTTCTTTGTGCACGTTTTGGCTTTGATCATCTTCTGAATATTCATTTTATCTTGGATGAGACTTAACTGCGCTTCCCTAAGATTCTTTCTAACTTCTTCAATTTTCTTATTGATCCATTGAAAATTTTCATTTTTCTCCTTATAATAGGTTACAATCTATGTAATAAGGTTGGCTCCAATTTGGGTACACTGCTTCTAAAAAACCTTCTTTAGTGGTAACAGCATTTTGGAATTTAAAGTGGATTTTGCTAGGCCTCTTGTGGTTTTGCTCCACTAAATCTTCACTTTTTCCTTCTCCAACTTAATCTTCAATTTTCTTGTTGAATTTTTATAACCCAAACAACAAAAACTTCAACAATGTCACTTTTCTTTTTTCCTTCTCCAACTTAATCTTCACTTTTTCCTTTTTTTTAACCTCAATATCCTTAACAAACTCCTTCAACATTTCAGAACACTCACAACCACTTGAAATTTTAAGCTCACTGGCCGGATTTCGTTCTATTTCATCATCCCAAATGAACAACTTGCATCCACACATTAACCCTGAGTTTTGACACTTCCAAAATCTTCTATTAGGGTTTTCAACAGTTTTTGACATAAACAATTTCATTCCCACAAACTGGTGCTTGAACGTGATGAGCTTGTGCAGAAGAAGAAGATGCCATTGGAGACGATAGGGAAGAAAGAAGAAAGCTTGAAGAAGAAAGCTTGAACACTGTGACTCTAAATTTTGGATTTGGTCCCTCTAGAATAAATAGGAAAATGACAATGCCACATGTGTAAATGACAATGCCACTTGGATTATTGAGAAATGCCAAACGACCTGCCACATCAGCACCGTCTGCCACATCCTTTTTTTTTAACGTCTAACTCACAGTAGGGACTAAAACCAACGCGTTTTGGAAATGTGGGGACTTAAACCGAAAAAAAAAACTTTCAGGGACGAAAACCAAAAACTTGTAAACTTACAGGGACTAAAAGACTATTTAAGCCTTAATTTTTTTTCGAAAATATCAAAAAAACCGATTTTTTCTGAAAAAGAAAATTTGATTTTTACGAAAATAAAAAAAATCGCTTATTTTCAAAAATTAAAAAATCGACATTTTTTAGAATATAAAAAAATTGATTTTTTCAAAAAAAAAAATTCAAAAAAAAAATTGGATGGATGGATATCCATCCATTAAAAATATGTTAACGGATGGATTGGATGGATTTTTACCCTTAATGGATGGATTGGATTGGATATTTTTCAAAAAATTTAGTGGATTGTTAATGGACTAATGGATTGTTTTGATCCATCCATTATCAATCCAATCCATATCCATCCAATCCATCCATTTTGCCACCCCTAGTTCCATCTCTCTTGCTTCTGGTATCAACTTTGCAAACGGGGTGCATTATACTGTGGGAAACGGAATCCATACATCTTTTTGGCGGGCTAATTGGTGCCAAGTGGGAATTCTGGCTGAGTTATTTCCCTAATTACACCAGGCCAGCAGTGGTAAGCAACTATCGATTGCAGATATGTGATCGTGGCTATCAGGAGTTTGGGTTTGGAATTTTAATACGGTTGCACCGCAGGTTCGGTTAATTCACCCTTTAGCTTTTCAGGGTTTGTTGTCTGCTACAACCAACATGGTTTTTTCAGAGAATAAGCAAGATGATTGCTATTGGAAGTTGAACGGGAACGATATTTTTTCCTGTTCGTTCGGTGTACAATCTGTTGTTAGAAGACGACATCGTCGACTTTACTCAACCTGTCCAAAAGAAAGCATTCCAATTATTGTGGAAGTTGAAAGTTCCTGCTAAATTGAGGTTGTTTGGTTTAAAGGTTCTTTGGAATAGAATTCCAAATTTAGAAGCTTTGATCTCTAGAGGTTTGTTGGTTTCAGGGTGCTATAGTTTTTGTAACGAGGAGGATGAAAACATGTTACATTTGCTTTTCTTGTGTCAGTTTGCTACAAAGGTCTGGAACTTTATCTCCTCTTGGTGTAATTCTTGTGTTAGGTACCAAGATGAGGTGGCCTCTTTCTTTTTGGCTTGGTGTGGGGGAGGAAAGGATGCTTTATTCAAATGGGATGTTTGGATGGCTTGCATTAGGGCTTTATGGATGAAGAGAAATAATTTTGTTTTCAATTCTGTTAGGTGTAATTTAGATAATGTTTGTTGGAATGTTAAAATTTCTATTTGGAAATGGAGTTGCGTAAGTGAAATTCCTTACTCCAATCCATCTTTTCTAGAGTTTTGTATGAACCCTCATTAGGCTTTAGAGTGGGGTTGGTAGCGAATCTGTCTTATGCTTTTTTGTAAGTGTTAAAATACCCCTTATATTCTTATATATTCAATTGTCTTTAAAAAAATAACCACAAAAATTCCACAACAAATAAAATACAACAAACAAAATTAATCTTGAACTTGTGACTAGAAACAACAACAATGAAAATAAGATATCTGAGAAGAACCATCCATGAGAAAAGGAAAATGACTCCACACCAAGAAGGTTAAAAACACTCAGAGCCACTATTGTGCGATAATAAGAGTGGGGCTCTCGAACCAAATCGAGAAAGGGAAAAAATAATTCAAAGACTTTCTCAAATACCATTTTCAACCATAAGTGATGCTCATTACCGACAAGTCCTCAAGTTTCACAACTTTACCTGAAAAATAAAATAATTTTGAAACTTTCAAATAACCTAATCCATAGCATGTTAGGCCTTTAAAAGTCAGTCTAAGTTTTGAGCAGAAACCCCTAAGGTACAAAAGACTCAAAAAGCCAACTTTGTGGCGCTTCCACAAAGACTACAATAAATGAAAAAGTCAACTTTGTGGCGCTTCCACAAAGACTACAATAAACTCTTACATCATGTAGAGAACCTCGCGCTTAACCAAATTAACTCTATATGTAAACTTGTTTAGAAAAAGATGTCAAAAGAAGACAACTATCATGGATAGAACCCAACTAAGCCAAATAGAAGACAATGCACAATCATTTCTAAATAGGGATAAACTTCTCATAAATGAGTGAGATATAAGAAAAAACAATCGAGTAGGCCCCTTCTTTCCCCACCTTCCACCATCAACCATCACTACCAAACTAGAGAGAGAGAGACCTTGCAAAAAATGGAAAAAGATATCCACTAGCACTTGTTCTCAAACAAAGAAAGGTATTATCCAATGAAAAATTCACCTCAATTGACCCCTCCTCCACCCTCTCAAACAACAACACCTCTTTTACTAATCTATTAGGATTATAGTCTATGAAACCTCTCTTTTATGAGGGATCAATTCCTCACAAATCAACTTTTAAGATGAAAAATCTTTCTTAGATCTCTTGGCAAGGTCCATTAATTCATTAACAACCACCCACATCAACCAAGAGTCCCCTTTCAAAAAAGCATATTGATCCGAAGAGATTAGGTTCACTATAAACTTACCTAACCCGGATGTTTGAACTTTAACTACAAGCTTATAAAGTAAAAAGAAGGATGAAGGTGGCCTTGGAATTAAAGATCTTAAGAGATTCAACCTTGCTCTAATAGCTAAATGGATTTGGAAACTTTTGGGCTTCAAGGAGTCCTTGTGGAGAAAGGTGTTGGATTGTAGATATGGTAACTATAGGTTTGATCTCCATGTTGGCATATTACCTTCTTATGTATTTTCTTCATCTCTTTGGTGGAGAGATATTTTCAAAATTAACAAATCTTTTGGTCAAAAGAACTTTGGAGTCTCACTTCTCACATATTAGGAGATGGAAAGAATAGTTTGTTTTGGTTTTCTAGATGGTTAGGTAATTATAGTTTGGCCTCTTTGTTTCCATCTTTATGGAAGTTTTCATCTTGCAAGGAGGGCACGATTTCTCACTATGGATGCTGGGAAAATAATGTTTGGTACTGGAAACTAGTTTTTTGTTTGGCAGCTGAATCACATGTTGTCGATGTTATTGTTTTACTGTCAGTTGATGCTACTGGTTCACATGCCGCGCTTGACAGATCGCATTATGATGTTGCTGTTGTTGTTGCGTTCTACATTCCATCGGACGACTCTGTTGTGACTGTTTCTCAGGGTCAGTCGCGGAATAGATCAAGGGCACGTTTGGATCCTATCATAAAAGACAATTTGGAGGAGTTATTTGTTCTTCTGAGCGATGTATCTGTTCGTCGGGAAATTCAGGATCAAATAATTTGGCCGTATGACAGATACAAGGTATACATAGCAAGTTCGGGTTATAATTGGTTAACGGAACAAGAAACTGACGAGGTGGATGAAAATCCTTTGGATGAATTTTTTCCTATCATTTGGAAAATCGATGCGCCGCTCAAAGTCATTCTTTTTGGTTGGCGTGTTCTTCACGATAGATTACCAACAAGAGATAATCTCTGGTTGCGACATATTATCAATAATATCCATGATCTGACTTGTCCATTCTGCTTTTTGGAAAATGAATCATTACATCACATTATGTTTCATTGTTACAAAAGCGTTTTGGTTTGGAATCGGATATACTCTTGGTTGGGAATTACTATTGTTCATCCTATAAACATTAGGGATCACTTATTACGATGGATTGAAGCACTTTTGGTGGTGAAGATAAAGTGCAGCAGAGCACTGGCCCTTTGGTTGATATCCTTGTAGAATTTATGGAGAAGTAGGGAATGATATAATGTTCAATGAAATTTTTTGGGATGAAGATTGAACTGTTGATAACATTATTGTTCGCTCTTTATGGTGGTTGGGTAGGTATAGAAAGCTAGGTGACAAGCTAGTTAGGTATAGTTACTACGAGTGGTTTAATTTCCCTACTTTGTTTCTCTAAAATTTGTTTGTAGGGATTGATTTTTGTATGAGGGTTTGGATACCCTGTTTGTATCATCGATAAATGATTGTTTTGCTTATTAAAAAAATAAATAAACCACACATCACTTCTAAGAGTCAATCTCCTTTGCACAAGATCCACCTACATAAAAGGAGTCAACTAACATTATATACTACATATAGACATGTCACTAGTGCAGAAATGACTTTTTATATCGGGCAAAAATGACTTTTTACATCGGTTCCGAGTCCGATGTAAAGGCAGCCGATGTAATAAGTCATAGACATTTTACATCGGTTTTAGGACCGATGTAAAAAATATATCAACCACATCGATCAATTTTTAAGTCTGATGTAAAAAAAAATATAATTTTTTTTTAATGTGAAAGGGACTTTTTACATCGGTTGGAAGATAAAACCGATGTAATAGGTTGGCTTTTACATCAGTGCTTTCAAATAACCGATGTAAAAAGTGTGCCATACAGGGGGCTTTTTACATCGGTTCCCCATTCGCCCGATGTAAAAAGTGTGCCATACAGGGGGCTTTTCCTTGTATAACCACCGACCACCTTTTATCAGAAGGATCTGTGACATAAAACACTTGTTTTGCTTGAGACGCCATAATGAAAGGTTCGTCTGCATAAGCTAACTTGCTAAGATCAACCAATGTAACTCCAAATTCATCGATTCTTACACCACTATTGATATCAATCCATTTGCATTTAAATACGGGAACTTTAAACACAACATAATCAACTTCCCAAATCTCTTCAATCACCCCAAAGTAGGGTGTAGATGCCATAACCGGATTTTTATCTTTAGCACTAGAGAAGTGCATGGACTCGGCCACAATCATCACCCCACTATTTTGTGTGGTACTACGGTCATCCTTTGACTTTGTATAAAAGCAAGTTTTATTAATATCATATCCACTCCAAGTTATTATGTTACATTTCGGCTCATAGGACAACCACTTAATTGTATTAGATGCACTATCATCATTAGCAATTTTCTCTTTAAACCACTCAGAGAAACTCTTATTGTGCTCTTTTAACAACCATCTTTCATTCATCTTGGGGTGCCTTTTCTTTATGATGCTTTTGTGAGCAGATAAGTAAGGTTGAACTTCATCCGTGTTATTCAAAATATACAAATGAGCTTGAACAACCACATCAATACTTAAACTCTTGACATTTAAACCTTGTGTACCCATACCCTCACATCTTCCATCATGACGAGACTTAGGAACCCCTACAACATCAACTTCTGACAAATAGTTTGAACAAAACTCAATTGCCTCTTCTGCAATGTACCTCTCAACAATCGATGCTTCCGGCCGGTGTGGATTTTTTGTATAACCTTTTAGGATCTTCATGTATCGTTCTGTTGGATACATCCATCGTAAAAAAATTGGGCCACAAATTCTAATCTCCCTTACTAGATGAACAATCAAGTGAACCATAATGTCGAAAAATGAAGGAGGAAAATACATCTCTAATTGGCACAAGATAACTGAAGCCTCATTTTGCAAAACATCTAACTTTGATGGATCAATGGATTTACAACAAATTGCATTGAAAAATAAGCACAACCTGGTTATAGTCTTCCTAACATTGTTAGGCAATATCCCACGAATAGCCACTGGTAGTAGTTGTTGCATTAAGACATGACAGTCATGAGATTTTAAGCCAATTGGTTTGAGATCTTTAACAGATACAAGCCTCTTGACATTTGATGAGTAACCATGCGGAACTTTAATACTTTGTAAACACTCACAAAAACTTGTTTTCTCTTTTTTAGACAAAGTGTAGCAGGCAGGAGGCAAATATATCTTGTTGCCTATATGTTATGGAGTTAACTCTTCTCGTATACCCATCAAACCCAAATCCACACGAGCATTATAACCATCTTTTGTTTTGCCATGAATGTTGAGAAGTGTTCCGAGTAAACTATCACATACATTTTTCTCCACGTGCATCACATCAATACAATGTCTTACATCAAGACTAGACCAATATGGAAGATCGAAGAAAACTGACCTTTTTTTCCATAAATTTTTCGTATTTGATTTCTTTTTGTATTTACCAAACTCAACATTAATGCCCTGTTGTCGTTGATAAACTTCCTCTCCAGTTAAGGGCTTTGGAGCTTCACCATGCTCTTGTTCCCCATTGAAAGCTTTTCGCAATCTACGATATGGATGATAACGAGCTAGAAATTTTCTATGTCCAAGATAAACAGTTTTCTTTCCTTTCTCAAGTTGGAGGTAACTTGTGTCTTCTTCACATATAGGACATGCATTATGCCCTTTAACTTTATAACCAGACAAATTACCATACGCCGGAAAATCGTTGATGGTGCAAAACAACATGGCATGCATATTGAAATGTTCACCAGAATACGCATCAAAAACATCCACCCCTTCATCCCATAATACTCTTAAATCATCAATCAAGGGACTTAGATAAACATCTATGTCATTTCCCGGTTGTTTTGGCCCCGAAATCATCATGGATAACATAATATATTTACGCTTCATGCATAACCTAGGAGATAGGTTGTAAATCATCAGGAGAACAGGCCAAGAAGAATGATTAGTACTTAGTTTACCAAATGGATTCATTCCATCAGTAGAAAGTCCAAGTCTAAGGTTTCTCGACTCTTTGCCAAAATTTGGAAACAAAGAATCTATTTTCTTCCACTGCAAAGAATCAGCTACATGACGAATTTGTCCATCACATTTTCTTTCTTCGGCATGCCATCTAAGATTCCTTGCGTCATTTGCATTTGCGAAGAGTCTCTTGAACCTTGGAATTATTGGTAGGTAACATACCACTTTCGCGGGAGGACCCTTTTTGACAACCTCATCATCACTAGAATCACCATCTTTCTTTTTGTAGCGTGACGCCTTGCACTTCGGACAATGATTATAGTTTACATACTCTTTTCTGTATAATATGCAATCATTAGGACATGCATGTATCTTTTCATACTCCAAACCCATTGGACACAATATCTTTTTTGCCTCGTAATAACGATTTGGCAATACGTTACCTTCTGGAAGCATCTGTGTCAACAATTCAAGCAATTCGGTAAAACTTTTGTCACTCCACCCATTATTTGCCTTCAAATTAAACAATTTTAACACGGCTGACAAACGTGTAAAATTAGTGCATCCCGGGTACAAAGGTTGATCCTTGTCACTGCATAAAGTATCATACGCATGTGCCTTTTTAAACGAATCTTGTCCAATATCACGCATCATATCTTCCAGACAATCATCATCAATTTCTACACCAATATTATCTTTTTGGGAAACATTTGACTTTTCTACTACCTCACCGTGCCATATCCATTGTGTATAACTTTGACAAATCCCATGACAAATTAGATGATCCATGATTGCCTTCTTATTAAGTTTTGGTTCGCGATTTGCGCAACGAACACATGGACAGAGAAAAAGCACATCAACAATTTTTTCACCATTACTTTTAGGAGGAGGAAGATTTTTTTTAGCATTGCTTTCAGCAAACTGTAGAAATTCCTTCACACCATGTTCGTACTCAACACTTAATCGATTAGCTTTTATCCAACTACGATTCATACCTATGTTCCGGAATTAATGCATACAGATCAAATAAATTATTTAGACACCTATAATAAAGTAATGTATATAAAACTATATATATATATATATATATATATATATATATATATATATTCAAGCAGCAAACAGTACCTATATATATATATATATATATATATATATATATATATATATATATATATATTAAAGAAAACAGTACCTAGCTAGGACGGTGGAGGGCGGCAGGGACGGCGTTTGGGAGACGGCGGCGGCCTGAAGGGATGGTTCAACGGGGACGACGGCGAGACCGGCTGTGAACAGCTACGAACGGACGGACGACTGTGCTTCGAACGGCGTGACAGACGGCTTCGAACTGCGAACAGACTGCGAACGGACGGCGTGACGGACAGCGAACAGACGACGTGACGGACAATGAACGGACGACTTTGAACGGCGAGACGGACTGCGAACGGACGGCTTCGAACGGCGTGACGGACTGCGAACGGACGGCTTCGAACGGTGCCGCGGCTGTGCTTCGAACGGCGTGACGGCTGTGCTTCGAACGGCTATGGAAAGGTTGTGAGGAAGAAGAAGCGGCTGTGAGGAAGAAGAAGCGGCTGTGAGGAACGGCTATGGAAGGGTTTGAATGTTATGTTTTTAGGTTTTTAGGTTTTTAGTGTTTTTAATTTTTATGGATTTTTTTATTTCGGTTTATATTAAAACTGATGTAATATCCATTACGAATTTTTTAATTATTTTTTTAAGAGACTTATTACATCGGGTTTACTATTAACCGATGTAATAGCTTATGAGAATTTTTTAATGAATTTTTTAATTTGTTTTTTTAAGAGACTTATTACATCGGTTTAACGCGTAACCGATGTAATAGCTTATGAGATTTTTTTAATGAATTTTTTAATTTGGTTTTTTAAGAGACTTATTACATCGGGTTAAAGATTAACCGATGTAATAGGGTACTTAACTTTTCACATCGGTTATTTAGTAGAAACCGATGTAATAGGTTTTTTTTTTTGAATTTTTTTAAATTTTTTTTTATGTAGTATTTTAAATCGGTTATTCTAATAACCGATGTAATAGGTATTTATTTTTTTAAAATTTTTCTTAATTGTTTTTTTAATTGTTTTTTTAAATGGTTTGTTACATCGGTTTTAGAAAAACCGATGTAAAAGGTTTTAGATGAATTTTTTTGTTATTTACAAAACTGCCACCGCATTATTTTTTACATCGGTTTTTATCAATAATCGATGTAACTTCCCTTATAACAATTTATGTTATTATTTACGAAACTACCACCGCGTGATTTTTTACATCATTTTTAACAAATACCTGATGTAAAATCATTTAACAAAATGTCTTTTTTTTAGTAGTGTGTTGTAATTTTACAAACCAAGATAGTATTGGTATATTACTTTATATTAAAAGGTAGTAAAACATATTCATATCAACTCTATATTTTCAGGTTATACCATACCTAAAGGATGGAAAGTGTTAACTTGGATGAGAGCTATACATATGAATCCTACATATTATCTAAATCCAGATGAATTCAATCCATCTAGATGGGATGTGAGTTGTATTGTAATATATTAATTTATATTTAATCAATAAAAATTATTTGTATATTAATGATTTTTCTTTATATTACATTGCAGGATCTTAATATTAAAGTTGGAAGCTTCCTTCCTTTTCGAGTTGGAAGTACACTAGTAGAAATGCACTGTTTTCCTGCGGATTTTAGAAAAAAATCCGCAGAAAACACGTTTCCTGCGACTTTTCGTCCCCAGCTAAAACCTTCGTGGATAATATAAATCCGCAGGTAAGGTCGCAGAAATCAAAATCCGCAGGTAAAGTCGCAGGAAAAACCTGCAGGTAAATGCGCAGGAAAGTCTCAAGTCGCAGTAAAATCCGCAGGAAAATTCGCAGGAAAATAAAAAACCACAGGTAATTCCGCAGAAAATTTTTCTCTAATTTTTAAATTTTTTTTGTCTAATTCATTTTTAAAATATTATAATATGATAAATATCAAAGTAACAATAATATATAAATTAAAATTTAATTTACAATCTACAAAATTAAAGACTGAATAGCTCAGGATTTACATATCAATTTTCTGAATATATTACATTATAACAGAAGAAAAAAATACAGAGAATTATTCATACTGTTATCTTGGGCCAGAAAGACGAACTGCAGAAAGATAAGCATCACTATTACAATCTGATGGACCAGAAGAATTTCCTCCTTCACTGGATGATTTAAACACAGTGGAATAAAGTCTAGAACCCAAATAAGAACTAGTTGGTGGTATAGGAACAGTACAAAGACCTTCCAACATTTGAACAACCTTTGTCATTGATGGTCTCATTGACATGTCTTCTTGTATACACCACAATGCAACCCTTATAGCACAATGAACCCTATCATCATGCTCATCAATTTGCAGCTCAGAGTCAAGTATATCTCTCATTTTCCCTTCTTCCATCATCTTGAAAGCGAAACTCGGGAAATAGTTTTTCTCTGAAGTCTCATTCGTATCGTAGTTCTTCCTTCCGCCGATAATCTCTAGCAAGACCATTCCGTAGTTGTATACGTCGCTTTTCTCTGATATAGCGTAGTTTGTTATCCATTCTGGTGCCAGGTAGCCGCGTGTTCCTCTTAGTGTTGTGAAAACATGGCTTTGTTCTCGGTTCATGAGCTTGGCTAACCCGAAATCTGAAACTTTAGCCATGAAATGATCGTCTAGGAGTACGTTTTCTGGCTTGATGTCACAATGAACAATCTTTGAGTCGCAATCTTCGTGCAGATAAGCTAGTCCTTTCGTTGTTCCTACTGCGATGTTATACCTTGTATCCCAATCCAAAAGAAATTCGCCTTTTTTCTTCTTGAATATCCATTTATCCAACGAGTTATTAGCCATGTACTCGTAAACTAAAAGCCTGTGAGTTCCGTCTGCGCAAAATCCTTTAAGCCTTACCAAATTAAGATGATGAATGCTTCCGATGATGCTAACTTCAGCTCTGAACTCTTTTTTCCCTTGACCAATACCTTCCAATTGTTTCACGGCTAATTGTGTTCCGTCGGGTAGAACTCCTTTATAAACCGAACCAAAACCTCCTTGACCAAGCTTCACTGAGAAGTTATTAGTTGCAACTTCGAGATCTTTGTATCGATAACGGATGGGCATACCGGTTAAATTCTCCAAGAAATTGTCCTCTTCTGAATTATCTCCTACAGATTCAGGTAACCTTTTCTTTTTCCTGTAGTATCTAACCCCAACACAGATCATAACAGAAATCACAAACAAAGTTAATACGACAATTATTTTTGACGTTGTTCCAAGTGTTATAACATCTCCATTAGCAAGATTCATTGGATCTCCCCAATGCCTACTACCAGTGTCAGGATGGTTGATTGAGTTAGAATTCAAAAGTGTTCCATTCAGGCTACCCATATCAACCAACTCCCATTTCAAATTCTGAAAAACCAAAATCAATTTTAACAAAAATTATTACACAGACATATACAAATCTTATAAATAAAAAATCCAATTACAAGTCTAAAAGAAACAAATAGCGCTTACATCCAAATTCCAGTTGATCAAAGCATGCTTTCCCGACACTTCCGAGTCCTTGATCAACAAATCACTAGGAGAAACCCTTCCCAACGTCAGCGGGAGACGAGAGGGATTTGTCGACTGAACAGACCAACGTTGTCCACAAGAAGGACCACTGATCACCTCCAAAGTAAGGCAGCTTCCTGCACTTCTAAAAGAAATATTGTTGAGCACATTAAAGCAATGCAAATACAATAAATAAATAAATAAAATAAAATCCAACTCAATGACAAAAAAGAGCTCAAGAAATTACTTTGTTCAGTGATATCTTTTTGCACAAAATCCTGCAACCTATCATTCTGATAACTCTGTTTGGGGGGAATTTGAGCTAAAACCGGTGGAGGAGGAAGCTTAAATATTTGAGCAACATCAGCAGCAACAAGATCCTCAGAATGATCAGAGATTACATCAACAATCAAAGTATCACCTCCAGCGGCGCCAGGTTGATGAAAATTAGGCGAAGTAGAAAGGTTATGAAGCCTTTTCTTGTGAACAAGACCTTGTCCATGTGTTCTGGGAGAACGAAAATTAACTTCATTAGGATAACAGACGCCTTCAAGATCATAATCTCTCGGCAATTCATTGTTCAACGAAGCATTAGCATTAGCATTGGAACCATCATCAACAACAAGAGGTCGCTCTAATTCAGCAAGAGAACCCTAAAATCAATTGAATAGAAATTGGGATCAGAATAAACGATTAGGTTATAAGAAAATTAAGAGAAAAAACGTAAAGATGATGAACCTGTTGGATTGAAGAACGAAAACGAGAAGAGAAAAAGAAGCGCCATGGTTTGAAGAGAAAAAAGAGGAAGATGAAGATGAGAAGAAGCATAAGGAGAAGAAGCACAGACCTACGCGACTCACACAAACACTGCGTACCGAACGACATCAAATCTTGACTCACAAGAGCACCGCATAATCAAATCGAAACAAACACAAATACCACACTGAAATGAATAAAAACATAGCTCAACAAAACACTTATCAGACTTGAGTATTCAATTAATAACAAAAATAATAACTACCATAGTAATGTTTACTTTTTTTTTAAGTCAAAAGTTCACTTATATATTCCTCAACACGAAGATGAGTGAGATTTCTTAGATGATTTATTCTACATCACAACAGTAGCAACACATCAGAAGAAATAACAGCCTTATATTTAAGCTTGCAACAACAATAATATGTTTGAAAAAAAAAGAAATCAGTGCACAATAGAAGAATAACATCGAAACGCGACTCACACAAACACTGCGTACCGAATGACATCAAATCTTGACTCACAAGAGCACCGCATAATCAAATCGAAACAAACACAAATACCACACTGAAATGAATAAAAACATAGCTCAACAAAACACTTATCAGACTTTGAACAATGTTCAATTATCTCTGTTGTGCAATTGAAAAATATGCCTCTATTACATTTAATCAAACATCTTGCTTGCATGTATCATCCACACAATCCTTCATCTATTTCTTATAAGAGGTTTCATAAGTATGGAAAAACATTGTATTCGACAATAACAATCAAACTAACAGAGAGAAAAATGAGAGATATCGTATTTGATACATACCGGAAAATGTACACGGAAAGACGGCGACTCGTGGACGGCCACAGTTGAAGGTGGTGGTGGACGGTCGCGGAGGAAACGGGACGACGATGAGCATCGTCGAAGTCAAAGGTGGAGGTGGACGGTCATGGAAAACGGAATGGCGAACATCGATGAGCATCGTCAATGTTGAAGGTGGAGGTGGACAATAGTAAGCGAATTTTGGAAAACGATTTTTGAGAAGCGATTTTGAGAAGAAAGAAGGATTCATTTTTGAGAAGAAATAAGGATTCGTTTTGATTTTTATTTTAAATTTTATTTTATGTAACATGTTTTGTTTTGTTTCTTGTAAATATTATGTTAAAATAATTTATTTGAAAACTTTTTTTATTCTAAAATTTATTTATTTTTATTTTATATTATTATCTTTTAAATTATAAAATTGAGTTGTAAAATAATAAATTTAATTCAAAATAAAATTATTTATATTAAAGTTATTTGATTTTTAATTAATTTAATATATGTATTTTAAATAAGAGAATAATTTAATTTATTAGAAAAAGAGAAAATTTTATAATCTTAAATCAATTAAACTTTTATATTTCTCATATTAAATGTCAATAAACTTTTGTCATTTTATTTTATACAAAGATAATTATCAATAAAATTTAAGATTTAATTGATATATACTGACAATGTAAAGAAGTTTTACACTGTCAGTGAATCATAAAATAGAGCAAACAAGTGATGGTGATGAATTGACGTTATAAAATATTTTCCACTGTCATGCATATCAATTAATCCTTAAAACTTATTAATAAACTTTGATATACACTATGTACAAACTAATAAATATTATTAATAAAATAAAAATAAATATTTAATAAGTTAATTGATTATTTTATTTTATTCTAAGAAATAATTAATTATAAATATAAGAATTAATAAGTTAATTTTTTATTTTATTTTATTCTAAGAAAAATCATTAAATTATTAAATTTTCTTTAAAAAACATAAAAGAATTGATATTTTAAAAATAAATTAGAAATATAAAATTTAATATGAAATTAAAATATATCAGTAATGTTTTATAATTTTATTTATAATTATTAAAAATATAAAAGAAATTTAAAAAAAACTACTAATAATTCGCAGCAAAAGTCGCATAAAAACCCGCATTAAAAACTGCAGAAAAAGTCGCAGCAATTCCTACGAGGCTTTGGGTTTTCATATTTCCTACGAACTAAATTGCAATAAAATCCGCAGAAGAATAAGAATAATATTATAAAATCTAAAGTCGCAGGTAAAGTCTCAGGAATTCTTGCGAATTTTGCTGCGACTTTATTTTTCGCAGAAAACATGTTTTTACATCAAAAATTCGCAGCTAATGTCGCAGGTATACCTGCGGATAATTTTCTGTAGAAAAATCCGCAGGTAATTCGTGCATTTCTAGTAGTGGTAGATATATTGTCCTGGAAGTGATTTGGCTAAAATTGAAATTTCTATATTGTAATTTTTAAATAATCAGAGTTCTTGCATGTACCAAGATAGCAGAACACCCAAGCTAACATCATATCCAGATTTTGGAGACTAAAGTTATCATCCTGGTCAAAGTAGAAGAACTGAGCCGGAGAACGAAACACACCATCTTATCAGAAAAGGACAATGTCAAAGCAATTACGTTCGTATAAGAGAGGAAGGCTTCCACCACTCTAATGAAAGATTTTAAAATATTATTAGTTTAATAATTTAATAATTAAATATCTATAGACTTATAGCTCTAAATGAAAGATTAAATTATAAAAATAAATAATTAAATTAATAATAGTTTACATATTAACAATAACATATCATTTGAAATAGTTACTTAAAAAATGCTACAAGAATTTTGATAAAAGAAATTAATATTAATAACAAAAAATTTAACTAACTAAAATTTGAAGAAAAAAAAAATCTAAAAACCTAAAATGTATCAAAGTTTGTATATTCAAAGATAAATACAGATTTAACAAAATATTTAAAAAGAATAGTAAAATGATAAGTTTGACACAATATAATTTATTAAAATTCAGATTTATTACAACTTTTTTTTAAGCAAGAAATATATTAATTAGAGTACAAAGGGTACTCAACCTGATTACAAAAAAAGCTCAAGACGGACAACGGGGAAAAAATTACCAATCCAATTACAACTTAGGATAAATACAACAAAGGAAATTTGTCGAATTCATAAAGATTACAATTAGAGTGAATAATTTCTCCGATGAAAATCCATCTTCAAACCGTCAATTTTATCTTCCACACTATATCAATGATATTCCAACTAACATTTTTAAAGATGATATCATTTCTTAGGATCTAAATATTCCAACAAGTTGCTAACCATATAATTCCTTCCCTCCCGCGCTTAAATTTCTTAGAAATGCCGAATAAACACCACTCCAAAAAGCTATCCTTAGCGTTAAAATGAAGAATCCCGGAAAAATTAATCTAATCTGAGATTTCTTTCCAAATCAACCTAACCGTCGAACAAGCAAATAAAAGATGATCCAAAAATTCCGGAGAAAACTTACAAAGCACACAATTGGAATTAGATGAAGAAGAAAAAATTTCTCTAAGAAAAAGATTGTCCTTAGTCGGTAATCTATTCCAAAAACACCTCCACGCGAAAGCAATAATTTTCAACGGAGCTAAAATATTCCAAATAATACTAAAAGCATGATCAAACTTATTCATCGAACCAAAAGGAATATGAAAGAAATTTATTAATCGATATGAAGAACTTACCGAAAAAATGGAGTTAGAAATCGGCTTCCACTTAATCTGATCCTTACCAAAAAGAGCCAGCGTAAACCTTCCAATGAACTCTCTAAAATCAACCGAAACACGAAGGTTATGAAAACGGCCAACCGAAACATTTGCTTTTTCATTTCATCGGATTTGCTTTTTCCATTATTTTTTCATTATCTTCCTCCTTTGGTTTTTTCGTTTTCCTTACTTATACTAACAACTTCATATTTTGGTTTAAAGTTTGTGTCTTCTACTATAGCAAAGGTTTGGGTTTGAAAGTTTTCGTTTTTACTAATCCTCTGTTGAAAGTTTGTGTTTTTACTATAACAGAGGTATCACAAGCTTCACAAGTTTTAGTAATGAGACGATTTAAAGTTTGTGTTTTTACTCAACTTAGGGGTGCAAACATGGTTTAACAACTCATATATTTTTCCTTATGGTCACATTGTTTAACATGGTTTAAGATGATTTAATAGTTGATATTATTTTGTTTGAAAACATGGTTTAATAGTTTGACATATTTCGATTTGAAAACATGTTTCATTTATGTGGTTCAGTTGTTTATGAAAATATGTTTGAATTTCATTTGGTTCATTTTATTTATGAGAAACATGTTTGCATTTGTTCATTTGTTATATTGTTTTGAAAACATGTTTCATATGCTTCATAAGATTCAAAAGTTAAGTGTTTGGACATAAATCCTAACTACTTATAATATAGGTTCAGATTGTTGTTTTTCAGTTTTAGATGATGTCTCGAGCACCCATTTTGATTGTTGATTTGAAAGTAGGAAGTAATGTTTGGAAACTAGTCATCTGTGTCATTGATATGTGGATCCTCACCGAGCGCAATGGACATCAACGGTTCGAATTTGTTATCCAAGATATAACGGTATGCATTACCATTTTAATTTTATAACTACCTATCAAAGAGTTTAAAATATGTCCTAACGATTTTTGAATGAATAGGGTTATAAGATACACGTTATCACCCGCAATAGAGATTTTGACTTGTGGAAGCAGAAGTTACAAGAACATCGCACGTATATGGTATATAATGGTGACCCGTTAAACAATGATATGCCTTTGAGAACATGTGAAAATGCATTGAATATTTTCTTCAATGGAGGGACCTCTGTAACAATGGTTGACATACCCAGGATACTGCCATATCAATTCTAGCTCAAAGCTATTGTCGATATCTTAAACGGTGATTTCTAACCGAACCGCTTATATGGTATTCCTGAAATCCTTCAATAATTTATGCTTCAAGTAATGTTTATATATACGCATCGACTAACCATTTGTACCTTTAATCAAACAGATGTCATTGGTGTGCTCAACCAAGTTGTCAAGTCGCAAGTTGCAGGAGGCGGAAAAAATAATTGTGTCAACGTTATATTATCCGATGAAAGGTATATATTACATAATGCATAAAATACATCTTTTCAAACTATGATTTGGATGTATACTAACACCTAATATCTATTGATGCTAAGTGGAAATGAAATTGATTGTACACTTTGGGATGCATATGCCAAGCAATTCATGGCATACTCTACTGAACATGTTTCACAAGGCCATACTATTCTCATTATAGCTCATGCCATGTTCCAAAAATCTCCAGGTATTCAAATACTTGTGTAACACTAACAAATTGTATACAAAACTGTTTGAAATCTCACTGTTATGTACATCTCTTTTTACAGCAACTGGTAAATTGTATGTTTCAAATGCTTGGAATGGTACCAAGCTACTTATTGATTATGTTCATCCAGAGGTCACTTCATTCAAATCTAAGTAAGGAAAATTAACTCATCCAAGAATTTCACTTACTGTACTAATATCATTTATCATATCTTTTTTTGAAAATCTATTTCATTAGTCTAGCTTCCAAAGTCACATTGTTCATGAGTGTTATGTTTTAGGGTGGCAAACAATGTCAATTAGCAGGTTCTTTTTGAGCCCCTCTCCCAACCTTTTTCCTTTCAAGGATCGTTCTTAGATTGGTCTTTCTCCTACACTAATGATGTAAAAACCATAGGAGATATGATTCTTCTTCAAGAAGTAAGGTTCTTGGTTTCTTTGCTAGCAGTGTTTAAGTCATTTTTTCAGGCTTGATGTATAATATAACCACCAATTTCATTGGATATTTACAACAAAACTTTTGCAACACGTTTGGCACCACACTTAGGTTTAAGTCATCCAGGTTTGGCTAGTATTATGAACAATGTCCAGGATGTAACACGACTAATAAATATCTCGGGCAACCATTCATATGCAATTGTTATGAAAATAAACCTCCACCACTCACAAAGTAAGTAGCTTATATTTATTAGTTACTATATAAACTATAATATGTAATGCAATAATGTTGCTATATAATCATTTGATTCAATCTTGGACATTAGGTATAAAATTGAAATGGAGGTCGAAAATGATGGAAAGATTGGTTGTTTTGTTTTTTGGGACAAGGAGTGCATTCAGTATGTTGGAATGCCAGCGCATGATTTAGGAGAGATCATGAAAAAGGTATGTGAATGGAGCATCTATATACTCAAGTAATTTTTCTAATGAGTGTTACATTACTATAGTTGAGGTTCAAACATGGAATGGTCTATATACTTTCTGTAATACTGTAACAATGATTCATGAGGCTGATAAATTTTTGTTTTGAAGTTTTAAATTTGGAATGGTCTATATACTTTCTGTAATTTTGTAACAATGAATATTATACTTTTTGTAATTCTGGTATGGACAATATACTTTCTGTAACAATTCATATGGTCACATCTAATTGTCGTTGGTTTGATCTATTGCTATTCATTGATTGGGTTTGATCTAATTGTTGTTGGTTTAATCTATTGGTTTGATCTATTGGTAATTCTGGTATGGTCTATATACTTTCTATCATACATAATGTCCAAGATGAAAATTTATAGAATTACAGTGTAATAATGCATTGTTAATTGTTTATAATGTTTATATTATATGCATTTGTAGTCGAATAAAGATCACCCACAAATCTATCCCGAAGATTTGGACAAACTAATTGGGAAGGAGTTTATTTTTCGTGTGAAGTTTCAGCCGAACTATAAGCATGCATCTATTGTGAAGCTTACAGAGGACCAATATGTAATCCAAATGTTCAAAGGCGCCATTAATCCAAATGAGGTTTGTAAAGTAATTCTTAATCAAATTCATCTTAGTGAGTTAGTATAAGACATGTAAGTTGACCATATAGTTCATTCATTTGTAGCTTACTTCTACAAACACCATGAATGCCCCAACTACGAAAGGAAAAGAACAAATTATTAGGGATGACATACCCGACAATGACAATGGGACTCCTACTTCCCTTAATACAATAAGTTTTGTTTGAAGTTTGAGTGTTCAATTTAGTAGTAGTAGTTCAAAAAGAAAACATTATGTAAAAATATGTTGATGATGGTGTTTCATTTGCATCCAACCATGCCTGCTTCTCAAAACCGGAGTGACGGAGCGTATTTAAGTAATACCCCGTCGAAGAGGTTGTCCCAAGATCAAAAAATTGATGAATTAGGAACTCTAATTATCTTGTCACCCAGACTATCAGCTACCAAGAGAGCTAAGCAGGCCAAGAATGTTTGAGGAACTGTCTTCAACATGATTGAAATTGGTACACGTTGATGTTTGATTGATTGGAGATCCTTCTGACTATACTAATGAGTTGGTTAACCATCTTTGATTGTAATAGTTTCCTTCAGAAAAACAATTTAATTAATGTGTTAGTTGTTCGTGACCAAATATGTTTAACTTATAGACCAATTAACTTTGTTTTGTAAGCTGATATTTTCAGCACCAATCTAATTCTTATGCAGTAACTAAATCCATTATGACTCTATGTTATTAAATTCCATCATGCTTGATTAATGTTATATCATTATAAAATATCTTTAGCACATTCATTTAGATGTTTGTTGTGCCTTCATTAAGATACCACATATTTAACACACTCATGGGGCTTTCACTCTAAATGGCTGTGATTTTTAGTACACTCATTAAGCACATTCATTGGGAAACCAGAAACTAGAAACCACATTTTACCAAAGTTGCAAAGTTGACTCATGGCATACTCTACTGAACAGAAAGTATTAGCAAAGTTACACATAAAAATCTACTCATGGCCTACTCTACTGAACCTAAGATCTATAAGTAGTGTGAAAACAGTCCTCGTGGGGGGTACATATGATATATTGTTCATGGATTAGACTGTAGGAATTATATATTCAACATATTCATGAAAGGGAATAGTTATGGTATTCCTTCATTAGCTTTTGGTATTATTAAGTTATTAACTTTATTCGTGTAGTATATATTTAGGAATCAGTTGTTCAACTTTTATGGTGTGTTATTTGTTATTTTCGATGAATAACTTGGCATCTTCAGAGAAATTATGCAAGCAGACACAAATCAAAATGGAGGAGTATTTTTCTTATATGGTTATGGTGGGACTAGAAACACTTTCATGTGGAACACACTTTCTGCTGCTTTACGTTGTCAATGAGATATTGTGTTGAATGTAGCATCTAGTGGAATATCAATTTTGTTGTTACCAGGAAGGAAACTGCACATTCAAAATTCAAAATTCCAGTTCCATGTTTGGAATCTTCCATCTGTAACATTGAGAAAAATCAAATCTTGCTAATCTCTTGAAGGTGACAAAACTCATTATATGGGATGAAACTCATATGGCTAATAAGTTTTGTTTTGAAGCTCTTGATAAGTCTTTGAAGGATATAATGAGAGTGATGATGACTTTGAATGTCAACAAATTTTTGGAGGCAAAGTTGTAATTTTTGGTGGAGATTTCAGACAAATTCTACCTATTGTGCCAAGGGGTACTAAATTGGATATTTTCCATGCAACAATAAATGGATCATATATTTGGGACCATTGTAAAGTGTTGGCTCTAACCAAAAATATGAGGTTGCAGAGTGGTTCTGATATAGATAACTTAGAAGAAATTAGTCTATTCTCAGATTGGATTTTACAAGTTGGCAATGGAAAAGTATCAGAACCCAATGATGGCTATGTTGAAATAGATATTCGTGAAGATCTACTCATTAGAGATTTTGTGGACCCAATTCAGGCAATCGTTGCAAGTACCTATCCAAATCTAATTCAGACACAAATCCATATTTTCTAGAGTGTTGAGCTATTCCAGCATCAACTATTGAAATTATTGATGACATCAATGACTACATCACTAATCTCCATCCAGGTATATTTTTATCTCTATTATTATTATTATTATTATTATTATTATTATTATTTGTTTTGGTAAATAGATTAATTCCATAGTTGATATAGAACATAGAGAAGTACAATTCATGTTTACTCTTTTCTTTATGAGTGTCTATTTTAGATAATTTTAAATATAGATTCAAAAACTTAATAGTATTTTTTTTCTTTTCAAATATATAAATATCTAAACTTTAATAATTGTTATTTTTTATGAAGGTGA
This sequence comes from Lathyrus aphaca, assembly GCA_963966055.1. Lineage (NCBI taxonomy): Eukaryota > Viridiplantae > Streptophyta > Magnoliopsida > Fabales > Fabaceae > Lathyrus > Lathyrus aphaca. The sequence continues at coordinate 565,209,406 of OZ014520.1, forward strand.
GTGTAAAGAATATCTGAGTTGTGATTCTATTGATAGATTATAAGCAAATGATAATAATGCTTTTGAATTTTTGACACCATAATTCTTGAGTTGTCTTAAAACTTCTGGTTTTCCTAACCATTCTTTGAAGTTGAAAATTGGCACAACAACCATGTTGATAAGGAATTTGGATCAATCCGAGGGGCTTTGTAATGGTACACGGTTAACAATTACTAGGTTAGCAAACCATGTAATAGAAACAAAGATAATTTATGGTACAAATATTTGTAACACTATTTACATACCAAGAATGTCTTTGTCTCCTTCTCAATCTCCATGGCCATTCAAACTGATCAGAAAACAATTTCCAATTATAGTGTCATTTGCTATGACAATCAACAAATCTCAAGGTCAATAATTGGATTATGTTGGTTTATACTTGCCCAAGAATGTTTTCAGTCACGGACAACTTTAAGTTGCTATTTCAAGATAAGAATCAAGAGTAAAGCTGGATTGAAAATCTTAATACATGACAAAGATAATAACTCCTTGGCTCAAACAACAAATGTTTTCTTCAAAGAAGTTTTTTACAATGTCATATAGGTACATTTTTAATATTTATCATTTGTCCAATACATTTATTAATATAGATTCTCTCTTTTTTTACTATATTACCTAACATATTTAATTCTTTATTTACCTGTTGCATGGACAATATCCGATCTAACATAAAATGGTGATACATGATATCTTATTAAATTTGTCCAAGTCTATCATTTCTTACTATCCGAGTTTGGATGGTTTTGCTATAAGTTTAATATTGTCATGCAAGATATTTGTTGACTGTATATTCAAATAATTAATATTTCTAGAGTTTGCAAAATATCTTTATTAACATTATAAATTTCTCATGTTAGGTGTTTTGGATGGTTGCTCAAACTGGGAGATTATGGTCCAGTTAGCTTTTGTAGTGCTCATTATTGGAGTTTCTTGATGTTGTATAGTTTGCTGCTACAAAATTCATATCTTTCACATATATACAATTGTTTGGCATTTGGATTTTGTTAGTGCTGATATTCTATAGTTTTATATTGTTCTAGAATTATGTCACTGTTAGAACAAAGAAGAATTCATCCAAACTAATTGTTATTTTGTTCGTCATTTTATTGATTTTATCAAGATTTGGTTCATTTTAATCAAAAACTTATTATTACATTTTTGTCAATGCTGAATAATTAGGGATTCAAGTTTGCACTATCAATGAATTTTAAAGCAGTTGAATATTACGAGATACAATATTATAACATTGTGTCATATTGATTTTATTACTTCTATTTCACGAAGACACACATGTTATAGATTGAAAAGGATATAAGGTTAACATGAAAATGGTTACAACTATTTTTATATTTTAGAAATAACTTTCTCGTGCGGACGCACGAGTCTTCTACTAGTTAAATAAATAATTAAATCATAAATTAAAAATTCCACGTGGATTTCAAAAAATAATTGAAAATAAAAAAAGGTCACATGGGCTGCCACATTGGAAGATTCCACGCCCAGTCAGCGAAATAGTGAAATAGGGGTGTCTGCAAACGGAATATGTGTTTTATAAGAGGGAATCTCAAATCTCAAATTTTTTTCTTAGGGGGTAAATCAAAACACGCTTGTTTGGAAGGGGGTAAACACTATTAAATTTACCAAAAATCATAAATCAAAACACACAAAACATATTGTAACACGGTGGGAGAACTGACTTTAGTTATGTTGCGGATAGCAAGAGTCGCCACCGACTTTTATTTTATCCAAAGGAAAGGCATAAAAGAACAGGAAAGACCTTTTAAAAGATTTTTGAGTTCGGGGGGTAGGTTATGTAAAGGGAAGGTGTTAGCACCCTTCACATCAATGGTTATCCATGGGCTCTTAGTTACTTAGCTCACTTTAAAATGTTTTTGAAAAGTGTAGTGTGTGATTAGAATTTTCTTTAAGTACTTTATAATGATCCATGTACGGATATATATAAAGTCTTTGTTTTGAAAATTTGTTTGAAAATGTGAAGTGTTTGAAATGTTTTTGAAGAGTGAGCAAGTACATAAGAGGAACCTACCCTAAGTTAAGTCTTTTCTGTTCTTAAATATCCTTTAAGTGGTAAGACTATCCCTATTATTAAGGAATAGGTAGTCATTACCTTGGATGTGTGAGGGACAAGTGAAGGGACATCTGTTATTTAGGCAACTGTAAGGTGTATAAGCAATTCAAAGGGACTTATCATCTTTATTCGAAAGGGACAAGATCATTACGAAGGCAACCATGAAGGGACTTGATCTTTTTCTCTATTAAGGGACTAGATGATATAAAATGAGGGACTTTGCTTTACACCTTACTTGACCTTTTGTTTAGGCAACTTGAGAGGTAACCCTTAAGAAGTGAGATGGCGATCAAAGATCGACTTACGTGTGTGAGTGTACCAATTCAAATATTTATCTTTAAGATTAATGATCTAAATCCAATTTTAAATACAAACATATCTTGCACTCCCTATTTTACTAACCATAGCAATTAAAGATAAACAATAAAAATTACTACAACTATTACATAAGAGATACAGTTACATTATAATAATTATAATTAAAATAAATAATTAAATGGGTTAGTAATAATAATAAAATAAATAATCACATAATAGATAAATAAATAAATAAAGGGGGTTAGTAGTAATAAAATAAATAAGAATAAGAATAATGATAAATAATAAATTAAAAGTTCAATTTTAAATGAATAATTATTGTTTTTAGGTTTTTTTAATTAATAATAGAAATAAATGATAAATATTATATATTAACAAAATATGACTAATAGTCTAATTATTTTAATTTTATATACATATTATAAAAATATTTACCAATTATAATTAAATAAGCATAAAAATAACAAATTGATCTAATAAAATAAAGTTAGGTTTTTTTTAATTGTTTTTTTAGGAAAATAAATTAGGGTTGGTTAATTATTTACATATAAAACTATTTACAAATTATAAATATACATAATTAAATAAATAAATTAACATTTATAAGATAAAAAAAAAATATTAGAGTTAACCAAAATAAATTAGGGTTTATGAGAATATTAGGTTTTATATAAAATATTTTTAGGGTTTTAGAAAATATTCGGGTTTTACTTATTTATTTACAAATTAAATCAATTTATTTACAAATTATATATATATACATATTATAAATATAAATAAAAAAATATTTTTAGAAAAGAAATTATGATATTTTAAGAATATGAATAAAAGTATTTTAATAGTATTTATAAATTATATTTACTAATTTAAATAAAATAGAAATAATATAATAAAATAAATTAAAATAAAAAACATGGAAAATTGATCAAAAAGAAAGGACCTGGGATTTGAACCCAGGTCCCTTACCTCAATCCTCAAGGTGCAAAACCAGCCAGGCTACCTGCGCGCGTTTGATACAGATAAAATAAATAATCACATAATAGATAAATAAATAAATAAAGGGGGTTAGTAGTAATAAAATAAATAAGAATAAGAATAATGATAAATAATAAATTAAAAGTTCAATTTTAAATGAATAATTATTGTTTTTAGGTTTTTTTAATTAATAATAGAAATAAATGATAAATATTATATATTAACAAAATATGACTAATAGTCTAATTATTTTAATTTTATATACATATTATAAAAATATTTACCAATTATAATTAAATAAGCATAAAAATAACAAATTGATCTAATAAAATAAAGTTAGGTTTTTTTTAATTGTTTTTTTAGGAAAATAAATTAGGGTTGGTTAATTATTTACATATAAAACTATTTACAAATTATAAATATACATAATTAAATAAATAAATTAACATTTATAAGATAAAAAAAAAATATTAGAGTTAACCAAAATAAATTAGGGTTTATGAGAATATTAGGTTTTATATAAAATATTTTTAGGGTTTTAGAAAATATTCGGGTTTTACTTATTTATTTACAAATTAAATCAATTTATTTACAAATTATATATATATACATATTATAAATATAAATAAAAAAATATTTTTAGAAAAGAAATTATGATATTTTAAGAATATGAATAAAAGTATTTTAATAGTATTTATAAATTATATTTACTAATTTAAATAAAATAGAAATAATATAATAAAATAAATTAAAATAAAAAACATGGAAAATTGATCAAAAAGAAAGGACCTGGGATTTGAACCCAGGTCCCTTACCTCAATCCTCAAGGTGCAAAACCAGCCAGGCTACCTGCGCGCGTTTGATACAGATAAAATAAATAATCACATAATAGATAAATAAATAAATAAAGGGGGTTAGTAGTAATAAAATAAATAAGAATAAGAATAATGATAAATAATAAATTAAAAGTTCAATTTTAAATGAATAATTATTGTTTTTAGTTTTTTTTAATTAATAATAGAAATAAATGATAAATATTATATATTAACAAAATATGACTAATAGTCTAATTATTTTAATTTTATATACATATTATAAAAATATTTACCAATTATAATTAAATAAGCATAAAAATAACAAATTGATCTAATAAAATAAAGTTAGGTTTTTTTTAATTGTTTTTTTAGGAAAATAAATTAGGGTTGGTTAATTATTTACATATAAAACTATTTACAAATTATAAATATACATAATTAAATAAATAAATTAACATTTATAAGATAAAAAAAAAATATTAGAGTTAACCAAAATAAATTAGGGTTTATGAGAATATTAGGTTTTATATAAAATATTTTTAGGGTTTTAGAAAATATTCGGGTTTTACTTATTTATTTACAAATTAAATCAATTTATTTACAAATTATATATATATACATATTATAAATATAAATAAAAAAATATTTTTAGAAAAGAAATTATGATATTTTAAGAATATGAATAAAAGTATTTTAATAGTATTTATAAATTATATTTACTAATTTAAATAAAATAGAAATAATATAATAAAATAAATTAAAATAAAAAACATGGAAAATTGATCAAAAAGAAAGGACTTGGGATTTGAACCCAGGTCCCTTACCTCAATCCTCAAGGTGCAAAACCAGCCAGGCTACCTGCGCGCGTTTGATACAGATAAAATAAATAATCACATAATAGATAAATAAATAAATAAAGGGGGTTAGTAGTAATAAAATAAATAAGAATAAGAATAATGATAAATAATAAATTAAAAGTTCAATTTTAAATGAATAATTATTGTTTTTAGGTTTTTTTAATTAATAATAGAAATAAATGATAAATATTATATATTAACAAAATATGACTAATAGTCTAATTATTTTAATTTTATATACATATTATAAAAATATTTACCAATTATAATTAAATAAGCATAAAAATAACAAATTGATCTAATAAAATAAAGTTAGGTTTTTTTTAATTGTTTTTTTAGGAAAATAAATTAGGGTTGGTTAATTATTTACATATAAAACTATTTACAAATTATAAATATACATAATTAAATAAATAAATTAACATTTATAAGATAAAAAAAAAATATTAGAGTTAACCAAAATAAATTAGGGTTTATGAGAATATTAGGTTTTATATAAAATATTTTTAGGGTTTTAGAAAATATTCGGGTTTTACTTATTTATTTACAAATTAAATCAATTTATTTACAAATTATATATATATACATATTATAAATATAAATAAAAAAATATTTTTAGAAAAGAAATTATGATATTTTAAGAATATGAATAAAAGTATTTTAATAGTATTTATAAATTATATTTACTAATTTAAATAAAATAGAAATAATATAATAAAATAAATTAAAATAAAAAACATGGAAAATTGATCAAAAAGAAAGGACCTGGGATTTGAACCCAGGTCCCTTACCTCAATCCTCAAGGTGCAAAACCAGCCAGGCTACCTGCGCGCGTTTGATACAGAGGGAGAAGTTGATCATTATATTGTAAAATTCATTGCATAAATGAACTTAAGGCAAAAAAAATGCTGGAGACTGGTTTCGATCCCCTGACCATTGCTCCATACGCGCGTGCTCTTACCAGCTGTGCCAAGCATGGTACCTGAAATATATATGACAACATAACATAATAAAACAAGTCCAATTTCAAAAACCAGAATTCGCGCCATGGCCTTCGTCTTCTTCCTCTGAACCTACGAATTTTCCTGCGTTTTCTCTTACGCATTTACCTGCGAATTTTCCAATGTTTACAACCTGCGAATCTCAAACAGCAAGCAAATGATACAGTTTCATCAAATTGATTATGTCAATGAATTCCTCATGACTCATACAACAAGACCATGTCATTAGAATCTATTTAAATTAGGTAAATCACAGAATCCCAATTTGGAGCTTAAAACCCTAGCTATGGCCGATTGCGATATAGGGCATCAAGCTTCATGAAAATTATCCAGAAATCATCTACAAGTCATGACTAACACAAATCAAACAACAAAATCAGTTGACATTAGCTAAATAAATGGAATCGAAAAATTCAAATTCAAGAGCAAAATTGATTCGGTTTAGGCAATATGCAATGATTTAGATGCTGCAAATGGTTCAAATAGGTTCAATGATCATCTAGGAACATATTGCAACCTTCAAAATCTCTTGATGTGGCCTCTATGTAAGAATCCGAATTGAGGTTTTTTTTGGTGAGTTTTGAAAATTTGAAACTTACTCTTAAGGCTGCCAATTCGTGTCCAATGCTTGTGTTCATGTTGTATATATACCACTTGATGAAATTAGGTCAAAACATGTGATTATTCTTTGGACTTTTTGGATCAAGGAGATTGAAAAAGATCATGCTTTAAAATTCAAATATTCTTGAATACAACCTTGTTATTTTAAGACAATCACCATAATGTTCATATCAATCTGATCCAATTAACTTTCATGACCTTCTAGAATCAAAATATTTTTTAAATCTTCATATTTTATATTTTATTTGAATTTAAAATGATTTTTAATATAAAAAATCATAATAAAAAAAATAAAATGAATAAAATAATGAAAATATTAAATAAATTCCGTGCATGATGTCATGGAACATATTGGGTCACAAAAAGTTCAGCCCATTTGAAGCATTATGGTTTTAAGACCCCATTTACTTCATAAACCACCCAAAATTTTCCCAACTTTGCTAGGGCCCAAATCCTTCAATTTTAATGCTATGAGGGTGTTCTTGGACATTTTGGAAATCTTAAAGAGTCCTCTAACCAAACCCATTGGTTTCATGTCCATATCTTTTACCATTCTCAAGTTATGCTCTTTTGAAGTTGTTGACTTTTTGTTGACTTTTAAAAGGACCTATAATGTCTTAGCTCATACCTTCCAAATGAAGCATTTTTGGGCTTGGCTTGTGAGACACAAAGTTGTAGAGAATTCAATTTCCTTCAAAATGAGCTTTGGATGGGAAAAATTTGATGAAGCATGTGAAAGTTATGGCTGGTCAAAGTTCAGTTGACTTTTCCTGAGGAAACCCTAATTTAGAAACTCCTGATTCTTGATGATCTGAAATCTCCTTGATGAATCATGATCAACCCTTGATCAAATGATGAATTTTACTTCATATACTTGATGTTGGAAAAAATTCATGAAGTTTGACTTTGGTTTGACCACAGTTGACCTCAGTTTGACTTTTTAATGCTTTGACTGATTTTGACTTATCTGATCATCTGACTGAGCAAACCTTTGAGAAAAGTCTTGAAACTTGTCATGGGGATTCTTAAACACATATAAGATGTTATGAAGCTCACTTGAAGTCTTGGAAGTCCATTTAGCCTGATTAAAGTCAAAACCCTAGTTTTGGATGCCCTGCTTAGGAGGAGGCATTGTCTGAGAGAATTGTCAAACTTTCTGACTATTTGTGAACTTTGTGAACCTCATGAAATGTCTTGTGAACCTTGTGAACCTCATAAGATGTCTTGTGAACCTTGTGAACCTCATAAGATGTCTTGTGAACCTTGTGAACCTCATAAGATGTCTTGTGAACCTTGTGAACCTCATAAGATGTCTTGTGAATCTTGTGAACCTCATAAGATGTCTTGTGAACCTTATGAACCTCTTAGTACACAAAGTCTTGTCTTTTGAGGGCAAATTTTGGGGTGCAACACATATGTAAATGGTTTCTCACATTTAAATGACGACGATTTGGACCGTCACAATTTCACATTTGTGACGTTTAACAACTGCTGAAATAAATAAAATATTTATCAACAATTAAAACCGTGACAATTATATTGTTTGGGAAGTTCCATAATTGTCATAAAAAGTGAAGACGGTTGGGGTGAGATGTCGATTCATGGTTTTTGCAACAATTGAATCCGATGATCATATTTTGATTGGTTGTTATAAAAGTAGACTAGTCTGGAAAGCTATTTATGAATGGATGGGAGTGCCTTGGTGTGATAGTGAAAGCTGATGAGACCATCTATTGGAGTGGTTTCTTAAACTGGTTCAAAAAACATCGAAGAAAACGACTTCTTTGATCTGGTTTTGTACATGTTGGTGTATATGGGGAGTTAGAAACCAAGTCATTTTTAATGATGGGATAACTTATGTAGAGGATATTGTCCATAAAATTGTCTTTCATTATTGGTGTTGGTTTGATTTGGGAGCTAGTAATAGAATGATATGTAACTACTATGAGTGATTCAAACATCCATAAAATTGTATTCTTGTTTTTTCTTGGAAGTGGATTTTTAACGGGAATCTTAGTAGGATGTCGTGTAGTTTATACGATTGGAGTAAGTTCCCATTTGAATTTTTGTAAGTTTCTTTCTTTGTTGCTCGTTGTTGGTTTTCTTTGGCTTGTTTGCTTTTGCTTCCATTTTGGTTGCTTGTATTCCTTGGGGTTTGAGATCTCCTTAATCTCGCCTATCCAAAAAAAAAATATTTCAAAAAAATGAAAATGCCAAAAAAAGTTCAATTTACTTACACATATACAATTTGTCAATTGTAATTTTATAGGTGAAATTTTATCCTTTAAAAAAATAATAAGTGAGATATCACAGATTCAAATAGGTCTTTGTACAGCTAGCAATTGTGATAGTTTATAAATATCAATTTGTCAAATTTATTATTAATGCATCTTAAGTTGAATTGGTAAAAATAAAAGTTAGATATTATCATGACCATATTTAATTCAGGTACCACACTCACAAAATCAGTGCTTTAAAAATTGGATCGAACCGGTCGATCAAATTGATTGAACTGAGAACTGGAGGGGTCACTTGTTTAGTTTGATTGTTGAATCATGTAAGCTATGAACCAATGAGAACCTGGAAAAACAAATAAGAACCGATGAACCGACGATTTTGAAAAACCAATAGCAATTTCCGACGATTTTGAAAAACCAACAAGTTAATTGCTAGTGTTTTTCCTGAGACAAAACAACATCGTTTTTTTTAAATCTTTTTTAGAAATAAAAATTTAAATATAAGTAGATATTATTCAAACCTTATTTGAAACAATTTTTTCTCATTATAATTAATTTTATTAGACATTACCATATATTTTGTTATTTATTTTATATTGTAATTAAATTTTGTTCAAAATTTATATGGATTTGTATTTTATTGAATGAATTTGAAATTTTGAAATTTTGTAGGTGTTTTGATTTTCTTTTAAGGATAAAGTCATCTAATTCGATCGATTTAATAACTTTATAGTTTTGTTAGAGACTGGTTAATTCAACAAAGTTATTCGATTTTGTTATATGATTCAATCAATGATTCAATAGTTTGATCAATAAATCAGTAATCCAATTTCTTTATTGATTTAATGACCGGTCTGATTTTTAAAACACTGTGTAAAATCAATCACAATCAACAATAAGGAAGAGATCACAACCTTCCAATCAGTGACGGTTCGGATCGGAACATGATAATTTTCGAGAAGAAACTTTTTGCATGTATGAAGAATTTTTTGTGTAAACATCTATCTATTGAATATGTGTGCAATTGTCATTGGTAATTGGATTAGAAGATATAGTAATTGAGAAGATCATTCTAAATGCCTAGTCACATTCACAATCATACGTTATATGTTTTCAATGTGAAAATAATTTTTCCCTTTTTTAGTGACAATATTACATCCTTTGAATGTTTTTTTATAAACAACTCTTGTCATTTAAGTAGTTTCTTCTTTTTATATTAATAACCTTTCCTTGATTTAGGTTTATTTATCAACTTAAAATAATATCTCTTTTCCTTAAGATTTATCATTTATTTTTTAATATATATGTAAAAGACAAATACCTATGAAGAGTAGTTAGAATTAATTGCAATAAACATCCATGTAAAATGCTTATTTGGGAACTAAATTTTTCGATATTTCATCATGTACGTTTCATCATTTCGTTAAGTAATCGATATTATATTGAAATATTGTTAAAGAAAAACATCGAGTTCAAACTAGTGGAAAAATAAATTACATTTGTAAGAAAAACTATCGTTAATATCTTAGTAAAAATAAATTAAGCTTTTGTTCAATATTTTTTTTACTATATGTGATTTCATTTTAAACTTCTTACTTTTATTCTTATTGATAACAATTGTAAATGGATTATAATATTTTTTAAATAAAGGTCTTTATTGTGAAAACTACAAAGTGAACGGGACATGTGCATATTCTATCAAATATTGAATTAAAGGAAAAAAAGAGTTTCTGAAGGAACACAGATGAAAGAATGAAGAAAACAAAGCAAAATTGTATGTGAAAAGTGCAGAAAGAGATTAGTGTTTCTAGGGTTTCTTAGATTTTGAGAGAAAAAGATAAAAGAATAAAGCTTGTAATTTTATTGATGACTGAATGAATATTATTTACAAGGCATGTGAAGCTTTTTATACAAGAGATGTAACAGTTTATTGAAACAAACTGCTAAACAAACTTAAAATTGATTCTAACTAAATTGAATTACTAAGTCAATACACCTCCTTAGTTCATTTAGTTAGATGTTTCAGCCATTCCAAGCTTTATCTTCAATTAATCAAAGCTCTTGACTTCAAAGAATTTGTAAGCAAATCTGCTATCTGCTCATCTGTCTTGCAATGCTTCACTTCCAACTTTCCATTGTTCACTTGATCTCTTAAGAAATGGAACTTGGTTTCAATGTGTTTACTCCTACCATGTGCTACTGGATGCTTTGCCAAGTCTATAATTGACTTGCTATCAATTCTGAGCTACATCTTTTTATTCTTTACCAGTTTCAATTCCATCAGTAACATGTTGATCCATTGAGCTTGACATGCTGCTATCGCTCCCCGGATTTCCATCCTGATACAAACGCGAAAGTGGCGCGGAAAAAAAAGAATAGAGTCGCCAGCCAGGCATTTTTATCCCGAAGGAACGGGAATGGTAATGCTGCACAAACCAGAAGAAAGAAGAGGAAGGACACAGGTCCTGCGAACCAAAGAGACTGAGTTCGGGAGTCGGTTACGACCTGGGAAGGTATTAGCACCCAGATCGTCCGCCGTACCCGACGGGATCCACGCTTGCAAAGAAACTATTTCAAAGGGTGAGGGTATGAAAGCTGCAGCAAAAGAAAAGAAAATGAAAAGAAACTGGAACTGAGAAAAGAAATGAATAGAAAGAAAAGAGAAAAAATGTAGGGAAAATAAAGATTGTGCTCGAACGGGCCCTACCCCGCTGCCTACGTACCTCATCAGGATAATGAGGATCAGAGACGCCGTAGTTCCCCTAACTAGGGGTAACAAGGAAATTGCTTGTGGATTAAAGGCTTGAACTGCCTATGTCAATGCTCAGGTGTTGCAGGCTCGGACGACGAGTGCGTTACCGTCTTGCAAAGTGACAAGTAGGAGCAAGTTCGCGGACGGAGCGAATGAGGTGAGGAAAGAATTCCCGAAGGAAAGACGCTTATTGTTTGTTTGTGTTTTTTAGAAGCTTTTGTGAGTGTGTCACAAGGAAGTGAACTCAAGCTCTCATCAATGGAATGTGCACTTGTCACTACATTCCAAGATGGAATAATAGAACAAGCACACTCAAGTAAGGAGAAGATCCCCAAAACTTGAACCCAAAGATTAGGGCTTAGGCTCACTAACTTGTTTACTTATTAAGTGCTTTGATTATTTACAATGAAGAAGTGTTTTTTATGCTTTTCTTTTATGAAGGAGATACCTTGATCAGACTTGTGCATCACAAGGTAAACTTGTACTATCCCAAGATGGGAAGACTACAAGCATACCTCATGGAATAAGGCTATGGATCAATGCATCACTTCAAAATTATTAAAGTGTTTTTTAAGAGTTATGAGATGAGAAGAGATAGAGAACCAAAGGAGCAAAAAGGAAAAACTAGGGGGAAGTTTCTATCCTAAGTTAGCATGCATGGAGTTCCTAGGGTTTGTGAGGTCTTTCTAACCTAAAAAGGATCTCAAGAGAAGAAGAAGAAGATAAAAGGAGAGATGAGAAAGGCCTAAGCTCAACAAGAAGATGTTAGTCCATATAAACAATATGAGAAGAAATGAGAAGTGGAGATGTGGAACTCAATTCCCACATCTCAAACTTACCATAGCCCCTGCAAGGTTAGTGTAACAACATAAAATCAAGGCATGAACCAACAAGTCAGAAGCTACACAAGCATATAGGCATGTCAAAGAGTTCACAAGATGATAAGCAAAGCAACACAAGATCATATTGAGATGATTGGAAGTGAAACAAATGCAATGAAGGCATGCTTAACAATTAAAGAAATAAAGCACATAAAAGAGACCCAACACCAAGACTCAAGGAGATTCAAACCCTATCCTAAGACCAGGAGCAACCATAAACCTCTAAAGGACCCCAAAAGATGAAGATAATTTGGCACAAGTGCCCTTCTAAACTTAAAAGAGACTATAAGACTCAAAGAATGCAAAACAAGGCAAGGTGAGGAATAAAATACCCAAGAAAAAAGATCCAAGCACTTAAAAATTCTACCCAACCAGCAAAGTACTCTCCAAACAGAAAGAAATGAGAATCCAAAAGGGTTTGCAAAAAAACAGCACCAAACTAGGTCAATGAAGCTCAAGGATACAAGGTATCACCATTTAGGGTTTTGAAAATTAAGGCACAAGTAACTCAAGCAAAATCCAGCAAGGAAGTTTGTGAAAAATCCGAGATAAATCATGAAGATAGTATAGTGTATTAGGATTTGAATGCAAAAAGAATGGGGTTCATAGCTTAAAGGATGAGAAAAATAGATATTGGACAAGGCAGATTGGTCTATGAGAGTTCACAAGAAAGCAATGCTCAATGTTGAATTTATTTGGCCACGTGGGATGAAAATAAAAATCTGGAAAAATCATGATAAAAAACTAGATGAATCAAGGAGTGCATATGAATTTTTTTGGATTTTTTAGAGTTAAAGAAATATTTAAAATGAATTAAAAGCAAATGAAATAAATTGTTAAAGAAAAGAAATGAAAAATGAAACAAATGGGCCAAGGGGGGTGCAAAGAGTACACGCGCTAGTTAAAAAAAAAGCTATGGGCCTCGCATGGGGGGTGCAGATAGCGCTGAGGGCTGCTGCACCTTCTTCTTCATGAAAAACCCTAACCTCTCACCACCATTAATGAAACAAAACCCTAACACTAACCCTATCTATACGAAATCTCAAACTAAGCCACGGCCGGCCATGAAAACTTCCAGAATGGACAAACCAACATCATTAAACAAGAATACATGCTTGGATTGGATCAAAACTCAAAGAAACTCAAGATATGAATGAAAATAAAATTGTCCATCAAACTTTAAATCAACGCAACTTTGTAAATACTCAACCATTTCACAAACTACAAAGAGCATTGTAACCAGCACAACATGAGGATTCTAAAACACACAACCAAACACAATTCTATGAGATGCGAAATTTGAGCATACCTGAGGTGTTTTTCAAAATTTGAAGTCAAGAATGGTATAAAATGATGGAAAATGATCTCCTTATCCCCTTAGATGCAAAATAAATGCATCTAAGGCTTTGCAAACTTGTGAATCCAGCAATATGCTTCCTTGTGCTTCAAAGCTCCTCAAATGGCCACTTGAACAAACTTCACTATAAATCTAGATCCATGGGTGCTTAATGATCCTTGAGATGAGAGGAGTATGAATATGGTCTTGGATTGAAGAAAGCTTGCCTAGATCAAAAGTTATGGCACAAAATGCAAATGTGCACAAGAAATGGGAAATGAATGATTCTTGAAGAATAATCCAAACAAATGGTATGGAAATGATCTATGAGTGATGAGGATCAAGAATCCAGCAAGAGTTTTGTGAATGGATTCTTGTAGCAAGAGTTTGTGGAGAATGAGCAATTTTGCATAAGAGATGAGAATGAGAGAATGAGTGTGTATTCTGGATGCCTCTAACCCTAATTCTGATTGTTATGGAATATATAAGGCAATGCAAAAGGGTTAGAACAAATGCACGTGAGAGAGAGCTGATTTTTGTGAAAATGAAAATTTGGCCCAAGTGTGCCATAAGCATGCTAAGCTCATGATTTGCTGGCCTCTCTTGCATGTGCATTCACCATCCCACCCATGATTCACAGCAAGCAATTTCAGCCCTTGGATGTAAGTTATCACACAATTGTCATGCCTTATGCAAATCCAAGTGTAAAATGCAAGTTTTATGGAACTTTCTCATGTGCACGAATTTTGCCACTTTTCTTTGAGCCAAATGACCTAAATGGGATGCATTTTGATTGTGTAAACTTACTTTGGACATAGCATAGCAAACTATCCACTTTTGAGCCTTTGTGCAAATGGCTTGGCCTTGAAATTTTGAAATTTGCCCTAGAACAGCCACTTTTTCGAGGGACTTATAGAAAAATCTAGGAATCTCCAGAAAATGCTCTTGTACTTTTTAAAAATGGAAGCCCTTACTCTCCAACTTTCATGTTTACCTTTGGTCCATTTGAAGATTTTTTGATCAAGTTAAGGCCTTGTGAAGTTTTAGGTCAAAATAGCCAAAAATAGTAACTTTTCCATGACCAACTTTGTGCACTTTTGCCAAAACCCCTCAAACCACCAAAATTCTTGTACTTTGAGCTCACCAAACATCTTATAACATTGAATAGACCTCATTTGGCCAAAAAAAGTTGGGTTGGACCCTTTGGAATGGCACAGTTGACTTTTTCTAGGCCCAGTTGACTTTCTGCTTCATCTGCAAGTAACTGAGGAAAAGACTGACTTCCACTTGGAATTTTTTCCATGAAAATTGACATGTAGGAACCTCTTATCATATAGAAGACATTTCCCAAAAGAGTTGGCCAAAATTATGAGGTTAAGGCTCTTGAAACCAAAACCCTAATTTGGTCGCACTGCCTAGGAGCCTTGCATTGTCTTGAAACTTGTGATGATTAAGCAATCTTCTGAGCTTTTGCAAGTGAACTTGGCCTTGCCAAAGGAGTCTAGACTCATCATAGGCCTCTCACAAATCCATTGGAACCCTTGTCCTGGCTTAAATGGCCTTCAACACCTCCCCAGATGGCCATATGCCTCATGCTAGGGCTTGATGCTTGTCATGCTTTATTTTTCTATGCTATAATGCTATATATATGATATGCTTATGATACAAATGGTGTATTATGATGCTTAAAATGAAGAGGGAAAATTTGGGGTTCTACAGCTGCCCCTATTCAAGCAACTGTTGATCTGAAAAGGACGATTGCTTCCGCTTTCGACCGTTCAAGATAAACTGTGGTTGAATACCCAAGAAAAACGGAAATTTGCGCTCTGACGCAGAAAACAAGAAATGGAAAATAAACCCAATCCAATGACATTGCAACTGAGCTGAGAGATGAGCAGACGAGCTCCTTCCAACGAAACCAAAGGTTCTGATGAAACATGAAACGGACGAGTCTTCTTGTGACCTGTGACGCCAGGTGCAGAGAGCGGACGAGACCTTAAGAATCTTCAAAGTAACCTGAGATAGACGAATCTCCTTCACTAATCCTTACGCAGATAAGTGGAATAAGACGGACGAGTCTTCTTCGGATAACCCTTACGCAGGTTCCGGGAATGCATATAAGTCTGTGGGATAGACATGCAACTAGGATGGACGAATCCTCTTCACGAATCCTTATGCAGATAAGTGGAATAAGACGGACGAGTCTTCTTCGGATAACCCTTACGCAGGTTCCGGTAATGCATATAAGTCTGTGGGATAGACATGCAACTAGGATGGACGAATCCTCTTCACGAATCCTTACGCAGATAAGTGGAATAAGACGGACGAGTCTTCTTCGGATAACCCTTACGCAGGTTCCGGAAATAGTTTTGACGTTTTAATCCCAACGTCAGGATTTTCAACCTCTTCACGAATCCTTACGCAGATAAGTGGAATAAGACGGACGAGTCTTCTTCGGATAACCCTTACGCAGGTTCCGGAAAAGGTTTTGACGTTTTAATCCCACCGTCAGGATTTTCAACCTCTTCAATGCGGACGAGCATTGGAATGATCATCAAAGAAACACGGGCGAGTGTCATAAGTCGACGATACGGACGAGTACCGGACGATGATCCAAGAAACACGGACGAGTGCTTCTGATAGTGATACGGGCGAGTGTCGAAGGATGCGGACGAGCAATCTTCAAAGGAGTAACAAGCACGTACGAGTGCTAAGAGATGCGGTCGAGCATCAAATAAAGGTGCAAGTACGGACGAGTACTGGCGACTTTCTTGGGGATATGCCTCAAATAAAGAGGAATCGGACAATGCACGGACGAGTGCTGCAGGGATGCGGACGAGCATCAAATGAAGATGCGCACACAGACGAGTACAGGTAACTTCACTGGGGAAAAACTTCAAAGAACTAATAAGCACGGACGAGTGCCGAGGGCTGCGGACGGTCATCAAGTAAAGATGCTAGCACGGACGAGTGCTGAGGAATACCTCAAATAAAGAGGGATCTGCTGAGGAAAAGGCACTGACGAGTGCTGAAATAGGATGAGCATCAAATAAAGATGCTAGCACGGACGAGTGCTGAGGAATACCTCAAATAAAGAGGAATCTGCTGAGGAAAAGGCACGGACGAGTGCTGAAAGAGGATGAGCATCAAATAAAGATGCTAGCACGAACGAGTGCTGAGGAATACCTCAAATAAAGAGGAATCTGCTGAGGAAAAGGCACAGATGAGTGCTGAAAGAGGATGAGCATCAAATAAAGATGAGAGCACAGACGAGTGCTAGTAGACATAGACTCTATTGGGGAAAGTGCACAGGCGAGTGCCACAAGGTGCTAATTCTTCTGGAGACTGCGGATGAGCAAACTGAATCATCAGATAAGTGTCTAAGAGTGCGAACGAACACTGAATAAGTATCAACACAGACAAAGGCTGATTATGTTGGGGAAGTAGACAATTCCACTCTGGCTGGGGAATGAAGTCCTGGCGACCTATGGGAGCAGATTCCGGCAACCTGCTGGGGACTCAAAACTTTTAACTCTGATGGAAACAAAGTGTTGGCAACCTGATGCTTCCCGGAGAGGCTTTCACTGGAAGAAAGACGACTCTGCGTGAGGTATACTTCGTTCAACTACTTTGACCCTCTGCTAAGGATCTGATCACCCTGCTCTGACTCCACTGGGGAGAATTTCTTCTTGCTCTGCTAGGGAAATCCCTTGGAAATGAGAATCCCGATGACTCTGTGGGGAAATGAAGTTACCTGCAACTCTGCTGGGCAAGGAGAACTTCTAGCGATTCCGTTGTAGATAATAAACTTCTGATAACTCCACTAGGGATGGGAGACTTCTACTAACTCCTGCTGGGGATTGACCCGACCTCTGGGGAGTGCAGGTGTTCAGATACCTGCTGAGAATAAGTCACTTGTAAACAGGCACTCTGTCGGGGAAATACCTCTACTTGGAGAATAACCCTCTGCTTCTTGGGGATACGGTGATAACCTGCAAATCCTGCAATAACAGAATACACACATATGCACCAAGATTGGTACGGCCTGATCTATTCATCTGCTGTCACCTGACACTCAAAGCGATGTTAAGTGTCTCTGCAATTTCATTTTTATCAGTTTGAAAAGCAACATGTTTCACATGCAATGTTATTTGTCAAAAATTCAGGACATTTTTGTAAACAAAATAAACATAACACGGTGTTTGACTGAATATTCTTTTTTATTGATTGGCCTCTGAATAGGAAAAATTTTACATCAGGAAGTAACCACCTGGAAAGAGGTAGCTACTGTAAAATTGAGAAAAGAAACTATCCTAATGGCAATGGCACGGCATTCCAAAGAGTTTCCTTCCTGCTATGACTAGCATATCCTCAAGACTTTCCGTTCCGTCTTCGGCCTTCTGAAGAGAATGAGGGGAGCTGGTCTCTACCCTTCTGACATGGTCAAGCTGTTTGAAGCGGTGATGTGGTTCAGATAAACCGGAGCGCAGTTGTTCGCTTATTCCCTGATTTTGCGTGGATCGCCCTTTCGGGTTTTCAATCCACCGGGCTACCCTTTTTTGCCTGAGTTGTCCGATGTGGCTTTTCAACTCAGCGGGTGTACATTTTTTTTTAAATTTTCCCTAATTTTTGCCCGAGCTTTTATTCTCTTTTTAGCTCGCCGGGATGCCCTTTTTTTGCCTGGACCATAATTCTGTTTTTGTGTCCAGCGGGTCTTTTATGCGAAGTATTTTTTAACTGCGTCTGAGTTAACAGGGTATTGGAAGTCTTCGTCATCCATAGCGGTGAGCATCAGTGCTCCGCCTGAGAATACTTTCTTCACTATGAATGGTCCTTCATAATTTGGGGTCCACTTGCCCCTGTGATCTGAACTGGGAGGAATGATCCTCTTGAGTACAAGCTCACCTACTTGGTACTCCCGAGTACGTACTCGCTGATCGTAGGCTCGCTTCATTCTCCTTTGATAAAGCTGGCTATGACAGATAGCTGCTAATCTCTTTTCCTCAATTAGGCATAGTTGATCGTATCGAGCACGTACCCACTCAGCCTCATCAAGCTTGACATCCATCAGCACCCGCAGTGAAGGGATTTCCACTTCAACAGGCAAGACTGCCTCCATGCCGTAGACTAAAGAGAAGGGGGTTGCCCCAATCGACGTCCTGACTGACGTTCGGTACCCATGTAACGCAAACGGTAGCATCTCATGCCAATCTTTGTAGGTGATAACCATTTTCTGTACAATCCTCTTGATATTCTTGTTAGCTGCCTCTACCGCACCATTCATCTTTGGTCGGTAAGGAGAGGAATTGTGATGCTGGATTTTGAAGTCCCGGCACAGTTCTGCCATCATCTTGTTGTTCAGATTAGAACCATTATCAGTAATGATTCGCTCGGGAACTCCATACCGACAGATGATGTCTCTTTTCAGAAATCGGGCTACCACTTGCCTTGTAACATTTGCATAAGAAGACACTTCAACCCACTTGGTAAAATAGTCAATAGCAACCAGGATGAATCTGTGACCGTTTGAAGCAGTTGGTTCAATCTTGCCAATCATATCAATGCCCCACATGGCAAAGGGCCAGGGTGAAGACATCACATTCAGAGGATTTGGAGGCACATGCACTTTATCCGCATAAATCTGGCATTTATGACATTTTCTGGCATAGGCACAACAGTCTGCATCCATTGTGATCCAGTAATAGCCTGATCTTAGCAACTTTTTAGCCATCGCATGCCCTCCAGCATGGGTACCAAAGGATCCTTCGTGCACTTCGTGCATCAGCAAGTCTGCTTCTGCCCTATCAATGCATCTGAGAAGTATCATATCAAAGTTTCTCTTATACAGGGAACCATCAGTGTTTAGGAAGAAACTACCAGCTAGCCTTCTTAATGTCTTCTTATCATTGGAAGATGCCCCAGGTGGGTATGTTTGATCCTCCAAGAAGCATTTGATATCATGGAACCAAGGCTTATCATCTTTAACAACATCTGCTGCAAATACATATGCTGGTCTGTCAAGTATGGATACTGCAATTTGAGGCACAAAGTTGGCAGCTTGAACTTTGATCATGGATGAAATGGTAGCCAGAGCATCTGCAAACTGATTTTCATCTCGAGGGATATACTCAAGCTTGACTGTTGTGAAGAAAGTCAACAACCTCCTTGTGTAGTCCCAATAAGGTATCATATGATCTTGGTGTGTGTACCATTTGCCGTTGGTTTGATTAATTACCAGAGCTGAATCTCTGAACACAATCAAAATCTTGATCCTGAGGTCAATGGCTTCCTCAAGACCCATAATACAAGCTTCGTATTCAGCTTCGTTGTTAGTGCAGTTAAAGGTGAGTTTTGCCGAGAAAGGCATGTGAACTCCCTTAGGCGTAATGAGTACTACACCAACACCACGACCATTCATATTAACAGCCCCATCAAACATCATAGTCCATTCTTCTTCTGGGTCAGGCCCTTCAGTGTGAATAGGATCTTCATGATCTTTTGCTTTCATGAACATGATGTCTTCATCAGGGAAGTCAAATCTCATAGGCTGGTAATCATCAAGGGGTTGCTCAGCTAGATAATCAGACAATACACTGCCTTTGATAGCTTTTTGGGATGTGTACTGAATGTCATATTCTGTGAGAATCATTTTCCATCTTGCAACCCGTCCGGTAAGTGCTGGCTTCTCGAAAATGTATTTAACCGGGTCCATCTTTGAGATCAATAAGGTAGTGTGGGTCAACATATACTGTCTCAGTCGGCGAGCAGCCCACGCTAAAGCACAGCAAGTTTTCTCGAGCAGTGAATAACGTTGTTCACAGTCGGTAAACTTTTTGCTTAGGTAGTATATTGCGTACTCTTTTCGACCAGACTTGTCATGTTGGCCCAGCACACACCCCATTGACCCTTCTAATACCGTCAAGTACATGATCAGAGGTCTTCCTTCGACTGGAGGCATAAGGATCGGAGGCTCCTGTAAGTATTCCTTGATTTTGTCAAAAGCCCTCTGGCAGTCTTCATTCCACCTGACCGTTTGTTCTTTTCTTAATAGCTTGAACAAGGGCTCGCAGGTTGCTGTAAGATGAGATATGAACCTTGAAATGTAGTTCAATCTACCTAGGAACCCTCGAACTTCTTTCTCAGTTTTTGGTGCAGGCATTTCTTGAATGGCTTTAACTTTGACAGGGTCAACTTCAATCCCTTTCTCACTTACAATAAATCCCAGCAGCTTACCAGATCGTACCCCGAATGTGCATTTGTTGGGGTTTAGCCTCAATTGGTACTTCCTCAGACGCTTGAATAACTTCAACAGATTTACCAGGTGGTCTTCTTCTTTGACGGACTTGGCAATCATGTCATCCACATAACATTCGATTTCTTTATGGATCATGTCGTGGAATAATGTTACCATAGCCCGTTGATAAGTAGCACCAGCATTCTTCAGGACGAATGGCATCACCTTATAACAGAATGTGCCCCAGGGTGTGATGAAAGTTGTCTTCTCCATGTCTTCAGGTGACATTTTGATCTGATTGTATCCTGAAAATCCATCCATGAAGGAGAACACCGAGAACTGAGCCGTATTGTCGACCAATACATCAATGTGAGGTAAAGGGAAATCATCTTTCGGGCTGGCTCTATTCAGGTCCCGGTAATCTACACACATCCTCACCTTGCCATCTTTCTTTGGCACTGGAACAATATTAGCTACCCAAGGTGGGTAACTGGTCACGGCAAGGAACCCGGCGTCCCACTGTTTCTGTACCTCCTCTTTGATCTTCATTGCCATGTCAGGGCGAGTTCTTCTCAGTTTTTGCTTAACAGGAGGACAATCTTCTTTTAACGGTAGTCGATGCACAACTATGTCTGTATCCAACCCTGGCATGTCCTGATATGACCAGGCAAAGATGTCAACATATTCACGCAACATTTCAATCAACCCCTCCTTAACTTCAGTCTGCAGGCTGGCACCTATCTTGATTTCCTTTTTAACCTCTTCTGTGTCGATGTTAATAACCTCGATTTCCTCCTGATGAGGCTGAATAGCTCTTTCCTCTTGCTTCAACAACCTGACCAGTTCTTCAGGGAGTTCATAATCTTCCTCAACCTCTTCGTCAGCTTGGTAGATTGGATTGTCGAAGTTATGCTCAGTCATAGCAGGAGAGTTGTCAATGGAATCCGGTTGATCGACACTGCACAAGTGATGTGCTCATTCAGAATCTGTTTAAAGAAAACGCACACCAAAAGCAAGAAAGAAAAACACATTGCCATTTTCTTTATTTGTGCAAAAAATTAAAACTGAAAGAAAAGGAACGATCTGATTGAAAAATGTCCTTTATTTATGACAAATAAATGCTTTCAAAACATGGAGGCCCATACAATGGATCCTTGTACCTTGGGCAGAGTACAGGATTTGACATGCAGTATGTAGAAAAATGACAAATAAATAATTACTTTGTGATCCAGGTGACTTCGACGATGTCTTCCGTAGACCAATTGGGAAGCTCCTCTCCCGGTGCACACGGGCGGATCCAATTATCCAGATCGCACTCGCTATCTTCGTCTTCACTGGTAGCACAGATATGGTTGCGGTCCAGTAACCCAGCACTAGTAAAGGTAATGGTCTTGTTGTCTGATGAACGGACGAGCCCATCAGGCTGATACCCAAGCCCAAACTTGTCTTCCTTCTTTTCCAGCTCCAGTAGTCTGCCCCAGCCCTGGGCACTGCCTGATTGCACAACCTCCTTGGCCTGCTTGTAGGAGGTAATAGACGTACCTTCTTTATCTTCAGCCCTACTCAGAGGAGACAAGGAACTAACATTCACTGCTTCGAATGCCTGACACGGAGTTTCATGAATTTCACCATCCATCTCCACATATTTGAATGTAGATAGATGGCTCACAAATATGTCCTCTTCACCGCACACAGTCACAACTTGACCATCCGCTACGTACTTGAGCTTCTGGTGCAAGGTCGACGTTACAGCCCCTGTGGCATGAATCCAAGGTTGACCAAGTAGACAGCTATAAGCAGGTTGGATGTCCATCATGTAGAACGTGCTCTTAAACACTTGCGACCCAACCTTGATTGGCAACTCAACCTCTCCAAAGACAGACCTCCGAGAACCGTCGAAAGCCTTTACCACCAAATCACTTGGCCTCAAAACAACCCCTTCCACATTGAGTTTCATTAATGCCTTCTTCGGCAAGACATTAAGAGATGACCCAGTATCAACCAGGACGTGAGACAGCACAGCCCCTTTGCATTCAATCGTGATGTGGAGAGCCTTGTTATGATTCCTCCCTTCAGTAGTAAGGTCCCTATCAGTAAAGCCCAGACCATGGCTCGCATTTACACTTCCCACCACAGCTTCTAACTGATTCACGGTAATCTCCTGAGGAACATACGCCATCTGCAACACCTTCAGAAGGGCTTCTCTATGAGCTGGTGAGCACATCAGCAGTGACAAGATAGAGATTTTGGAGGGAGTTTGATTTAGCTGCTCGACTACCTTGTAGTCGCTCCTCTTAATAATCCTCATGAACTCCTCCATTTCCTTCTCGAAAGTACTTTGACCAGTAGCGGGAGTGGCATTATCGTCAGTTGCTATTTGCTTCCCTTTGGCTTTAGCAGAAGCCTCAGCATCAGTGTCTCCTCTCAAAGTCTGGGGAGCGAATAAGCGACCACTCCTCGTGAAACCTCCACTTCCCCCAACATTCACCACAGCTAGGTCCATGGTTACTGTCTTATTTTCCATTTTCTGTCCTCCGACATACAATTCTGATCCGTAATGCCACGGAATAGCCTTCTCATCTGAATACGGAATAGGCCCAGGCACCGTGATGGTGGCAGGACTTACTTCCGGGACATAAATAGTAACCGGCTCTCTTTGCACTGGAATTTCAGCAGGATCATAGTATATGGTCACCGTTGACACTTCATTAGTCCTCTTAACAGCCCTGTCGAACTGTAACAGCCCATCATCCATCAGTCTCTGTAAACCAATCTTCAATCTGACACAACCATTCTTCGACTCAACACAGTCTTCGCAATCAAGCCCACAACCCGGGAAAACCTGACCCTTTAACAATCTCTCCTTGACCAGCAACAAGGTCCTCTTCACTTCTTCAACCCTCTCCACCAAGTTCAACCTCTCCTCCATCTCAATAGCATTAACCCTGGCTCCCCCATGATTAGGGATAAGGTTAGTCGTGACATTCGGAGGCGGCGCAAAATTGATTGCTTTGGAGTCGATCAATTCCTGAACTTTATAGTGCAAAGCCCTGCACTTCTCCGTTGAGTGCCCGGGCGCCCCAGAATGGAAATCACATCGAACATTGGCGTCGTAACCTGGAGGAAGAGTTCCAGTAGGTGGAGCCAAGGTCCTCAGTTGAATTAAGTTCAGTTCCAACAATCTCTGGATTAAAGTTGTGTAAGTCATTGGGATCACATCAAAAACCCTATCAGCTTGGCGTGGCTGCCTCTGTTGATACGGTCTCTGTTGATAGTTGCGCTACTGTTGTTGTTGAGGCTGTTGTAGAGCCTGTTGAGCTGGTTGAATTGGTGTAGTGGGAATTGTGACTGCAGCTATCTGATTGTATTCTTGTCTATAACCTCTGCCTCTGCCTCGGCCATATACTGCGTTAGCTTCCCCTTCTCTTCTTCTAGGAGGTCCGCCAAAGGCTTTCCTCGCTCCCCCAGAGCTACCAGCAGTATTAGGGTCTGCAATCACTATATCATTGAACTTGGTGGCCGAGCTAGATGCCAACCTCTCTAGAAAAACACCTTGGAGAGTGCCCATAAACATGTCGGCCATTTCATCCTCTAAGAGGGGTGGTTGCACCCTGGCAGCTAGCTGGCGCCACCTCTAGGCATATTCTTTGAAACTTTCTTTAGCCGCCTGAGCCATATGCTGCAACTGCGTGCGTTTCGGAGCCATATCCATGTTATATTGATACTGCCTCACAAAGGCTTCAGCTAAATCCTTCCAACTCTTGATATTGACCCTATTCAGCTTCATGTACCATTCAAGAGAAGCTCCCACCAAGCTATCCTGAAAATAATACATCCAAAGTTTCTCATCATTTGTATGAGCGACAATTCTCCCGACAAATGATTGCAGATGAGTCTTCGGGCAAGTAGTGCCATCATACTTCTCAAAGGTTGGAACTTTGAACTTATACGAGATCCTGACCCCAGGAACCAAGCCCAAGTCGGTTATGTCAAATCCCAAAGAGCTTTGGGACTGAATAGCTTTGATTTGCTCAGCCATCTCTTCGAACCTCTTGTTCAACTCTGCTCCTTAACCTTCAGCTTCATCAAGTAGAGTGAACTGGTTGTCATGATTGTCCATCTGAAGGTTGTGCAACCCATCGTTGATTATTGTCACTCCTGGCTGTGTAACAGGAGGTTCAACCTGACGTGCGCCCGCACCGGTATGATTGTCAGCAGTAGCAGCAGCCGCAGTGTTCCTGTTCTGATTCTCGACCATCTCCCGCAGACGCTCTTGGTTCTGCCCCATGCTGGCCATTAGTGTCATAAAATTATCCATCCTTTGTCTAAGATCTGTCAAGTCCGCTTGTAACTGGTCCATGATTCGTTCTCTGTTAATATTGGTTGGATATCTGTGTACTGCTGGTTGTCCCCGAACTTTACGAGGAGCTATAGTGCCTGAGATCACGAAACACGTTAGTAACTGAGACAACACCTGCAAAACAAA
The DNA here is from genome assembly GCA_963966055.1 of Lathyrus aphaca. Lineage (NCBI taxonomy): Eukaryota > Viridiplantae > Streptophyta > Magnoliopsida > Fabales > Fabaceae > Lathyrus > Lathyrus aphaca. The sequence goes on from OZ014520.1 coordinate 565,235,047, forward strand.
CAAACAGCTTATATGCAATGCAATGTAACTGTTCATGTTCCCAATCTTAAGCATTTGGCATGCCCCAGTTCTGGCTTCTATCTCAGACAATCACTTTCAGTGCTTAGCTTTCAAACTTTCTCTTTGATAAGTGTTCAGACATTAGCAACATCCAGACAAACGAGTCTTGCACATTCAAAATGGTAATTTGCACATTAATACTGAACGTGAACAAACCACTGTAGGCTAAAAGTCAGAATACAACCAGAAATATTCCCCGAAGGGTTACATGTCAGTACATAAAGACAAAAGAAATAAAAGCAAGACTCCTACAACAAGCCTGTAGGTAGCCTAAACAATAAACAACTAAGCCAAGGACCCAGGATCTGCCACCTCTGCCCTGCTTTTCTTAACACCTGCTCTTAGCTTGAGCTCTTCGATCTCTTTCCTTGCTTCCTCCAGAGCTAATTGGCTTTGGGCTAGCTGTTGGGTCTTCTCCCTCCAGATGGCATGGACTTGTTCCACTTCCTCCTTCTTGAAAGCCATCTGAACTTCAAAGAACTCTTCCTTCTCTTTGAATTTCTTTTGCTCTTCATCTCTTTGGCCTTGCAGCCAAACAATGGACTGACAAGCACCTTTGAGAGTCTTTAAAGTATCCTTGCGCTTAGCTTCTCTTTGAGCTTCCATCATACCCAATCTGTAGAAATGGGCTTCTCTACCGGCAGAATCCTTCTCTTTGTCTTCTAGAGAGGCTTGGAGCTTCAGCAGCTTGTCTTCAGCTTCCTTCTTGGCTCTATTGGCCTGGTGGTATAGGCTTACCATCTCAATATTCTCTACTCTGACCTCATGCAGCTGAGCTTCTAGCTTCTTGTACTCCTCCAAGGAAACCGTACTGCTCGGACTTGGTACCTCTCAGGGATAAAGTGGAGCCTCGACTGAAAAAGGCATGAGAACTGACTCGATATGTCTTTGCAACCATTCAACATATGGTGGATATGTCTTGGGATCAACTCGGCCGAAGTCTTTCTTCCCTTTTTTTATCCTGTGAGCCCAGGATTGAACTGCTTGTTGAACTAACTCTCTGTTTCCGTCAGCAGGAAAATACAAAGATTCAGCAAACATTTCCATCTGAGGAGGATCTTTCAAAGGGTAGCCAAACTGCTTTCTGGATAATGTTGGGTAGTAACTGATGACACCTTTCCTTCCCAGCAAAGGTACTCCAGCAAACCTTCCGCAACTAACCATCAACTCCTTTCCTAGCAAATACCTGTCATAACCCCAAGCAATGTCTTCTTCAGTCAATCCCATCAGTCTTCTGGACCATCTCCATTCGTCTCGTATATCCTTAAAGGCACCTGACTTAGGCAACTGTCTAGCAAACCATTCGGCAAACAAAGGAGCATAGCAGACCACTGGACCACCTCTACCTTTCTCGTTTCTGTAATGGACACTAAAATAAAAGTCACCCAATAAAGTAGGCACTGGATTGCCTTTTGCAAAGATTGAGATCACCTCTAAGCTGACAAACTCTTTCTCTCCAGGAAACAGGCTAGACCCATATACCATCAATGCAAGCAAAGCTCCAAAGTAATTCCACTTAGCCTCTGTAGCATACTTCTCAGCCTCTGGGATAAGCACACTCCAGGGTAGACCTCTGCCTTCACTCTCCTGCAGAGCCTTTCTGACTGAAACAACTGGCAACCTACAAACCTTGGCTATGTCTTTATCTCTGAGCATAACCTATGACCCGTAGAACGGTAATGTCTCTCTGATCGGAACACTCAGCATGCTGGAGATCTCTTCCAATGTCGGAGCTAAGATGTAACCTGGAAAAATAAAGCAACGCAGCAGGGGATCATAAAATTGCAACAAAGTATGCAAGCTGTCCTTTTGGTCTGCAGTAGGCTTGTCCACAAACTTCAGTATCTGGCCATATCTTTTCTTGAAATTACCTAAGACTTTATCGTTCATCAAACCTGCTAACCTCTGAACACTTTTAACTTCCGGCTGAAGAAAGGTATAATGCACATTCTTTTTTCTCGGATCTCTTCTGATTTCTGCCATGGAGATAAGAATACCAGAACTGGGAACAGATGTGAGCAATGACCTGAAAAATGGGAAACATAAACAGTTAATGCAAAGAATGATGCAAATGTAATGCAATGCAAGCATATGACCAACTGGGACCATCTGAACTGGAACACTGACAAGGGGCCCTCTGAATAACTGGCAAACCCAAAAGTTTACTGAGTCACACCCTCTAATAATCACAACTCTCTGGTAGAAGATCTCAGAATCACAGTATCAAGAAATCCAGAATTCCAGAACCATAACTTCAGAACCATAGAATCATAGAACCATGGATCATAATCACAGGACCAAAGATCGTAACAAGAACCACTGAACATATGAGTGTATGTTGAGGTCATGGGTTCCTGCACACCTGTAAACACCCCCCAATCTCACAGGTAAAAGGCTCCGGGTCAGACATCACGGACTCTCAAAGCCACATAGCAATAATACTGTCACCATCTCCGAGAAATGGCTCATGACCAAATCAGGGAATCGGTTTGGCATTATATACTATGCAGGGAGGCCTCAGCTGAGTCCGGGAAATAAGGTCATCCTATGTGATCCCCAGGTGGGCCCTCGGATGCGAATGGGTATGCCACGAAATGTGGGCTGCCACTGTCATCACTAAAGAGGGATGTTTCCACAAGGTTCTCAATGATCGGTCCCCAGCTGCACATAACTGTCAAGGTTATGAAATGAGAGAGGAAGATCCCCAAATCAAGACATTTCCAAGACAATCGCAACCTGGGTGTAGAACTCACTACTACCCCCATGACAAGATCTCATGAGGCCAAAGTGGAACCACTCTAAGTCCTATGGTGCACTCGAGCCGGGTACTTGGCTCATATCTCTCAAGAACAAGTAACACCCATCCCACCAAACAAAAAGCCAGTCCAGCCAGTCCAGTATATACATGATGCAGTAAATAAAGACTGAAAACTATAAATAAAGCTGTAAATAAACAACAATAAAATACAACAAGCCACAACAAACAAACATCACCCAGTGAAACAGAAACACACAAGCACTAGGAGAGACTCACAGGGGAACCAGAGATTCTGGGTTTTTGTCCCCAGCAGAGTCGCCATCTGTCGCTCCCCGGATTTCCATCCTGGTACAAACGCGAAAGTGGCGCGGAAAAAAACGAATAGAATCGCAAGCCAGGCATTTTTATCCCGAAGGAACGGGAATGGTAATGCTGCACAAACCAGAAGAAAGAAGAGGAAGGACACAGGTCCTGCGAACCAAAGAGACTGAGTTCGGGAGTCGGTTACGACCTGGGAAGGTATTAGCACCCAGATCGTTCGCCGTACCCGACGGGATCCACGCTTGCAAAGAAACTATTTCAAAGGGTGAGGGTATGAAAGCTGCAGCAAAAGAAAAGAAAATGAAAAGAAACTGGAACTGAGAAAAGAAATGAATAGAAAGCAAAGAGAAAAAATGTAGGGAAAATAAAGATTGTGCTCGAACGGGCCCTACCCCGCTGCCTACGTACCTCATCAGGATAATGAGGATCAGAGACGCCGTAGTTCCCCTAACTAGGGGTAACAAGGAAATTGCTTGTGGATTAAAGGCTTGAACTGCCTATGTCAATGCTCATGTGTTGCAGGCTCGGACGACGAGTGCGTTACCGTCTTGCAAAGTGACAAGTAGGAGCAAGTTCGCGGACGGAGCGAATGAGGTGAGGAAAGAATTCCCGAAGGAAAGACGCTTATTGTTTGTTTGTGTTTTTTAGAAGCTTTTGTGAGTGTGTCACAAGGAAGTGAACTCAAGCTCTCATCAATGGAATGTGCACTTGTCACTACATTCCAAGATGGAATAATAGAACAAGCACACTCAAGTAAGGAGAAGATCCCCAAAACTTGAACCCAAAGATTAGGGCTTAGGCTCACTAACTTGTTTACTTATTAAGTGCTTTGATTATTTACAATGAAGAAGTGTTTTTTATGCTTTTCTTTTATGAAGGAGATACCTTGATCAGACTTGTGCATCACAAGGTAAACTTGTACTATCCCAAGATGGGAAGACTACAAGCATACCTCATGGAATAAGGCTATGGATCAATGCATCACTTCAAAATTATTAAAGTGTTTTTTAAGAGTTATGAGATGAGAAGAGATAGAGAACCAAAGGAGCAAAAAGGAAAAATTAGGGGGAAGTTTCTATCCTAAGTTAGCATGCATGGAGTTCCTAGGGTTTGTGAGGTATTTCTAACCTAAAAAGGATCTCAAGAGAAGAAGAAGAAGATAAAAGGAGAGATGAGAAAGGCCTAAGCTCAACAAGAAGATGTTAGTCCATATAAACAATATGAGAAGAGATGAGAAGTGGAGATGTGGAACTCAATTCCCACATCTCAAACTTACCATAGCCCCTGCAAGGTTAGTGTAACAACATAAAATCAAGGCATGAACCAACAAGTCAGAAGCTACACAAGCATATAGGAATGGCAAAGAGTTCACAAGATGATAAGCAAAGCAACACAAGATCATATTGAGATGATTGGAAGTGAAACAAATGCAATGAAGGCATGCTTAACAATTAAAGAAATAAAGCACATAAAAGAGACCCAACACCAAGACTCAAGGAGATTCAAGCCCTATCCTAAGACCAGGAGCAACCATAAACCTCTAAAGGGCCCCAAAAGATGAAGAGAAGTTGGCACAAGTGCCCTTCTAAACTTAAAAGAGACTATAAGACTCAAAGAATGCAAAACAAGGCAAGGTGAGGAATAAAATACCCAAGAAAAAAGATCCAAGCACTTAAAAATTCTACCCAACCAGCAAAGTACTCTCCAAACACAAAGAAATGAGAATCCAAAAGGGTTTGCAAAAAAACAGCACCAAACTAGGTCAATGAAGCTCAAGGATACAAGGTATCACCATTTAGGGTTTTGAAAATTAAGGCACAAGTAACTCAAGCAAAATCTAGCAAGGAAGTTTGTGAAAAATCCAAGATAAATCATGAAGATAGTAGAGTGTCTTAGGATTTGAATTCAAAAAGAATGGGGTTCATAGCTTAAAGGATGAGAAAAATAGAAATTGGACAAGGCATATTGGTCTATGAGAGTTCACAAGAAAGCAATGATCAATGTTGAATTTATTTGGCCACGTGGGATGAAAATAAAAATCTGGAAAAATCATGATAAAAAATAGATGAATCAAGGAGTGCATATGAATTTTTTTGGATTTTTTAGAGTTAAAGAAATATTTAAAATGAATTAAAAGCAAATGAAATAAATTGTTAAAGAAAAGAAATGAAAAATGAAACAAATGGGCCAAGGGGGGTGCAAAGAGTACACGCACTAGTTAAAAAAAAAGTTATGGGCCTCGCATGGGGGGGTGCAGATAGCGCTGAGGGCTGCTGCACCTTCTTCTTCATGAAAAACCCTAACCTCTCACCACCATTAATGAAACAAAACCCTAACCTTAACCCTATCTATACGAAATCTCAAACTAAGCCACGGCCGGCCATGAAAACTTCCAGAATGGACAAACCAACATCATTAAACAAGAATACATGCTTGGATTGGATCAAAACTCAAAGAAACTCAAGATATGAATGAAAATAAAATTGTCCATCAAACTTTAAATCAACATAACTTTGTAAATACTCAACCATTTCACAAACTACAAAGAGCATTGTAACCAGCACAACATGAGGATTCTAAAACACACAACCAAACACAATTCTATGAGATGCGAAATTTGAGCATACCTGAGGTGTTTTTCAAAATTTGAAGTCAAGAATGGTATAAAATGATGGCAAATGATCTCCTTATCCCCTTAGATGCAAAATAAATGCATCTAAGGCTTTGCAAACTTGTGAATCCAGCAATATGCTTCCTTGTGCTTCAAAGCTCCTCAAATGGCCACTTGAACAAACTTCACTATAAATCTAGATCCATGGGTGCTTAATGATCCTTGAGATGAGAGGAGTATGAATATGGTCTTGGATTGAAGAAAGCTTGCCTAGATCAAAAGTTATGGCACAAAATGCAAATGTGCACAAGAAATGGGAAATGAATGATTCTTGAAGAATAATCCAAACAAATGGTATGGAAATGATCTATGAGTGATGAGGATCAAGAATCCAGCAAGAGTTTTGTGAATGGATTCTTGTAGCAAGAGTTTGTGGAGAATGAGCAATTTTGCATAAGAGATGAGAATGAGAGAATGAGTGTGTATTCTGGCTGCCTCTAACCCTAATTCTGATTGTTATGGAATATATAAGGCAATGCAAAAGGGTTAGAACAAATGCACGTGAGAGAGAGCTGATTTTTGTGAAAATGAAAATTTGGCCCAAGTGTGCCATAAGCATGCCAAGCTCATGATTTGCTGGCCTCTCTTGCATGTGCATTCACCATCCCACCCATGATTCACAGCAAGCAATTTCAGCCCTTGGATGTAAGTTATCACACAATTGTCATGCCTTATGCAAATCCAAGTGTAAAATGCAAGTTTTATGGAACTTTCTCATGTGCACGAATTTTGCCACTTTTCTTTGAGCCAAATGACCTAAATGGGATGCATTTTGATTGTGTAAACTTACTTTGGACATAGCATAGCAAACTATCCACTTTTGAGCCTTTGTGCAAATGGCTTGGCCTTGAAATTTTGAAATTTGCCCTAGAACAGCCACTTTTTCGAGGGACTTATAGAAAAATATAGGAATCTCCAGAAAATGCTCTTGTACTTTTTAAAAATGGAAGCCCTTAATCTCCAACTTTCATGTTTACCTTTGGTCCATTTGAAGATTTTTTGATCAAGTTAAGGCCTTGTGAAGTTTTAGGTCAAAATAGCCAAAAATAGTAACTTTTCCATGACCAACTTTGTGCACTTTTGCCAAAACCCCTCAAACCACCAAAATTCTTGTACTTTGAGCTCACCAAACATCTTATAACATTGAATAGACCTCATTTGGCCAAAAAAAAGTTGGGTTGGACCCTTTGGAATGGCACAGTTGACTTTTTCTGGGCCCAGTTGACTTTCTGCTTCATCTGCAAGTAACTGAGGAAAAGACTGACTTCCACTTGGAATTTTTTCCATGAAAATTGACATGTCGGAACCTCTTATCATATAGAAGACATTTCCCAAAAGAGTTGGCCAAAATTATGAGGTTAAGGCTCTTGAAACCAAAACCCTAATTTGGTCGCACTGCCTAGGAGCCTTGCATTGTCTTGAAACTTGTGATGATTAAGCAATCTTCTGAGCTTTTGCAAGTGAACTTGGCCTTGCTAAAGGAGTCTAGACTCATCATAGGCCTCTCACAAATCCATTGGAACCCTTGTCCTGGCTTAAATGGCCTTCAACACCTACCCAGATGGCCATATGCCTCATGCTAGGGCTTGATGCTTGTCATGCTTTATTTTTCTATGCTATAATGCTATATATATGATATGCTTATGATGCAAATGGTGTATTATGATGCTTAAAATGAAGAGGGCAAATTTGGGGTTCTACAGCTGCCCCTATTCAAGCAACTGTTGATCTGAAAAGGACGATTGCTTCCGCTTTCGACCGTTCAAGATAAACTGTGGTTGAATACCCAAGAAAAACGGAAATTTGCGCTCTGACGCAGAAAACAAGAAATGGGAAATAAACCCAATCCAATGACATTGCAACTGAGCTGAGAGATGAGCAGACGAGCTCCTTCCAACGAAACCAAAGGTTCTGATGAAACATGAAACGGACGAGTCTTCTTGTGACCTGTGACGCCAGGTGCAGAGAGCGGACGAGCCCTTAAGAATCTTCAAAGTAACCTGAGATAGACGAATCTCCTTCACTAATCCTTACGCAGATAAGTGGAATAAGACGGACGAGTCTTCTTCGGATAACCCTTACGCAGGTTCCGGGAATGCATATAAGTCTGTGGGATAGACATGCAACTAGGATGGACGAATCCTCTTCATGAATCCTTATGCAGATAAGTGGAATAAGACGGACGAGTCTTCTTCGGATAACCCTTACGCAGGTTCCGGTAATGCATATAAGTCTGTGGGATAGACATGCAACTAGGATGGACGAATCCTCTTCACGAATCCTTACGCAAATAAGTGGAATAAGACGGACGAGTCTTCTTCGGATAACCCTTACGCAGGTTCCGGAAATAGTTTTGACGTTTTAATCCCAACGTCAGGATTTTCAACCTCTTCACGAATCCTTACGCAGATAAGTGGAATAAGACGGACGAGTCTTCTTCGGATAACCCTTACGCAGGTTCCGGAAAAGGTTTTGACGTTTTAATCCCACCGTCAGGATTTTCAACCTCTTCAATGCGGACGAGCATTGTAATGATCATCAAAGAAACACGGACGAGTGTCATAAGTCGACGATACGGACGAGTACCGGACGATGATCCAAGAAACACGGACGAGTGCTTCTGATAGTGATACGGGCGAGTGTCGAAGGATGCGGACGAGCAATCTTCAAAGGAGTAACAAGCACGTACGAGTGCTAAGAGATGCGGTCGAGCATCAAATAAAGATGCGAGTACGGACGAGTACTGGCGACTTTCTTGGGGATATGCCTCAAATAAAGAGGAATCGGACAATGCACGGACGAGTGCTGCAGGGATGCGGACGAGCATCAAATGAAGATGCGCACACAGACGAGTACAGGTAACTTCACTGGGGAAAAACTTCAAAGAACTAATAAGCACGGACGAGTGCCGAGGGCTGCGGACGGTCATCAAGTAAAGATGCTAGCACGGACGAGTGCTGAGGAATACCTCAAATAAAGAGGGATCTGCTGAGGAAAAGGCACTGACGAGTGCTGAAATAGGATGAGCATCAAATAAAGATGCTAGCACGGACGAGTGCTGAGGAATACCTCAAATAAAGAGGAATCTGCTGAGGAAAAGGCACGGACGAGTGCTGAAAGAGGATGAGCATCAAATAAAGATGCTAGCACGGACGAGTGCTGAGGAATACCTCAAATAAAGAGGAATCTGCTGAGGAAAAGGCACAGATGAGTGCTGAAAGAGGATGAGCATCAAATAAAGATGCGAGCATAGACGAGTGCTAGTAGACATAGACTCTATTGGGGAAAGTGCACAGGCGAGTGCCACAAGGTGCTAATTCTTCTGGAGACTGCGGATGAGCAAACTGAATCATCAGATAAGTGTCTAAGAGTGCGAACGAACACTGAATAAGTATCAACACAGACAAAGGCTGATTATGTTGGGGAAGTAGACAATTCCACTCTGGCTGGGGAATGAAGTCCTGGCGACCTATGGGAGCAGATTCCGGCAACCTGCTGGGGACTCAAAACTTTTAACTCTGATGGAAACAAAGTGTTGGCAACCTGATGCTTCCCGGAGAGGCTTTCACTGGAAGAAAGACGACTCTGCGTGAGGTATACTTCGTTCAACTGCTTTGACCCTCTGCTAAGGATCTGATCACCCTGCTCTGACTCCACTGGGGAGAATTTCTTCTTGCTCTGCTAGGGAAATCCCTTGGAAATGAGAATCCCGATGACTCTGTGGGGAAATGAAGTTACCTGCAACTCTGCTGGGCAAGGAGAACTTCTAGCGATTTTGTAGATAATAAACTTCTGATAACTCCACTGGGGATGGGAGACTTCTACTAACTCCTGCTGGGGATTGACCCGACCTCTGGGGAGTGCAGGTGTTCAGATACCTGCTGAGAATAAGTCACTTGTAAACAGGCACTCTGTCGGGGAAATACCTCTACTTGGAGAATAACCCTCTGCTTCTTGGGGATACGGTGATAACCTGCAAATCCTGCAATAACAGAATACACACATATGCACCAAGATTGGTACGGCCTGATCTATTCATCTGCTGTCACCTGACACTCAAAGCGATGTTAAGTGTCTCTGCAATGTCATTTTTATCAGTTTGAAAAGCAACATGTTTCACATGCAATGTTATTTGTCAAACATTCAGGACATTTTTGTAAACAAAATAAACATAACACGGTGTTTGACTGAATATTCTTTTTTATTGATTGGCCTCTGAATAGGCAAAATTTTACATCAGGAAGTAACCACCTGGAAAGAGGTAGCTACTGTAAAATTGAGAAAAGAAACTATCCTAATGGCAATGGCACGGCATTCCAAAGAGTTTCCTTCCTGCTATGACTGGCATATCCTCAAGACTTTCCGTTCCGTCTTCGACCTTCTGAAGAGAATGAGGGGAGCTGATCTCTACCCTTCTGACATGGTCAAGCTGTTTGAAGCGGTGATGTGGTTCAGATAAACCGGAGCGCAGTTGTTCGCTTATTCCCTGATTTTGCGTGGATTGCCCTTTCGGGTTTTCAATCCACCGGGCTACCCTTTTTTGCCTGAGTTGTCCGATGTGGCTTTTCAACTCAGCGGGTGTACATTTTTTTTTTAAATTTTCCCTAATTTTTGCCCGAGCTTTTATTCTCTTTTTAGCTCGCCGGGATGCCCTTTTTTTGCCTGGACCATAATTCTGTTTTTGTGTCCAGCGGGTCTTTTATGCGAAGTATTTTTTAACTGCGTCCGAGTTAACAGGGTATTGGAAGTCTTCGTCATCCATAGTGGTGAGCATCAGTGCTCCGCCTGAGAATACTTTCTTCACTATTAATGGTCCTTCATAATTTGGGGTCCACTTGCCCCTGTGATCTGAACTGGGAGGAATGATCCTCTTGAGTACAAGCTCACCTACTTGGTACTCCCAAGTACGTACTCGCTGATCGAAGGCTCGCTTCATTCTCCTTTGATAAAGCTGGCTATGACAGATAGCTGCTAATCTCTTTTCCTCAATTAGGCATAGTTGATCGTATCGAGCACGTACCCACTCAGCCTCATCAAGCTCGACATCCATCAGCACCCGCAGTGAAGGGATTTCCACTTCAACAGGCAAGACTGCCTCCATGCCGTAGACTAAAGAGAAGGGGGTTGCCCCAGTCGACGTCCTGACTGACGTTCGATACCCATGTAACGCAAACGGTTGCATCTCATGCCAATCTTTGTAGGTGATAACCATTTTCTGTACAATCCTCTTGATATTCTTGTTAGCTGCCTCTACCGCACCATTCATCTTTGGTCGGTAAGGAGAGGAATTGTGATGCTGGATTTTGAAGTCCCGACACAGTTCTGCCATCATCTTGTTGTTCAGATTAGAACCATTATTAGTAATGATTCGCTCGGGAACTCCATACCGACAGATGATGTCTCTTTTCAGAAATCGGGCTACCACTTGCCTTGTAACATTTGCATAAGAAGACGCTTCAACCCACTTGGTAAAATAGTCAATAGCAACCAGGATGAATCTGTGGCCGTTTGAAGCAGTTGGTTCAATCTTGCCAATCATATCAATGCCCCACATGGCAAAGGGACAGGGTGAAGACATCACATTCTGAGGATTTGGAGGCACATGCACTTTATCCGCATAAATCTGGCATTTATGACATTTTCTGGCATAGGCACAACAGTCTGCATCCATTGTGATCCAGTAATAGCCTGATCTTAGCAACTTTTTAGCCATCGCATGCCCTCTAGCATGGGTACCAAAGGATCCTTCGTGCACTTCGTGCATCAGCAAGTCTGCTTCTGCCCTATCAATGCATCTGAGAAGTATCATATCAAAGTTTCTCTTATACAGGGAACCATCAGTGTTTAGGAAGAAACTACCAGCTAGCCTTCTTAATGTCTTCTTATCATTGGAAGATGCCCCAGGTGGGTATGTTTGATCCTCCAAGAAGCATTTGATATCATGGAACCAAGGCTTATCATCTTTAACAACATCTGCTGCAAATACATATGCTGGTCTGTCAAGTCTGGATACTGCAATTTGAGGCACAAAGTTGGCAGCTTGAACTTTGATCATGGATGAAATGGTAGCCAGAGCATCTGCAAACTGATTTTCATCTCGAGGGATATACTCAAGCTTGACTGTTGTGAAGAAAGTCAACAACCTCCTTGTGTAGTCCCAATAAGGTATCAGATGATCTTGGTGTGTGTACCATTTGCCGTTGGTTTGATTAATTACCAGAGCTGAATCTCTGAACACAGTCAAAGTCTTGATCCTGAGGTCAATGGCTTCCTCAAGACCCATAATACAAGCTTCGTATTCAGCTTCGTTGTTAGTGCAGTTAAAGGTGAGTTTTGCTGAGAAAGGCATGTGAACTCCCTTAGGCGTAATGAGTACTGCACCAACACCACGACCATTCATATTAACAGCCCCATCAAACATCATAGTCCATTCTTCTTCTGGGTCAGGTCCTTCAGTGTGAATAGGATCTTCATGATCTTTTTCTTTCATGAACATGATGTCTTCATCAGGGAAGTCAAATCTCATAGGCTGGTAATCATCAAGGGGTTGCTCAGCTAGATAATCAGACAATACACTGCCTTTGATAGCTTTTTGGGATGTGTACTGAATGTCATATTCTGTGAGAATCATTTTCCATCTTGCAACCCGTCCGGTAAGTGCTGGCTTCTCGAAAATGTATTTAACCGGGTCCATCTTTGAGATCAATAAGGTAGTGTGGGTCAACATATACTGTCTCAGTCGGCGAGCAGCCCACGCTAAAGCACAGCAAGTTTTCTCGAGCAGTGAATAACGTTGTTCACAGTCGGTAAACTTTTTGCTTAGGTAGTATATTGCGTACTCTTTTCGACCAGACTCGTCATGTTGGCCCAGCACACACCCCATTGACCCTTCTAATACCGTCAAGTACATGATCAGAGGTCTTCCTTCGACTGAAGGCATAAGGATCGGAGGCTCCTGTAAGTATTCCTTGATTTTGTCAAAAGCCCTCTGGCAGTCTTCATTCCACCTGACCGTTTGTTCTTTTCTTAATAGCTTGAACAAGGGCTCGCAGGTTGCTGTAAGATGAGATATGAACCTTGAAATGTAGTTCAATCTACCTAGGAACCTTCGAACTTCTTTCTCAGTTTTTGGTGCAGGCATTTCTTGAATGGCTTTAACTTTGACAGGGTCAACTTCAATCCCTTTCTCACTTACAATAAATCCCAGCAGCTTACCAGATCGTACCCCGAATGTGCATTTGTTGGGGTTTAGCCTCAATTGGTACTTCCTCAGACGCTTGAATAACTTCAACAGATTTACCAGGTGGTCTTATTCTTTGAGGGACTTGGCAATCATGTCATCCACATAACATTCGATTTCTTTATGGATCATGTCGTGGAATAATGTTACCATAGCCCGTTGATAAGTAGCACCAGCATTCTTCAAGCCGAATGGCATCACTTTATAACAGAATGTGTCCCACTGTTTCTGTACCTCCTCTTTGATCTTCATTTCCATGTCAGGGCGAGTTCTTCTCAGTTTTTGCTTAACAGGAGGACAATCTTCTTTTAACGGTAGTCGATGCACAACTATGTCTGTATCCAACCCTGGCATGTCCTGATATGACCAGGCAAAGATGTCAACATATTCAAGCAACATTTTAATCAACCCCTCCTTAACTTCAGTCTGCAGGCTGGCACCTATCTTGATTTCCTTTTTAACCTCTTCTGTGCCGATGTTGATAACCTCGATTTCCTCCTGATGAGGCTGAATAGCTCTTTCCTCTTGCTTCAACAACCTGACCAGTTCTTCAGGGAGTTCATAATCTTCCTCAACCTCTTCGTCAGCTTGGTAGATTGGATTGTCGAAGTTATGCTCAGTCATAGCAGGAGAGTTGTCAATGGAATCCGGTTGATCGACACTGCACAAGTGATGTGCTCATTCAGAATCTGTTTAAAGAAAACGCACACCAAAAGCAAGAAAGAAAAACACATTGCCATTTTCTTTATTTGTGCAAAAAATTAAAACTGAAAGAAAAGGAACGATCTGACTGAAAAAAGTCCTTTATTTATGACAAATAAATGCTTTCAAAACATGGAGGCCCATACAATGGATCCTTGTACCTTGGGCAGAGTACAGGATTTGACATGCAGTATGTAGAAAAATGACAAATAAACAATTACTTTGTGATCCAGGTGACTTCGACGATGTCTTCCGTAGACCAATTGGGCAGCTCCTCTCCCGGTGCACACGGGCGGATCCAATTATCCAGATCGCACTCGCTATCTTCGTCTTCACTGGTAGCACAAATATGGTTGCGGTCCAGCAACCCAGCACTAGTAAAGGTAATGGTCTTGTTGTCTGATGAACGGACGAGCCCATCAGGCTGATACCCAAGCCCAAACTTGTCTTCCTTCTTTTCCAGCTCCAGTAGTCTGCCCCAGCCCTGGGCATTGCCTGATTGCACAACCTCCTTGGCCTGCTTGTAGGAGGTAATAGACGTACCTTCTTTATCTTCAGCCCTACTCAGAGGAGACAAGGAACTAACATTCACTGCTTCGAATGCCTGACACGGAGTTTCATGAATTTCACCATCCATCTCCACATATTTGAATGTAGATAGATGGCTCACAAATATGTCCTCTTCACCGCACACAGTCACAACTTGACCATCCGCTACGTACTTGAGCTTCTGGTGCAAGGTCGACGTCACAACCCCTGCGGCATGAATCCAAGGTTGACCAAGTAGACAGCTATAAGCAGGTTGGATGTCCATCATGTAGAACGTGCTCTTAAACACTTGCGACCCAACCTTGATTGGCAACTCAACCTCTCCAAAGACAGACCTCCGAGAACCGTCAAAAGCCTTTACCACCAAATCACTTGGCCTCAAAACAACCCCTTCCACATTGAGTTTCATTAATGCCTTCTTCGGCAAGACATTAAGAGATGACCCAGTATCAACCAGGACGTGAGACAACACAGCCCCTTTGCATTCAATCGTGATGTGGAGAGCCTTGTTATGATTCCTCCCTTCAGTAGTAAGGTCCCTATCAGTAAAGCCCAGACCATGGCTCGCATTTACACTTTCCACCACAGCTTCTAACTGATTCACGGTAATCTCCTGAGGAACATACGCCATCTGCAACACCTTCAGAAGGGCTTCTCTATGAGCTGGTGAGCACATCAGCAGTGACAAGATAGAGATTTTGGAGGGAGTTTGATTTAGCTGCTCGACTACCTTGTAGTCGCTCCTCTTAATAATCCTCATGAACTCCTCCATTTCCTTCTCGAAAGTACTTTGACCAGTAGCGGGAGTGGCATTATCGTCAGTTGCTATTTGCTTCCCTTTGGCTTTAGCAGAAGCCTCAGCATCAGTGTCTCCTCTCAAAGTCTGGGGAGCGAATAAGCGACCACTCCTCGTGAAACCTCCACTTCCCCCAACATTCACCACAGCTGGGTCCATGGTTACTGTCTTATTTTCCACTTTCTGTCCTCCGACATACACTTCTGATCCGTAATGCCACGGAATAGCCTTCTCATCTGAATACGGAATAGGCCCAGGCACCGTGATGGTGGCAGGACTTACTTCCGGGACATAAATAGTAACCGGCTCTTTTTGCACTGGCATTTCAGCAGGATCATAGTATATGGTCACCGTTGACACTTCATTAGTCCTCTTAACAGCCCTGTCGAACTGTAACAGCCCATCATCCATCAGTCTCTGTAAACCAATCTTCAATCTGACACAACCATTCTTCGACTCAACACAGTCTTCGCAATCAAGCCCACAACCCGGGAAAACCTGACCCTTCAACAATCTCTCCTTGACCAGCAACAAGAAGGTCTTCACTTCTTCAACCCTCTCCACCAAGTTCAACCTCTCCTCCATCTCAATAGCATTAACCCTGGCTCCCCCATGATTAGGGATAAGGTTTGTCGTGACATTCGGAGGCGGCGCAAAATTGATTGCTTTGGAGTCGATCAATTCCTGAACTTTATAGTGCAAAGCCCTGCACTTCTCCGTTGAGTGCCCGGGCGCCCCAGAATGGAAAGCACATCGAACATTGGCGTCGTAACCTGGAGGAAGAGTTCCAGTAGGTGGAGCCAAGGTCCTCAGTTGAATTAAGTTCAGTTCCAACAATCTCTGGAGTAAAGTTGTGTAAGTCATTGGGATCACATCAAAAACCCTATCAGCTTGGCGTGGCTGCCTCTGTTGATACGGTCTCTGTTGATAGTTGCGCTACTGTTGTTGCTGAGGCTGTTGTAGAGCCTGTTGAGCTGGTTGAATTGGTGTAGTGGGAATTGTGACTGCAGCTATCTGATTGTATTCTTGTCTATAACCTCTGCCTCTGCCTCGGCCATATACTGCGTTAGCTTCCCCTTCTCTTCTTCTAGGAGGTCCGCCAAAGGCTTTCCTCGCTCCCCCAGAGCTACCAGCAGTATTAGGGTCTGCAATCACTATATCATTGAACTTGGTGGCCGAGCTAGATGCCAACCTCTCTAGAAAAACACCTTGGAGAGTGCCCATAAACATGTCGGCCATTTCATCCTCTAAGAGGGGTGGTTGCACCCTGGCAGCTAGCTGGCGCCACCTCTAGGCATATTCTTTGAAACTTTCTTTAGCCGCCTGAGCCATATGCTGCAACTGCGTGCGTTTCGGAGCCATATCCATGTTATATTGATACTGCCTCACAAAGGCTTCAGCTAAATCCTTCCAACTCTTTAATTTGACCCTATTCAGCTTCATGTACCATTCAAGAGAAGCTCCCACCAAGCTATCCTGAAAATAATACATCCAAAGTTTCTCATCATTTGTATGAGCGGCAATTCTCCCGACAAATGATTGCAGATGAGTCTTCGGGCAAGTAGTGCCATCATACTTCTCAAAGGTTGGAACTTTGAACTTATACGAGATCCTGACCCCAGGAACCAAGCCCAAGTCGGTTATGTCAAATCCCAAAGAGCTTTGGGACTGAATAGCTTTGATTTGCTCAGCCATCTCTTCGAACCTCTTATTCAACTCTGCTCCTTAACCTTCAGCTTCATCAAGTAGAGTGAACTGGTTGTCATGATTGTCCATCTGAAGGTTGTGCAACCCATCGTTGATTATTGTCACTCCTGGCTATGTAACAGGAGGTTCAACCTGACGTGCGCCCGCACCGGTATGATTGTCAGCAGTAGCAGCAGCCGTAGTGTTCCTGTTCTGATTCTCGACCATCTCCCGCAGACGCTCTTGGTTCTGCCCCATGCTGGCCATTAGTGTCATAAAATTATCCATCCTTTGTCTCAGATCTGTCAAGTCCGCTTGTAACTGGTCCATGACTCGTTCTCTGTTAATCTTGGTTGGATATCTGTGTACTGTTGGTTGTCCCCGAACTTTACGAGGAGCTATAGTGCCTGAGATCACGAAACACGTTAGTAACTGAGACAACACCTGCAAAACAAACAAACAGGTTATATGCAATGCAATGCAACTGTTCATGTTCCCAATCTTAAGCATTTGGCATGCCCCAGTTATGGCTTCTATCTCAAACAATCACTTTCAGTGCTTAGCTTTCAAACTTTCTCTTTGATATGTGTTCAGACATTAGCAGCATCCAGACAAACGAGTCTTGCGCATTCAAAATGGTAATTTGCACATTAATACTGAACGTGAACAAACCACTGTAGGCTAAAAGTCAGAATACAACCAGAAATATTCCCCGAAGGGTTACATGTCAGTACATAAAGACAAAAGAAATAAAAGCAAGACTCCTACAACAAGCCTGTAGGTAGCCTGAACAATAAACAACTAAGCCAAGGACCCAGGATCTGCCACCTCTGCCCTGCTTTTCTTAACACCTGCTCTCAGCTTGAGCTCTTCGATCTATTTCCTTGCTTCCTCCAGAGCTAATTGGCTTTGGGCTAGCTGTTGGGTCTTCTCCCTCCGGATGGCATGGACTTGTTCCACTTCCTCCTTCTTGAAAGCCATCTGAACTTCAAAGAACTCTTCCTTCTCTTTGAATTTCTTTTGCTCTTCATCTCTTTGGCCTTGCAGCCAAACAATGGACTGACAAGCACCTTTGAGAGTCTTTAAAGTATCCTTGCGCTTAGCTTCTCTTTGAGCTTCCATCATACCCAATCTGTAGAAATGGGCTTCTCCACCGGCAAAATCCTTCTCTTTGTCTTCTAGAGAGGCTTGGAGCTTCAACAACTTGTCTTCAGCTTCCTTCTTGGCTCTATTGGCCTGGTGGTATAGGCTTACCATCTCAATATTCTCTACTCTGACCTCATGCAGCTGAGCTTCTAGCTTCTTGTACTCCTCCAAGGAAACCGTACTGCTCGGACTTGGTACCTCTCGGGGATAAAGTGGAGCCTCGACTGAAAAAGGCATGAGAACTGACTCGATATGTCTTTGCAACCATTCAGCATATGGTGGATATGTCTTGGGATCAACTCGGCCGAAGTCTTTCTTCCCTTTTTTTTATCCTGTGAGCCCAGGATTGAACTGCTTGTTGAACTAACTCTCTGTTTCCGTCAGCAGGAAAATACAAAGATTCAGCAAACATTTCCATCTGAGGAGGATCTTTCAAAGGGTAGCCAAACTGCTTTCTGGATAATGTTGGGTAGTAACTGATGACACCTTTCCTTCCCAGCAAAGGTACTCCAGCAAACCTTCCGCAACTAACCATCAACTCCTTTCCTAGCAAATACCTGTCATAACCCCAAGCAATGTCTTCTTCAGTCAATCCCATCAGTCTTCTGGACCATCTCCATTCGTCTCGTATATCCTTAAAGGCACCTGACTTAGGCAACTGTCTAGCAAACCATTCGGCAAACAAAGGAGCACAGCAGACCACTGGACCACCTCTACCTTTCTCGTTTCTGTAATGGACACTAAAATAAAAGTCACCCAATAAAGTAGGCACTGGATTGCCTTTTGCAAAGATTGAGATCACCTCTAAGCTGACAAACTCTTTCTCTCTAGGAAACAGACTAGACCCATATACCATCAATGCAAGCAAAGCTCCAAAGTAATTCCACTTAGCCTCTGTAGCATACTTCTCAGCCTCTGGGATAAGCACACTCCAGGGTAGACCTCTGCCTTCACTCTCCTGCAGAGCCTTTCTGACTGAAACAACTGGCAACCTACAAACCTTGGCTATGTCTTCATCTCTGAGCATAACCTCTGACCCGTAGAACGGTAATGTCTCTCTGATCGGAACACTCAGCATGCTGGAGATCTCTTCCAATGTCGGAGCTAAGATGTAACCTGGAAAAATAAAGCAACGCAGCAGGGGATCATAAAATTGCAACAAAGTATGCAAGCTGTCCTTTTGGTCTGCAGTAGGCTTGTCCACAAAATTCAGTATCTGGCCATATCTTTTCTTGAAATTACCTAAGACTTTATCGTTCATCAAACCTGCTAACCTCTGAACACTTTTAACTTCCGGCTGAAGAAAGGTATAATGCACATTCTTTTTTCTCGGATCTCTTCTGATTTCTGCCATGGAGATAAGAATACCAGAACTGGGAACAGATGTGAGCAATGACCTGAAAAATGGGAAACATAAACAGTTAATGCAAAGAATGATGCAAATGTAATGCAATGCAAGCATATGACCAACTGGGACCATCTGAACTGGAACACTGACAAGGGGCCCTCTGAATAACTGGCAAACCCAAAAGTTTACTGAGTCACACCCTCTAATAATCACAACTCTCTGGTAGAAGATCTCAGAATCACAGTATCAAGAAATCCAGAATTCCAGAACCATAACTTCAGAACCATAGAATCATAGAACCATGGATCATAATCACAGGACCAAAGATCGTAACAAGAACCACTGAACATATGAGTGTATGTTGAGGTCATGGGTTCCTGCACACCTGTAAACACCCCCCAATCTCACAGGTAAAAGGCTCCGGGTCAGACATCACGGACTCTCAAAGCCACATAGCAATAATACTGTCACCATCTCCGAGAAATGGCTCATGACCAAATCAGGGAATCGGTTTGGCATTATATACTATGCAGGGAGGCCTCAGCTGAGTCCGGGAAATAAGGTCATCCTATGTGATCCCCAGGTGGGCCCTCGGATGCGAATGGGTATGCCACGAAATGTGGGCTGCCACTGTCATCACTAAAGAGGGATGTTTCCACAAGGTTCTCAATGATCGGTCCCCAGCTGCACATAACTGTCAAGGTTATGAAATGAGAGAGGAAGATCCCCAAATCAAGACATTTCCAAGACAATCGCAACCTGGGTGTAGAACTCACTACTACCCCCATGACAAGATCTCATGAGGCCAAAGTGGAACCACTCTAAGTCCTATGGTGCACTCGAGCCGGGTACTTGGCTCATATCTCTCAAGAACAAGTAACACCTATCCCACCAAACAAAAAGCCAGTCCAGACAGTCCAGTATATACATGATGCAGTAAATAAAGACTGAAAACTATAAATAAAGCTGTAAATAAACAACAATAAAATACAACAAGCCACAACAAACAAAAATCACCCAGTGAAACAGAAACACACAAGCACTAGGAGAGACTCACAGGGGAACCAGAGATTCTGGGTTTTTGTCCCCAGCAGAGTCACCATCTGTCGCTCCCCGGATTTCCATCCTGGTACAAACGCGAAAGTGGCGCGGAAAAAAACGAATAGAATCGCAAGCCAAGCATTTTTATCCCGAAGGAACGGGAATGGTAATGCTGCACAAACCAGAAGAAAGAAGAGGAAGGACACAGGTCCTGCGAACCAAAGAGACTGAGTTCGGGAGTCGGTTACGACCTGGGAAGGTATTAGCACCCAGATCGTTCGCCGTACCCGACGGGATCCACGCTTGCAAAGAAACTATTTCAAAGGGTGAGGGTATGAAAGCTGCAGCAAAAGAAAAGAAAATGAAAAGAAACTGGAACTGAGAAAAGAAATGAATAGAAAGCAAAGAGAAAAAATGTAGGGAAAATAAAGATTGTGCTCGAACGGGCCCTACCCCGCTGCCTACGTACCTCATCAGGATAATGAGGATCAGAGACGCCGTAGTTCCCCTAACTAGGGGTAACAAGGAAATTGCTTGTGGATTAAAGGCTTGAACTGCCTATGTCAATGCTCATGTGTTGCAGGCTCGGACGACGAGTGCGTTACCGTCTTGCAAAGTGACAAGTAGGAGCAAGTTCGCGGACGGAGCGAATGAGGTGAGGAAAGAATTCCCGAAGGAAAGACGCTTATTGTTTGTTTGTGTTTTTTAGAAGCTTTTGTGAGTGTGTCACAAGGAAGTGAACTCAAGCTCTCATCAATGGAATGTGCACTTGTCACTACATTCCAAGATGGAATAATAGAACAAGCACACTCAAGTAAGGAGAAGATCCCCAAAACTTGAACCCAAAGATTAGGGCTTAGGCTCACTAACTTGTTTACTTATTAAGTGCTTTGATTATTTACAATGAAGAAGTGTTTTTTATGCTTTTCTTTTATGAAGGAGATACCTTGATCAGACTTGTGCATCACAAGGTAAACTTGTACTATCCCAAGATGGGAAGACTACAAGCATACCTCATGGAATAAGGCTATGGATCAATGCATCACTTCAAAATTATTAAAGTGTTTTTTAAGAGTTATGAGATGAGAAGAGATAGAGAACCAAAGGAGCAAAAAGGAAAAATTAGGGGGAAGTTTCTATCCTAAGTTAGCATGCATGGAGTTCCTAGGGTTTGTGAGGTATTTCTAACCTAAAAAGGATCTCAAGAGAAGAAGAAGAAGATAAAAGGAGAGATGAGAAAGGCCTAAGCTCAACAAGAAGATGTTAGTCCATATAAACAATATGAGAAGAGATGAGAAGTGGAGATGTGGAACTCAATTCCCACATCTCAAACTTACCATAGCCCCTGCAAGGTTAGTGTAACAACATAAAATCAAGGCATGAACCAACAAGTCAGAAGCTACACAAGCATATAGGAATGGCAAAGAGTTCACAAGATGATAAGCAAAGCAACACAAGATCATATTGAGATGATTGGAAGTGAAACAAATGCAATGAAGGCATGCTTAACAATTAAAAAAATAAAGCACATAAAAGAGACCCAACACCAAGACTCAAGGAGATTCAAGCCCTATCCTAAGACCAGGAGCAACCATAAACCTCTAAAGGGCCCCAAAAGATGAAGAGAAGTTGGCACAAGTGCCCTTCTAAACTTAAAAGATACTATAAGACTCAAAGAATGCAAAACAAGGCAAGGTGAGGAATAAAATACCCAAGAAAAAAGATCCAAGCACTTAAAAATTCTACCCAACCAGCAAAGTACTCTCCAAACACAAAGAAATGAGAATCCAAAAGGGTTTGCAAAAAAACAGCACCAAACTAGGTCAATGAAGCTCAAGGATACAAGGTATCACCATTTAGGGTTTTGAAAATTAAGGCACAAGTAACTCAAGCAAAATCTAGCAAGGAAGTTTGTGAAAAATCCAAGATAAATCATGAAGATAGTAGAGTGTCTTAGGATTTGAATTCAAAAAGAATGGGGTTCATATCTTAAAGGATGAGAAAAATAGAAATTGGACAAGGCATATTGGTCTATGAGAGTTCACAAGAAAGCAATGATCAATGTTGAATTTATTTGGCCACGTGGGATGAAAATAAAAATCTGGAAAAATCATGATAAAAAATAGATGAATCAAGGAGTGCATATGAATTTTTTTGGATTTTTTAGAGTTAAAGAAATATTTAAAATGAATTAAAAGCAAATGAAATAAATTGTTAAAGAAAAGAAATGAAAAATGAAACAAATGGGCCAAGGGGGGTGCAAAGAGTACACGCGCTAGTTAAAAAAAAAGCTATGGGCCTCGCATGGGGGGGTGCAGATAGCGCTGAGGGCTGCTGCACCTTCTTCTTCATGAAAAACCCTAACCTCTCACCACCATTAATGAAACAAAACCCTAACCTTAACCCTATCTATACGAAATCTCAAACTAAGCCACGGCCGACCATGAAAACTTCCAGAATGGACAAACCAACATCATTAAACAAGAATACATGCTTGGATTGGATCAAAACTCAAAGAAACTCAAGATATGAATGAAAATAAAATTGTCCATCAAACTTTAAATCAACATAACTTTGTAAATACTCAACCATTTCACAAACTATAAAGAGCATTGTAACCAGCACAACATGAGGATTCTAAAACACACAACCAAACACAATTCTATGAGATGCGAAATTTGAGCATACCTGAGGTGTTGTTCAAAATTTGAAGTCAAGAATGGTATAAAATGATGGCAAATGATCTCCTTATCCCCTTAGATGCAAAATAAATGCATCTAAGGCTTTGCAAACTTGTGAATCCAGCAATATGCTTCCTTGTGCTTCAAAGCTCCTCAAATGGCCACTTGAACAAACTTCACTATAAATCTAGATCCATGGGTGCTTAATGATCCTTGAGATGAGAGGAGTATGAATATGGTCTTGGATTGAAGAAAGATTGCCTAGATCAAAAGTTATGGCACAAAATGCAAATGTGCACAAGAAATGGGAAATGAATGATTCTTGAAGAATAACCCAAACAAATGGTATGGAAATGATCTATGAGTGATGAGGATCAAGAATCTAGCAAGAGTTTTGTGAATGGATTCTTGTAGCAAGAGTTTGTGGAGAATGAGCAATTTTGCATAAGAGATGAGAATGAGAGAATGAGTGTGTATTCTGGCTGCCTCTAACCCTAATTCTGATTGTTATGGAATATATAAGGCAATGCAAAAGGGTTAGAACAAATGCACGTGAGAGAGAGCTGATTTTTGTGAAAATGAAAATTTGGCCCAAGTGTGCCATAAGCATGCCAAGCTCATGATTTGCTGGCCTCTCTTGCATGTGCATTCACCATCCCACCCATGATTCACAGCAAGCAATTTCAGCCCTTGGATGTAAGCTATCACACAATTGTCATGCCTTATGCAAATCCAAATGTAAAATGCAAGTTTTATGGAACTTTCTCATGTGCACGAATTTTGCCACTTTTCTTTGAGCCAAATGACCTAAATGGGATGCATTTTGATTGTGTAAACTTACTTTGTACATAGCATAGCAAACTATCCACTTTTGAGCCTTTGTGCAAATGGCTTGGCCTTGAAATTTTGAAATTTGCCCTAGAACAGCCACTTTTTCGAGGGACTTATAGAAAAATCTAGGAATCTCCAGAAAATGCTCTTGTACTTTTTAAAAATGGAAGCCCTTACTCTCCAACTTTCATGTTTACCTTTGGTCCATTTGAAGATTTTTTGATCAAGTTAAGGCCTTGTGAAGTTTTAGGTCAAAATAGCCAAAAATAGTAACTTTTCCATGACCAACTTTGTGCACTTTTGCCAAAACCCCTCAAACCACCAAAATTCTTGTACTTTGAGCTCACCAAACATCTTATAACATTGAATAGACCTCATTTGGCCAAAAAAAGTTGGGTTGGACCCTTTGGAATGACACAGTTGACTTTTTCTGGGCCCAGTTGACTTTCTGCTTCATCTGCAAGTAACTGAGGCAAAGACTGACTTCCACTTGGAATTTTTTCCATGAAAATTGACATGTAGGAACCTCTTATAATAGAAGACATTGCCCAAAATAGTTGGCCAAAATTATGAGGTTAAGGCTCTTGAAACCAAAACCCTAATTTGGTCGCACTGCCTAGGAGCCTTGCATTGTCTTGAAACTTGTGATGATTAAGCAATCTTCTGAGCTTTTGCAAGTGAACTTGGCCTTGCCAAAGGAGTCTAGACTCATCATAGGCCTCTCACAAATCCATTGGAACCCTTGTCCTGGCTTAAATGGCCTTCAACACCTCCCCAGATGGCCATATGCCTCATGCTAGGGCTTGATGCTTGTCATGCTTTATTTTTCTATGCTATAATGCTATATATATGATATGCTTATGATGAAAATGGTGTATTATGATGCTTAAAATTAAGAGGGCAAATTTGGGGTTCTACAGCTGCCATGGAAGCTGTAATGTACTCAGCCTCGCAAGAAGATAATGCAACCACTGGTTCCTTCTTAGAACTTCATGAAAAAGATGCATTTCCAAAATATGAACATATAAGCTGCAAATCTTTTCCTGTCATCTTTGTCACCACTCTAATCAGAGTCTGAATAGCCTACTAGATCACCATCTTGATCTTGTATTGAATACCATAACTGCTTGTACCCTTCACATATCTCAGGATTCTCTTAGCTGCAACTAAGTGTGAGGTGGTAGGTTTTACCATGTATATGCTGATCAAACCTACACCATAAGCAATACCAGATCTTGTATGGCACAAATACCTCAAAGAGCCCACAATTTGTTTGAATAAGGTTGGATTCACTTCTTTCTCATCATTTACCAAGGACAATTTCACTCCTGTATCAACAGGAGTTGAAATTGGTTTACAATTCAGCATATTAAACCTCTTCAAAACATCTTGTGCATATTTCCTTTGATGAATTACAACTCCTTGTGAATTCATTTCAAACTTAATTTCCAGAAAATATGTGAGATTGCCTAAATCATACATTTCAGACATCTTCATCATATTTCTCTTAAAGTCCTTTATCTCAGCTTCATTTCTTCTAGTAATTATCATTTCATCCACATATAAGCACACAATGAGCTTATTAGTTGTGTTTCTGCAGTAAATTCCATGTTCATTTACAAACATCATGAAACCTTGCTAAACAAGAAAAATGTGTATCTTCTTATTCCAAGCTCTTGGGGCTTCCTTCAAACCAGGCAGAGCTTTATCAAGCTTGTATACAAACTCTTCCTTTCCCTTTATCTCAAATCCTGGTGGTTGATTCACATACACTTCTTCTTCTAACTAACCATTGAGAAACACAAATTTTACATCAAATTGGTACATAGACCAATTGTTCTTTATTGCTATAGCAACAATCAATCTAATTATTTTCATCCTTGCTACTATAGCATAAACTTCATAGTAATCTGGTTTATACTTTTGTAGGAAGCCTCTTGCAACTAATCTAGCCTTATACTTTGCCACCTGCCTATTTGGCTTTAGTTTTATTTTGAATACTCACTTAACATTAATGCACTTCTTATCAGCAGGTAATTGAACTAATCTCCATGTTTCATTCTTCTCTATAGATTCTAGTTCTTCAATCATTTATTTCTTCCAGTGTTTTTGTTTAAGAGCTTCCTTAAAAGACATTGGTTCAGTTTCAGCGAGCATTACTAGTTGCCCTATGCCACCTTCATCTGTGACTGCTCGATCAGGGTACCTCTCATATTCTCTCAACATGGCTGGTAGTTTAGTGTCCCTTCTTGGCCTATTAGTCACTCATGTACCCCCTTCATTTGTATCCTCAACAATTTATTCTTATTCCTCAGTCTCAACTTCTTGTGTCTCTGAATTAGATAGATAGAAGTGACTGTCAAGCTTATTGGATGCCTTATCTTTCCAGTTCTAGGATTTTGATTCATCACATTTTACATCTATGTTGAACACTATTTTCTTACTATTTGGATCATATGGTTTGTAGACACTAGTTGAGTGATAACCAACCATAATCACTTCCTTGGATTTATCATCCAATTTTCTTCTCAATTGATCAGGTACAGGTCTGAAACACAATGAGCCAAAAATCTTCAGATGTTGAACACTTGGTTTTACTTCACACCATGCTTCTTCTGGTTTCTTGTCTTGAAGCTTCTTTGTGGGACTTCTAATGATGAGATATGTTGCAGTGACAATTACTTCACCCCACAAGTAATGAGGCATCTGCTTTTGCTTCAACATGCTTCTTATCTTATTTACAAAGGTTTTGTTCTTCCTTTATGAGATCCCATTGTGTTGAGGTGTGTATGGTGCAGTGACTTCATGATTTATGCCATTTAATGAGCAAAAATCATTAAACTCTATGGAAGTATACTCACTTCCTCCATCGGTTCTTAATCTGCTAATTATTTCACCACTTTCATTTTGAACTAGCAGTCTAAACTTCTTAAACACACCAAACACTTCACTTTTCTTAGATAACAAGTAAATCCATAATTTTCTAGTGAATTCATCTATGAATTTTACGAAGTAGCTATTTCCTCCTACTTATTTCACTTCAAATGGTCCACATACGTCAGAGTGAATTACCTCAAGTTTCCTGGTTGCATTGAATGGTACCTTTGCATTGTATGAGTTTCTGGATTGCTTTACCTTTGGTAAAACTTGCAACATTTTCTTCTAATGAAACATATTCAAATGCCTAAACTTGATATGCTCATATCTTTGATGCCATAACTAGTTTTCATTCTTAGTTTCTGACAGCAAGCACTGATCTTCAATCACACTAATGTTAATTTTGGAAGTTCTTTGCTTTGACAGTGAAGCTTTCAGAATCAACCTATTCTTGCTATAAAAAACCTTCATAGCTTATGCTTCCATCTTCATAGTGTACCCCTTTTGCGGTAATTGACCAATACTGATGATGTTTCTCTTCATACTTGGTACATACAACACATCAGTGATGCATGATTTCTTAAAATATTTTCTATTGTTGTACCCCAAAATTTTCCCTCCCATATTCAAGACCATGTATTTCAAGAGGTCTCTTAATAGTCACAAGATTCTTAATTGGTCAAAAGGATTGAAGGTTTCACCAGACAAAGCATCCTCCTGAACAATGGATCTTAGAACTAGGGTTTTGAGTTTCCCCAAGCAAAGTGGACTTCCAAGGCCTCAAATGGACTTCATAACATCCCATATACCTTAAAGAATCCTCATGTCAAGTTTCAAAGCTTTCCCAACAAGTTTGATCAGTCAGATGCTCAGATACTTGAAAATCAATTAACTTGGTCAAAAAGTCAACTGAGGTCAACTGTGGTCAACTCAAAGTCAAACTTCAATATTTTTGGTCAACATCAATATTATGAGGTTAAATCCATCATTTGATCAAGGGTTTATCATGATTCATCAAGGAAACCTCAGATCATCAAGAATCAAGAAGTTTCTAAATTAGGGTTTTCATAGTAAAAGTCAACTAAACTTTGACCAGCCATAACTTTCATATACTTCATCAAAAATTTCTTATCCAAAGCTCATTTTGAATGAAATTCAATTCTCTACAACTTTGTGTCTCATAAGTCAATCCTAAAAATGCTTCATTTGGAAGGTATGAGCTAAAACGTTATAGGTCCTTTTGAAAGTCAATAAAAAGTCAACTTTTTCCAAAGCTTATAATTTAAAAATGTTAAATTATATGGATATGGGACCAAAAGAGTTGGTTAGAGGACACTCTAAGATTTCTAAAAAGTCCTAGAACACCTTCATAGCATCAAAATTGAGGAAGTTATGCATTGTCAAAGTTGGATGATTTTTAAGGGGTGTATGAAGCAAAAAAGGCCATAACTTCAATTCTTTCCAAATGGGCCCATAAAATTGCAACCCAAACTTGAAGAAGAAGTCATGCACAACCCAATGATCAATTATTCTGATATTTATTACTCCCTCCGTCCCACATTATTTGTCACATTTGATCATTTCACACAAATTAAGAAATAGTAATAAATAAAAGAGAGAGAATAGTAATTTTACCAAATTATCCTAATTACCTATTGGTGTATTCAAATTAGCATTAATGTTAAGTGAGAAAATAATTAATTAAGAGTATTTATTAGAGGATACAATTGGAAGATTAAATATAAAAATGTATTAGTAATCTAAAGTGACAAGTATTTTGGGACAATTTTTTTTCCTGAAATGTGACAATTATTTTGGGACGGAGGGGGTATTTATTTTACATTATTTTGGATTTTAATCATTAAAATTCAATTTTAATTAAAATCAAATATGAAAATCAAATATTTTATCTAATGTCTATTTTTGGATCAAAGATTTGGTGTTTAAGATGATTGGAATCATAAAAATTCGTGCAAGACCTTTGAGGAATATGGAGATTTGATTTTTTTTACATTTATGATCATGGATTTCTTCAAACTCAAGTAATCCATAAAAACTCATCAAAAGCCCAAAATCTTTACCCTAGTTCATTCCATTATAAAAGCACAACAAGATCAAAGCATAAGGACACAAAAATTCAGACAAGGGAGGATTCTTCAAACTTCATTTTTTTTCAAAAAAATTCAATTTTCGGTTTTGATATTTGAGGTTGTTTCAAGACTCTCTAAAGGTTGCAATTGATTCCTTGACACTCATTGAACGTATCTCAATTGCTTTCATCATCAAAACCATAGTAATATGCATAAACTGTGTTCAATTTTTCAGCCATTCTTGAGTTTTTCAATTTCATGATTTCTTGAATTATAAATTGTTTTTGATGACTGTATGTTGTTCATAATGCCCTATAGAATGTTTCTTGATTGTTGGCTTGAAGTTTTATTGCAGGGAACGCGTTATGCCATTGTTAGGGTTCTTGGTTTGAAATTAGGGCTTTATGATTAAAGCAATTTCAAGAGTTATAGATGAGATAATTAAGTTCTTTGATCTCTGGGTAATCGATTGATGTTATTATTGATGGCTAATTGTGCATATTGTGAGGTGTTTGAAAAACGCAGGTTACCTACGAAAAAATTCGCAGCTAAAACCCTAACAAATTTCGCAGGAAATTTTGTGTGGCCGGAGGTTGAAGATGAAGTTGGCGCCATCTGATTTTTTGAATTTGGTTTTATAATATAAATTATATTTTCTATTTATTTGTGTTGAAACGCAGGTGGTCCAGTGGCTAGCGCATGCAGGTTTGAGAGCTTGGGACCCGGGTTCGATTCTCGGGAGTCCCCTTTCTTTTTAGACCTTGGTTTTTTTTTCTCTTTTTTTCATTATTTCTTAATTATTTCTATCTTAATTAACCATAATCAAACATTAACAATTAATTTCATCTAATCTCATTCTATTATTTTTCTAAAAAAACAAAAAAACAAAAATTTATTATAATTCTTAATATCTTATCCCATAATTATTTTTCTAAGTGATTTAAGTTACTAGTTCTTTTTAAATTGGGATTTAATTTAATTAATTAGGTTAATTAACTTAAAAATTAATTTTCTCATAGGATTTTCATTAGATTAATTAATAATTTAGTTAATTAGTATCTATTTTCAATTAAAACTTAATTTAATTTTCTAAAACATAACTTAATTTATTTTTCAGAAACCTGTTTAAAAAACTATTATCATGTCTTAACCCTAATTTTCTTAACTTTTTATTTATTTATTATTAACCTTGGTTTCTTAACCCTGATTTTCTAAATTAAAATCCTAACCCTAATTGGAACCATAATCTATTTTCTTGATTGATTTATTTTGTCTTATTTTAATTATTTAGAAAATTGTATAGGTTATATTTTTATGTAATTTATTTTTTCTCGCTTATATCATTATGTAACTGCCCCAAAGCGTTGTAATAGCGTAGGATATTTATTTTCTGCCATTTAAATTTCTGCCATTTATTTTATATTAAATTGTATGGTAAGTAAACCTATGGTGTAAAAAGAAATAATTGAAATAATGGACTTAGAAAATTAAATTCAAGATAAATATCTGAAAATAATCATTCACACACGTAAGTCGGTCGTTCTACAATCGCCATCTGCACCTCCTAAGGTTTCCCATTTTGGTTGCCTTTAATATGGTCAAGTCCCTCGAAAGTGGGGGTGTCTTAAGCAAAGTCCCTTCGAACAGAATAAATCATCATAGTCCCTTCCAGATTAAAAGATCATAGTCCCTCCGAGGTTTCCTACGATATAATGATCTTGTCCCTTCGGTAAAAATGATGATAGTCCCTACAAATTGCTAAAGACACCCCTACAAGTTGCCTTCATTGACCATACGATGACCCTACGCCCGTCCCTTAATAAATCCAAGGTAAATGACTACTTACTCCTTAATAGTAAGGACAGTCTTACCCTTGAATGAAAATAAAGGAACATGAGAGACCAACTTAGGGTAGGTAGCACTTAATTACTTGCTCACTCTTTCAAAAAATCTTTTTCACACCCCACTTTCAAACATTTTCAAACATAAAGCTTTGTATACATCCATACGAGGATTATTACAATAACTTATGAAAATTTCTAAACACACACTACACATTTTTCAAACAAGTTAAAGTGAGCTAAGTAACTAAGAGCCCATGGATAACCATGGATAGAAAGGATGCTAATACCTTCCCTTTATATAACCTACCCCCGAACTTAGAATTTTTAAAAGGTCTTTCCTGTTATTTTATACCCTTTCCTATTGGATAAAATAAAAGTCGGTGGCGACTCTTACTATCCGCAACATAAAAAAAAGTCAATTCACCCACCGTGTTACAGAACTGGCGACTCTGTTGTGGACTACTTAAAGAGGGGTTACCTTAGGAATTAGGATCACTTACTTGCTTGCTTTATATTTAAGGGATTTTTATGGGGTTACTGTGTGAAAGATCCTAACCCGGATCTAGTGTACCTTAGGTAAATGGCAATAGACCAAGGAAAATGTACGACATATACCGATATGGTTGATCTGGTGGCCATAGTTAGTGTGACTTCTTGGTTGGTGCTTATGTTCCTTAAATAAGTTGAGGATAATATGGGTCTTCTATACGTTATCATTAACACTAACTACCCTTTAGAACCTTAATCGACCCATCTTGGCATTTAGAAAGTAGTGAGATAGTCGGCTTTGGAGAAGTCTAAAGTTGGTTGATACTCGATGCTACGCTCATTGAGATCCTAATCTTGGGGGGGTTTGGTTGGCAAGTAAGTTGCCTACTGAATAACAACCCTTGAGAAGGATCAGTGATATTGAGATCCCTTAGAACCTGGTTACTTTTGTAGGACATGATGAACCAACTAAACTTCAGGAGAAGGGTACTTTCCTTTAAACCTCATGCAAGCCTCCAAACCTAGGGCTATTATGTGACTTGCTTGTGTGTGCCACATGTTTATGATTGAACATAACATCATAACATCATGACATCATAAGCATAGAATTTTCACTAACCATTTCAAGGACCAAAGGGTTTATCTTTGTTCTTTGTTACAGGTTATGGCTTCTACTCGTAGGAACACTATTCAGATCAACTTTGTAGGGATACCTTTTAAGCTTAAGGATTTGGTCTCAAAACTTCCTGAAAGCTCCCAATTCATCAAGAAGCATGGTCATCTACTTGACTTAGTTACCTCAGGGTTTGATGAAGATATGATAAATGTCTTATTCCAGTTCTTTGATCCTAAACATCATTGTTTCACATTCCCCGATTATCAGCTGGTGCCCACAATGGAAGAATTCTCGAAGTTACTTGGGGTACCTATCCTTGATCAGAAACCCTTCACAGGCTTAGAGAAGGAGCCTAAACCTGAAGTCATTGTTGCAACCCTAGATTTGAAGAAATCAGATATGGTCCAAGAAACAAGAAGTGGAGTTAAGGGTATCTTTTCCAGAGTATTGATAGAGAAAGCTCATGTGTTCTTGGATGCTATGAGTTACGATGCTTTTGTAGAGATCCTAGCTTTGCTGATTTATGGTTTGGTGATATTCCCTAATCCTGACCAGTTCATAGATGTACACGCCATCAACATATTTCTGACTCACAATCCAGTGCCTACATTACTTGGAGATATCTTACACTCTCTTCACACTTGTACTACGAAGGCGCGAGGAACTTTGATGTGTTGTATACATGTACTGTCTAGGTGGTTTATTTCTCACCTTCCTCGGTCCATGATGAAGAATGAACAAGGTTTGGGATGGTCTAAAAGGATAATGTCACTCTCTCATTCAGATATTCACTGGTGTTCCCGGTCTATGGAAAATGTCACTATCATTGATCGTTGTAGGGAGTTCCCTAATGTGCCACTCCTTGGCATTATAGGGGGCATTACTTATAACCCTTCTTTAGCTCTATGTCAGTTTGGTTATGCTCGGAGTAATGGTCCCCATGACATGCTTATTCAAGGTATTGTGTTTGATCACGACAACGATCTTCAAGGTTACCGTCAACGGTTTATACGAGCTTGGAGTAAGGTGAACAAGGTTGATAGTAAGACTCTGGAACTAAAGTACTCCATTCCTATGAAACCTTACCTCAGATGGGTGCGGTCTCGTGCTCAGACTCTTATGATGCCATATCCTGCTGTTATACCAGTTACTATGGAGCCTATTGCCGAAGGATATGTTCCTTATACCATCCTTCATCCAGATATGCCCATTGATTTGGAAGAGTTGCAGAAGTCTTGGATCCAACTGAAGGAGCAAAGAGATACCTTTGAAGCTCAATTCAGGATTAGCCAAGAAATTATGTTGGAGCTAACAAAGCAACTTCACGAGGAGCGGAATCTCAACACATATCTCAACACCAAGAGGAAGCGTCCATAGGAGACTTAATCACCAGATGTTTTATTTTCTTTATAAATTTTGTTTGTTTTAATTTGTAAGCCCAAGGGGAAATATTATTTCAAGCTTACTAATAAGAGTTGTTTTTGTTTGTTTTAACAAACTTAAATCCTATGGTTCTTGAAAAAATTGCATATGCATTTACATACCATGTCATTACATGACAGGTTTTCATAGCAGGTTTCTCATCTTCTCGTTGTTTATTTCAGCAGAAATGGCTCTCGAACAATCTGTCAAAGATCTCCAAACCCAGATTGCTCAATTTCAAGAGGTGATCTTGAATTTGTCCAAGGGGAAAGAAGAGTTGAAAGCCCTCCTCACTAAGGACATGAAAAAGAAGAATCCTAAAGTCAATGAGGATGATCAGTTGGAACAACTGCAAGCTGAGATGGAAGAGATGAGAATCCGGATGAATGGCCAGGTGGCTCTTATCCAGAGCTTAGCTCAGGGGCAAGAAGAGCTGAGAATCTTTGTCAATAAACTTCAAGGTAACAGATTCGAGAATTTAATCATCAGTCAACCTCCTATGAAACAAGCTGACTTGGTTGAAAGGAAGATAAGGATAAGAGAATGAAAGAGACAGGCTACTAATGATAGTTCTTCAATTGAAGAAAGAAGATCTTGTAAGGTTAATCCACCTCAACACAAGGAATGTAGAAGGCAGTTCATCAAATTCGACACACCAATGTCGCAAACTTTGCAATGCTTGTTGGAGATGAAGCTAATTTCCTTGAAAAATTCTCCTCAAAAGCCCAATACTTCCTCCCCTCACTATAATCCCAATGCAAGGTGTGCGTATCACTCCAACTTTCCTGGACATGACACTGCTAACTGTTGGGAATTGAGGAATAATATTCAAGACCTGATTGACGAAGGAATCCTCGAGGTTACACCAGAAGACCAGATTGAATTCCTCTATCGTCCATCAAACATCGAAGTAGCAAGACAAATTGTCCTAGGTAGCAAGAAAGAAAGCCCACCTATCCCTGTTGAAGTTTGGGATACCTTAGGACAGCCAAGTGGCATATTTGATTTCATGGTAAAATATACCGCTCCTGAAAGTTCACAGATTGTAATCGAAGACATTCAGCCAACTGGATGGGACATCATTTGATTTATTCAGTTGTAATTTCTTTTGTTTGTCCAAGCATTTACTATTATGTTAAACTTTGTTTTCACATTAATGCATTGCGTATGTTTGTCTTGAATTAATCCATTCGTTTCACTATATTTAAAACTATGCTTCTTACTTCTATTTTGTGATATTTAACTCTTGATAAAGTTGTAAGCCTTTTATTCCTTTCATATTTTTCTTATCAACTTTATTTTTTAGAATAATTGTATAGGATGCGCGAAACTTTTAAATAATTTATTTTTCTTGCACGATTTTTTTTAATGTAACTGCTAAAGCCTTGTAATAGTTTTAGGTTTATTTTCCGCACTTTACATTTTCTGTAAGGTTTTTATTTATGTATCTCTCCCAAAGTCATGTAACAGTTTAAACTAGGGTTTATTTTCTGCACTATAAACTGTTAGATGTATGCTTAATAGGAATATATGATAAGATTAAAATCAACCGTTAGCAAACCCTAATTTCCAAGACTAAAATAATTGAACTAAATACACTTGCACACTCACACCTCTAGGGTAACCTTTCTTTGTTTCCTTATGAAATATGGTCAAGTCCCTCGAACGTAGGGATACCTTAACTTGTTGCCTAAAGAAATAAAAATCATCATAGTTGCCTTTCGAATAAAAGATCATAGTCCCTCGTTGTCCTTTCGAGTTGCCTACGAAAAAGATCATAGTCCCTCGATGACCCTTCGAGTTGCCTTCGAATAAATGATCTTGTCCCTATACGAATTATGATAGTCCCTTCGAATTGTTAAGGTATCTCTACATGTTGCCTTCTATGACCATAACGATGACCCTACGCTTGTCCCTCCAAATCCAAGGATAAGACTACTTACTAACTAATAGTAAGGACAATTATATCCCTAAGGAAATGAAATAACAAGAAAGACTTCACAACTTAGGGTAAATAACTCTTGAACGTTTGCTCACCATTTTCAAAACAAATACTTTTTACACCCCACTCTTTTTTTTCAAAATAATTTCAAACAAGTAAACACTTTGTATACATTCATACGAGAATCATTACAAAGTTAAATCTTTACAAAAATATTTTAATAACACACTAAACTTTTCAAACAAAATAAATATAAAGTGAGCTAAGCAATTAAGAGCCCATGAATACAAAGGATACTAACACCTTCCCTTTGTATAGCTTACCCCCCGAACCCAAAATCTTTTAAAGGTCTTTCATGTTCTTTTATACATTTCCTAAGTTGGATAAAATAAAAGTCGGTGGCGAATCTTGCTTACCGCAACATATTTTGCGACAAAAATTAAAAGTCTCTCCCACCGTGTTACAGAATTGGCGACTCTGCTGGGAAATTTAGACTCTTAAAAAGAGGGGTTACCTTAGAGTTAGATCACTTTACTTGTTTGAATTATATGCTTTATTTTTAAAGGGTACTTGTTTTGGGGCTACAATGAGAAAGATCATAACCCAGATCTAGTGTACATTAGGTAAGTGGCAATGGACCAAGGAAATTGTACGACGTATATCGCTATAGTTGATCTGGTAGCTACAGTTAGTGTGACATTTTGGTTGGTACTGATGTTCTTCAAGTCAGCTAAGGATAATATTAGGCTACCATGTAGCTATAGTGGGGAGGATACTTACCTATGGACTTCATGCAAGCTCTAAACTTAAGGTTGTTGTGTGACTTATTTGTGTTTGCCGTTTATTTGCTTTAAACATGAACATGACATCATAACATCATGACATCATAACGTAGCATTTTCACTAACCATTTCAAGGAACAAGGGATTTATCTTTGTCCTTTGTTGCAGGTTATGGCTTCCGCTCGCAGAAACATTATCCGTATCAACTTTGTAAGGATACCTTCCAAGCTTAAGGAATTAGTCTCAAAACTTCCTGAGAACTCTCAATTCACCGAAAGACATGGTTGTCTACTTGGTTTGGTAACCTTAGGGTTTAATGAAGACATGATGCGTGTTTTGTTCCAGTTCTTTGACCCTAAACATCATTGTTTCACATTTCCCGATTATCAGTTGGTGCCCACGATGGAAGAATTCTCTAAGCTACTTGGTGTATCTATCCTTGATCAAAAAACATTTCACCGGTCTAGAGAAGGAGCCTAAACCTGAAATTATTGCAGCAGCTTTGGATCTGAAGAAGTCAGATATTGTATTGGAAACAAGAAGTGGAGTTAAAGGTCTTCTTACTAAAGTCTTGATATAAAAAGCTCAGTTATTCGTAGATGTTATGAGTTACTACGCTTTTGAGGAGATCTTGGCCTTGTTGATCTATGGTTTGGTGTTGTTCAAGCTACCAATAATGTTGAGAACGAAGTTGTTATAGAGTGGGATGTAGTTCAAAACCTTCCTAAGAATCAACATATTGTAGTAGAGGGGGCTTTCGTTCAAAAGCTTTGTTAGAATCAACAAGTTTCCGCTGTAGAGGGGGTTGTTGTGCAACACCATCCTCAAAATCAAGATGTGGAAAGAATGAGAGCTCTGAGGGTAAGGAGATGAAAGAGAAGAATTTTGAGAAGGGTTTTATTCTGATGATGATGATAATGAGGTTGACTATGATTGGTCAAACTTCTTCTCTGCCAAAGCATTTAGATTTGATGATTAAGTTTATGTAATGAAACTTAATTTATCTACTAAAATTTTAATCTGTGTGCTTAACACTCTAGGATTTTCTCACTCTCTTAAACTCTAGGGTTATCAACTTAAACTAACAACTTAAGCTATCAACTAATATACTAATAACAACCAGATAACTAATTAAAAATTCAAAAGTTTGCGTTGAACTTACTCGTAAGAAACCGTATGTTATTAGTTGCATTCCTATCTTCATAATGTAATTCAAACATCAACAATGCATCTGCATTTTAAACATGAACAATGTAATTCAAACCCTAACTATTACATTTTATAATAAAGTAAACATTAAATATAAAGGAGACAAAAAAACATAACATCTTGAGATAGTGACATACGGCAAAATCTATCGAAGTTATGCATAGTAGTGAACTATTTTTGTTGTGCACCACCCAATTAGTGCAAAAATATGTTTTCCTATTCACTAAATAGTTTCAAATGCAAATCATAAACAATATTTACTTTCCTAACTCAAATTAAATGTCTTTAACTATGAGTGGCAATATATAAAACCAACTTATAATTAATCCAAAAAATAAAAGGAAACGTAACGTAAGAAAGGTAACTACCATACATGGATTTACTAACATTATCAACTGCCGTTAAGTAATCAAACAAACTCTATCAAATATATATATATATATATATATATATATATATATATATATATATATATATATATATATATATATATATATATATATATATATATATATATATATATATATATATATATGTAATATGAGCAAATGAACTAGGTATATTCAGAGATGGATAAACAATATTGGGTTTGGATTTGTACCCTTTTGTTTACAACCTATTTTTGTGTGATCAATTTTATATGGAGCTTGAATGATTTGTACTATAACATAAAATTAAGAAAGAAACAATACCCTCTTCCTCCTGGTGATTTGGGATGGCCTTTTGTAGGAAATATGTTGGCCTTTATTAAACATTTCAAATGTGGTCATCCTGATTTATTCATCAACAACCTTGTTTCCAAGTCTCTTTCTTTTTCTCCTCTTGCAATAATTATTCTTTACACATATATATTATTTTGAATATAATAAATTTTAATATTACAGGTATGGACGAACCGGTATCTACAAGATGCATTTATTTGGAAGTCCAAGCATCGTTATTTGTGATGCGGAGATGTGTAGACGAGTGCTGACAGACGATGAGACCTTTAAAATCGGTTATCCAAAATCAACGATCGAAGTTGTGAGATGTAAATGTATTTGGAGTTTCTCTCGAGAGGAACACAAGCGTTTTCGACGATTAATCTCGTCTCTTACCATTGGTCATAATACATTAGAAACATACATATCATGTATGGAGGATATTGTGGTTAATTCTCTAGACGGAATTTCTAGTATGAGTGAACCGGTTGAGTTTTTGAAGGAGTTGAAAAATATTTCTTTTAATATCATCATTGATATTTTTTTGGGTTCTTATAATCAACATATTATCACCAAAATAGGAAATTCTTTTAGTGAAATGCATAAGGCTTTGTTCTGTTTGCCCATTAATCTTCCCGGTTTTACTTTTCGTAAAGGAATCATGGTAATTCTTTCTTATTGTCGTATTCAATTTTTGTGATATTATTATTAATATGAATTAGTAAGAAACTCGTGCGTCTGTATTATTTGATAGAATTTTGTTTTGATGTTGAATACGCATAGGCGCGGGAGAAGTTGGAGAATTTAGTTAAACCTATTGTGGAAGAAAGGAGGAAGATGATAAAACATGGTGAAAGGAAAGATCTAATTGATATTCTATTGGAAGCAAAGGATGAAGATGGTTGGAAACCAGATGATGAGGATATTATTGACATATTGATAGGGATTGTACTTGCTGGCCATGACAGTACAGCACTTACTATGATGTGGTCAATGATATATCTTACACAAAATCCACATATTTTGGAAAAGGCCAAGGTAAAATAAATTACTTCTTTTTTTCAAATATGATAAAATAGAGGAACTAAAAATCTAATTTTAAAAAAGTAATAATTTTAGACAAAAGAGAAAAACATAAACTAAGTCTTAAGATATAAAGAAAAATTATTAATATATTATTCATCAAAGAATGTATGTATTTTTTTTTAGGAGGAGCAGGAGGAAATCATGAAGAACAGACTGCCCATGCAGAAACATTTAAGTCTTAAGGATATCAGGAAAATGACTTATCTTTCTCAGGTAGGTTGATATAATCATTAATATCATTTTAATTAAAAAAATAAGTTTTTTTTTTCTTTCAAATTGTTTTTAAAACCTAATCTTAACTAATTAGTGTTGTAATTTCTTACATTTACAGATAATCAATGAAACAATGCGACTTACGACTACCAACTTCGCAATTTTTCGAGCGGCATCGATAGACATTAACATCAATGGTTTGTTCATATTTAATGTTTTTCTTTTTGAAATTAAATAAAAAATTCTCATATTTAATATCAATATTTATATTCTATTTCAATTAAAAAAAATCATCTACTATATAATTTTATATTTTCAGGTTATACTATACCGAAAGGATGGAAAGTGTTAGCTTGGGCAAGAGCTATTCATATGGATCCGACTTATTATCCAAATCCAAAAGAATTTAATCCATCTAGATGGAATGTGAGTTGTATAATAATGAAAAAATTTATATTAAAATTGTAAAAAGGTATTTAAATATTATTGATTTTATTTTAAAATTATATATTGCAGGATCATAATCTTAAAATTGGATGCTTTCTTCCTTTTGGTGCTGGAAGTAGATATTGTCCTGGAGGTGATTTGGCTAAACTTGAAATTTCCATATTTCTACATTATTTCCTTCTCAATTATAAGTAAGCATTCATTTTAATTTTTTTTATTAAATTTTTATTTACATTTTTTAATGGAAATTTTAGCTCTATTTCTTTTACTAAGTAATTTATTTTGTGCAGGCTTGAGATAGTGAATCCTAAATGTCCCATTACTAATTTATCAGCACCCAAACCCATAGACAATTGTCTTGCTAAGGTGATAAAGGTCTCAAGTATTGCATAGTATTGGAGTGGAAAATAAATTTGCAAAGTCTCTTGGTTTGTAAATAAAATGTTGCTTATTAATTACACCTGAGTGGCAGGTTATATTATATTATATTTATGTAATGTAAATAAAATAAATATTAGTATTGTTAATATTCAATAAAATTGTAATAAGGGTTGATTTGATATTGTATAGGATTTATTGAAGGTATAGTTTAAGAAGGAAGTAACAACCCTCCAAAACTCAAACACAAAAGACTTCTACAAATAACTCTATTTACAAAAATTATCATTACTAGACTCCAACATGAACATCACATAATAGAAAAAATTTCCATAAGAACAAGACTCCTCCTCCCCAAAAGAAAAAATCATCACATTTCAACCTAATGACTCATAATGATGATGGTTGGATTTTCCAACCTAGCAGAGTAACAATTAGAGTATTTGCACATTTTTCTTTGAAAAGCTAACCAATGTGAAAAGCTTATTCCACCCAGTGTGAAATATCTTTTATAATATATATTATAGTGTTTAATTATATTGTTTATATTACATTGTTTACGCCGATATTAAAGTAAAAATGTTGTTATTCAGCGTTATTATTGCCGGTGAAAAATAAATATTAGATATCTTAAGGAATATCAAATATTGAATGCAATATATTCTCTATGGCTTTTGCATTCATTTATTTCTGATATAAAACAAAAAAAAAAAGTTTAGATAAATAAAATAAATATTCAGTTATATGATTATTTAAGAACATAAACCTTAAACTCATTATATTTTTTTGCTCTTGTAATGTATCACATAAATCTTTGGCAAAGTAAATACAATCTCACCAACCACATATTAAATAAATCTAAATTTTTCTGCACTTGTAATGTATCACGTTGATACTTTTACTTTGTAAAATCTCATGGCGCTCTAATTAAACATAGAGGGTTTCACAACAACGTTTGAATTTCTTGTGGATTCACTACTATCAAATATGATATATTTAGAATGCTTTTATAATGAGAGTTTCACGACGATCACTAATGGCAGTGTCTTGACTATTGATACTCATTAAATGGATGACAAATATTTGTTTAAGGACGGTGAGGAAACTAAAAAAACACGTTTATATTTTACCTCGGTTATCACTCAAAATCGAGGTAAAATCAGTTTTTTTAATTAAAAATAAATAAATATGTTCCAATCTAAGCCACATACCTCTCGGTTTATGTTAACAACCGAGGGGGAAAACTTTTTTTATATACATTG
The DNA here is from genome assembly GCA_963966055.1 of Lathyrus aphaca. Lineage (NCBI taxonomy): Eukaryota > Viridiplantae > Streptophyta > Magnoliopsida > Fabales > Fabaceae > Lathyrus > Lathyrus aphaca. The sequence goes on from OZ014520.1 coordinate 565,276,235, forward strand.
TTTACACAGAATATTAAAATAAACTACTTAAGCAAATCAAGAGTTTGACAATGGATTATTGAAGAACAACCCAGAGGAGTTATTTGTTCGAAACAAGAGAATTTTTTTTATATTTACATTGTTTTCAGATTTCTGAGAAGTAATATGTTCAAACCAAGAGTAAAAAAAAATTGTACTTGCAATCCATCCATGAGGGATTTCATTATCTTGAGCAAATATTTTCATGGCAAATGCTTTCACATGAAAGAGAACAAGAAAAATGAATTATTGTGTTTAGTAATAAATTTTTCAATGTTGTCATCCGAGGAATGAAATAAATTTTATCAATGTTTTATTTGATTAAAAACATAGGAAGGTTATTACATAAATACAACAATAACATCAACATCGGTATGTGAGATAGATTACAAGGGCAGAAAAATATTATGTTCAAGATTGAAGAATATTGGAGATTTTTTATGTTTTGTAATTCATCCCAAAGAATGATGCGTAAGACTTTGGAGCGACTACATATAAGTTAGATTTAGGATAAAATATGATCAACAAATGTTTTTATAGTAAAATATGATATTTTAATTCCTCAATTATTAAATATAATCGGAGGAATAGATCATTAATTTAAAAGTTAAAAATAAAATAAAAATAAAGACACCACTTTTAAAGAAATAAAAACATAAGTTGTTGATGTTGGGATTCAAAGCGTGTCCTGAAATATTTTTTCCCTTGGTTTTATTTTGTAATCGAGGGAATATGTGGTATTTATTAAAAAATAATATACAACATGGCGCGTCTTGAGTTGTGAACTCTGTTTTTTGTAGGGTGAGGTGAAAGTTTTATCATGAAATATATTATTTGTATTAGTGTCTAGAAGAGAACTTATCAAGAGGTGTCTTCTAAGAGGAAATAACCACCATGGAACTGTCCTAAAGATGCACCTGCAATTGCACAACTATGTGAAGTAGTAAAAGATCTCGAACAACTGAGATTAATGGCTTAAGTACCGAATTTCATCTTATTGATGTATATCTAGATAAATAAAATATGTATTTTGGTAAGAATAACTTAAATGAAAGAGCACTTAAATGTAAACAACTTATTTGTAAAATCACTTAAATTTCAATTAAGGCAAACAGAACCTAGGGTTATGGTTCTTACTCTAACACAATTGCATGATCCATGTCACTTATACTACGATAAGTCTACATAAGTTATAGAAAATAGATAAATATGGGCAATACTTTCTTTCACTAGTGCATTGCCCTATCGACAACGAATAATTCGTCTGCTCTCGCACAACCTGATTATTCGTCGATGATTCATTACTTTTTCTTAGCTATATATTTTTCCCATATTCATCCAAGTGCTTTTGTGTTATTGGACTCAGTTGTTTAAAATTTTGTGATTTGATATCGACATATATCCTTTCAGACTACGGTCGATACCTATGAACCCTTTACTTTTGTAACAAAGTTAGAATGCATGAACTCAAATTATAAAATAAGTGTATCCTAAAATTCTCGTAATCGATTGTGATAGATCATACATGAGGTTATAAGATTATCCTCATAACCCATAGTCCCTAATAAAATTGGTATTCAACATCGAATTCATAACAAACAAATATAATAGTTTAAACAATAGAATATGGATGAGTAAGAAAACCATATTTAAATTGAGTTTTTTTATCCAATCATTCTCCCTTGGAGACTTGAGTACAAAGAAAAAGAAAATAGGAAATACATAGAAACTTGTAAAATAAAATTTGGGTCCTAAAACTCATAACAAGCTATGCGTTTTATAGGTAAAAGATAAAAGTTGCACAAAATCCTTGGTTGAATGCCTATTACATCAGAATAATATCAAATCAAAAAAATCCCAAGAGCCACAATAATTGAGAATCAATATAAATAATGAAAAAAGAGGAATTTTCCTCGCCCTCCTGCTACGGGTTGTCATAGCAGGCCTTTGGCAAAAGAACTAGGAGGACTTTGATTGGTCACCAATTCTACTAGGATTTTGTCACTTATTCAACATGATTTCGCAAGATCGGTAACACTTTGTTTAGTCTTTATGTTATTTTTCAAGTTAATTTTATATTTCGTAATTTCATTCTAGCATTTTATGATTTAAAATCTTTTTTTATCAATTCAATTGCATTTTATGCATTTGTTTGGTAGGGTTAATGGTTTCAGGTCTAAGCAGAAAAGCCAAAGGATTCAGAGCAAAGAAAATGGAAGTTTCAGGACTTTTTGAAGAAGTACTTGAAGAGAACAAAGGCCCTAACACGGTCACCCGTGCCCCATGACATGGGTCGGGTCAAGGAAGGGCATAAAAGGTGCATGTTTGTAGAGAAGCAGGGGGATGACGCGGGTGTATGTGTCAGCTGACACGGCCCGTATCAGCAAGTCTGGCACTGGGACTTAATTATCACTGGAGGCAAGGAGCCAACATGGGTGCTCATGTTACCTGACACGACCCGTGTTAGCCAGGACACTACATCTTTTGATTTTTCTTGATTTTACACTTATGAGGATGCATAGGATATTTTTTGGATTTCATAGTGTTGTTATGTGATATGTGACTACTTATATTAGTTTTTGGCAATGAGAAAAAGATCTTTTTGGCTATTGAAGAATTACACGAGAAATATTGGTGCAATCAAGGAATGTCTAGTTTTTCTATTGTATTTTCTTTCAATATTATGAGCATCTAAACCCCCAATGCTAGGGGGTTTCCATAATTGCTATTATAATGACCCTTCCTTTATTCAATAATTTCACTGCTTTCTCATAATCAATTTTGTTGTGCAAAGTGCTTAATGCTTTTTCTATCGGACAAATAGAATTTGATTTACGCTTAAGGTTTAGGTCGGACAAACCAACTTAACACTTTTTGTTCAACAATATTACTATAGATATTTCCTAGGAATAAGAATACCCTGTAGTAACCGTGATATTCTTGATAACATAAAATGTTTGATATTCTTCCTAAACCGCTAAGGAATTAAGGTTTTGGGTTAATATCAAAGGTTTTCCCTACTAAGAAATTAGCGAGAAATACTCTTAAGAATCGATAAAAAGTTTGTTTTAAGTCATGTTTCGTTGAATAAGGGTTTAAGTTGTTGCAAGACAATTCATACATTGTCCCCTAGCATGCTTCTTATACCTGTCATAAACTCAATTTTATCATTTAGCTTATTTTCTTATTGTTAATTATAATTTTAAAAACAAATTCAAAACCCCAAGGACTTTTGGTTTAATTGAATCATTATCAGAACTTATATTTCCCACACAGTCCTCGAGATCGATACTTGGGATAAAACCCCTATTATAACTATAATTGGCAAAAATAGTACACTAGTTATTTTTCCGATCAAGTTTTTGGCGTCGTTGTCGGGGACTTCCAAAATATAAGTTTTAATTTTTATTCAATTGAAAGTAAGCCAGATAACAGTCACGATTTAATGCACATGGTAACACACCTAGGGAGTCACACATAAAGCACATCTGAAATTAAATTTATAAAACAAATCACGTGACTTCCATCCTCTCATTTTAATGTGTTGTCATCTTCTAAACCATTAGATCTGAAACGTGGATGGTGGAGATTATGTCTTCTTCAATGAAACCTCAGGCCACTTGAAAATGCACTAGACACCGGAGCCTTAGCTCCGGTCGTCTTCTCCGGCAACACCAAACCAAAAATTCTCCAGAAATCAAAACAATCACCACAGTTCTACTCTAAATTCAATGTTGATCTCAAATATGCAATCCAAATTACAAGATCATGCAAGAATAGATCAAAGCGAAGCAAAACATAATGAACTAAAAACTTTCAGATCTAAAATTCATCCACGGTACACGTTCAAATCACACCAAAATTAGATTAGAATGTTCAGCACATCAAGAGGAACACAATTCACACCTCAAAATGAAGAAACAAGAGAGTGAAATTTGACTCACCTGAAAATTGGAGCAACAAAAATACTCCTACAAAATCCAGTAGGAAGGTGCAGATCTACTCCTTGTGATCTCTAATTGCAAAATAAATGCAATTAAAGCCTTGAATCGAGCTAAATCTAAGAGTTTGAAGTTGAACCTCTCAAAAATGAATCTGATGAAATCTTCAATATGAACTTCAATTAATGGTGGATTCTTGTTCAGATGGGGACAAGAGATAAATCGCTTGTGTACGGTATATTGGGGACCATAGCCTATATATAGTGTGATGGTCAATTAGGGTTCTCATTATTCTCAAATGTGTCATCCCGACATCCACTCATATTTGAGGTCATATCAAATTATTTAATTAATTAATTAGCCTATATATAGTGTGATGGTCAATTAGGGTTCTCATTATTCTCAAAGGTGTCATCCTGACATCCACTTATATTTGAACTCATATCAAATTATTTAATTAATTAATTAAATAATTCCTAAATAAAATCTGAAATTTGTATGTATATGTTTGATAAAATCTAGTTGTTGACAATGAGTTTTTCATTGATAGCTCGAGTCACTTAATTTAATTCTACCAACAACAACACAAATAGTTTTACTCCAATAGCAGTTTTCATTTAATCACTGGTGTAAGTTTCGTGTCGGTGTTTTCACGGTTAAGTTTGTTTTGATTTTCGCAGGCCTTCAATCTTCTTCTTCCCATTCAATTTTATGCTACCTTAAATTTCAATGGTTCTTGTCTCTAAAAAGTTTTGAAATTGAATGGGAAATTTTTTTGAAATTGAAACAAAACCGAATGACATGGCAATGGCGATTGGTTAGAGTTACAGCAGAAAAATTCATTTTTTAAACCATAACAATACAATAGATGGCATCCTTAATCATCCTTTTTCAAACTACAATCAAAGTTATAAAACATTGACTTTCCTCTAGTCTTTGAATTAATTAGGACAGACTCTTAAAATATTTGAGGAATCACAATTGTGACGATGCTTGATATAATCGAAACGCAATGGGTGTTCAATTTGGAATGCTCTTGATTCGGTGATCTGAGAAGGAATACTTGTAAGGTTAGCACTCAAATACTTTAGTTAGTATATGACAAAAAATTGTGAATTGAAATTTTGATTGAAACTTGTTACTTCAATTTGGTGCATTCTCTCAATATATAGAGGAGAATTAACGAACTTGCTATTGATTATGAGTGAATTGTCGAGAGTCATTGGATGTATTTGCAGTTGAAATCTTCTGCATTTAACATAATAATATTCTTGTATGTTGTGAAAATTCTGAAACGAGTTTGGATCTTTAACAATGGTCAATCAGGATGGATATGAGACCGGCCGAGAACAAATACAAAATAATATTAAAATTGTCTAAAATAAGAAAAATAAATAATAAATAACGAGTACATAATAATTTAGTTTGAATAAGAAAGAAAGAAAATAAAATAAAAATAATTTATATATATATATATATATATATATATATATATATATATATATATATATCATGTACGCATTACTCAATATTTTTATTTTTTAAATATTTTTTATAGTATATTAATATGATTTTGTAATGTATTTAAGTATTTATCAATTTCTCAGTGTACTTTAAGTATAAAAATAATATTATTAAAATTTACATTTATTATTAAGAATATTAAAAATCATGTTTTATTTTTAAATATTAAAAAGAGTCCTATTTTATTTATTACCAAAAGTGGTAGGATACTATTTAGTATAAATAATGTGAGTCACAACGAGATCCTTTAGTAATCATTAGATTAAAATTAAATTAAATGTTAAAAAAGTGTAAATATGATAGAAGAGAGATCAAATTACAATAAATGAATTTTTTTTAAATAACCTAGTTTATTAAAATAATTTCTGAAATAACTAGTGTTCAAATTAATTATCAAACTGACGTAGTTTTTTACTTTATACGTCATTTGGAATCGCATATAAGTAAAAATTTGATTTTTTTTTCTTAGGATGGACTCATGTGCCAATCTATTTGGCTAATGGGTTGTTGTTATTTTTTTTCCTCATTTCAACCCATGCGCCAATCCATTTGGCTAATGGTTTTTTTTTCTTTTACACTTATTTGCCCTTGAAATGACGTATATGTTTAAAGTGATAAATTTGCCTATAAATATCATGCACTTCCTCTCATTTGTTATTCACTTCATTCTTGCGCTTCCTCTCATTTGTTATTCATTTCTTTCTGTTCCTCCTCATAAATCTTTAACAAAGAGATCTACATCTCAAAATGTCTGCTCCTGTAAATCATCGTCCATCATCATCATCATCATCATCATCATCTTCATCAACATCAGAAGAACCGTTTCCCGAATTTCCACTTATGAAGAAAAATATTTTGGTGTTTTTCTCATCAACAAAGCCTCCGCTGAATATGCTGCTCTGGAACATGCAGACTTTGGAACATTTGCATAGGGAATTGAACCGCTGGTTAGAAGGAGAAATTGGGCATAAAGAAAAGATCAGGAAAATTGAGAAGCGGGTTGTGGAGTCAGGCATGATGAAGTGGAGAAAATGGTAAATAATGTGGGTGTCCTTACGATGATGTTAGGTCCATATGATGTTGTCTTGATGGTTGTAATAGCCTAGATAAGTTGAAGGTTTTAGTTATTTTATTTATGTATGTTCTTGTTATTTTCTGATTCTTGAGAATGGTTGAGACATCAGGTATGTTGAGATGTTGTATTTGTGTGTCATGTTGTTGGGTTGTTTAAGTTTAACTCAGTTGTAAGAATTTAATGATATGAATGAAATGAACGGTGCTTCTGTTATAAAGAGATACAATTACATTGATTTAAATTATGTCGTTGTGCTTGGTCCAACATTGAGACATTTCTTACGATTGTGCCCGGGTTGACGACATGAAATACATAGTCTCACAATTTTGTTCTCCATATCCATTTCCGTTCGAATACGCGTGTTGTTAGGACGACCCTTTTTCTTTCTTCGCATATTTTCATTGTGCCAAACTATTTCCCCATTATATGTAGGCCAATAGTACTCATTTTCAACCACCGGAAAGCTTTTATTGTAAACATTGCAAATAGTTTTCACTTGGTAAACACTGGACAATAAGTTTGATGGGTCTAGCCGAGCCTTTGAACATGCCTCTATTACGTGGGAGTAAGGCATACAAAAGGCTTAAAATTTTCCGCAGTCGCACCAATTTTTATCTAGTTCTACCCGATAGGATCCCCTTTGTCTCCCTTCGTGGTGATCCATTATCTCATCAACATTGAAATGCCCTTTATTACGGTTAAACATTGTGACCACATGTGTGTTGGATTTGGCAGCCTCATCCTTAATAAACCCCATTGAACTATCACTGAACATCTGACCATATTGTAAGACAGAACTCCATTTTGAACGTCTGACGTCAAAAAGTATCCCGAGCCTAAAATAGGTTGCCTTCACCAAAGCAGTTATCGGAAGGTTACAAATGCCTTTGAAAACTGAGTTCATTGGTTCCACCAGATTTGTGGTCATGTGACCTCATCGTTTTCCTTTATCGTATGTCGTGGTCCACTTATCCAATGGAATTTGGTTGATCCGTCTGAATGCATCTGCATTTTTCAATATGATTTCTTCACAATAGTGTTTGAATGACAGTTAGGTTAATGCATACTCTGCATTCACGACCTTCTTCCGCAACGCCTTGTCTTTGGTCTCCCTCATGATATTTTTAGCGATGTGTCTAATGCAATAGACATGTGTCGAAGGAGGATCCTGCCAGCCGTTATCAACATTCTTCCATGCACTCTTAATTGATGCATGTCTGTCCGAAATCAAATATAAGTTAGGCTGGGGAGCAATATGCAGTCCGAGATTTTTTTAGAAAAAATCCATCCCTCAGCAGTCTACCCCTCGACTAGAGCGAAAGCAATTTGGGAATATGTTGCTATTTTCGTCCTGGGCCACTACCATCAGTAGAGTTCCTTTGTATTCCCTGTATAGCCATGTTCCATCAATTTGGATTATAGGCTTGCAGAAGGTAAAACCTTTTATACATGGGTCAAATGCCCAAAAGAGTCGGTGGAATATGCCATTTCCACTAACACAATTACTTTTTGGGGTATACGCCGACAAGGTCAAAAGAATGACAATAGTCTCTGGAGCGTAGTGCTTAAGTGCCAACAAATACTTTGTGAGTTCTTTGTACGAGTCCGCCAAATTTCCAAATATGGCGGCTACAACCTTTGTTCTAGCTATCCATGATTTCCTGTACGACAGAGTATACTTGTGTTTATGAACTATGTGCACGATTATCGTGTTGACCTTTACCGACAGGTCGTCGACAATGATTGATAAAATATCATTGCATATTAGCTGAGAACTTAGTTGTCTATGATCTTGCATTGGATTGGTGATTATATAAGTATGCTCTGGACCCATAGACACAACCTTCCAAGAGTCACTTCTCTTTCTGTATGATGTTGTCAATCGAAACGGACATGCCACGTTACGACAATATATCTTATATAGAGTACGGTTCGTTTGATCAACCTTATAATCAGTTGATAAATCCATGTGATAATGTTTTATCGCTCGGACGCATTCTTCTTTTGTTCGAAAATGGTCGCCCTCCTTTAATGCTCCTTGTTTTTGAAGATATGGATCGTAAATTATATTTGAAGATGGGTCATCACCTCCCAAGTTCAGCCTTGTCATATGTTGAGGAGGACAATATACCTGACTGACCATGACCTCATCTTCATTGATCATTTCATCAACAATTTCCTCCTCTTCTTCTTCGTCGTCATCGACAACATCGACTTCAGCTAAATTATTGTCAGAATCGAAAAACACATGTGAAGGATCAACAATTTGAGACATCTGATGTTGGTGTAGCGTAACATAAAACTCAATATCATTGAAACCAGAATACACATGGCTGAGAAACATAGTACAAACACATTCGTCATCACATACAATTAATTGGAAAAACATGACCTGGGTATCTTCATAAAAGACTGGATTTTTGTAAATGATGTGATCTACTGGACTACGCTGTATTTTCTTTTCCAACCTCTGTTTTAGATGAGAAAAATTTGACCTTCGGGTAATTAAGAACCGAGTAAACTCAGTATTATGAAAGTTGAACCCATATAGGTTACAATCGAATATCTCGCCATTTATATATGAATTGATCATATATAGCGGTGATTGAGCCATATCCCAAATACGTTCTCAATGTAATGTGTTTAATATTGAATGATTTTGATAAGTGATATTTGAAACATTGAAACATATAACAACCTATAAATAGAATTCATATGCAAGATTGGAACACATTCAATTATTTTTCTACTATTTTAGCTCATTTGTATAGTGCCCTTTGTAAAAATGTAGCAAAGGATACTTGTACATTTTATGGTTGTGTTTTTTTATTACAAGCATGGGGGTGGTCAAGACTGTCGATGCTTGCCCCACGCAACATGAATCCATGCCCGTTCCCCTACCCCAACTAGTAAGTGTGTTATTATAATTCTATTTGCGACATTAAATTTTAAATATTCTACGATTAATGTAACTAATTGATTTTCAATCTTTTTTGTTTAGCTGGTCCGATCTTGGGATGGATTACAGCAGGCATCCTAGAAGTTCTATAATTGTTTATCGTAATTTGTTAGACCACATTGGTGTCGACCAAGTATTGTGAACTAAACTACTATAACTTTGCTTTATACATTAACATCCTTCCCCTCTACTCAAGAAATTCTTTTTTATTGCGGTTTATCGGGCGGACATATCTAGGCCTAGACCATGAACCTAACCTAGAGGATGTTGAAATATGGACAACAAAAATATCAATCATTTGGTTCACTACAATTGAAATGCACCAGACTGATCGGGTGAAAATGCAGTTTGGAATGCAACAAGATATTTCAGGGCCTCCGACGTGTTTGGGAGAATGGCATCTAAGAAGAGTAGATGCCCAGTGGAGTTTGAATGATTGGAAAGACTTTGCTAGGGAGTTGCGTCAACAATGGAGAGATCGCCACCTACACGTCTTAAACGACCCAGTCGTGCAAAATGTTAGACCAACTAGAGAATATTTGATTAGGTTTAGGTCAGTTACAACGCAACAATGAGTGTTTGATAACCCATCTTTGCTTGACCCGCGCTTGGAAGCCGCGGGATACGCCCAACCACCAACCCCACGCCATGATTTACCCACTCAATTCCAACCATCAACATTAAACATTCATCAACCATTCATCCAAACCCGCAACCAATTCTTGCCACACACACAATCACAATAACACGGGCCTAACCCACCTCAATATATCCTCGATAACTCCTTCCACTCAACCTCAGTCCACCATAGCCCTCCATCATTGTATCGTTCTCAAAACGAGGCAATATCCTCATTCGGTCGAGCGTATCGTTCTCACCCAACCCAACCACTACGACCCAGCTATGAAAACATGGACACTCAACTAAGTTACGGCAACCTTTGGTAGCAACCCACCAGGTTTTTGGGACAAATGATTGCAAACATATGAGATCGTCGGACCAACAACAACATTCTCCACCAAACATGCAAAGACCTGAGACACCACAACAACCTCGTAATAGAGTTCAAAGGCAGGGTAATCCACGTGCATGTGGAACTAGGGGACGTCTAGATCGGGCGGGAAATTAATCATTTGTAATAGTCACTTTTAAATAATATCATCTTTATTTATTTTCTTCTATTTCTTTATTTATTGGTTTTCTATTATATTTTTCTTTATTGATTTTCTTAATTTTATTTATTCAATTATCAATAATATGTAAAATAAAAAAATAAACGCATGCACCATACCAAATGGCGCATGAGTACATACAAAATAAAAATAAAAATAAAAAAGAAAATTAAAACATACTTAGCCACATGAATTGGTGAATGAGTTTGTTTAAAACAAATTAAAACAAATTCGCCACATGAAATGGCGACGACAACGTGTAAATGAAATAAGAAATTAAAAAACATCCTTTAACCAATCCAAATGGTGTATGGGTGTATGTTAATTTTTTTTAAGCACAAAACTACATCACTTTCGTATTTTCACTCAAACCTACGTTATTTCAGTTATTTATTTAATAAACTAGGTTATTTTAAAAAAAAAAATCACGATAAATTACTTCAATAATACTCTTTTTTTAACCCTTAATTTTATTTTAGTTTAACTAACCTAATTCTTATTAAAAATAGTGTCCTCCCACTTTTGGTAATAAATAAAAGTATAATTCTTTTTAATATTTCTTAAGAAAACATCATGAGTTTAATAATAAAATGCTTAAATAATTTGGTCTCTTTATTTTATATTATTATATTCATATTATTATATTAATATTAATATTAATATTATTATTATTTTCATTATTATTATTAGTATTAGTATTTATTTATTATTATTGGGGTGTGTTTTCATATAATTTTTAAAAGAGAATGATCAAATATTAGTTTTCATTACAATACCGCCTTTCAATACTATACAGAAATAGAAATAATGCATCCTCTTAATTTAAGTTAGAACTATTTTTGTTTTAAATTAAAAATAGTTGAATATTGAATATTATCTTCTTTTTTATAAAAAATATTTTCTCTATAACGATTTATAAGTAAATTTGACTCTTTTGATATACTTGAAAGTAACGATTTATAAGTAAATTTGACTCTTTTGATATATTTGAAAATTAATGTATTCAACTCATATATAAATTAGAATATTTATATTATAATATAAAATTAGAAATTTTTGTTTTAAAATATAAACTCAGTCTTATTAATTTAATGAAATTGGGACTAAAACTGAAGCGGTTAATATCAAAAACAGAAATAAATGATGAGCGAGAGAAATAGTATTTTAAAAATAATTAATTAGGACATATATAATATTTAATATTTAAGAAAGAAATAATTGTATTGATTAAAAATAATAGTATAATGTAGATATATATCATTGGATTAAAAAACATAAAAATACTTATATATAAAAAAAAACATAAAAGGACAATATCACGAATTTAAAAGAAATTTTTTAAATTCTATTTCTTTTTATATTTGATATATTATATATCTAGGTCTACGAGGTTTACTAACATAGATCCATTTTTATGAAGTCTTAACTAAAAACTCATTAAATGTACTTTAAGGTGTATGTAACTAAAGCAGCCACTTGTTTTTATGAATGAATAATTTAGCAAACTTTAACTAAAAAAGATTAAATGCACCATATATATATATATATATATATATATATATATATATATATATATATATATATATATATATATATATATATATATATATATATATATATATATATATATATATATATATATATATATATATATATATATATATATATATATATATATATATATATATATTTTTTTTTTTTTTTTTTTTTTTTTGCCGGTAAAAAAATTAAAGTCAAAATCATAAAAGGTGCATTTGGGATTTGTAATTTCCCCAATCATGTTTCATATCCAAATCTAGACTTTAATCTTTCAAATAATGTCTATCACATTCCGAAAAATGATCTCATTCCGAATCAACCAGATATTCAAATCACCGTCAACCAAACGATACCTTCCTTGCATTTCGTCATTGTTATTCATGACGTAGATGCATTTTGGTTGGTAATATCTTTTAGTTTTTTGGCGAATTTTGTCACTCGGCCCTCTTCTTTTGTAAACAGGGGGAGTATCCTTTGTAGTCGTTTCTAATATTATCACTTGTTTAAAAATAAAAAATTAAAGTATTTTAACCATAATAAAATTATTAAAGAAAAGATGTAATATTGAAAAATCAATTTATTTAGTATCTACATGTCAAGCTAATTAAAGAGTAAATAATTATATCTTGAAGTTAATTTGTTCATATTATTAAATAACAATATTAATCTATTTTTGGCGTATAATCTTTGATATTTTTGTTAGTGATTGGTTGAATATTATCATTTGTAAAAATAGCTAATCTTTTAACTTTATTATTATTATTATTATTATTATTATTATTGTTATTATTATTATTGTTTAGTCTCTCATCATTAATTTTACCCATCATGATCAAGAAGAAATAACTTCTCTTCAAAATGTGAATTATTTTGATTTTTTTAAATTGATTATTATAAATTTAGTAAAAGTATATTATAAAATTAATTTCCAAAAAACAAAACTTATCTTAAGAAATAAATTTTTTTAAAATGATTATTATAAATTTAGTAAAAGTATATTATAAAATTAATTTCCAAAAAACAAAACTTATCTTAAGAAATAAATTTTTTTAAAATTTTAAAATGGAAAAATATGAATAAATTCAAAGTTAAACAAATAAACATAAACCTTTAAATTAAAAAAAAAAAAAAAAAAAAAAAAAAAAAAAAAGATACACCTCATTTGAACTAATTAAAAAAGATTAAAGAAACACTGCCCCAAGTGTTAGAGTTTAATTTACTTTTAATACCAAATCTTATTCTTTTATTGTTTTTTTAATCAAATGTCTATGATGATTAAATTAAAAACAAATTTGATATTTTAACCAATACATTTTATTTCCTTTTTAGTATTATAATTGATCAAATCTTATTCTTTTATTTTATTTCTTAATCAAATATCTATGATGATTAAATTAAATACAAATTTGATATTTTAATCAATACAATTTATTTCCTTTTTAGTATTATAATTTATTTTTTAATGGAATAGCTTTTGAAAACACTCTATCTCATTATATTTCACTGTCGATATTATAAGTTACAATTTAAATTACAATTTTACTTATTTGATAATATGGATACACAATATTGCTTTTGGATTTCTTCCACCTTGTTTAGTTTGTTTGCAAGCTATTTTATTGTAAAGAATTTTGTGTGGAAATTGAATGATTGGTACTATCATCTCAAGCAAAGAAACAAACAGTTCCCTCTTCCTCCTGGTGATTTGGGATGGCCATTTATTGGCAATATGTTAACCTTTGTTAAACACTTCTCATCTGGTCATCCTAATTCATTCATCAACAACATTGTTTCCAAGTAATCTTTTTCTCCTATTTCATTGATTTTTCACATGCATCATTATTAAACAATAAATCAGAAGGTGTTGATATTGATACTGTTATTGCAGAAGCCTTTACGCGACTGTGATCGTTGCTTAAAACCCTTATTATCATTATTTTGTTTATATTACAGGTATGGACGAACCGGTATCTACAAGACTCATTTGTTTGGAAGTCCAAGCATCATCGTATGCGAAGCAGATATGATTTTGAAAGTGCTAACAGATGATGAGACTTATAAGTTTAGTTATCCAAAATCGACAATAGAATTGCTTAAATATAAACCCTATTGGAGTTTCTCTAGAAAAGAACACATGCTCTTTCGACGCATAATCTCGTCTCTTACGATGAACAACAATTCATTAGAAACTTACCTATCAAGTATTGAGGACATCATGGTGAAATCCTTGGAGGATATTTCTAGCATGAATCGTCCTATTGAGTTGTTGAAAGAGATGAAGAATGTTTCGTTTAAGGTTATTGTTGGTCTTTTCATGGGTTCTTGTGATGAACGATTCATGACGAGAATAGGGAATTCTTTTACTCATATGCACTCAGCTTTGTTTTGTATGCCAATTAATCTTCCAGGGTTTGCTTTCCGTAGAGGACTTATCGTAAGTATCTGCAATATCTTCTTATAATAATGATATAGAAGATTATTTTGGTGCTGATTAAACATTTATATCCATGGTATAATAGGCACGTGAGAAGCTGGCCAAATTAGTAAAACCAATTGTGAAAGAAAGGAGGTTGATGATAAGAAATGGTGACAAAAAAAATTTACTTGATATTCTCTTACAAGTAAATGAAGATGGTTGGAAACCAGATGATGATGATATTATTCAAATGTTGATTGCAATGGTGCTTGCTGGTCATGAAACCACTGCACATGGTTTGATGTGGGCAATCATATATCTTACACAAAATCCACATATCATGCAAAAGGCTAAGGTAAATTAATTAAGTTGATAACTTTTGTGTTTTTTTTTTAATAGCAAAAGAAAATTTTTATTATGTTGTAGGAGGAGCAAGAGGAAATCATGAAGGCAAGAGAAGGCACAAAGAAGAAATTAAGTTTTGAAGAGATTAAGAAAATGGTTTATCTCTCTCAAGTATGTATGACATGCATGCATACTCTATGCTACAAATTATAGAATTTTTATAGGACATGAAGAGATTTGGTATTGTTGAATTGTTCTAACATTTTATACGCAGGTAATCGATGAAACGCTACGTCATATCAGTCTTACATTTGCACTTTTTCGAGAGACAACTCGCGACGTTAAAATGGATGGTTTGATAAAATTCATTCAACCCTATTTTTATTTTGTTATTGTCATTTTTTGTAATTAAAAAGAGATTAAAAATGTTCATCTATACTCCATATTTTTAGGTTATGTAATACCAAAAGGATGGAAAGTGGTTCCTTGGTTAAAAGCTATGCATAAGGATCCTAAATATTATTCAAATCCAGATGAATTTAATCCATCAAGATGGAATGTGAGTTATAGGACTATTTTTCTTTTATATTTAAACCTTTAAAATATTTATGATTTTTATTTTTATTTTTATTTATATTTTTGTATTATATGTGCAGGATCACAATACCAAAAATGGAACTTTCATTCCTTTTGGAGTTGGAAGTAGGCACTGCCCTGGGAATAGCTTAGCCAAAATTGAAATTTATGTATTTCTACATTATTTCATTCTCAATTACAAGTAACTAACACTTATTTCTACTTTTATTTTAACTTTATAATTACAATGGAATATTTTTATCACTAATTAAATTTATATGTGATTTATATAGGTTGGAACGTGTAAATCCAGATTGTCCTATTACTTGCTTACCAGCTCCTATGCCTATTGACAATTGTCTTGCTAAGGTGATAAAGGTATCAAGTTCATAGTTATTGGAGTTGAAGTTAAAGTTTCAAAGTTTCTTTTATTGGAAATTAGTTTTGTTTGGTATTGTTTAAGAGATTTTGAAAGATTTTCTTACTTTTTGCATAGAGGGAATGTATAAGACTTGATAAAATTTTGATGTCATATAGTTTTGATGGTGTATTATATGAAACATTTTAAAACTTTATTAATTCAGTTCAAGCGAAGAGAAGTATAATCTCTCAATTGATTACTAAAGAAAATGCAAATATCTTTTTGGTGCACTAAAATTCAATATATGATGGTTTCGTTGGCTAATAGTTTTTGGAAGAAAGAAGTCATTGATTTCTCTTTCTCGGATTCGATTAGACTTTTTGGAGGTTTATTGATTTTGTGGAAGATGGGTAAAGTGAATGTTATTTGTAGTTTCAGAGGCGAAGGTTTCTTAGGTATTAAAGTGTGTTGGAACAATGCTTTGTATTATGTCGTTAACATTTACTATCCTTGCTCAATAGAGCAAAAAAGATTGTTGTGGTCGAATTTGATTGAGTTAAAGGTGTCTAAAACGGATGGGAAGTGGATCTTCGGAGGTGATTTCAATGCGGTGATAAATAGTGAGGAGATGAAAGGGAGGTCTGTTTTGAGTAGAATGTCGGAATGTGATGAATTTGCGGAGTTTATATCCAAGACTAATTTGGTGGATCTTCCTTGCAAAGACAAGAAGTTTAGTTGGTATGGCGGAGATGGTAAAGCGAAGAGTAGGATTGATTGTTTCCTTGTGGATGATAGTGTTGTGGAGAGATGGGGAATAGTTGGACAACTTATTGGCTTGAGAGATATTTCAGATCATTGCCTGATTTTGCTTTTGGTGGATAAAGATGATTGGGGTCCAAAACCTTTCAAAGTTAACAATGAGTGGTTTTCTCATATGAGTTTTATTTATTTTGTTGAAAATGAATGGAAAGCTTTAGTTGTTGAAGGTAGAGGTGACTTTATTCTTAAGGAGAAATTGTGTCTCCTTAAAGAGAGGCTCAAATGGTGGAACATTAACATATTTGACAAGATAGACTTGGATATGGAGGAAGGTGTTGTGGAGATGAACGAAGGTGATAATTTGGAGGATGTTTTAAGAGAGGTGGAGGAGAGTAGTCTTTTAGAGAACAAAAGGATGCCTAGTCGTAAATTTTGGTTGAATCTTAAGATTAAGGAGAATATGTTCATTCCAAAATCGAGAATTAAGTGGCTTAATGAGGGAGATTCTAATAGTAGATTTTTTCATCGGCTTATGAAAGAAAGGAGGAGATGTAATTTCATTGGTTCTTTAAATACAGAAAGTGGGATGGTCAATTCGGTTAAGGAAGTCAATGAGGAAGTGCGGAAGCATTTCGCTTCTAAATTTTTTGAAACGGATTTTGATAGGCAGGTTCTTGAGGGGGCTTCAATTTAAGGTTCTTAATCCTTCGGAGAAGCTTTTCCTAGAAGCTTCTTTCTCGAAGGAGGAGATCAAATAGGCGATTTGGGGTTGTGGGGGATCGAAAAGCCCGAGTCTGGATGGTTACACCTTTCTCTTTATCAAAAGGTATTGGCACTTCTTGAAAGAATATTTTATTAAATGTTTCAAATACTTTCATTCCAGTGCTAGATTGTCGAAGGCTATTTCTTCTTCTTTTTTTTTACAGTGGTTTTGAAATCTTCTAATTTTTTGGGCTTGGACGATTATAGGTCGATTTGCCTTGTTGGATGTATTTATAAAGTTTTATCTAAGCTTTTAGCAGTTACATTAAAGTTGGTTTTACATTCAATTATTTCTAAAAGTCAAAGCGCCTTCATTCCGGGTAGACAATTGCTTGACAAAGTTTTAGTGGCTAATGAGTTGGTGGATTATGTTATCAAGGAAAGTAAGGAGTGCTTACTTTTTAAGGTGGATTTTTAAAAGGATTATGATAAAGTTTCACGGGGTTTCCTTAAGTTCATGTTAAGGAAGATGGGTTTCAGAGAAGTTTGGATGAAATGGATGGAATCTTTGATTTTCTCGAATTATATGTCGGTTTTTGTTAATGGTAGTCCTACGAAGGAATTTGTGGTGGAAAGAGGATTGAGACAAGGGGATCCTCTCTCTCAATTTCTTTTCGTTCTAGTGGTGAAAGGTTTGAGGGGGATGGTGAGTAAGTCCGTTTTAAATGGTAATTTTGCGGGGTTTAATATTAACAGTAATTGTTTTGTGCATATTCTTTAATTTTAAGATGATACTCTATTGACCGAAAATGGGATTTGGAAGCATGTTTGGGATATCAAGGTCGTGTTTAGGGGTTTCGTACTTTTTTCGGGGTTGGGAATTAATTTCCACAAGAGTAACCTTATTGGGATTAATGTCAATTCCAATTTTATAAATGTTGCCTCTTGGTTCTTATCGTGTCGGAAGAAAGATAATAAATTCTCTTTTCTTGGAATTCATATTGGTCCATATTCTAATAGATCCTCTGTGTGGTTAGGGTTGATTGGGAAATTGAAGAAGCATTTATCGGGTTGGAAACATCATTCTCTTAGCTTCGGGGGAAGGTTGACTCTCTTGAAGTCAGTTTTGTCTAGCTTATCCATTTGTATGCTTTCTTTTTATAAAGCTCTGGTTAAGGTTATTAAAGAGATTACCTTGATTCAAAGTTGTTTCCTTTGGGTGGTTCAGAGGATAAGAGGAGAATTTATTGGGTTAGTTGGAAAGATGTGTGTCTCCCGGTGGAAAAAGGGGGCTTGGTTTACAGAAGATTGATGATTTCAATATTGCTCTTCTTAACAAGTGGAGGTGGAGGATTTTGGCGGAGAATAAAGCGCTTTGACTTGAGGTTTTGAAGGCTTGGTTTACGAAGGATTGATGAAGTGAAAAGGTGTGAAGGACTTATTGGATAGTTTGGTGGCAATGAATAATAATGGGTAGGTAGTTGATGTGTTCAATCATCTAGAATCATGCTAACTAGAGGTTCTCGTGCAGACTCAAAATGAGGATTTGCACTAAACGGGAGACCTAAATACTTGAAAGGAAGTGAATATTACTTAGAATTGAGAAAATCAACAGCTAAGTCCAAAAGGTTGGGATCCACATTAATACATATGAGACTGTTCTTCGCAAAATTAAGCTTGAGACCTTAAGTTAGCCAAGAAAATCCAAAGAATACCTTTTATCAACCAAATGTTATCTACTAAAGCATTCGCCAAGATAATTAAATCATTCACATATTAAATATGGGATACATGGGATATACTAAAATCCAATGAGCCGACTCTAAACTCAATGAAAAGATATTTATCCATTGCCTCGGTAAATAATCCATTAAGTTCTTTAGTCACAAGCAGAAAAATTGAAAGGTGCCAAGAGAGCGACCTTGCTTCAACTATCTTTAGAGACTAACATCTCGTGTCTAACAACCATTAACCAAGATCACAAGATTTTTAGAGAATATTAGATATCAGATCTAGAAACTACACTTGACATTAAAATCAAACCTCATGAACATATAATTCAGAAAGCTTCAACTGAATCATACGCTTTTTTAATATTAACCTTAAAATTGAAACAAATTTTTTTAATTTTTTATTCCAAGTATACTATCTCATTAGTGTCACAACTCCATCGACCAACTATCTACTTTTATGTAGGTCGAATGATTTAGAGAGATGAAATTGTACATTACCTCTGAAAACCTAGAGACATGAACTTTGGCAATATAGAGACCTTTTATACAGAGAACCTTTAAATGCAAGTTGTTGTAGAAAATGAACAAGGTTCTATAATAGTTCTAAAAATATTGCTTATCAAAAAAAAAAAAAAAAGCTAAAACTATTGCAAGATAATAATAAATAAATAGTGAGAATAGCAAGTTAAGAGTCATCGTTCCAAGGTCAACTCAGCTAAAGCCACCATTGATTATTATTGGAAAAAATCCTCAAAAATCCCTTATTTAAAAGTGCAAAAGATTCTGTATGATGACTAAAAATAGTACTATTTTTCTTTTGAAAAAAAAAACACTGACGTGTATTAAAATTAAAAAAAAAAAACTATTAGTGAATCAAGAATTATTATTAATAGTTTTACTTTTAGAATAGTTTAAAAAAACTCTAAAATAGAATTTAATATTACTCAAACTCAGAAATTTTATAGAATTAAAGTCATGCTTGTTAGATATTATTATTATTATTATTATTATTATTATTATTATTATTATATCTTTGGGAATAGTAGTAGTTTGATACTTTTTTTAACCAATAGTATTTATTTTCGTGTAATCTATATTCTCTAGTGTTGTTCATTCTATTGAAATCTTAAATCAAATGATCTTGTTTATTTTATGTTTTTATGTATTTATTGTTGTTAGCATGTTATCAGAGTATTCGAAAACTACTGGTTCATATATTTTCGAATTAGTTGAACGGTAATTGATTTTTTTATAAGTAAAGAATATCATTAATGCGAGAATAAAAGGTTCTCAAACCACTTACAAAAACCAAGACAAAACTCTGAAAAGAAGATTACACTCCAATTAAGCCCTATGACAAATAATATAAAGGTTCCCTACTAAATTCATAAAAGCTATAATTGGTATTAGTAATTTTTTCGATGAAAGATCATCTCCAAACTAACGCCTTAATATTTCAAACCACATCCATAATATTTCACCCTTCATTCCTAAAAATAATACGGTTCCTCAAAGACCACAAATACCAATTGGTCGCCAACCAAATAATTTCTTCCCTTCCCCGCTTCACTCTATTCCTATTGCAAAAATAACACCACTTCAAGAAAATCTCTTTCAAGTTATTTGATTCGAAATCAACATAACTAACCCATTCGGCCAATTCCCTTCACACCACCTTCGAGCACCACTAGAAAAACAATTATTAGAGTCGGCCATATCTAGACGCTAAAGGTGGAAAAACGGACACTAATATGACTTTAGCGTCGGTTTAACGTCTGTGTCGGGCCTTGGAAAAAATCTTTGAAGCTACTTGGTAGCGTCGGAGAGAAATACACCGAGACTACATAGCATCGGCCTAATGGAGGTTAAGAGGACACTAAAACATCTGACGCTAAATTATCTCAAAAACATGAAAAGCCCACAATTATGCTTAGTGTTGCCATGTCTGACTCTAAAGTCAACAAACAAAAGTCAACATTTTCTCCTAGAGTCGGCTTTCCGACTCTATAGTCAACATAGAGAAGTCAACAATTTTTCTTAGTGTTGCTCTTTCCAACTCTGAAGTCAACAAATAAAAGTCAATATTTTCTTGTAGAGTCGGCTTGACCGACTCTATAGTCAACAAAGAGAAGTCAACAGTTATGGCTAGCATTGCCCTTTCCGACTCTAAAGTCAACAAACAAAAGTCAAAATTTTCTTGTAGAGTCGGCTTAACCGACTCTATAGTCAACATAGAGAAGTTAACAATTATGCCTAGTGTTGCTCTTTCCAACTCTATAGTCAAAGTCAATCATGAAAAGTCAACTACAATGTGAAACATTTGCAAAATTATATTTATGAAAAGTCAATAGAAACCTTTTGTCCAATTCACTCCCTCAACCAAACAATATTATATTTATGGTAAAACATTTGGAAACAATGTCAACCATGCAAGAAACATTTATGGTAAAACATTTAACGTAATCACCTATCCACCAGTTTTGTTGATTTGCCAACACAAACAATCAATAAACCAGTTGCCATTAGATCAAGAGTTCCAGCATGGCCAACCTGCAAATAATATTGTAAGTTCACAAAAAAGGTTAACTTAAATACATAAGTATTGTGCGAAAGAAAAAACTTTTTTCACTTTAACAAGGCGACGTAGCTTTCCAAAAACTGTGAATGAAGTCCATCATGCTACAAATTCACATTTTATTTGTACTTTCATCTACACATCTCAAAGCAAAACAAAAAAGACACTTTCAAGTATTTCAAAATAACCATACTTAATAACAATGAAGCCTATACAACACGAACCATCAGTCAGTGTTGCATTATGTGCAAATGACAATAATGTCATATTCATTGAATGTCGAGCTAATTCAGTCATCATGAATAGTGTACTCGTGAATAATGATAGTTAGTATTTTCAACAACTTTCATATGTTAAAATACAAAATAACCATTAGTTCGTGTAATTCCCTAAAAGTAAATCAACTAGAAAGAAAAATGAAACAAAGCGAGAATACAAACCATCAAGATAACCCCGCAATCTCAACCTTCAGATGGCTTATATTACAACTTCACAAATGAGTCCAAGACATAGAGTTGGAACATGAACTTCCTGAACGGTCCATGTCTGCAACAGTGCGATAGCATTGTCATCAATTAAAGAAAATAGTTGTTGGTTTGAATTCTCCTACACTATAATGCTACCACTATAGCTACTATTAAACAATGACTTGTACTAAACAATGTATTACAGAACAAGAGCAATTTGTTTAAATTCATATCAATTTGTTTATACTCTATTATGCTACGACTTCTATTAAGCAACAATAATGATATATTTAAATTCTTCAACGCTGTAGCTATGGTTAAACAATTCTCGCAGTATATACTAAACAGTGTATTACAGAACAAAATAATTTTTTTTTAAATTCTCCTACATTATACCTATTATTTGACGACATAAATTAATCTAATTCCGCCTTAAGAAACATGAACAATGAAATTAACTCACTCACTCACCTTTAGGTTTGTTAATCCAAGGACTGTCACAAAAAAAAACACATTTCAAATCACTTTTCGAAAAAACCAAACCTCAACGATAATTGATTTATTGGAGTGTTGGCTTTAAGGTTCTAGTTAATTGGAGTTTGATAGTACTGGTTGTCTAATTCGATTTGTTAATGTTTACTAGTCAAATATTTGTGCTCCCGTACGAGTGAAATTATTCCATACAGTCTCGTAAATGTTTAAATATATATAAGATTGCATGCATAATAAAATTATAATGAGCATGCCAGTATAATTTTTGCAATATCTATACATTGTAATTAGTATGACAGGATAGTGAAATGCTAATAAAAAGTTTATTTTGCAATATTGTAGTACATGCTAACAACTACCATAAAAAGTAGTATCTATGTAATAAAAGAAATAAAATTGAAGTGTAATCACTTGTTGTTAAAATCAACAAACATATGTGTAGTGACTTCTAATAACTTCCAACATATGAATTTTTTCAAAGTTATGAACACAAAAATACATAAATAGTGCAACATCAACATGTCTTGCACTCAAAAAATTATGTAGCAAAACAAACAGAGTCTTCAACATGGCATGGACAATTCAAAGTTAAAAATTATAAATTATATGTTATGTAGCTAAAAGTAAAAATTAAATAGTTGTGAAACTTTAAGTAATTGTATGAATTGTAAAATATACCTATTAAATATTGTGAAAAACCTCCTTGAATACAACATTAGTGGTGGTTGTTTTTGCAATGTTGTCTTTGTCATGAATCAAAATCTTAAGACCTTCGTTAGACTTAATTCGAGACATTGCAACATACACTTGATCATGACTAAAACATCTTTTGGTAGATATAAACCCACATTGTCTAAAGATTGCCCTTGAGATTTATTAATTGTCATGGCAAAAGAAACAATAATAAAGAATTGTCTTCTAACCAATTTAAATGACCATGATAATTGCGACGGGGACTCTAACATGGTGTAGCCGTCATAAAATAGGTCACACATTAAAGAGGAAAAAGCACCAAGTTCATGATTAGCCTTCCATTGTGGCAGTGGGAATCCTTTACTGTTATTCAGTGGAAGTAAAAGATGAGCCATGTAGAAATATAGAGAAATGTAGCAAAATATTGGCAGAGGCATTCATGTTGTATTAATTGCATGAGTTATAAATTGCATGTAAGCATGGAAAAAAGTTGCACTCATTGTAATGGAAACATAGAATTGATAGAAATGCAATGAGGATTTAAAGTGATATAGTAACTCACCTATAAAAATATGAAATCCTTATACTTCTCAAACAGGTCAATCCAACATTTTTTTTTAACACACACTAATTTACTGTGACTGTAATAAAAAAAATTGATTTGTATGAGGACCAATTTGCAAATAGATAGTATAAAGAAATAGAAAATCTGTCTCAAATGTTAACTTAAATTATTCAGTTACTTGATCATGTCATGGTTTCAAGAATTGTCATAGTTAGTAAGGATTATGTTAATCAATTAGTTTAGTTAGTCCTATTGGTAGAGGTAGATGAGCTTTGTGTTAAATCCAAAGTAGTGTATGGTTAAACTATTTCTTAGTTGCAAATGTCAGATTGGTCAAATAAGAGTGCATAAATAATCTTATTTTAATCAAATTATCATTAGAATAGAATGGGAAAAGAGAAATATGAAAAAGTTGATATCACATTGTCTACAAAATTGAAGCTGAAATTGGGGAAAAAAATACCAAACTGCCGTACTTTTCAAATTTATATACTAAACTATCACACTTATAAAAAAAACATTGAACCACACAAAGTATTGGGGTTCGTCCACCCCATGTACAAACATTGACCAAAGTATAGAGGTTCGTTCACCCCATGGACAAACCTTGGCAAGGTAACTTTTCTGTCCAGTGGTTCGTCCACCATCTGGACCAACCGGTTTGCGTTTTTTTTCTTCATTTTAGCTATTGAAATGTTTTTTAATATGTTTATTAATATAATATGGTAAACATATTTATTTAATATTCAAAAATAATTAAATTGATTTTTTAAAATTATTTAATTAATATTTTAATAAAATTAAACATTTTAAGTAATAATAAATAAAAAAATAATATACAAATTTATTAATAATACAATTATAATTCAAAATAATAATACATTATTTTTATTTTGGCGGCGGCGGTGGTGGAAGAAGACATGAGTTAGTATAGCACCTGGTTGGAAATTTTTGGTGTTCACCTCTGCCCGTTTTTTTATGGAGGAGGAGGAGTAGCATCGGATGACAAATCTTCATCTTGATTCGGTGGACGTTGGTTTGATTGACCTTGATTAGATGTACTCTCCACCAAACAGTCATTTATGTCGTCAATATTGAAGTCCGGAACTGATACAAGATTTTCTTCGGTTAGATCAAAGTTGGGGAGTGCTTGTGACGCATGTGTGTATGATTGAGGCAGTTCCATTGATGGATGATAAACATTTTGAGAGAACAAGGAGTGATCGAATTTGGTTTGGCTAGATGATGGGTGAAATATTTGTTGTTGAGATTGGTAGGAGGCAAATCCGCAGTTAGGTTAAGATGAGGATAGGTTGGTTGTATGTTGTTGAGACTGAGAGTATGAATACTCAAAGATAGGTTGAGGGATTGGAGAGTACTGGAAGGGTGGTCGTTGTGGGGTTTGATCTTGAAATATTTGGTGGTAGTAGTTGGTTTGATGGATTGGTTGGTGAGAAGTTGGTTGTTGGGATGAAGTTTGTAGTATATGAGGCAAATTGACGGGGGTCGGCTAAATATTCTGGTTGTGAGGGAAATATTAATGGAATATTTCTAAACCAAGTGATATATTGCTGGTTATGCCTCAGTTGTTGTCGTCTTAAACGTTGCTCATTCAAAACCAAATGTCTTATATTATTTCATTCCTCGTTCTCTTCTTAGTTTACAGTTCTCCAATGAACACGCCATGTGGATTGCATTTCTATTGCATAATGTTCTCTCAGACATCTTGGTTGAGATGAATTTCCTGAGAAAATCCAAACATTAATTTTACCCAGTCTGGTTGATGTATCTCAACAATATGAAAACATATTATTGATGTTGTCGCACTCCATACACGCATATCATCACGAACAATATCTGGATAAATCGGGTATGACCTCCATTTAAACTGATACACGAAATAAAATTGTTAGAGTGCAAATAATCATGTATGAAATAAAGTAGTTATATTATTGGTTCCATGACTTACATCTTCCGGAGTCATGTAATTAAACGCATCTCGATATCCACGTATATAGAATCGTGGAGTATTGTTGTAATCCATACCTCTTTGTGCAAACCTTGCATTTTCAAAATATTGAAACTTGTTAAATTAAAAGCATATGCGTTTAAATAGTGCAATTATGAAAGAAATTTACCTGAGGGCGTACGGGTAAGTTGGCATTTGGTTGCTATTAGGAGTTATCATGGTTATATGCCAATATGCCCAAATAGTCAGAAGGAGTACACATCCTACAATACTCACTACATCTTTGTTTGCCGCCCTGCACATATTTCTATAAAGCGTATTCAAACAAGCAGAACCCCAATTATAGGTGCCACATGTTTGTAAATCCCCCACCAAAGGTACCTAAGAACAATGTAACAAATTTTGTGACTTGTTTGGAAATAAAAATGACGAAATGAAAAGCAAAATATAAATTTTAGCATGGAGGATGTTATCCTCTTCAATGGGATCATCCTGACTCTTAAGATAGTTTAAAATATCGTGTAACCATGTTATTTTAACAAACTTCTTATGTCTTTGTTGAGGAGAAGGTTCCACACCCAGATGTTCCATGTAGACATCATCCCCTAATTGAGTAGGTCCATTAATGGTTGGACCATCAATACGAAGACCAAACAACACACGTACATCTTCCAATGTGACTATACATTCACCGATTGGAAGATGAAATGTATGTGTTTCTGGTCTTCATCGTTCCAATAGTGCGACCATAGGCTTTGAATCCATCCTTGTTGTATGTATTTGTGAAACTTAGGCAAACCCGGCTAGTTCCAAATACGTCATGATATGCTCACTAGGTGCATCAAAACAATGTGAATGAAATATAAACCTAGGGTTGGCTTGGTCCTATTGAAAAAAATTGTCATGAATATTAAAAACTAACGGATTAAAGAATGTATTAACGACCAACATTAAAAAAATTGTCATGAATATTAAAAACTTACGAACTGAACAATGTTACTTGGGGTTCCTCGGTGTTCTTCTTCTAACCATAATAACTTTGCCATTGTTTTCTCTAAAGACAAAGTTTATAAAAGATATAAAATAGGAAGATGATATAGAATATATTGATTGTGTGATTTTAAAAAAATCAATGTCTCATATTTATAGCCATTTTCTTACATGCATGCAATTAACTAGACTCATTGGCAAGAATCTTAAGCTCTCATGCATGCAAAGATGACATGATAAGACCTCACACTCTCATGCATGCAATATGATACGACCTCATGCTGCACCAATAGGAGTGCACCCTTCACGTGGACAAACCTCACTCTGCACCAATATGAGTGCACCCTCCACAAGGGTGAACCGGTCTCACACTGCATAGGTATGTCCATATAGTGGACAAACCTTTCAATGAGTAAGTCCATAAAGTGGACGAACTGTTCTAGGGGTAAATCCATAAAGTGGACGAACTGTTCTAGGGGTAAGTCCAAAAAGTGGACGAACTGGTTAATAAACCTTATATGTTTGTATGAACCGGTTAATAACATGACACATAGTGCAACTTCTAACGCATATATTACTATGAACTAGTGTTTTAATTATTCATCAATTGTAACCATTCACCATATTACATTAAAAAAATCAGAATACTTATTTACAATGGCTCAGAGAAATATCATTGTAACCATACACTATAATAGTCCCTTGTCAATGATGTTATTGTCGGCTTCTCGTTTGTTAATACAGATACTATGTGTTTCAAAATTCATTGTAAATCTGATTTGTTCCATTTGAAGGAGCGTATAGAAAAAATTACAATGTTCTTTACTAGAAATCATCTTTCGGCTGCCATTATTTCATGGAGACGATGGTAACGTATTTTATGTAATGAAGCAAATTGAAGACGACGATGGAGTCAACGTGATATTTCAATGTCACAATACATTTCCTCAACTAGACACAATTGAGCTATATGTACGTCTCATTGATGTCGAAGTATTTCCAACTCAAGAATCGCAATCACACCGGTATGGAATGAGTCAACTCACTGAAGATGAACCAATCAAAAACAATGAACCTTTCATACCAAATGACGTGGTTGAGGAATACAATGAAGATGAACTTGATGAGGAAAGTCACGAAGATCTGTTTGGAGAAAATGATGATGAGGAGGAGGATGTGGATGTCAGGGTAAATGCTACCTAGCCAACAAACGTGCAATAGATGAATTTGTACAATCTGCATGTTCACATGACAAATATTTGTTTGAAGGCTCAACCTATCTCAGTTTTTGAAGCCCAAAATCCAACCACCATGGGTAATAATTTGGAGGTAGGAATGGTGTTTGAAACTAAGGAGGCATGTGTGACGACCATCCAACATTGGCATATAACCAATAATCTTGACTACGATGTCTACAGATATGATCTTGGAAGGTATATTATCAAGTGTAAGAACTCAGGGTCCAGAGCTTCTTTGCGTAAGAACTTAAATGGATGATCGGTAAGCTTCATGGACCCCATACTTGTATGGCGTCTGCTATGACACAAGACCATGGAAAAATCTCTTCAGAGCTAGTTAGTCAAAGCAACAGAAATCTTGTTAACACACTTCAATCAAAATAAAGGTGATTGTGGCCCATATTGTTGATAAACATTGGTATATAATATCCTACAAGAAAGTGTGGATTGCGAAGACGAAGGCCATAAAATATTGTATAGGAACTGGGAGACGTCGTACAATGAACTTCCACAATGGTTGTTGGTAATGCGAACCTATCTTCCCGGTACCGTACTAGAATTGCAAACACTGCCTATTTTTACAAACGAAGGAACCCAGTTGGGTGACGGGTGGAAATTCCATCGGCTCTTTTGGGCATTTCAACCGTGTATCAGTGAATTCGCCTATTGCAAGCCGATTGTGCAGGTCAACGGAACATGGTTGTAAGCCAAGTATAAAGGTACACTGTTGATGGTTGTTGCACAGGATGGGAACGATAACATTTTCCTATAGCGTTTGCATTAGTTGAAGGCGAGACAATGGATGGATGGAGTTTCTTCCTGAGGAATTTGAGAAAGCACGTCACACCGCGGGCTAATTTGTGTCTAATATCTGACATACATGTATCAATTAAAAGTGCATATGATCATCTAGAAGATGGTTGGCAACATCCTACGTTTTCACATGTATACTGCATCAGACACATTGCACAAAACATTAGTCGTGAGATTAGAGACAAGGAACTACGAAAAAAAATTGTCAACATGGGTAAGAGTGTACATTTATGATTACCAAATATAGTTAAAGATATTGGTATATTCATCTTAACATAGTTAATTACAGGATATGCATTGACAGAGCCAACGTTTAATTACTATCGAGGTGAAATTCGAAGTGAAAATATATTGGTTGTAAGGTGGATAGACAATGTTCTTTGGAATAAATGGGCAAGGGAGTTTGACGAGGGACAATGTTGGGGGCACATGACAACTAATCTTGTTGAGGCAATGAACTTTGTACTTAAGGACACTTGTAGCCTTCCAATCACTTCTTTGGTTAGACCCACATACTTTCGATCGGGGTGATGTTTGCTAAACGAGGTCATGAGTGGACAAAGTTGTTGGTATCTAGTGAAAAATTCACGAAGAGCTGCAAGAAAGCAATGGTTGAGGAAGTGAGTAAGGCCACCAGTCATAATGCATGCATTTTGACCAAGAGCACTTTTATTTCATGGTTGCCGAAAGACTTAACCAACACAATGGTCGGTCATTAGATACATACAAAGTAGATCTCAAGATGAGACATTGTGATTGTGGAAAATTTCAAGTGTTTCATTTGCCTTGCTCCCATGTTATCGTAGCATGTGCTAGTATACAACAAGACCACACAATTCACATACCAGAAGTCTTCACCATTCTAAATGTTTTTAAAGTCTACAAGGAAAGCTTTCATGCACTTCCACATCAGGAAAATTGGCCATAATATAGAGGATTTACTCTTTGTCGTGACAAAACTATGCGAAGAAAAAAGAAAGGACGCCTAAATAGTACCCGAATTAGAACCGAAATGGATGAAACTGAAAAAGAAAAGAGACTGTGTAGGATTTGTCGTGGAGTTGGTCATATATGTAGAAAATGTTCAAATGTAGCAGACCCGTCTAATCAGCCTCGGCGATAGTGTTATCATCAGTATTGTAGTGTCGTACCTCGAAAAAAATACGATCCTAAAACAAACAACAGAGTCGCCACCTAATTCTATTTATTTTATTTAAAGAAAAGGGAGATATAGATGTTGGTGTAAGCCCTAGAGGCCAATACTTTTTGGTACTTGTATCGGATTATTCGTTTAATAATAAAAGGCATTTCTTTATTATGTTTGTCTTTCAGAATAATAAAGTCCCTAGAATAGTTAGTCTGTTTAATGAAATGTTAAGTGTGACTTAATCATGAGATCCCATTAAACATAAAGACATTATTCTTAAAATATCCGTAGTCAAGCTTTATTGCAAAGTGGGATAACATTAAAGCATTGAGACTATTATGAAGATAGACTGATGATCACATCTCATGGATCATGGATAAAGAGTTATCAAGTCTTGACATAGGTATAAATATTAGGAGTAATATTTATACCGGATTGACCCGCTATGAGAATACTACATAGTATGTTATGCAAAGTGTCATAAGTTATTCTCATGGTGATAATGGTGTATTACCACCCTTCGACCTGAAACCACTATGGACCCTAGATGTAGAGTCGGGTGCTTTATTGCTGATCAAACATTATCCGTAACTGGATGATCATAAAGACAGTTGATGGGCACTCCACGAAGCATGCTGAGGGACATGAGTGTCCTAGATGGAATTTGCCAATCCTGCATAACAGGAGAAATGTCTAAGGGCCCAATATTGAACTGGACAAGGATGACACAGTGTATGCCTTGTGTTCAATATAGACATAGGGGCAAAAGGGTAATTGTACAAACATATATTATCACGAAAAAGGTTTTGTCAGATCACATGACATTTTCGTGACTTGGGTAGCAGTGATATGTTGCTAGATACCGCTCACTGTTTATTATGTTAAATATATAATTTAATATAATTACCAACGTTACGAAATCCTACAGGGTCACACACATAAGGACAGTTTGATGAGAGATAGAGAAATCAAAGGAACACCGTAAGGTACGGTGCACTTAAGTAAAAAATAGAAATTCGGATAATATAATAATAATTATTGTTATTTTATAATGGTTATAAAATAATAATAAAATAAATATATTTATTATAATAATAGTTATTATAATAATATATAATATTATTATGGATCATGTGAATTGGGCTTTTAGCCCGCAGCCCACAAGAGAGTCTATAAAAGGAACCCTTGTGATGAAGCTTTTACTTGATGCAATTTCGTTTTTGATTCTCACTCAAATAATTTCGTTCGTAAGCAGCTAGCACTGTGACCGGAAGCTGTTCGTGTGGACTGAGTAGAGGCGTTGCACTTCATCAACGCTTGTGATTGCTGCATCAAAGATCTGAATCGCCACAAAGAGGTAACGATTCTATCACTGACCATGCTCATTCGTAAGGATCACTAAAGGAAAATTTTTGTTTTCCGCTGCGTTTAGATCGCAATTTTCCTTCAGTGGTATCAGAGCCACTTACGAAACCATGGATCTGATAGCTGTTAAATTTCCGTTTTTTTTTTTCTGTATTTGATTCGATTAAAACACAGAACGAATTTAACAATAAACGATTAATTAAATTTGGCATCTGTTGTGTACGATTTGGATGATTGATGTTGATTATGCTTCAGAAACCGACATTAGTATGGTGAAGTTGTGCGATACATTGATCATCCATAGGTTACACAATTAGATCGATCACTTTTATATAAGATATAAGAAATTCTGATGCAAAGATGGTATATGGGATATACTGTTTTGATTTCATCCATTCAATCACATAAGGATTGTAATTCTTTTGAAAGATCATCATTTTCATTCGCTTCGGAATCCGACGTTAGTATGGTGAAGCAATGACATGTTGATCTATCATATTGAGTTATCAATCGAGTTGTGTTTGACGGCATGAAATTGTTGCATTAGGATTAATGGCAGAACAAGTGTTGTATTGCCGCAGACTTTTCCGGTTGGGGTTGTAAATGCACAAATGTTGTGCAGGAAACGACGTGAAATACAATGAAGTGTTCATAAAAGTTGTGCAGGAACCCCCGGCTAAGTCTGCAAAGTGTGATCAATCAGCCGAAATTTAATTTAGTTTATTTAATTATCGGAATTTTAAACTAATAATAAAAGTGTGTTTATTATTATTTATTTGTGGTGATCAGTTATGGCCTTAGTTTATCCTTTATTATTGTTTTGGGATTTTTAAATACGGCCTGCGAGTCGTGCCTCTCTCTCAATCTCTTTATGTAACTTCTTTTCTCATCTCACTCCCTCGTATGTAAAACGAGTTTTCTTATATGTAATGTAATATTATGTTATGAAGAAAAAGGAAGTATTCAATATTAAAGGAGGATAACCTTGGAGATCATGCTTGGAGAAGCTTAGATCGTTATTAGGTTAGCTTAGGTTCTCTCATTGGCTTGAGAGAACAATTGCGTTAGGGGCCATAATTGTATCTTTTTATATGTATGTTGATGCATGTAATTGTATGTTGATGCATGTGAGAGACGTTTTGCATGTTAAGCCGGTGAGATCAAACTAATAACAAATTCCCTCAAAATTAAATATTAAGTTTATGCTTTCCAATTTTTAGCACTCATCAAGACTAGTATCGAGCATTGTAGGTTTCGCCTACGCGAGGTGCATGTTCTATATTAGTAAGGTGTGATGGGATAATTGTAATATCCAATTGCTAAAACAATGGGTCAAACTTAACTAAACAAATTATAATAAGATTATACATGTTTAGAAGCAACAATTGGGAATGATTCATGTGATGGATCAGAATAAGGAGTTATTCACCCAATTGAAAATATTCGAGAGTTGTATGAGATACAATTGGAAGGAGTTCCTACATAAATAACTTAGTTTTGTGTAATCAGCCTAACGCTGACTTAAAACAAAGTGAAACATGGATCTCGACCCACTAGAAAGTCTTCCAACGGGATTTTCCGAATCAAATGATGAGGGTCATTTGTTTTGAATAAAATAGTGGGAGCATATTTGATTAAAGGCCTAATTAAATATGTTGTTTTAATGATACTTATATTTTCATATTTCTCTTGTAGATTACCATGACAACAAACACATCGAACAATATTTTGCGATCCATCCTAGATAAGGAAAAATTGTCTGGGACAAATTTCCTGGATTGGCACCGTAATCTGAGGATTGTCCTCAAGCACGATAAGAAGCTGTATGTCTTGGAGACACCAGTTCCTGAGGAGGAACCTCCTAGTTCTGCACCAAAGGCAGAAAGAGATGCTTATAAGAAGCATTTCGATGATGCCAATGAAACCGCTTGCCTCATGCTTGCTACCATGAACTCTGAGTTGCAAAAGCAACACGAGAACATGTCTGCGTTCGATATGATCGGACATCTGAAAATGCTTTATCAAGAGCAAGCAAGAAATGAGAGGTTTCAGGTTTCAAAGTCCCTTTTTAACAGCAAGTTAGCTGAGGGAGCCCCTGTAAGTCCCCATGTACTCAAGATGATTGGGTATGTGGAGAACCTTGACAGATTAGGGTTTCCCCTTGGAAAAGAACTTGCGATTGATCTGATCTTGCAATCGTTGCCAGAGAGCTTCAGTCAGTTTGTCCTGAATTTCAATATGAATGACTTGGACAAAAGTCTTCCAGAACTGCTAGGCATGTTGAGAACTGCTGAGCAGAATATGAAGACAAAAGGGAAATCCATTCTGATGGTCAGTAATGGAAAGAAACAGAACAAGAGGCCCATCAAACAGGGTGGTAGAGGGAAAGGCAAGGAAGTTGCCAAACCCAAACCCACTCCTCCTGTTTTGAAGCCTAGTGGAGGAATAGCAAAGGAGGGCACTTGCTTCCATTGCGGTAAGACCGGACATTGGAAGAGAAATTGCCCAAAGTACCTGGAAGATAAGAAAAATGGAGTAGAGACTTCAAATTCAGGTATTTTTGTTATTGAAATTAATTTATCTACTTCTGCATCATGGGTATTAGATACTGGATGCGGTTCTCACATTTGTACTAATGTGCAGGGGCTAAAAAGGAGTAGAGATTTGGCAAAAGGTGAAGTTGACCTACGAGTTGGCAATGGAGCAAAGGTTGCTGCTTTAGCTGTAGGAACTTATGTTTTAACTTTACCTAGTGGTTTAATAATTCAGTTAGAGAACTGTTATTATGTACCTGCAATTAGCAGGAATATTATTTCCGTTTCTTGTTTGGACAAGTTTGGTTTTTCATTCATAATAAAGAACAATTGTTGCTCCATTTATTTGAATGATATATTCTATGCTACTGCAAAAATGAATAATGGACTATATGTCCTTGATCTTGAAATGCCAATTTATAACATTAATACTAAAAGGTTGAAACCTAATGAGTTGAATCCAACTTACCTTTGGCACTGTCGATTAGGCCACATAAATGAGAAACGCATTTCCAAACTCCATAAAGATGGACTCTTGGACTCTTTTGATTATGAATCATATGAGACATGCAGATCTTGTTTAATTGGAAAGATGACAAAGTCCCCATTCACAAGAAAAGGTGAAAGGGCTAATGATCTTTTGGCACTCATACATACTGATGTATGTGGACCACTGAACATACCAGCCAGAGGAGGTTTTCAGTACTTCATCACTTTCACTGATGACTTCAGTAGATACGGATATGTGTATTTAATGAAACACAAATCTGAGTCCTTTGAAAAGTTCAAGGAATTCAAGAATGAAGTACAAAACCAACTAGGGAAGAATATTAAAGTTCTTCGATCAGATCGAGGCGCTGAATATTTAAGCCTAGAATTTGATGACCATCTAAAAGAGTATGGGATTCTATCCCAACTTACTCCTCCTGGAACACCACAATGGAATGGTGTATCTGAGAGAAGAAATCGAACCTTGTTAGACATGGTCCGATCCATGATGAGTCACGCCGATCTTCCAAACTCCTTTTGGGGACATGCATTATTAACAGCAGCTTACACACTTAACCGTGTTCCATCCAAAAAGGTTGATAAGACACCATATGAGATATGGAGTGGTAAGAAACCACATATGTCTTACATGAAGATTTGGGGTTGCAAAGTTTACGTCAAACGACAAATTTCAACCAAGCTTGAGCCCAAATCTGACAAATGCTTATTTGTGGGATATCCTAAAGAAACAAGAGGATATTACTTCTACAATCCTTCTGAGGGCAAAGTGTTTGTCGCTCGAACTGGAGTCTTTCTGGAAAGGGATTTTATTTCCAAAGGAAACAGTGGGAGGAAAATAGAGCTTGAAGAAATTCAAGAATCACAAAACATTGAAACACCTATGGAGGAACTAGAGCAGGAAACACAAGTAGTTGTGGAAGAGCAACCTGCTCAAGTAGAACAAGACCAGCGTAGGTCAAGCAGGACACGTCACCAACCTGAGAGATATGGATATCTCATAAGTGATCAGGGTGATGTATTACTCATGGATCAAGATGAGCCTGTGACCTACAAAGAGGCCATAACTGGTCCTGAGTCTGAGAAGTGGCTAGAAGCCATGAAATCTGAAATGGATTCCATGTACACAAACCAGGTTTGGACCTTGGTAGAACCTCCTATAGGAGTTAACCCTATAGGATGCAAGTGGGTCTTCAAGAAGAAGACTGACATGGATGGTAAGGTACATACCTATAAAGCAAGACTGGTTGCAAAAGGCTATAAACAAATTCATGGGGTTGACTATGATGAAACCTTTTCACCAGTTGCAATGCTTAAATCTGTTCGGATTTTACTTACCATCGCTGCATATCATGATTATGAAATATGGCAGATGGATGTCAAAACTGCTTTCCTTAATGGGAATCTTCTTGAGGATGTGTACATGACACAACCTGAAGGATTTGACATACCACAAGATGCCCAAAAGATATGCAAGTTACAGCGATCAATCTATGGATTGAAGCAAGCTTCCAGAAGTTGGAATCTTCGTTTTGATGAAACCGTAAAACAATATGGATTCATCAAAAATGAAGATGAACCTTGTGTCTACAAGAAGGTTAGTGGGAGCATGATCGTGTTTCTGGTATTATATGTAGATGACATATTACTCATTGGAAACGATGTCCCTACCTTGCAACAAGTGAAGACTTGGTTAGGGAATTGTTTTTCTATGAAAGACCTAGGTGAAGCAGCCTATATATTAGGAATTAGGATCTATAGAGATAGATCACAAAAACTGCTTGGCCTAAGTCAGAGTACATACATAGATAAAGTGTTGAGACGCTTTAATATGCATGATTCTAAGAAAGGATTCATACCTATGCAACATGGTATGTGTTTATCAAAAACACAATCCCCTTCAACTAAGGAAGAAAGGGATCGCATGAATAAGATTCCATATGCATCTGCAATAGGATCTATCATGTATGCCATGTTATGTACTCGACCAGATGTCTCGTATGCATTAAGTGCAACGAGTAGGTACCAATCTGATCCCGGTGATGCTCACTGGGTAGCTGTCAAGAATATCCTTAAGTACTTGAGAAGGACTAAGGATTCATTCTTGATATATGGAGGTCAAGAAGAGCTTGATGTAATTGGTTACACTGATGCTAGCTTCCAGACAGATAAGGATGATTTTAGATCACAATCTGGTTATGTGTTCTGTCTCAATGGTGGCGCTGTGAGCTGGAAAAGTTCAAAGCAGGAAACAGTTGCTGATTCTACAACTGAGGCCGAGTATATTGTTGCCTCAAATGCAGCAAAGGAAGTTGTTTGGATCAAGAAGTTCATTAGTGAACTTGGCATAGTCCCTAGCATTGTGGATCCCATTGGTTTATATTGTGATAACAATGGTGCTATCGCACAAGCTAAGGAGCCTAGATCTCACCAACGATCCAAACACATACTTAGGCGTTATCACCTCATTCGAGAGATAATCGATCGGGGAGATGTGAAGATATGCAGAGTACCTACACTTGACAATATCGCTGACCCATTAACAAAGCCTCTTGCGCAACAGAAGCATGATGGTCATACTAGATCTATGGGTATTAAGGGTATGCCTAATTGGCTCTAGTGCTAGTGGGAGATTGTTGGTGTAAGCCCTAGAGGCCAATACTTTTTGGTACTTGTATCGGATTATTCGTTTAATAATAAAAGGCATTTCTTTATTATGTTTGTCTTTCAGAATAATAAAGTCCCTAGAATAGTTAGTCTGTTTAATGAAATGTTAAGTGTGACTTAATCATGAGATCCCATTAAACATAAAGACATTATTCTTAAAATATCCGTAGTCAAGCTTTATTGCAAAGTGGGATAACATTAAAGCATTGAGACTATTATGAAGATAGACTGATGATCACATCTCATGGATCATGGATAAAGAGTTATCAAGTCTTGACATAGGTATAAATATTAGGAGTAATATTTATACCGGATTGACCCGCTATGAGAATACTACATAGTATGTTATGCAAAGTGTCATAAGTTATTCTCATGGTGATAATGGTGTATTACCACCCTTCGACCTGAAACCACTATGGACCCTAGATGTAGAGTCGGGTGATTTATTGCTGATCAAACATTATCCGTAACTGGATGATCATAAAGACAGTTGATGGGCACTCCACGAAGCATGCTGAGGGACATGAGTGTCCTAGATGGAATTCGCCAATCCTGCATAACAGGAGAAATGTCTAAGGGCCCAATATTGAACTGGACAAGGATGACACAGTGTATGCCTTGTGTTCAATATAGACATAGGGGCAAAAGGGTAATTGTACAAACATATATTATCACGAAAAAGGTTTTGTCAGATCACATGACATTTTCGTGACTTGGGTAGCAGTGATGTGTTGCTAGATACCGCTCACTGTTTATTATGTTAAATATATAATTTAATATAATTACCAACGTTACGAAATCCTACAGGGTCACACACATAAGGACAGTTTGATGAGAGATAGAGAAATCAAAGGAACACCGTAAGGTACGGTGCACTTAAGTAAAAAATAGAAATTCGGATAATATAATAATAATTATTGTTATTTTATAATGGTTATAAAATAATAATAAAATAAATATATTTATTATAATAATAGTTATTATAATAATATATAATATTATTATGGATCATGTGAATTGGGCTTTTAGCCCGCAGCCCACAAGAGAGTCTATAAAAGGAACCCTTGTGATGAAGCTTTTACTTGATGCAATTTCGTTTTTGATTCTCACTCAAATAATTTCGTTCGTAAGCAGCTAGCACTGTGACCGGAAGTTGTTCGTGTGGACTGAGTAGAGGCGTTGCACTTCATCAACGCTTGTGATCGCTGCATCAAAGATCTGAATCGCCACAAAGAGGTAACGATTCTATCACTGACCATGCTCATTCGTAAGGATCACTAAAGGAAAATTTGTGTTTTCCGCTGCGTTTAGATCGCGATTTTCCTTCAATAGATACAACCTAATAAAGGATAAGAAATGGTTTACGAAACCAAATTCTAAGTTCGGGAGTCGGTTACGCAAGGGGAAGGTATTAGCACCCCTCACGTCCGTTGTACTCAACGGGAACCTCTTAGCTAATTATGCGATTAAATGTTTGATCTTAAGTCCTTGTCTTCTAAATGATTGTTAATATGTTTGTTCCAAGGAAATTAAAGTTATATTATTAATAAGTCGGAGAAAAGATTAGAAGTTTTTTATTTTAATTATTGTGACGAAAAAAGAGATTGATTTTTTTTAATAGGGTGCTCGCGAAGGATTAAAAATCCCCGTGCCTACGTATTCCCTTGTGCAATGGGAAATTCAGAGCTTCGTAGTTTGTGCGACTACGGTTTGTGAATTTTAAATTAACGACTGTTTAAAACGCAATCTACTGCTAAGTGTTGGCTTATACTCGCGGTGGAGGCTGAAGCGCTAACTTGTTTGCAAGATAGAATGATTTAAACAATGTTCATTTTAGAGAAGTGTTTGACTTTTGTTAAGGTGTTTTAAACGAAAGGGCGAATGAACCACGTCGCGTGGGGCTAGCCCAGGAGCGTTTCATTCCAAAACATGTGGAGTGCTAGACTCCGGAGTTCCGTCTTTCGCTAATTAATTATGAAAATGTTTTAAATTGGTTGGTAAGTTTTAAGTTGTTTTTAAGATATGAAAGAGCGAATGGACCACGTTGTGTGGGGCTAGCCCAGTTGCAGTCCATTTTAGAACGTGCGGAGTGCTAGACTCTGGAGCTCTATTCTTTTGTAATTTAATTTATAAAATAGATGGGATATTTTGATATACGAATGGTGATTGAACACATCGCGTGGGGCTAGCCCAGTAGCGGTCCAATCCAGAACGTGCGGAATGCTAGACTCTGGAGCTCTGTTTTCGTACATTAACTTATGCGATTATTTATTTCGAAATACGGGAGGCGAATGGACCACGTGCGTGGGGCTAGCCCAGTTGCAGTCCATTTTAGAACGTGCGGAGTGCTAGACTCCGGAGTTCTGTTTCCGTATTAAATTAATTAAATAAGTTGAATAATTATCTTTTTTAGATTTTAGAAATCGATGCAATTAATAGCGAAGGAGTGAACGAAACAATACGCGTGGGGCTAGCCCAGTTGTAGTTTGTTCTAGAACGTGCGGAATGCTAGACTCCGGAGTTCTATTCCTTGTTAAAATAATTTTAAAAATACGCAAAACGTGCAGACGGCGATCGCATAATGATCGACTTACGTGTGTGCTAAATGTAGGTATAAATATTATACATGGCATTGGACCAAGAAATTAATATCTTGAAGATTATTAATACGGTTGGGCGATTCAAATTTTGTCTTAACAAATTATGATCGAAGATCGGGAACGATATTCGTGTTATACAAGTCAACATTATTAGTGTAAGACCAAATGATGAGCAAGAGAAAGAAATGAGCAAACACCCTATAAATATAATAAATAAACTAATTTAAATAATTATTCACCAAATTTAATTAATAAACTAATTAAATAGAAATAGTTAAAAAGAATTAAAATAGAAATAGTTAACATAAGAATTAAGTTTGTTTTTTTTTTAAAAAGAAAAAATTTAGAAAGAAAAACTTAAAAACAATATCATAAAAGCTACCAAAACAAAAAGAAACAAAAAGGGTGCTGGAAAGCCCAGCATTAAGGCCCATAAGGGCAGACCCGTGGGCAGACAGGAGCGGGTCGGATCGGATCGATCCAAGACCCTGTTTCCTTTAATTACACAAATAATGGTTCTTCAAAAGAACCCTAGCAATTGCGGCGAAGAGCAGATTGGGGAAAGTACAAACACGCACAAGAACAAACAAGATCCACTTCAAAATCAACCTTCATACGCTCCATAACCCTATCTTTTCATTAGCCTCTCTCCGATTCTTTCTTCAATGAGTTTTCTTTAAACAATCAAATGTACAAAAAGAAAAGCAAAAAAAATTACCGAATTGCGGTGGAGTTTTTCTGCGGCGAAGAAAGAAGAACAGAGGCCGTGGTGGTGCGACTTTGTGTTCGCTTCAGTTTAAGATGCCCTAACGGAGATGATGAAGTTCCGAGTGATGAAAATGTAAGGTTACCGATTATAGTTTGCTTCCTACTCTTTGAAACTTAGGGTTTTCTTTCAAATCTTTGTGACGTATTTGTGTGTTCTTGTGTTTTTTAGGTGATGGAGTGACGATTGTTGGAGAAAGTGAGCTTGCTTAATCTAACTGCTTGACGATTTGCTCCTTTGTTTCAGTAAGTGGTGCGAGGTCCCCCCTTTTTCGATGGCAACCCCTTCCTTTATAGCACGAGAAGTTAGGGCTTTCAATGTACGCCATTTGCCTTTTGTTTTCGCGTGCAGGAGAAACAGACGTCTGGGTCCCTCATCTGAGCTTCCTTGTTGCGAGGATTAAAAGGTACCAGAATCAGTATCTCTTTTTTCGGAAAACAGAAATTTACACCATTCTTATGATAATATCCCTGTATTTCTTACTGAAATTTTGCCTTCAATGCAGGTGACAAGATCTGAATCAATCCCCAAGAGACAAAAGAAATAAATCCATCTTGGTGTATATATGTGGGTCAAATTTCCTCTTTCGTAAATGTCCTTGATTCAGTCCTCTTTTTATAAAAAAAAAAGTCTGAAGACTTGTTAATAAGTTCATGGTATCAGCCCCCTTGTTTGATAGTGAAGTCAAGTCTTTTTCTATTGCAGGCTTTGTTTCTTTGGAGCAGAGAGCTTTTCACCATTTTGGTGAAAACAAAAAGAAACAGGCTTTAGGCTGTAGATTTAAACATTCCAAATTGGTGTTTGCCAGAAATTGTAGCAGGGTAGGAGGGTCTGAAAACTACAGCAGGCCTCCTGTTGACCCGCAGGGATATTAACTGGCTCAAGGTGTGGCCTGGAATGGCATTTTGCAGTTCCTGCTTTCTTGCAAAAAGTCTGTTTTCATGTTACCTGCAAACTGCGACCCTGCAAAACTCTGCTTTTGCAGCAGCATGTCTGAGCTTTTTTCACCTTTTTTATAAACTTTTCTCTGAAACAAACCTGCCAGGGTACAAGATGTGGTCTTGTTATTTTGTTTTGTTGTATTGACCCTAATTTGGATATTTTGGATTTTGGCAACGGTTTTGCACATGCTGGACTGATAAATGATGGGCTGGTTTTGACAATACGGTATTGTGTAACATGATGCATATGAAACTTATAAAACGAAACTGGATGTTTGAAAATGAATGAGTGTTTATGTATGAGTGTTGAAAGGGTTAAATTATGAATGCTTGAATATGAATGCTAATCTTGTCCTTTTTTTTGTGTGCATGAGGAACTCATAAGGATGGGGGAAACAAAGACTTGGAAGGGTGGCCTAACAAGAAGAATGAAGACCCTATATGAAGTTTGGCATGGCTTGCACTTGGAAATAGTTCATGATTAAAAGTTGGCCTTCTTTATGCTTAGACTTGCAACCTTATGTTGTAACAAAATGATGTACTTTTTATTTTATATAGGTCACTATTTTGTAAATGGACATGATATATCTTTATGCACAACTCTTGAATGGGAATGAAAATCTTAATGTAAGATAGGCTTTGCAATGAAATATATGAATAACCCTTGTACAAAACGGTTGTGCTATTTAATACATTTCTTAGAATCTAGCACTATGCATTAATGTGTTTTCATACTATTATTGGTGGAGTAGATGAATGTTGCAATTGATTTAAAGCTTGAGTTTAGACCTGAATTTTGGGATTTGGATGAATGAACTAAAAAAAGAAGTAGAAACCTTAATTGAATCTAATTGAAGCTTAGATTGAAATTGGAGGTTATAACAAAATAGAAATAATTTTAAAAATGAATAATAAAAAAAAAGTAGAAGTGGAAAATGAGATTAAATGTTTTTTTTAAAAAAAATCAATTTAGATAGTGAGAACTTGAAAATGGATAGAAATTAGATTTGGAGTGGATTGGAAATTAGAAAATGATTCACAAATCTAGAAGTAGAAATTGAGATACTTTTAATTTTAATTTTTTTATATAAAAAGAATTTAAAAATAGAATAATAAAAAATAGAAATAGAGGTAGAAATTATAATTAAAACCAAAAACGAATTAAAAAAAATTAGAAATAAGGAAATAGAAATTGAATTAAAAATGGAAGCTTGAAAGTGAAAGGAAAATTAAAATGAATTTATGAATAACTAAAAAAAAGTTGAGAGTAACAGAAAAACAAATCCAGTAAATTCTTTTTTTCAAATGCAATGAACGTATGACGTGAGCAGTTAGGGGTAAAATTTGGGGTGTGACATGTAGCAATGTAATATTATGTCTTACTAATTCAACTTTCATTTCAATTAAAAAAATTAACAAAAACTAACAACCAACTTTCATTTCAACAACATCATAACGACAACAACCAAACAAAAACTAACAACATCATAAGGTCAACAAACGGACAAAAACTACTAACAACATACACACTTAAAACAACACAGTGCATCATTATATCTAAGATATTATAACCAT
Source organism: Lathyrus aphaca (assembly GCA_963966055.1). Classification (NCBI taxonomy): domain Eukaryota; kingdom Viridiplantae; phylum Streptophyta; class Magnoliopsida; order Fabales; family Fabaceae; genus Lathyrus; species Lathyrus aphaca. The sequence continues at coordinate 565,319,259 of OZ014520.1, forward strand.
CAAGACAACATTATCTGGACCTAACATCATCGTAAGGACACCCGTATCATTTACCATTTTTCTCCACTTCGTCATGTCTGACTCTATAACCCGCTTCTCAATTTTCCTAATCTTTTCTTTATGACCAATTTTTCCTTCTAGCCAGCAGTTCAATTCCCTATGCAAATGTTCAAGAGTCTGTGTGTTCCAGAGTCTACGTGTTCCAGAGTCTACGTGTTCCAGAGTCGCATCTTCATCGGAGGCTTTGTTGGTGAACATATAACAGGGTTTATTCATGCAAGTAGAAGAATGGAAGTTGAACTTGTTAAAATAGGAAAGCAAATGTACTTTGCACTTGTTGTACTATGATGAAGTCTTACAAAAGCTTTGGAGAAGAAGATATGAAAATGTAAAATGGTTAGAGTTGACCCCCTTTTATAAGGGGTTTCAAAGCTATCCTTAGGAGTAATCAAAGATAATTCACTAGGTTCTCCAACAGTTGCAAAATATTCCTCGTGTTTCTAACATATGTGAGGGATTAAGTTCGATTTGTAATTACAAGGTCAATTTATCATTGATCACATTTAATGGTGCATATGCATTCACCTCAACTGACATTTGAGGATTCACCTCATCTTACGTTAGATGACTTACCTCAATTGACACATAGAGATTTACCCAAAGCCATACTTAAGGGACTCGCCTTAAGCCAGGCTTGAAGGACTCGCCTGAAGCAAGGCCTAAGTGACTCATCCCAATTTATGCTTTAAGGACCCAACCCAAGTTGTGCTTGAGAAAGATATCCTAGGTTGTGCTTGAGAGACTCGCCCCTAACCATGCATGAGAAACTCATCCAATACAAAGGTAAAAGGAAATCAAAATAAATCACTTTGTAATTTACAAGCTCTCGTTCTTGAGGGAGTGTCCATTGGTATATTTCTAAAGGATCTATAGGATGCAACATGAGATTCACCAAGGACATGTAAATAAATCGCATTACCCAAAGTACGACTCATAGTCACCCATTTATCATAATGTGCGGCCATTTTCTAGTACACTTGCGCGTTGGCTACATCACTCGCCAACTTATGAAAACATGGAGAATAAAATAAGGAATCCATATTCTCTAAGATAATAGGGGAAATAACGGCTCCACTTCCTACGCTCCTAAAAGAAGAATACAATAACCATTTTCTTGGGTCCTAAAATCTACGCCCAAAGGATTTGTATAAATACCTCATCCATAAGGTTAAGATGGGATATTCAATTCACTCAGAAATCACCTAAATACAAAGCTTATCATCATTCTTGTGTGAGCTTACTCTACACCAACAACAACCCTAAAACCCTTAGATAACCCTAAAGTGAAAGAGATTATCACTAATTGTACTTCTAATAAGTACAAGGGTCAATTTACAAATTTTTGAAGATTGAATTCCTTGGAAGTGAGAAACTTTATTCCTGTTTTTTTCAAACCATTTTTAGAAAATTAAAGATTCCATATTTGTTAACTGTTTAAGCGGGCTAATATTTGTATATAAAGTTTGTGATACATAGTACTACACTTTTATCTTTCGGATCGTTGAAATAAAGTTTGAGCGGAGAGATATCACGTTTGCAGTGCACCTGGATTTTGGGAATTCTTTGTCTTCTCACTCTCAAACAAATCAACGTGCTTTGGGGGTGCAATATTGTAAGAACAAGATTTGTTCTGCAAGTCATCTCTAGGTTTTGGTGATAACAAAGTGTATTTATGAAAGAACTTTTTATGTTCTAATGTGTGTTTATGTGAAGATCTTATTCACTAGAGATATTAGATCAAACATACACCATCAGGATATGAGCCAAAGATAATATGAAGGTTACTTTGTGTGACACAAGCTGCAAACGTACTAAAGAAGCTAGTATGCTTTTGTATCTAATTACAATTAGAAAGATCCAAATATATTATATATTGTGGTTGCAATGCTCTTGAGGTTCTGTTCTGATAAGTGGTTCTGATTCTGAAGCTAGAGAAGCTTCTAAAGGAATAATCTTCTGAAGAACTAAAGTGGTGAAGATTCTAATGACTTAAAGATCGGAAGGTTGAAGGCTCTAAAGACCAAGTGCAGAAGACTCTGAAGACTGAAGAGTTCTGAAGATTAAGGTTCAAAAGATCAATTACTGAAGACTCTGAAGACAGCATTATGAGAGAACAAAGTTCTGAAGACTCCAAAGACTTGAAGATTATGTAGGATAAAGGTTTAAGGAAAAAAATGATGAAGTCCTGAAGACAAGACTCTGAGTGAGAGAGTTCTAAGGACTGGAGACTTAAGTTTCTAAAAAACTAAACCATTGTGTCTCTACTTATGCTTCATACACTATCATCAGAAGCCTCTGAAGTTCAGAAGACAAATGTTACCATTAGTATTGACCGTACACTGAACATTAGTCCCAAGTCTTCTCAACTAGCTGGAAAGTATGAAAAAAATAAATGTGGTTGTACTACTTCATCAATGTATAACGTCTCTTTTTTCAAATGACCAACAACTCTTAAACGGCTATATTTGCTTGGCTATTTAAAGAAAATGATTTAGTGCTTTCATAGTGGTCAAAAATAATTGGAAAGATCAACATTGGTTTTGCAATTGAAACATGACCTTTGTTGTTGAAACTCAAAGATCATCGATCAACACAACAACAATCAGCAAGCACAAGGGTTGATGAATGCAAATATTGTTGGAAAACAATCATGTTGTCAACCACTTCATCATATGATATTATTGAAGATCGGAAGCAAAGAGTTGTTGCTCGAAGCTTGATCAACGAAGAAGATGAAGAAGTTATACAAGATGTCATTTACTTGTCAGTCAAATACATCTTTGTAGACTCTGAAGAAAGCATGGAGTTGTTGCTTATATCATGCTCAAACACAATTTTGTTTTCTTGTACTTAAACTTAAGAGTTTATCTGCTTATTTAGAAGCATCGAATGTAATCTCCAGAATATTAATTCTGATATAATTAAGATTTATTCAAGTGATCAAGAGAATATCAGAAGACTTGAGAAAACATTGATAGTCATATCTCTAAGAGGACCAAGTGAAGGTCAGACTCTTGTTGAGATCCCTGATGGATATCATTGTAGGAAATTCTAAACAGAAGATCAAGCTTATCAGATTCTGTTAGGTTAATGAACGTCATATCTGGTCAGATCCCTGGACGTTTCATTATGGGTTAGTCACCAGTAGTTGGTTGTGAATCTGTAATAATCAATTCTGATTATAGTTTATTAAGACCTTGGGATCAAGGCAAAATCACCTTGGAATGGTGAACTGGATTAGCTTAATAGTTGCTCAAGTGAACCACAATATATCATGTGTCATTTACTTCTTCCTTATTGTTTATGCTTCTGTATTGCAGACTCTGATATGCTTATATGTTATGCTTCCGCATCACTATTCAAAATTTACCTTGTAAACTCTGATAATCATTAAAGCACATAAAAGATAAGAAGCGAAAGAATTAAAAAGACTGAAAGCAATTTAAACCCCTTTTATTTTATTTCTCACACCTTCAATTGGTATCAGAGCTCTGGTTCTACTATTCGTAGCACCCTAATTTTCTCCCTAAGATTTTCCATATTTTCATTTACATTTTGCATACAAACAAGATTACACATTTGTTCTTTTATCCTTCTAAGTTGCAGGTTTATGCCTCACAGGGGATCACCATGATTTCGTATGTTTTCATTTTGCTTATGTTTACTAACCTTCAATCAAAATTCAAAAATATTTGTTTTCCCTTTTATCAACTTTTTCAGGAGGAAAGCAAGAACATTAAAATAGTTCCTCAGCTCGAACATAATTCATCTGAACAAAGTCAAAGTTGATCTACAAGCAATTCAAATTTATCTGATCAAGGATTTCCTGAGTTTTTATTGATTATTATTCAAGGAATTCCAAGGTTCATGTGTTTATTTCCATGCCTTCTTTGACGAGTAAAAGAATCGAGCCGAAACCACAACAGTGCAAGAAAAATCAATATTTTTCAAAATTTGTATTGTTTAACCAGTTATCACCCAGGATGTAACCGGTTACACACGCAATTTTTTGGAAAATTTGGTAGCAAATTCAAATTTTTGTGATTCGGCATCAAATTCATTTTTTATCACATGTGGAATATTCTAGACCATCTCCTTTTAATTCCCCTACATCATTAAAATTAATTTCTACCATGCACCTTCATTAATCATCATTTTTTTGCTAATTTCTCTCCAAATTTGAATTCCAAGCCTAATTTTGATCTCCCAAACCAAGCTCCAATCCACCAAATTCCTTTACTAAAACTCTATAAGTAGAACCATTATTTCATTCATTTCACAAGTTTTTGAGAGCCAAAAAACCTCTTGAAAATTATATCCCCAACCACCAAAATTCACCAAAGCTCAATTTTTTCTTTTGAAAGTTAACAAGAATTCACATTGAATCTTGTTCAACTTTGAGCTAAACCTTCATCCAATTCATTTTCCTTCATCAATTTCAGTAGATCAAGCTTGACTGTGGAGATCTTGAAGTAATTTGGAGTTGTTCTCATTCTTGAAGTGGTAATTCGTCTCACACCATTATTGGACCTTCATTTTCATCATCCATAATGTAGATCTTTGGTGAATCTTTTGCTTGATCCTTTTGGATCTTATTTTTTCCTTTGATTTCTGGTTTTTACTGTGGTTTTACTCAAAAATTCGTGCAAATTCAGATCTATGATCATAAGGTGTTTGAAAAAAGTTTTGAAAGAGGATCATGCTGAATTTTGCTAAATTATCTGCCTCTGTGCACCATGTAACTGGTTACACCAGGTGTTAACCAGTTACACTGTGCACCTTTTTAATAATAACTACGTTTTTTAACTATGTAACCAGTTAGCATCCAGACTGTAACCGGTTATATCTGAAGCAGAATTGAAAACTTTGTTTGTTTTGGGATTGTTTTGGTGTTTCTTACTTCTTATTCCCCTTTTTTCTTATTTTAACATTGGAATACATCATTGAGATTAATTCATCTTTAATTTCAATGGACTTCAGATATCGATTAGAGTAGATTAACATCAATAATTTAAATCTATCTTCAAGTGAATTGTTAAATTAATAAGAGGTACTTTGGATTAGTGATATGTTTTTCACACTTGAATCTATCAATTAGAGGTGATTAAACTTAAAGATGGAAGGACCTTAAAAGTGTGGTTTAATTTGGTTCTTCTCCATCCCCTCCCTCTAATTCTCCTTTTTATTTTTGATCGATGAAAGTGTTATGGATCTTAGAATTTTTTTGTTGAATTCATGATCAAGACTAGATCGTTACCTATTTTATTTTTGTGCGACATTGTTTTCGGATGACAACCTACATGTTGTTCATCTAACATGCATTAGCACTAATAATAATTACCTTAATTAGTATTTACCAGCCTCATTGTAGGGTGACTTCTATATAAGTTACTTGGCGATTGCTTAACATAATGCTACATTTTCCCCTCCATATCCTTATCGGAACTTATACTTTCGTGGCCCGAACCTTGATTGGTTGCGTAATCCCAATAATGGTTGATCTTTTGTGCTAAGTTCATAATTCTCAAACTTGTTGTTGTAGAGGCTTTGATTTTATCAATCTTCTGACGAGTCTTGTTAATCAATGACTTGAGTACATCGTTCAACCATATAGTTTAAGACGCGAGACGAAATTCGTTTGTCGCTTCGAGCCTTTTAGCATTTTATCTTTGTGGATGATAAAGTCCACCATTATTATGTATATATTATATTGCTTTTATTTATTTCTTGCTCCTTATCCTTTTATTTTTACTTCTTGCTCCATTCTCTTTTATGCTTTATATCATCCATTATCATGTTTATGTTTATGTCATTATTTATTGTATTTTTCTTTTCTTCTTGTCCATCTTGGACACCAAAAACATTAATAAAGTCATAAACACTTTAAAATATTTGTTCTTAATTGTGGACTATGGTTATTATCCCATGCTTTTGAGGATTTCTACATTCGGACCTATGGACTTAGTACTAGGAATTTATCCCCTTGCTTGATTATTATGGAGTGGTTATGCTAGCCTTTATTTGGCTCATCATTTGCCTAAGAGGATGGAATTCTAAGTTACTTGTGCTTTGAAGTGTCTCTGAGTGGTTAGATCGTCCTACCTTATCTTTTTTCTTTTATTTCTTAGGGTAGTCTCTTCATCTCCTTCCATTCTTTAATTTTCAAAATCTTCTCCCTTTTTAAAAGGATTCTTCTTTTTTAAAACTTTAACTACTTTCATAATTCAAACCTTGACCTTGGTCAAGTGATTTTTACCTTTTCTTTCATTTCTTAATAAATGCCAATGAACTTAAGCATATTGACCATTTTCAAAAGACCATAAAAAATACAAAAACACATTCACTCTTTTTATGCTGTGTACTTTTTCTTTTAAATATTTTCATATGTATAGACATGATTCATCTTTTCTAGAGGAATTATTTGCTAAAGAATGACGAGTTGTCTTTACATTCTTAAAATCAATCAAAACCAACAAAAAAACTTTGTTCTTTTTACCACGAACTACGAGGTTTTAATCTTACATTGCACTTTGTGGGTACGTAGGCATGAGATGAAAGTCTCGTCAAACACAAAAATATTAAATTCAATTCTTTTTCTCATCCCCTCACTCTCATTTAATAAACCCTCTTCGAACCAAAAAGCGTAAATATTTCAAAGGGCTCCCGTGGAGTACTCAGACTTTTTGGGTGCTAACACCATCAAATTTCATAACCAAACCTCTAACCCATTCTCTGTTTGTTTCTTTTAGCTTTTTCTATTAGATTCATTTTATAGGATTTATTCGCTCTTTTTTCCTTTTCCTTTCGGAATAAATAAAAGTGTAGTGGCGACTCTGTTTTCCTTGAGTTACGTTAATCAATAGCTTACACTCACGATTTTTACCGCTACAAAAAAGTGGCAAATCTACTGGGGAGTAATCTCTGTATGGGTTCGACCTAATTTGATTTATTTAATGCTTTAGTTTGATTTGTTTGTTATTGTTTTTTCTGTTCTAGTTTGGTGATCCTGTGTGAGTGAGATAGATCATGTACCCGGATTTAAGACTACTTATGATAGAACGGTAGTATATTCGATGAGATATGTGTGGAGAAGTCCTATACGATGTCGATTCGAGAACCATCACTCAGATAGGCTTCCTTGGATTAGTGATGTCATGGCGAGTAGTCGTATCATGGCATTACTTTTCCAACCTTAGGTGATCATACTGGGGACCATAGAACCCTTAACCCATCCAGACCATAGAACCCTTAACCCATCCAGACCATTTTAGGAACATAGTATGAAAGTTATCCTGGTGTAGACCTAAGGTGATTGTCACGCGACACTACACTCAGACGAGGTCTTCTTAAGAATGTTATTGGTTAGGGAGTAGTCCAACATACCGATAATATTCTAAAGATGGCTGCTAACTCTGGGAACTTCTGTTAGAACCCTTGATCCGCGTGTCGTGCACGGATCAAAAACGAGTATTTTATAAAAATGTAGTATAGCGACGATGACTCGAATCGACTCACAAGGATTCTTGATATTATTAACTAACAATAGTAACAATTAATGGGGGGTTGATTTTAAGGTCGAATTATAAAAATGGATTAAAATAAGTGGTTATAAAATAAGCTGAAACGGTTTATCTGCTGTTTTGATTTTCCAACTTATCATCGACCCAAATAATTCCCAATTCCTAAGCGGCCTCTATTTCATTTTCGATTATAATAACAATCAAACAAACGTAATTGATATTATATGATAAATATTTCTAATTTCCGAATTAAGCAAACGGATGAAATATATCAATCATGAATTAAGCAAACACGATAAACATACGCGAATTAAGTGTTAGAACAATTATGGTTCTAAACCTCTAAGAGTTTTGATGATAACAATTATTATTATTATGCAAGAATAGAAGTTCTAATAACTCTCTTTGTTACATGTGTAGAAGAGGAAGTTATTGAATGAAGACGTGCTTTATTAGAAGATACATTGTGCCCTATATAGAAGATACATTTATTGAAGAATCCATCATTTAAAGACATGATTTAATAGATGCGTATCAAGACTTTACTCTCTCTGATTTACGTCTAGAAGATGATGATTCTCATAATAAAGGCATTAATTAAAGAATATATCAATTAATGTTGAAGACAAGTATCTCTTGTTATGGAAGGAGTTTATGGTATTATCTTATATCCAAAATTAGCTCAAGATGTCTCCAACGGCTACAATATTCAAGCAGTATATAAAGGAATCAAATTGAAGATTTGAGACACTGCTTCCACGAGAAAAGGATTATTCATTTGTGCTCAAAACTCTTGTAACAATTCACTTAGTGATTATAGCTTTATTAGAAGAAAAATAGTTATTATACTATTATTATTGTAAAAGTTAAGTTAAATCCCTTGAGTGACTAGTTTCAGTCAGTAGACTCAAGAGGACATTGACTGTAGGTCAGTGTGTGTATTCAATTATTAAATAGTGGATTAAGACCTCAGTGATAGAGGCAAAATCACCTTGGCGGGTGTGTTGCACCCCAAAATTTGCCCTCCTTTCGTTGTTTCGGTCTTCCGCATCCATACATTTGCATTTCGCATTTTTTAAATCAATAGCCACAGCTTCACTCTTTGTTTTTCAAAGTTTGGGATCAGGGACTCCTTTTGGTTAGGCTTCACTATATTTTGGAGATTTCATTCCACTCAAGCTTGGAGGTGGACCTTAAAGCCTTATCATAGGTATTTGTATCATGCTTCATCAGATGTTCAGGATGGTCTTCACTTTTCAAACATTGAGGCATAGTTCACCAAGTCATCGAGTTAAGGTTTCGCGATTTGGAATTGTGAGAAGATTGATCCATAATGTGAGATATGTTTTTTTGAAGACGCATTGTGACCGAGACTATTGCTCCTCTGGCTACTTAATATGCAAGATTATGTTCAGACTAAGAAGAATGAATGGTGTTTAGGATATTTTGAATTGCGAAATTACTCTTAAGGTCTTAAGAAACCAAATTTGCTGTCTCCTCGTTTAAGTCTTTCAAGTCATGGGGATAATGTTATTTCAAGGTTATTTTGAAGTATCGTCATTTCTTTTTTAATATTTTGAGAAGTAATTAGAATTTGAAGTGAGAAAGCATGTTTATTCGAGTGACTTTACATAGGATTACAGTTGGCATGAGTTTGAATTTAATGACTCAATTCGTGAATTCACATTTTTTGAACACTATGGACAAAATTGGCGTCAAGTTTTGTATTTGGTCATTGTCAAAGTTGATGTATTTTGCCTTCAAGCCACGCCCCTTTAGGGATATGATTTTGAGACAAACAAGATTATTCAAGTTTAAAATGATTATTTCAAGGTGAGATTGTTTCGTACAAAGAATTGGGGTGTTATTTCCAAAATGTTTCCAGTTAACAATGTCCAAACTCAAATGTTGTTAAGATAATTGCATTCAAAATTACAATTCAGTAAAAGGATTTGTTCAAATCCAAGATTTATGTCATCACTTTCAATCTCAAAGAATAAGTCCAAATGCTACAAGAGAAATGAAAACCAAAATTACAAACAAAGTTGAAATCATTACAATTACATTGTTACAAGGTCAACAGCATACAATGCACAAAAACGCTCAGCCTCCTGACATAGTTGTGTATCGCTTCCATCCATAGCTCATCTTTTTCCAAGCAGCCTGCAAATGACGACTTCGTATCAGTTCATCCAAGCCTTCGCCAATTCCAATCTCAAGCTCCAACCTTGGTAAACATGAAAAAATTGAGACAAGAATCACAAGGATAAGACAGCAGATTGTTGTCGGCAAATAAGTTCGAAATTAGTTCACAACAAACATAAAGGAAGTAACTTAGGTTAGGAGAAAATTATGATATCACCGTGAAACTTATTGCATCAATCAAGCATGGCTTAAAAAAAACCAGGACATACAACTTCCACAACTAGTCAATAATGCACGACTTTGTAATGATAAAAACACAAGTTCCACAATTCATGTTGATCAAGATCCAAGGCGCAAGCATAAGAAGATTAAATATAACACAAAACAAGGGTTTCAAAGGCCACATATGGTTTTATAGATTATTAAACTTATTTGCAACCTTGATACAACAAAATCAGAGGTCATATGAGTTTTTTAAGCATCCCATTCCAAGTAATTTCTCACCTAAGCATAGAAAAAAAACAGGTGTTCAAGCCATGGACATATTCAAATCACAAAGCATTAAGGAAAATGTGGGATCAGCTGCAATTCAAAGGAAAACATCATCTTGTTCATTAAGGATTTACAATACATTTCACTTATCATATTCTAAGAAAGAACATTTCTTTTTTCTGTCTCAATTTAAGTGATCTCTACTGTATGTTTCAACATAGCTTTTTACCCATGGCATTAACATATCATAACATGACCAAATCTCAATTTTTAGCATTAGCAAGATTTTTGTACACTAAGGAGGAACCGAAAGAGGCAACAACATTTGACCTCATTAAATATGAATAAAAGGACAGAGGAAAATACCTTGAAAGCAAAGTCAGCACACAAAAAGTACAATGTCTTGGAATTGAGAATGCACGGGAAAGGCCATACAGCTGCATCTACTTGCTTGCAGCCTACACAAACGCCCAAAGGTCGGCTACTAAGCTCACATCACAATGTCTCAAGGCCTGCAAGATCACAATGTCAAGGTTACATCAACAAGGACAAGTGGTTTAACATAAAGCAGAAGGTACATGGTTGGTTTTCTGCTGTTCCCTCACAAGCAAGTGAAAGTACGAAAAAGATAAGCAGACCTACTACCTGCTGTGCCTAACCCGGCTGCACCCTGCTGCCTTCAACAACACCCTGCAGGCTGATGCGGCTGTTCACTCTAAACCTGCACAAGCATGAGAAGACAATCTAAGCAAACAGGTTTTGAGTATAAAAAAGTAGAGAGTTTTGAGAACGCAAAAAGGGGGGGGCTATCAGAAAGTTCAGACAAAATTGTGGCCTAGGGAAAGCCTCACAAAAGGTTCAATCCAGGACAAAACGATTTCAGTCAAGACTCAACTATTTCAATTGGTTTCAAAAGAGGATCTTTCAATGGTACTGACCCTATTTGTCTCTCCTATAAAAAGCCAGGAATTGTGTTCAAAAAGAGGGGGATTTTTTGAGAAGAACATTCAGAAAAAACAAAATTCCTTAAGAAGATTTAACACAATAACATAAAGATTTGGGAGTTTGAACAAGCAGAAAAACGCAAGACAATATAGAAAGCTCTACATACCGTCAAGGGAGTGAAGGCGTATTATCTGTTAAAAGCTTCAAATCGGTAGATTTTCGACTCATCTCCAAACTCTGGCTTGCCGTTTACTTTGTTTTTCTTTCTTTCTCTTTATTGATTCACCGTTGACGCGTTTGCATTTTCATCTTCGAATCTATTTTGAGATTGGTATTAGGGTTTCATTTGGGAATAGGGTAGGGGTTGCTTTATGCTGTTATTGTTTGCTTCCATTATCGCTCGGTTAAGCTCCATGTTTAGGACGATTGAGTTCGTAGTGATGGTGATGATACCATAAGGTTTTCGTTTCTTTAGGAAAGCCGAAGAACTTGATACGGGATTGAGAGGGTTTAGAGTGTCAAGATTGATTTAAGATGAGAGTGAGTTGAGACGAGGGTGGGAGACGATGTTTGATGATGGAGGGATTGAGAGAAGAAGGTTCGATTGAGGGAGAAGGGGTCATGTGAGAACGACGGGTATTCCCCCTTTTTAGGATGAAGTGGCTGCTGAGAAAACCCTAGTTTTCTCATGTCTTCATTTTGGTGAGACCACCGAACCGGATCCGGGTCAGACCCGACCCGGCCGGTTTTTGTTCCATTGGGCCTGTGAAGGATTCCCTTTTCAGCACCCCCTTTCTGTCTTCTATTTTGGCCCATCGTCCCCCCCCCCCTTTTTTTTATTAGTTTATTTAATAACTTTCTTTTCTTTTTTTTTATATACATAGGTAATCTTAATAAATTCTAAAAAAATTTCTAAAGAAAAAACTTTTCTATGGTCATTAACAATATTAATTCAACTAAATTAATATGATTATTAATAAATTAATTCAACTAAATCAATTAGTTTATTAATCATTTCTTCAAAAATTATGGTTTTATGTGGTTGAGTATTCGTCTTATGATTCTTTTATTTATTTGTGCGTGCATTTGTATGTTTATGCTTTCACTCATCATTCGGGTCGCATGATGACAATGTATGACTCGTACGGACCTGTTTGTTTTTTTTACATCGCGGTTATAACTCGTCAAAATAGAAGTGAATATGCTCGCGCTAAATCAATCGTTTCGAAAAGATAAGTCATTCATTTGGTCCAACGCCAAATAAGCACTTTAAAATGCACCGGATAATTTCACAAGCTCATCTCGCACACACGTAAGTCGGTCATTTCTGATCGCCATCTGCACTACATTTATCTTATTTAAATTACGAAAAAAAAGGAACTCCGGAGTCTAGCATTCCGCACATTCTGGATTGAACCTCAAATGGGCTAGCCTCACGCGTTGGTTCAATCACCTTTCGTATTAAACAATTCAATTCATTCTTAATTAATTTACGGAAAAAGGAACTCCGGAGTCTAGCATTCCGCACGTTCTGGATTGAACCGCAAATGGGCTAGCCTCACGCGTTGGTTCAATCACTATTTCGTATACCAACAAATTTAAATCATTTTATAATTAATTAGCGAGTAACTGAACTCCGGAGTCTCGCACTCCGCACGTTCTTGAATGCAACTGCAACATGGGCTAGCCCCACGCGTGGTTCATTCGCCCTCTCGTTTTAAAATATCCGTAACAAAGATCAAATATCTTTCCTCAAAACGAACGTTGTTTGAATCTTTCTATCTCGCAAATAAGCTAATGCTTAGCGGTAGAATGCATTTTTAAACAGTCGTTCTATAAAAAACACAAATCGTAGTAGCACGAACTACGAAGCTCTGACTTTCCCATTGCACAAGGGAATACGTAGGCATGGGGATTTTTATCCTTCGCGAGCACAATAATAAAAAATTAAATATCTCTCCATCACAATAATAAAAAAAAAACTTAACCTTTCCCTATAACAAATAATAAACAGATATCGATACTTAATCATTAAAAGAAGACAATAATAACAAGTTAACATTTTTAAGCGCAAACTAGACTAAGAGGTTCCCGTTGAGTACAACGGACGTGAGAGGTGCCTAATACCTTCCCCTTGCGTAACTGACTCCCGAACTTAGATTAGTGGTTTTGTTGACCATTCTTATCCATTATTTAGGTTGTGTCTATATCTCCATTTTCTCTCGTAGAATAAATAGAATTAGGTGGCGACTCTGTTGTTTATTTTAGGATCGTATTTTTCGAGGTGCGACAGCTGGCGACTCTGCTGGGGACTAATTGCTTTATGCATAAGAGAGTCGAGCCTAGATTAGGATAGTCTGCGTTTGTTTGATGACTTGTTTGATTTGTCCTTCTTTATTTGCTGTTGGTATTCTATCTATTGCTTCCTTCTTTATTATTTGCTCATTATATTTGCCTGTTGGATCTCGGGTTATCACGGGTATGAATCTGTACTTGAGTTTTGAAAAAGAAGAGGGAACACCTAAGTTAGAATTGGATGTTATTAGTGTTAGTCTCCAAGGACTCGCTCCTTGCACGCCTAACATGAAAGCTCCCCCAGATAGTTAGACTTTTCGTAAATCTTGTCACAACGCAGCTAGCCTGCCGCGGGACCTGATTCACGAAAGGGTTGTGATTCTGGGACCCCCTAGAACCTGTTTCAATTTTGGTAGTTGTGTAATGTTAGGCTCCAAGGACTCGCTCCTTGCACGCCTAGCATGAGAACTCCACTCAAGGTAGACCTTATCGTTATTATCGTCACAATGCAGCTAGCCTGCGGCGGGGCGTTAGTACGATAAACGTCCGTGACCTTGAGTATCCTTATACCATCACCATAGAAGCTACCTTGTGAGTGGGGCATTATGGGTAGAAAGATATAGACCGACCCCCTAGAGCCTACATTTTAGAGTTCCAAGCTCCCATTGTTATCCCGGATCCAACTTTGTGCATTCATAATCATGTAGCATACGCATCATAACCTACACATCTTGTTATTTCAGGAAAACACATCTATTTGTTGTTTCGCATTCAAAACAATCATGAGTTCAGGGAAAAGGAAGGCTCTACAGCTAAAAGCTTTCTCACCAAACACCACTGTTCTTATGGACTGCTTAGAGAAAATGCCCGCTTCCTACAAAAGGGCTATTGAAGTGAGGTTCGGCCAAGTGCTTCATCTTCTGGAAGTCGACGTACAAATCCCGGGTCTCACAGCTTTGGCCCAATTCTATGATCCGCCGATGCGAAGCTTCTTGTTTCAGGACTTTCAGATAACGCCGTCTCTGGGAGAATTTGAAGGGTTCTTGGGATTTTCTATGAAGGGAAAGGCACCTTACACCCTCGTTAGTCGGGATCTTAAGGTGGAGGTATTAGCGGAAGCTCTTCAGATCCCCATTCCCACAGCTAAAGCTAACTGGAAGCCAAAGAGAGAATTTTGGGGTTTCCATAGGCTATTTTTAGAGCAGGAAAGCAAGAAATTAATAAAGGAACGTCAATGGGCTGCTTTAGTCAACGTATTAGCTCTCCTCATTTACGGTCTGGTTTTATTTCCAACTTTTGAAGATTACATTGATACGGCGGCGATTAATATATTCTGGGCGGTTTGGAAAGAAGGTCAAAGCCCAGTATATCCGTTGTTGGCGGACGTGTTTTAAAATCTCCACCTCCGTCACGAGAAGAAAGGTGCTGTTTTGACTTTTTGTCTCCCGTTACTGTATAAATGGCTCACATCTCATGTTTTCAAACGCAATGCTCTAATTCCCAAGATGACAGGCGGGGAATGGTCCCAGATGTTAGCTTCCCTCACCGAAAGAGACATTGCCTGGTATCCCAACAAGTTGGATGTTGATCGTATCATTATGAGCTGTGGGAATTTCAGAAATGTGCCACTAATGGGATCAAAAGGGTGCATTAGTTACAATCCCATTTTAACTATACGGCAGCACGAATACCCTATGCTAGGAAAACCAGAAGACGCCGAATTGGAAGAGATGATACTTCACAACAGAGGTGCGGATGATCCAGCATTGCTCTTCAGAATATGTCGTTCCTGGGAAAAAGTTCACACCAAAGGCTCCGAGCTAAGGAAAAGAGATGGAGTGGTCAGGATACCCTACCGACAGTGGGTTCTTGAAAGAGTCCAAATTGTCAAACTACCCTTTTCTGGAGAAGCACTCCCCAAACCTCCTGTACATGAACCAATATCCCTTGAAGAAGTAGAGGAACTTCGGATGAAGGTAGCCAATCTTGGGAAAGAAAACGAAGAGCTCAGTTCAAAACTGCACCGGGTCACCCACGAAAGGAATGAATTAAGGTATGACTTGGCTCGTAAAACTGTTCAAGTCGAAGCAATTCAAGAAAAGGCCAACGAAGAAGAGCGAAAGAAAAACAATGTTAAAGGGTGTCTGGATCAAACTTATGGAACGGTGGTTCACTTGAAGGAGGATTTAAACAGGGTTTGCCGGAAGAGCGCGAATAACGAGGATTGGTATGTCCGGGCGACTAAAAAGGCAAAGATCGAAAGGGCTGAATTCGAGAAGAAAATTGTAGAGCTTACCGCAGCACTTGAGGAGGCAGTGAGAAGTTCGAATCAGGAATATGAGCTTAGGATGGAGGCCATGAATGTCTCACAGTTCACCGTGGAAGATTGGGATTTCAAATGCCAAGAGGTGAATCGCGCTGAAGGAAACGCCCAGTATTGGAAGGAACAATACGAGGCTTTGACCAAAGATCGCGACATTTGGGAGTCAGCGAGAAATGAGGTGCGGGGTCACTTCCAAGGATACCAGCAAGCTGTACAAGATCGAATCAAGGAAAGAGACATGTACCGTGATAAGCTTAATCGGCTTATTGAATGGTGCAACTTGCAGATAGAAGAACTACCTTTCCGACTCTCTATGGCAAGAGGGGAATTCGAAGACGATGGATCCTACCCAGTTGTGAGTTACTTTCTCTCAATGTGCCAAATCATGTTGAAGACCTTCAAGGAAGAGGTGAAAGAATGTAGTACCCAGAGACCCAAGAATTAGTCTTACAGTTGTAATTTATTTTGCTTTATTTATCTATTTTATTTCAGAAGAGAATTGGCGTTAATTTTGTAATAGTTAACGAACCAGAATATTTGTACTTGATATTTTAAGTCTTGATTATTTAAGAATGAATGAAGTTTGGAGTTTTTCCTATAGTCCTTGACTTCTGTGATGTTTTGAATGTTGCACATTTTAAATTTTGATATTGGTGATTGTTTTTCCTGAAATTAACATTTTGTGGCATGACATTCATACATTTCCATCATTTGCTGCATTTTGATAAAAAAAACATGAGGCTCATGCGTGTCTTTTTACCTAATCGTCAAACTGTTCCGTCCATACAAAACCGGAGCCGACCGTCGCAGGAGGATGGAAAGACTCGAGCAGGAAAATCAAGAGCTCAGGGGAGAAGTGATTGCATTGAAGGATAGTTTGGAAAGGCTTACCAATATGATGGAGACAATGGCCGCTGCGCAGAATCAGACGTCTCAAAATTCTCAGGAGACTGGACAGAGGACCGAGGCCATGGCCATCCCAACGACCGCGGCCCCTAGCAATGATTCCCAACATGTTGTAACCACTGGTTTCCCATGGGGCATTCCTCGTGATTTCATGCCAGAGAATCATCAACCACATGTCTCACACGTCGCTGCTGTGATGACTACTCCTCAGCCTGTAATACACACTGCCCATTACAATGAAGATCCCCCTTTCCACACAGCACCAAGCGAAAATGCAGGAGTAGACGAGAGATTGGATGAGTTCCAGGATCGTTTTCTAGAAATGCAAAATGAGATTAGAGCACTCCGAGGTCAGGATCTGTTTGGAAGAAAGGCTTCTGATCTTTGCTTGGTCCCCAATGTCAGGGTTCCGCACAAATTCAGGGTACCTGAGTTCGAAAAATATAAAGGAAACTCATGTCCTCAGAGCCACTTAATCATGTACGCCCGAAAGATGTCCACCCAGCAGGACAATGACCCGTTGTTGGTTCATTATTTCCAGGACAGCTTGACAGGTGCTGCCCTCAAGTGGTATATGAGTTTGGACAGCGCAAAAATCCGAACCTTCAATGACCTAGGAGAAGCTTTCATCCGACAGTATAAGTACAACCTTGACATGGCCCCGGACAGAGATCAACTCCGGAGCATGTCGCAGAAGGACAAGGAAAGTTTCAAAGAATACGCTCAACGTTGGCGTGAGATCGCAGCTCAAATATCCCCGCCTTTGGAAGAAAAAGAAATGACCAAGATTTATCTGAAGACGTTAAGCACGTTCTATTATGACCGCATGATCGCAAGCGCACCCAGTGACTTTACTGAAATGGTGAATATGGGAATGCGGCTTGAAGAGGCCGTTAGAGAAGGACGTTTAGCAAAAGAAACAGGGTCATCCAGCGGCATCAAGAAATTCGGAAATGGTTTCCACAAAAAGAAAGAGCAGGAAGTTAGTGCCATTCACCAGAGAAGAAGTTATCAGCAGCAGGTGGTTGCCATCACCCCGATTATCAATACAGCTCCAGGTCCTAATTATCGGCCATTTTTCCCTCAAAATCAGCAAACCACTCCACAACACCAACACCAGCATCAACCTCAACAATTCCAGCAGCGGCAACAACAGCCTCCACAACAGGTTCATCACCAGTACAACAACAATCATATTCCGAGAACACTCGCCTACGATCCCATACCAATGTCTTACGCAGAATTGTTTCCTGCTCTACTGCAAAAGGGGCATATTCAAACAAGACCTCCCCTCCCACCACCCAGGAATCCCACTTATGGATTCAAAGCTGACCAGTTTTGCGTTTATCATCAAGGCGGGCCTGGCCACAATGTCGAAAACTGTTATAGCTTTAAGGCCGATGTTCAAAAGTTGATTAAAAATGGTGTTTTGACGTTTAAAGATACCAATCCGAATGTTCAAGTGAATCCTTTGCCTCCACACGGAAGGGCCTCGGTGAATATGGTGCACGGTTGTCTAGGGGAATATGCTGTTTACGACATCAGATTAATCCGAGGGTCCTTAGTGCAAAAGCATGCAGAACTGGCAGAGCTTATCTACTTCCATAACGGGATACATGATTACAATGCATGCAGAATCTGTTCTGTTAATCAACGGGGGTGTCGCTTAGTGCGAGAAGATCTTCAGAGGATGTTGGATCAAAGGTCTATCAGAATAATGTATCCCAGAAACCCTAATGATGTTGAAATTGATGAAGAGGCATTTGTCATAATACCACAATTTAATGAACCAGGACCCATAGAGATCACATACGACAGTAGGAGGATCGCTGCAACTCCATTGGTCATTGCTGTACCAGGACCAATGCCATACCAGTCTGAAAGGGCCATACCATACAGATATAATGCAACCATGATTGAAAACGGAAGGGAGGTTCCATTACCATCCATTGTCAACATTGCTGATGTCAGCCGAGTTACCAGAAGCGGGAGGGTATTCCCTAACAAAGCCAAAGAAACTATGATGCATAAAGAAACTCCATCGGAGAATACTTTTAAGCAAGTAGGCCAATCAAGCAATACAAATCATAGCAAGAGAGATGATGAAGTGCTAAAACTGATCAGGAAAAGCGATTACAACGTAGTGGATCAGCTTTTGAGCACGCCTTCGAGAATTTCGATCTTATCTCTTCTGATGAGCTCTGAGGCGCATCGGGAGGCTTTGCAGAAGGTTTTAGAGCAAGCATTTGTGGATCATGATGTCACCATTGGCCAATTCGACAATATTGTTGTGAATATAACTGTTTGCAACAATCTTAGCTTCTGTGACGAAGAGCTCCCGGAGCAGGGAAGAAACCACAACATGGCGTTGAACATCTCTGTTAATTGCAAGACCGACGCTTTGTCTAGTGTGCTGATAGACACTGGCTCTTCGCTAAATGTTATGCCAAAGTCAACTCTCTCATTGTTAGCCTTTCAGGGCACTCCCATGAGAGTCAGTGGGGTTATTGTCAAAGCTTTCGACGGATCCCGGAAAACTGTTATCGGAGAAGTGGATTTGCCTATAACGATTGGACCTCATACCTTCCAGATCACATTCCAAGTAATGGACATCAAGGCTGCATACAGTTGCTTGTTGGGCCGCCCTTGGATCCATGAAGCAGGTGCCGTAACTTCAACCTTGCATCAAAAACTCAAGTTCGTAAGCCAAGGAAAGTTAGTGACAGTGTTTGGGGAGTAGGCTATGATTGTGAGTCATCTCTCCTCTTTTTCATATGTGGAACCAGAAGATGATATTGGAACCTGTTTCCAGGCCCTAACCATTGCTGATAAAGAAGTGAAGAAGAAAGGGGCATCCATTTCTTTTTTCAAAGATGCTCAGCAGGTTGTTGAGAGTGGTTCGTCCGAAGGGTGGGGAAAGATTGTGGTTTTAAACGAGAACAAGGCCCGTGAAGGAGTCGGTTTTTTGCCCGAATCTGCAAAACTTACAAGGGATGAAGGTGTCATCTGCCCAATACAGGAAAGTTTCCGCAGTGGAGGATTCATGAGTCCAACTCCACCAGAAGTGGACGCAATTACCGAGGACGATTCTGAAGGAGATTTACCAGACTTTATTGTGCATGGAGCTTTGTGCCAGAATTGGACTGCTGTTGATATCCCATCTGTCGTTCGCCTATCTAAGTAATGATTTTGTGTTAACCTCTCGCTCCGCCCGAAGCGAGAGAGTACTTTTTGTAGGGTTTTCTCTTTATGCAATTTAAGAATTTTGTTTCCTCTTTGCCCTGCCCAAAGCAAGAGAGTAATTTTGTTGGGCCTTTTTGTTTCGAAAATTAAACAATCATTAATGAAAGTGTTATTTTTTCGACTTCCTTTATCTTTTGTCATTTTTACTTTTTTTGCCTTTCGGAAAAGTGGTAATCCTAAAAAAGAACACACATCTACATGTTTGCATAAATAAAAGGTTTCATTTTTCAGAAAAAATCTGCATACGCTTCCATTTGTCTAGTGCTAAAATAAAACATCAATCACATGTGCAGATTAATCATGAAAAACCCCATTGAAAAGCATGACCCATTACTTACTCCCAACTTTGAGTTCCCGGTGTTTGAGGCTGAAGAAGATAATGATGAAGAGGTCCCTGATGAGATCTCACGGCTACTGGAAAATGAGGAGGAGACTATCCAGCCATACAAAGAAGCAGTGGAGGTAATTAATCTAGGGACAGAAGATGATAAGAAGGAAGTCAAAGTCGGCTCGCTACTCATCCCTGACGTCAAAGAAAGAATGATAGAACTTTTGAAAGAGTATGCGGTTGTGTTTTCTTGGTCCTACCGGGATATGCTGGGATTGGATACCCGTATCGTGGAACATCGCCTTCCTTTGAAACCAGATTGTCCGCCGGTCAAACAGAAGTTGAGAAGATCACGCCCCGACATGGCTATCAAAATTAAGGAGGAAGTTCAGAAGCAGATTGACGCGGGATTCCTTGTCACTTCCGAGTATCCGCAATGGTTAGCCAATATAGTACCCGTGCCGAAGAAAGATGGGAAAGTCAGAATGTGTGTCGATTACAGAGATCTGAACAGGGCCAGCCCTAAGGACGATTTCCCGCTACCCCATATTGACATATTGGTCGACAGCACAGCTAAATTCAAAGTTTTCTCATTCATGGATGGCTTCTCCGGATACAACCAGATTCGAATGGCCCCAGAGGATATGGAAAAGACTTCATTTATTACGCCTTGGGGAACATTTTGCTACCAGGTAATGCCTTTCGGTTTGAAGAATGCAGGCGCAACTTATCAAAGAGCAATAACAACACTGTTTCACGACATGATGCACAAAGAAATCGAAGTATACGTTGATGACATGATTGCTAAATCCAGAACCGAGGAAGAGCATGTGGAATACCTGTTGAAGTTGTTCCAACGTTTGAGGAAGTACAAACTTCGCCTGAACCCCAGCAAATGCACATTTGGTGTTCGGTCAGGGAAGTTGTTGGGTTTCGTTGTCAGCCAGAAAGGTATTGAAGTAGATCCCGACAAAGTCAAGGCCATTCGAGAAATGCCCGCACCAAAGACGGAAAAACAAGTAAGAGGATTTTTAGGTCGTCTGAATTACATCTCTAGATTTATTTCTAATATGACTGCAACATGTGGGCCAATCTTCAAACTCCTGCGAAAGAATCAAAATTGCAAGTGTACTGAAGATTGTCAAAAGGCTTTCGATAACATCAAAGATTATTTACTGGAGCCGCCTATCTTAGTCCCCCCAGTTGAAGGAAGACCATTGATCATGTACTTAACAATACTGGAAGATTCCATGGGCTGTGTGCTCGGGCAACAAGACGAAATAGGACGGAAGGAGCATGCCATCTATTACCTGAGCAAGAAATTTACAGATTGTGAATCTCGATACTCTATGCTCGAGAAAACCTGTTGTGCTTTAGCTTGGGCATCTCGACGTCTCCGACAATACATGATCAATCACACTACCTGGTTGATTTCAAGAATGGATCCGATTAAGTATATCTTTGAAAAACCGGCCCTGACAGGAAGAATTGCTCGTTGGCAGATGTTACTATCAGAATATGATATTGAGTACCACACTTAGAAGGCTATTAAGGGAAGTATTTTAGCCGATCATCTAGCCCATCAACCCATTGATGATTACGAGCCCGTAAAGTTTGATTTTCCAGACGAAGATGTCATGTACTTGAAGATGAAAGGTTGTGACGAGCCTCCCCTCGACGAAGGGCCAGAACCGGGGTCCCAATGGGGATTAGTTTTCGATGGGGCTGTAAATTTGTACGGAAAAGGGATTGGGGAAATGATTGTAACCCCCCAAGGAGCTCATATCCCTTTCGCTGCAAGAGTGACGTTCAATTGCACCAATAATGAAGCCGAGTACGAAGCTTGCATCATGGGCTTGGAAGAAGCGGTTGATTTAAGAATCAAGAACTTGGATGTATATGGTGACTCAGCCCTAGTGATCAATCAGATCAAGGGGAAGTGGGAAGTCCTACAGCCTCACTTGATTCCATACAGGGATTATGCGAGGAGGATCTCGACATTCTTTAATAAAATTGAGTTTCACCAGGTACCTCGCAGCGAGAACAGAATGGCTGATGCTCTGGCAACCATCTCCTCCATGATTGTTGTAAACCGACAGAATGATGTGCCGAAGATTGAAATTATGCGTCTTGATAGACCTGCTTATGTATTCACCTTGGAAGAGGCTGTTGACAATAAACCATGGTACTACGATATAAAGTGTTTCTTACAACACCAAGAATATCCGCCAGGGGCATCCGGCAAGGATCGAAAGACTCTGAGGAGGTTGGCCAATAACTTCTTTCTGAGTCAAGGTGTTTTGTACAAGAGAAATTTCGATATGATTTTACTCAGATGTGTAGATAAGCATGAAGCGGAAATACTGATGAGGGAAATTCATGAAGGATCATTCGGCACTCACGCTAATGGACATGCTATGGCTAGAAGGATGCTGAGGGCAGGGTATTACTGGTTGACAATGGAATCCAATTGCTGCAAATATGTGAAGAAATGTCATAAATGTCAGGTTTACGCTGATAAGGTTTATATCCCTCCGACTCTCCTCAACGTTCTTTCTTCTCCGTGGCCTTTTTCCATGTGGGGCATCGATATGATCGGTATGATTGAGCCGAAAGCTTCCAATGGACATCGTTTCATCCTAGTGGCCATTGACTACTTTACAAAATGGGTAGAGGCAGCGTCCTACGCCAATGTGACTAGACAGGTGGTAGTCCGATTCATCAAAAACAACCTCATTTGCCGGTATGGTATCCCGAATAGGATCATCACTGATAATGGATCAAACCTGAACAACAAAATGATGAAGGAAATGTGCGCGGAATTCAAGATTGAACATCATAACTCTTCTCCCTACAGGCCTAAGATGAACGGGGCGGTGGAGGCCGCTAACAAGAATATCAAGAAGATCATTCAGAAGATGGTCGTCACTTATAAGGATTGGCACGAGATGCTTCCCTTTGCTTTACACGGATATCGCACTTCGGTTCGCACGTCGACATGGGCAACTCCTTTCTCCTTGGTATATGGCATGGAGGTCGTACTCCCTGTGGAAGTTGAAATCCCGTCAATGAGAGTTTTGATGGAAGCCGAGTTAACAGAAGCTGAATGGTGTCAAAGTAGGTATGATGATTTGAATCTGATTGAAGAGAAAAGGATGACAGCTTTATGCCATGGGCAATTATATCAACAAAGGATGAAGAAGGCTTTTGATAAGAAGGTTCATCCTCGTGTGTTCAGGGAAGGCGACCTCGTGATAAAGAAACTCCAGCCTTTTATATCAGATTCTAGGGGCAAGTGGGCTCCTAATTATGATGGCCCGTATGTTGTCAATAGAGTTTTTTCAGGCGGCGCGCTAATCCTCACAACGATGGATGGCGAGGAATTCACTCGTCCTACAAATGCAGATACAGTCAAGAAATACTTCGCCTAATAAAAATAAAAAAAGAACAGCTCGGTAAGTCGAAAACCTGAAAGGGCGACTTAGGCAAAAAAGAGCGTCTCGGTGGGTCGAAAACCCGAAAGGGCGACTCAGGCAAAAGTTAGAGACATAAACAGAAATTAATCATCCCGCTGGATTGAAAACCTGAAAGGGCAGTCCAGGCAAAAGTTAGGGATAAAGGCGAGTAACTGTATCGGGTTATGACGACAACATCGTGTGCCAAGATTTCTTCAAAATCTAATTCAAGCTCAAGAATGCCAGGGATTCAAAGTAGTTAGAGGAAATGATGGTCATTGTAATTTTAATGTAGTCTTTTCCACTTAATTACCATTTATTCCACTTTTGTAAAGATCTATGGAATCCCGCTATTGGCAGATTACCATTCCATTAATGAAAGTTTGAGCCTATGCCTTTGCTTGCAATTCTTATTCTATCTTCATCTCAAAAAATGACGCTGTTATTAATAATGATTTTCGAAACAAAAAAAGCTTTTACTATATTTGTTTTAATGTGTGTGTACTTACTAAGTTGGCGAACCGAAAGACGGAAG
The DNA here is from genome assembly GCA_963966055.1 of Lathyrus aphaca. NCBI lineage: Eukaryota > Viridiplantae > Streptophyta > Magnoliopsida > Fabales > Fabaceae > Lathyrus > Lathyrus aphaca. Next base: position 565,343,506 of record OZ014520.1, read on the forward strand.
TTAATGGTTGTTCCAAGAATGGTTAAAACTACAAGATGTGAAATAATTGTCTCGTTAAATGTGGCATGCTCAGGTTTCTCCAATATGGGTCATTAAAGTGTTACTTATGTGACTCATTTTTCTGTGTTAAAGTTTTGTTACTCATCGCCTTTGGTGAGATGTAAGCCTGATGTACTTATATGAGCCTGCTCAAATTTGCTGGAGCAGATTGTTGATTTGATTCCCCAGCAAAAGATAAATTATTCCATCCTTGTCAAGGCCAACTGCATTATGGGTCGCACGCGTCTTGTTGAGACTGGTCGGGCATCCGGTTGTTGTGTTCTTCTCACCGATCTATCTTGTGTGTCAGTTTTGTCTGTTTGTCAGCATAAACATAACACATATACATTCATGTACATCATAATTGATTCATATGCATATTCATGTCGCACTCATTAATGCATATCTCCTTTACCTTGGTCGTGTTTATCCCCAAGTGATGTGTCTCTCTCCAAATAGAGTTGTCAGCCTTAGGCAAAAAATATACATTCTTTCTAATTCCCCACTGAGTTTCTACCCTCGTGGAAGATTTTGCTCTAGTTCTCCTTTCCACACTTGGATAGGATAAATCCCGATTGAGTTCATTCCTCAGGGGATGGTGTAAACACCCCAAATTTTCCCTCACCCATTTCAACCATGGCTTGTGATCATTTTCATATGCATAAACACAATCATAGCATCTCATATCACATTTTTGATTCACTGCATAGATTCTAAGTCATCTGCATCTAGGGTTTGTGATCTGAGCAATCCAAGAGCTTCTTGAGCCACTCCAAGGTCAACAATCACTTCAAAGGGGTCTATGTGTGTTCAAGCATCATATTGTATCCTCTCAAAGTCAAGAATGTCAAAGAATCACAAGAACTGAGATTGGCATGGAAGCAGAGCCAGGCTTGACTGCACAGATGACCTAAAATTAGGGTTTTGGTTTCAGAGGCCATAACTCCAAATTTTTTGGTCATTCTTGTTTCTATTGGTCTCTATATGGTATAGGGAGTATGCATATCAATTTTCATGAAGAAATTCCATGGGGAAGTCATTTGATCAAGGGTTGACTTTCTGAACAAGACAGTGCAAAATCAGGGTATCTGAGGCCCCCAATGACCCAACCAAAGGGCATTCTTCATCATTTTGATTGTATATGATCTTTATTTTATCATGGAAGAAATTGGAAGTTTACAAAATTCAAGAATTTCAAGTCTTTTGCAAAGTTGACTTTTTGGGCAAGTTTGACTTTTAATGAAAATGCCATTTTAGGCAACTTTTCAACCCTTACTTTTTGATTCAAAAAGGCTTCAAATGGAAAAACTTTGGTCATGAAAGTTGTAGAATAGATCTTTCCCTTTTCAAGAATTACAAGAACATGACCTAATTCATTTTGGATCAAAAGTTATGGCTCATCAAAGTTGGCAAAAATCACTAAATTTCAAGTTATGCACCAAATGGAAAAACTTGCAAATTCTTGTACCAAGGAAATTTGTGACTTCTAATTGATGTCAAACCTTTACACAAACATCACACATGACCTAAAAACAGAATTGGCCCAAGGGATTTTTCATTTTTGTGCTTGGATTTTCAAAGATCCTTAAGTCATTTTTCATAAGGATGCAAAGATGGATTTTTGGCAAAATCATCCTCCAAGGAATTATGTGATCACTAGCTGATTTCTATGCATTGCCATGACCAAATGTAACATTATGCAACAAAATTCAGCAAGAGTTTTCTCATGTACATAGCACAAAATCACAAGAAAACACCAAGTGGGCAAGTTGCAAAAGCTAGCATAGCTCATGATCCACATGTTGCAGTCATTCATAAGCAATCTAAGGGTCATCCTTGACTCAAGCTGAGGCAAGACAAGCCCTTAGACAGCTGCTGCCATGGCCCATGCTGCAAGTACCAATCACATTGACTTTTTGGCCAAAACCCCCATACTCTTGGAACAGTGGGCAGCCACCTCTACTAACCTGCTCCACAGGCAACTCATACATTGTGGGAGTGTTATAGCAAGAGATTGGCCATTGAGACAAGCCAGAAGACAGCATACCACAAAACCTGTCAAAACTTTCCTCTCTTCGAATCACCTTCCACAGCCATCAAACATCCATTTTCTCTTCACCATTGCATCATACACACTAAAAGGAACCAGAATCCACCATTAAACTAGATTGAAACCACACTAATCCTGACTGTGGAATCTGCTGCACCAGAACACTTCTTCTCAAATCAGCCATCCACAAGAACTTTGAAGCATCTGATTGAGTTCAAGAGGGTCAAAGAAGTTCATTTGCACAAGTAGGAGACTCTGGAAGCTCACCATTGAAGCTTTCCAGCTCAGGTATGGCCATGAACTTTTTCTCACAGAGCTTGCATTTTATGTTATAAATTGATAGTACATGTCTTGCTGATCATGATGATGCCTTTAGAATCGAAAATAGTGAAGAAATGAGTATTTTGTAGATCTCTGAAATTTCACCCGTGAATCTTTTTGTCTTCGATTCTCACTGATTTTGAGTGATAAATTTTGTTTGAGGGTTGATTTGAATGGGGTTTGGGTAGAGGAACATTTCCCTGCTTTCAATTTGGTGAATGGTGGCCTGAATCATGATCTAGGGTTTTCAACCCGCCGGAGAAGATGACCGGAGCTTCCCTCCGGTCACCTGAAAGTTGTTAACCCTAATCCCTGTAATTAATTAGCATTTGAATCTGATGCATTGGATCCTTTGACTTAGGTTGACTAGGCGCGTGTTTGTGTGACCCAGATGCGTCCATTTTGCCCTAATCTCCATTAGTTTAATTAAATCCAATTAATTAATTCATAAGCTTAATTTAGCCAGAAATGATCCTGACCCTTGTTTCACGCGCCAAGTCAACAGCTGACCCCCCAACTTTGAATCTGATGTGTTGGATGTGATTACTTCTCATTTTCATTAATTTTTATTTCAATTTTTCTCATTTAATTTGTACATTTATTTAAAAATAGCAAAACTTATTTAAAAATTCTGAAAATTTTTGTATAAACTTTTATGAATTTTCAGAAACCAAAAATATTTTTATTTTTATTTTTGCATTCAAAAAATATTTTTAAATATTTAAAAGTTTATTTTTAATTAATTAATGAGAATTAATTAATTAAAAATACTTTTAGGTATTTAAAAATCACCAAAAAATTCATGAAACATTTAAAAACATTTAGAAACATTGTCCAACCCTCAAACCAAATTTCTTTTTTGATCTTGATGCATTTAGAGAATTTTTCATGGAATTAAAATCATTTTTATGCATTATTTTGATCCAAACTTCCAAAAATCATTTCTGCCTAACCATTGAGAGTTGGACTTTGATTCTTATTGCATTGTGTTTAGCATATCATGTAGTTTGTGAGATTAAATGGCCATGATTTGATCTTTCATTTTCCATTTGTTTGGCATTTTTCTTGTTAAGGAACCCTAAAACCCTAGAAAACTTAGGAAAATCATATCTTGAATTAGGTTAAGAGTTGGAACTTTTCCTTTGGGCAGTGAGTTAGTATAGGATTAGGGATCCTTTGAGTGCATTTTCAATTTTTTATCTTGATGTTTGCTTCTGATTTTGGTTTGTGTTTGATGCATTGATCATAAACCCTAATTTGGGCTTCCATATGTATCCATCTTGCATTTGCATTCACATCTTGACTTGCCATAGCATTTTATGCATTCTTTTGATTCATTGAACATCTTAAGACATATTAAAAGCATGTTTGATCATTGCATCTTGCATTTGCCATGTTGTATGCCATTTGCATTTCATAACTTTTCATGTATGATCATGGTTCTTAACTTGTTTCATTTGCATCCATAAGCTTGTATGATCATCCCCATATGTTGTTTCATGTTTGTAGCATCTCATGGAATCATTAACCTCATGTATGCACTTCTGGTTTTGGTTTATGTCATGCCATTTCATTCTTCTTTGCATTGCATTGCATTCCTTTACTAACATTTCAGGTGGTAAGTAACTTTGAGAAGTGAATTTGCCTTCACTTCTCACAATTTCTTTTCATCCCTCTTATGCATCCATGCTGCATTTTATCATGTGTTTAAGTATGAGCTTGTTCATTCTTCTTCTTCTCACTTTCTTTCTTCAAGTGACTTGACTTCTTGAATGAAGCAAGTTACTTTGCTTCTCCTGATCCTTTCATCTGCTTCCTGGTGGTTCCATTGAAGACAATCTTCTTGTAAACCTCACAAACCTTAGGAACAACCAAGCATGACAATGATTAGGGTTTTGATTAGTCTCCCCCACTTAGTTTTTACCTTTGTGTCTCTTTTGAGTCTTCTCTCCTCACCTCATAATCAGGGACTAAACCCTAAAGGCTTTAAGGCTTTGTGATTAAGCTTATGCCTGCATCCTTCTATTAGGATGGAGTGTATAACTTTAATCCTAAGTGTTAAACCCTTAATGTGTTTAAATCTCTTAATCAATTCACTTAATAATCATCAAGACATCACACTTGTAACTTGGGCCTTGCATTAGGGTTCTAATTCTTCCTTAATTGGTTAAGAAGGACTAACCCTAGTGTTAATGGACAAGTCCTCCTCAAGTTGTCTTACAAACCCTAAAAATCACTTCATCATCATATCATTAAATAAAATCCACTTAATAAAGGCTTGTTTTGTCATGAGTTTAATCCCTAATCATGGATTAAGTTGAGGAGCTTTCCTCAGCTTAAACATTCTCATCTATTATCCTTCTATTAGGATGGTGTAATGAGTCTGTTTAATCCTTGATTATGGCTTAATCTCATTACTTAACACTAAACAAAAACACCAAAAACATCTAAATAATCACAAGTAGGTTAATGATCTTAATCCTACATCAAAGGTGATTAAGTGTGAGAAGCTGACTTCACACTTAAGGTATTCTCATTACCCCTAATTAGAGGGAAGATGTGATGAGTTTACTAACCCATTGGTTTAGGCGTAAGCTCATTAACTTATGACAAACTTCAAAAAGCAATAAAAGACTGAAAATACAAAAACAAACAATAATCGTCTCCTTCGGGATTCTTTTCTCATCTCATTCACTCATAAACGAGAACTCGCTTCTTCCGTCTAATGCAAGACAGTTTGCACCTGAGCCAGACAGGTCATACACTTGAGCATAGACAAGCAAGCAGTTCACAAGTCAATTTATCTTTCAGTCTCTTTGGGTCGAACTACGGTGTTCTGACTTCCTCATTGCACGAGAGGATACGTAGGCATAACTTAACGGTTATCGAACAAAAGTCTCTGTATATTCCCCCTCCTTTCAGCATTATTCTTCAAGCCTCATGATCTTGAGCATCTTATTCCTGTTCTTACACTGACACTGTACATTTATACACTTCACATTTCCTTTACACTGACACCTGTACATCCTTTTCCAGCTCTTTTACACACCGATTGCACTGACACTACCCCTTTAAAACACAAATCTTTTAAGCGTGGATCCCGTCGAGTACGGCGGACAATCTGGGTGCTAATACCTTCCCAGGTTGTAACCAACCCCCTTACTCAGTCTATCTGGTTCGCAACCGTCTTATCCATCTTTTTCTAGGTCTATGCAGCATTGCCTTTCCTCCGGGATAAAAATGCCTAGCTGGCGACTCTTTTCATCTCCAGTGAGTTCACTGCTGTGTGTTCTCATTGTTCCTTTCGCCGACCGTTCGCGTCTGTACCTTTATTTGGGCCATTCCCATTTATCGGGAGCGACAGCTTGGCGACTCTGCCGGGGATCCTTATACTGTAACCAGGGCTTCTGGTTCTTTTTGTGGGTTCCTCCTAGCGCTTGATTGATTTGTGTTTACTGGGGTGTTATGTGCTAATTGTGTTTGTATATGTATTTTATTGCTTTATGTACAGTTTTGTTTATTGCTTTCTTTATAGCTTTACATATATCATACTGTCATACTGTGCTGGCTGGATCTATTTGTTGCTTTGGTGGGTGGGTGTTCTATTGAGAGTTGAGGTCCTATACCTGGGACCTGAGTGACACCTAGGCTAGAGTGCTTCATATTCTTTCCCATTCCATCTCGGTCTGGTGCGGGAATATGAAACACGGTTCAGATATGGGTTTCTTCTTGAGAACTCTGTGTTGCAGATCTCCTGCAATGCTAGGGCTATCTGGGAAGCCTGCTAAGTCTGGATGACCTTTAGTATTGACCTTCAGAAACTGAGGTGAATTAGAGGAGGAACTTTTATGGTTATTGTAAACACTGTACCTCCGGGTTAGAAGTGTTTACACTTCTCATAACTGATCCAAGTCTGAGGATCCTTGTTTTAGAACACCACCTGTGAGGGGGTTGGGCTGTTTACAGGTTTGCAGGTACCCTTAACCTCAGCATACCCTGTTACTTTGTTTGATTAAGAGTACTCCATTTTGGAACAGTTCTTGTGATTTTAACCCTGGACATGTGACTCTTTATTTGAGTCCCCCACCTTGGTTACTGGACTTATAGACCTCCATCTGGATTTCTTGAACATACATGGGCATATATCAGAGCACTTGATCAGATCCAGCTCAGTCACAAACCCTTGCATATCATTTGCATACATCATCATTGCATCATTTTGACATTTGCTTATTTGTTTTTCAGGGTATCCATCCTTTATTTTTGGCTTGGTTTTGACCCCATCATTAGCATAGACCTATCTTCATCAGCATCTACTTCAGCTATCAGCTACCTGCTTCAGTCACCTGCACCAGCCAGTCAGTGGCCCATTTTCAGTGTTATTCTCAGCATCTGTTTCAGCTCTTCTTCAGCAACATGGCACCTAAGAAGAGTAACATCTCCTATCATTTCTTTCAGCCTGAGCTAGCTGACATCAGGAAGATTCAGACCCTGATTACTCCAGACCATATACCACTTTTCAGAGAACACTATGGATGCATACTTGATGTGGTTATGGATTTGGACCCTTCACAGAGGAGCTTGATTCATACTTGCCTGCAATTCTATGATCCCCCTCTGAGGTGTTTCACTTTTCAGGATTTTCAGTTGGGCCCTTTGTTAGAAGAGTATTCATCATTGGTTGGTATACCTATCAGGGGTGGAGTCCCCTTCAACCCTGAAATGGCTTTTCCAAGTAATGAAGAAGTAGCAAAGGCATTGCATCTGGAACCAGTTCTGATTGGGCAGAGTATGACTACTAAGGCTGGAATCTCTGGTCTACATCTAGATTTCTTGATCTCTCAAGCTACCCTGAAGGCTTCTTTGGGAGAGTGGAAAGCAGTCTGTGCTTTATTTGCCCTGAGCATATATGGGATTATATTATTTGCAGATGAGCCTAGATTCGTTAGCAAGAATGCAATCCATCTTTTCATCCTGAGGAACCCAGTGCCCACCTTACTGGGGGATTTCTACTACTCTGTGCACCAAAGGAATGAAAAGCAGAGGGGAAGATTAGTGAGGTGCTGTGCTCCTTTGTTCCATACTTGGCTTCTCAAGCATTTGCCCAAGACAGATGCATTTTTGAATCCTCATCAGCAGAGGAACTGGGCTAGAAGACTCACTGCTTTGACTTCAGCTGATATTAGGTGGTGCACTCAAAGCACAAAGGGCAAGGATATCATTACCAGTTGTGGGCAGTTTCCCAATGTACCCCTGATAGGAGTTAAAGGTTGCATCAATTACAACCCTCTGCTATTCAAAAGGCAACTGGGCTATGCATTGGTCCACATTCCTAAGGCACAGGACTTGGCTGAGACTCTTTACTGTGAGAACAAGCCTAATCTGGCTATTGTCAGGCAAGCAGCCTGGGCCTGGGACAATGTTCAGACTAAAGGAGTAACCATTCTGGGGAAGTGCAACAATGTGGCATCAGCACAGTACTATGAGTGGTCTCATGTCAAGGCTCAATTTTCTGGGATGCCCTTCACCATGGAGGATATGCCTGGATCATCCTCAGCACCACCTCCTGCCACTGTCAGTTTAGAGGAGTTTGAGAGTTTGAAGGAAAGAAATGAGAAGTTGACTCAGGCTCTGCAGAAAACCCTCTGGGAGAGGAGTGATGGTAGGTTGGATATTGAGAGGTTAGAGAAGCTGAAAGTGGAGCATCTGGATAGGATTGAGAAGTCTGAGGATTACATCAAGAAGTCTAGGGCTGGAGAGCAGATCTTGAAGAATGCCTGCAAGGAAGCCCGGTTCCAGAAGGCCAGGACTGATTTGTATCTGAAGGAGAGTCAAGCTAGGTGGGTCAGGATCACCGAAGCTCGTACTCTGGAAGATAAAAGGACTCAGGACAAGATTGAGCAGCTGGAAGCTAGTGCAAAGGAGCAATAGGAAGCCCTGGCAGCATCCCAGAGGGAGATCTCAGAGCTGAAGATTAGAGCTGGAGTGAAGAGGTCAAAGGACCAGAGTCAACATAAGAAGTTAACTGCAGTTGTTACTACCAGGAATCTCCTTATCAGGAATCTCACAGAGCGTCCAGCTGATCCTGTGAGTGAAGCACTTCTCAAGGAAGTTCAGGAGGATGCGTTTGGTCTTGGTGTCTAACTTTTGCTTGTTGTTGTTTTCATTTCATGTACTTTTATTTTCTTATGTTGTATTTTGACCCCTCAGAGGGCTTGTATTTGTAAACAAACTATGTATCATTTGCTTTTTGTAATATATGTATCAGTTTGTTTCATCTGGTTTCTTTCAAGCAACATCAACAGTATCTTCAAGGGTCTGGAAGGTTCAAAACCAAGTACCAAGCCGGATACCTTGGAAACAAATAAGCATACTGCATTGCATTCTAACCCTTTGTTTGTTTTGTAGGTTTATTTTGTCATTGTTGCTAACTCTGTTGTGATATTCAGGAACTATTGCTCGACGTCGGGTATTTCCACTCAACCGTCCACACAGATATCCAACCCGTAACAACCTTCCGGGAATACAGATGGACCAGGTACAACAGGACCTTACAGAGGTCAGGAACCAAATGGCCAATGAAAGATTGGAAATGAGGGCTCAGATGACGCAGTTCATGGAAGTGATGAACAATATGGCTCAGAGCCAAAAGAGATTAAGAGAAATGGTAGAAAGGCAGAATCAAGAAGACCCCCATATAGGGACTGCTGGGACAAGCAACAATGAGAGGGTCCAACCTCATGTCAACCCCCCTGTATTTGGACCCCACCTTCATCCAGAGATCAACATTCCTGCTAATGTACAAGGGACTGCCACTGCAGGCAGAGTGCTGCAAGAAGACCCCCAGGAGGATCAGTTCACAGTAATGGGTGCTAGGGAAGAGGCCTATGACAGAAGGCTGGATGAAATTGCTGAAAAATTAAGATCCTTGGAGTCTCAAAACTCTTTGGGTTTTGATGTTATGGACATGGGCTTAGTGGACGGGGTCAGGATTCCCCATAAGTTTAAGCCTCCTTGTTTTGAAAAGTACAACGGGACTTCCTGCCCACGGACCCACTTACAATCCTTTCTGGGGAGGTTGAAAGCATATACCATGGACGAGAAGCTATGGATGTTTTATTTTGAGGATAGCTTAACGGGAGCTTCAAGGGAATGGTACTCCCATCTGACTAGAGCAACCATCAGGTGTTGGAAAGACTTGGCAGAGGCTTTCATTAGACAATACCAGTATAATTTGGACATGGCACCCAACAGGACCCTCCTGATGGGGATGTCACAGTCATCCAGGGAAAGCTTCCGCGAGTACGCCCAAAGGTGGAGACAGCTTGCTGCTGCTGTCCAGCCACCTATGTCAGAGAGGGAGATGGCAGATATGTTTATGAACACCCTCCAAGGAACATACATTGACAGGCTGGCTGCTTTCTCTTCTACCAGCTTTGCAGATGTCGTTATAGCTGGAGAGAGAATTGAGAGCCTGTTAAAGATGGGCAAGATTTCTGACAACGGTGCCAGCTCATCCAGCAACACAAGGAAGCCTTTTGTAGGCCCAAGAAGAACTGGAGAGACCAATGTTATCCATGCTAACAGGGGCAGACCCCAATATGTTCATAGGTCTGTGGCAGCAGTCACCATTCCCGCTCCAATTCATCCACAACCAGCTTATCAACCACAGCAACAGAATTATCAGCAACAGACTCAGTATCCTCCTCAGAGAAACTACAACAACACCAACAACAACAATCAGCAAAGACCATTCCAACAGAGACCTTATCAGGCCAATAGGGTGATCGATCTGATCCCTATGCCCTATGCCACATTACTGCCACAACTCCTAAAACTCAACCTGGTTGAGCTAAGGACGTTGGCACCTACAGATCCCACCAGTCTACCCAGAGATTATGACTCCAACGCCAGATGTGCTTTTCATTCGAATGCACCTGGCCATAGTACAGAGAAGTGCAGAGCCTTGCATATGAAGGTACAAGACCTGGTGGACTCTAAAGCTCTAAACTTTGCACCACCACCAAATGTTAACAAAAACCCTATGCCAAACCACGGAGGTCCCAGAATCAATGCTATTGAAGAAGACAAGCCGTCTTACTTAATAACCAGTGTGGGTCAGATTCGGACACCGTTGGTAGAGATCAAAGCTCAACTCCTTGAATGTCAAATGTTCCCGGGATGTGAGCTAGGGTGTGCTTATTGCAATATTTCAGTGAATGGTTGTGATAACTTGAGAGATGGCATAGATGGTCTCATCCAGAGTGGCTTGCTTCAAATCACAACATCAATTCCAACAAATCCAGCAATCTCATTAGCAACGATTCCCGTGTCTTCTACAACTGCAACAAACATTGTTCCAAACAACTCTTCAGCTTCATCAACAAATGCTTCATCTGTTACTTCAACGGACCAGATATCAGCAAACATCCCTTCTACAACTTCAGCACCACTTCATTCAGAACCTCCTACAACAACAACACCCATCCATTCAACAATGTCTCCTACAACTTCAGCAGCAAATGTCTCAACAGTTACAATTTATTATGATCCTGAAAATGATTCTGCTTACAACTCACAAAGTGCCACTCCTATCAGAGCACCAGTCACAATATACTATGATCCACAGACTGTCACGGTCCCTTCTGCAGCTGCCATCAGTCCAGTCACTATCACAATGCCTGGACCAGTACCTTATGAAAGCAATAATGCCATCCCTTGGCATTACGGCTCTGATCTATACTGCGAAGGAAGAAAAATCACTCTTGAATCAACAACTTCTTCACCACAAATAGATAATGTGGGAGGAGGCGGAGGCTTCACTCGAAGCGGACGTCTCTTCGCTCCACAAATTCAAAGACCCACTGCCGAAGCAGAAGCTGCTGCCAAGGCAAAAGGGAAGAGTTTGGTGCAGGAAGAGCAGATTGTTAAGGAAGCTTTGAAAACACCTTTTGATCAAGAGGTCGATGAATTCATGAGAATCATCAAGAAAAGTGATTACAAAATAGTGGACCAGCTTCACCAGACGCCTTCCAAGATCTCAATTCTATCATTGCTTATGTGCTCCGAAGCTCATCGGAACGCACTACTAAAGGTCTTGCACGCAGCTTATGTGCCAGAAGAGATCACAGTTAATCAGTTGGAAGCTGTGGTTGGAAACGTTAATGCTAGTCATGGACTAGGATTCACCAACACTGATTTGACTACGGAAGGCCGCAATCATAACAAGGCTTTGCACATTACCATGGAATGTAAAGGTGCAGTTCTTTCCCATGTGCTGGTAGACACAGGATCATCCCTCAATGTCTTACCTAAAAAAGCCCTTGTGGAGCTAGAGTATGACGGATTGGCATTGCGTCCCAGTAACCTGGTAGTGAGAGCCTTTGATGGTTCTAAGAGATCGGTTCTGGGAGAGATTGAGTTGTCTGTAACGATTGGCCCACAAACTTTCAAAACGACCTTCTACGTGATGGATATACAGCCTGCCTACAGCTGTCTATTGGGTAGGCCATGGATTCACGCCGTTGGCGCCGTGACCTCAACCCTTCACCAGAAGTTAAAATTCGAGTGGGAGGGCCAAGTCGTTACAATCTGTGGAGAGGAGGATATTTTTTTTAGCCACCTGGCTACTTACAAATACATTGAGATGGATGGGGAGATCCACGAAACAATGAGTCAAGGGTTTGAGGCCTTGAACATAAATGAAACATCTGCTGTACCTGGAACCTCAATGACATCATATCAACAAGCCCGGAAGGTTGTTGAAGAAGGAACTGCCCAAGGCTGGGGCAAATTGCTACCTGTGGAGAAGAAAGAGGATAGATTTGGGTTGGGTTACAAACCAACTCAACAAGATCAAGCAGAGGCTGCTAAGGAGCCCAACTTCGTTAGTGGGGGGATGCTCACCCCTGAGGCTATCAACAATTTGGAAGACGAGGATGAAAGCGACCGCAACCTGGAGAGTTGGATCCGTCCAAAGATCCCGGGGAGCAGTATCTCAAACTGGTCTTCCCAGGAAATTATAAGGGTTACTCATGCAGAGTAATTATTATTTCCTGTACTTTTATAGCATGCATCAAAGTCTTGCAGAGAGTGCCTTCCAGACCGCACCGACAACAGCACGGCTATGACTTCGTATGACTTTGACAATCCAATCAATCAAGCTGATGAAGGGGTTGAAGAAGATTACGAGCTTCCTGAAGAGCTAGCCAGATTGTTGAGACAAGAGGAGAAGGTTATCACTCCTCATCAGGAGGAGGTAGAAACAATTAATCTTGGTACAGACGAAGACGTGAAAGAAGTTAAAATCGGGGCCTGCTTACAAGACTCAGTGAAGAGACAATTGATTGACCTGCTTCAAGAGTATGTGGATGTGTTTGCCTGGTCTTATCAAGATATGCCAGGGTTGGACACCAACATTGCTGTGCACAAGCTGCCTTTAAGAGAAGAATGCCCGCCGGTTAAACAGAAACTGCGCCGTACTCGCCCAGACATGGCAATGAAAATCAAAGAAGAGGTACAAAAGCAATGGGACGCCGGGTTCCTTGCTGTAACTAGCTATCCTCCGTGGGTGGCTAATATAGTGCCTGTGCCTAAGAAAGACGGCAAAGTAAGAATGTGTGTTGATTACCGGGATCTGAACAGAGCCAGCCCGAAAGATGATTTCCCATTACCTCACATTGATGTATTGGTTGATAATACGGCTCAGTTCTCGGTATTCTCCTTCATGGACGGATTTTCAGGATACAATCAGATTAAAATGTCACCTGAAGACATGGAGAAGACAACCTTCATCACACCCTGGGGCACGTTCTGTTACAAGGTGATGCCATTCGGACTGAAGAATGCTGGTGCAACGTATCAACGGGCTATGGTGACATTATTCCACGATATGATCCATAAAGAAATCGAATGTTATGTGGATGACATGATTGCCAAGTCCCTTACTGAAGAAGATCACCTGGTAAATCTGCTAAAGCTATTCAAGCGTCTGAGGAAGTACCAACTGAAGTTAAACCCCAACAAGTGCACATTTGGGGTGCGATCGGGTAAGCTGCTGGGTTTTATTGTGAGCGAGAAAGGGATTGAAGTTGACCATGATAAAGTCAAAGCCATTCAAGAGATGCCTTCACCGAAGACAGAAAAAGAAGTTCGAGGGTTCTTAGGTCGATTGAACTACATTTCAAGGTTCATATCTCACCTTACAGCAACTTGTGAGCCCTTGTTCAAATTATTGAGAAAAGAACAGACGGTCAGGTGGAATGAAGACTGCCAAAAGGCTTTTGACAAGATCAAGGAATACTTGCAAGAACCTCCAATCCTTATGCCTCCAGTTGAAGGAAGACCTCTAATCATGTACTTGACAGTTTTAGAAGAGTCAATGGGGTGTGTGCTGGGCCAGCATGACGAATCTGGTCGAAAAGAGTATGCAATATACTACCTGAGCAAAAAGTTTACCGACTGTGAACAACGTTATTCACTGCTCGAGAAAACTTGTTGTGCTTTAACGTGGGCTGCTCGCCGACTGAGACAGTATATGTTGACCCACACTACCTTACTAATCTCAAAGATGGATCCAGTCAAGTACATATTTGAGAAGCCAACACTTACCGGACGGGTTGCAAGATGGCAAATGATCCTCACAGAATATGACATTCAATACACTTCTCAGAAAGCCATCAAGGGCAGTGTACTGTCTGAATATCTTGCTGAGCAACCCATTGATGATTACCAGCCTATGAGATTTGACTTCCCTGATGAAGACATCATGTTCATAAAAGCAAAAGATCATGAAGAGCCTGTTCACACTGAAGGGCCTGACCCGGAAGAAGAATGGACTATGATGTTTGATGGGGCTGTTAATATGAATGGTCGTGGTGTTGGTGCAGTACTCATTACGCCCAAAGGAGTTCACATGCCTTTCTCGGCAAAACTCACCTTTAACTGCACTAACAACGAAGCTGAATACGAAGCATGCATTATGGGACTTGAGGAAGCCATCAACCTCAGGATCAAGACATTGACCATATTCGGAGATTCAGCTCTGGTAATCAATCAAACCAACGGCAAATGGTACACACACCAAGATCATCTGATACCTTACAGGGATTATACAAGGAGGTTATTGACTTTCTTTACAACAGTCAAGCTTGAGTATATCCCTCGGGACGAGAATCAGTTTGCAGATGCTCTAGCTACCATTTCATCCATGATCAAAGTTCAAGCTGCCAACTTTGTACCTCAGATCTCAGTATCCAGACTTGACAGACCAGCATATGTGTTCGCAGCAGACATTGTCAAAGATGATAAGCCTTGGTTCCATGACATTAAGTGCTTCTTGGAGGATCAAACATACCCACCTGGGGCATCTTCCAATGATAAGAAGACTTTGAGAAGGCTTGCTGGTAGTTTCTTTCTGAACACTGATGGCTCCCTGTACAAGCGAAATTTTGATATGGTACTCCTCAGATGCATTGACAAAACAGAAGCAGACTTGTTAATGCATGAAGTGCACGAAGGATCTTTTGGAACCCATGCTGGAGGACATGCAATGGCTAAGAAATTGCTACGATCTGGTTATTATTGGATCACAATGGATGCCGACTGTTGTACCTATGCCAGGAAATGCCATAAATGCCAGATTTATGCGGATAAGGTGCATGTGCCTCCCAATCCTCTGAATGTGATGTCTTCACCCTGGCCCTTTGCTATGTGGGGCATTGACATGATTGGAAAGATTGAACCAACTGCTTCAAACGGCCACAGATTCATCCTGGTCGCCATTGACTATTTCACCAAGTGGGTCGAAGCAGCTTCCTATGCCAATGTTACAAGACAAGTGGTAGCCAGATTTCTAAAGAGAGATATCATCTGTCGATACGGAGTTCCCGAGCGAATCATTACGGATAATGGTTCCAACTTGAACAACAAAATGATGGCAGAACTGTGTCGGGACTTCAAGATCCAACATCACAATTCTTCTCCTTACAGGCCAAAGATGAATGGCGCTGTTGAGGCAGCAAATAAAAATATCAAGAAGATTGTGCAGAAGATGGTAGTCACTTACAAAGACTGGCATGAAATGCTACCATTTGTCTTGCATGGGTACCGCACGTCAATCAGGACATCCACTGGGGCAACACTGTATCAACTTGTGTATGGTATGGAAGCAGTCTTACCTGTTGAAGTTGAATTACCCTCTCTACGGGTACTGATGGATGTTAAACTGAATGAAGCAGAATGGGTCAGGTCCCGATACGAACAACTGAGTCTGATTGAAGAGAAAAGATTGGCTGCAATCTGTCATGGGCAGTTGTATCAGAAAAGAATGAAGAAAGCTTTCGATCAGAAAGTCAGGCACCGAGAGTACCAAGTAGGAGATCTTGTGCTGAAAAGAATCCTCCCTCCTCATACAGACCACAGGGGCAAGTGGACCCCAAACTATGAAGGACCATTTGTAGTAAAGAAAGTTTTTTCTGGTGGAGCACTGATGCTCAGCACCATGGATGGTGAAGACTTCCCGTCCCCTGTGAATTCAGATGCAGTTAAAAAATACTTCGCATAAAAAATGACCCGCTGGACACAAAAACAGAATGTAAGTCCAGGCAAAAATAGGGCATCCCGGCGAGTCAGAAACAGAATAAAGGACTCGGGCAAAAATAAGGGAAAATAAACAAAAAATGTACACCCGCTGAGTTGAAAAGCCGCATTGGACAACTCAGGCAAAAATGGGTATCCCGATGGATTGAAAACCCGAAGGGGCGATCCATGCAAAACAAGGGAATAAGCGAACAACTGCATTCTGAATTCGTCTGTATCGTTTACAACTTGGTAAGCTTCGAAAGGGTCAAGCTTCAATCAGAATCAGCCTTCTTCAGAAAGCAAGACGAGAAGAACGTCAAAAGTCATATGAGTCATAGCAAAAAGAGGAAGCTCCTTAAAGCGTCATCAACATTTCCAGCACTTTGTTTCTAAATTTGCAACAATCTCCTCATTTCAGGGGATATGTTTCTTTGACTGTATCTTGCCAATTCAGGGCATTTGAATTAATAAAATCAGATTTTCAGTCATGTTTCGTCTTATACATTTTTATTTGCAAAATGTCTGATGTCTTTAAAAAACTGATTGCATAAATACAGATGCTTTTTCTCTAAAAAACCACATGCTTGCAGGAAAATATACTTACTCTCAGAAGTGTCTAACTCCTATGACGAAATCCGGTAAGGGATACCTCGGGGTTATTTGTGCGTTTCTATATCTTTGCAGGATTGCAGGTATCCAAAATGCAACTTGGGGCATGTAAGCTTCATTCCAGCAAGCTGGCAAATCAGACAACACTCAGCCTTAGCACCCAAAGTGTCTTCTCCCCAGCTGAGTTGCCACTTGTTACTCCTCCCCATCAGAGTTGCCAGGCATCACTGCTCCAACAGGGCAGTACCAGAAGGCGCCCATATCCCTGGCTGAGTCAAGAATCCTCCTTAACAGAATCTCTAGGGAGATCTTTCAGTGATATCTCTTTCTCCCCATCCGAGTTGCCATTTCTCAACTGAGTCAGGAGACCATCTCCCCGCAGAGTTTCAGCCTCTATCCAGAAGAGCAACGCATGAAGGAATCACAACAGAGTGACGAAAGCTTCTACAAACCCCAGCTGGGTCTCTCATTTATAAGGATAGGTCTATCATTGACCCATATCCCCAAGCAGATATCAACTCATCAGATCTACCAATGATCTCATCCCCAGCTGGGATGTCCTTTACAAGCAGATCGGCCAGAGATCTTCACAGCAACGGGATCCAAATCCCGGTTTGGTATCATCGCATAATCATGGCATTCGCATCATATTCACCCACAAAGCGTATCATTCCGTTTAATACGGAGCATTACGGCAAAAATCAAACATATTGCATAATCATAAGCCATGTTTTGAATCAAACACTTGTGAATATTGACAATCCATCAACATACAGAATACTCCCCCCAAAATCCCCAGCAGGAGATTCCCCAGCAAAAGCAGTTGCCTCACATTCACAAACACCAGTATATACTCTCTTTGGCACCCGTCCGTGTCAATACTCCCCGGTAAAGTCGCCTGAACACTTTGTGCAAACAGTACCACTCGTATTACAGATACTTTTTGACACCCGTCCGTGTCATATCCCTAGCAGAAAGCCAAAGACATCCACTTTTGCACTCACATATACTTATATTTTCCTTGACATCCGTCCGTGTCATCTTCCCCAACACAGTTACCCAAACACTCTGTATATCAGATATTTGTTTATACTATACTTTTCTCCTCTCGACACTCGTCTGTGTCATTCTCCCCAGCAGGTTAAACACCCTCTTGTACACCACTCGTACTCATTTCACCCATACAGATACCCGTCCGTATCTTGTATATATCACTCAAATCCCCTCAGAGTCAACACTCGTCCGTTGTTCTTTGTTAACCAGTTGGTACTCGTCCGTACCATCATCTCAGAACATGCGTCAAGCGTTTGTTTCTACCTGATACTCGTCCGTATCATGGTCTTAAGGATGCTCTCTCGCATCTTTAATCCATACACTGTGTCAAACACTTTTGCCTCCTTGAATATAGATGCTCGTCCGTGTCTACTATTCCCCAGAAGAGCCTCTCCAGATTCAACACTCGTCCATGTTCTCTGTTAACCAGTTGATACTCGTCCGTACCATCATCTCAGAACATGCGTCAAGCGTTTGTTTCTACCCGATACTCGTCCGTATCGTAGTCTTAAGGATGCTCGTCCGCATCTTTAATCTATACACAAAACATCTAAACACTTATACTTTTATTTCTTGGATATAAACACTCGTCCGTGTTTACTATTCCCCAGTAGATCGCTACCAAAGCAAATTTTCTCTTCTATCTGACATTCGTCCTGTGTCATGATAAACCCTGAGAGCAGCCGTACCCTGCTAGGTGGTCGTCCTCCACCTCTTGATGGTCGTCCTCCACAATGCTCATCCGATGGCCGTCCCCATCGTTGATTTTCTATCCGACATTCGTCCTATGTCGTGATATTTAGCAGTCGTCCCCTGCTAGGTGGTCGTCCTCCACCTCTTGATGATCGTCCTTCATCATTTTATCCGATGGTCGTCCCCATTGTTGATTTTGGTTATCTGACATTCGTCCTATGTCAAGACAAACCTTGAGAGCAGCCGTCCCCTGCTAGGTGGTCGTCCTCCACCTCTTGATGGTCGTCCTCCATCATGCTCGTCCGATGGTCGTCCCCATCGTTGACTTTTTTATCCGGCATTCGTCCTATGTCGCGATTTTTCGGCAGCCGTAACCTGCCAGGTGGTCGTCCTCCACCTTAGATGACCGTCCCTCATCTAACCCCAACAGAGCAGCCGTCCCCTGCTAGGTGATCGTCCTTCACCTTTGATGACCGTACCTCATCATCTGGTTATTTCATTTATTCTTTAACCCGATGGCCGTCCCCGTCGCGGTCCCTTTTCCTTTCAGTTTAGCCCGATGGCCGTCCCCATCGTTGATTACTTTACTTTGTGAACTTGATGGTCGTCCCCATCATAATTCTTTTTATCCCCAGCATGTCGGCCGTCCCCGTCATTGCTTCACTTTCCGCACTTTTCAGCATGTCGGCCGTCCCCGTCATCACCCTTTACCCAGCGGTCGTCCTCTGCTCGACGGTCGTCCTCCGTCGCCCGCACTTTACAATATACTTTATTTTCTTTTACAATCTATATCCCTTTTCTTCTTCATAATGTGAGTTTAAATTTTGGACTGTCTTTGGTATTCAACCACAAGTTATCTTGTTTGCTTGTTAAGCCGTTGCTTTCATCCTGCACAGCTAACTCATGTTTGAATAGGGGAAGCTGTAAACACCCCAAATTTGCCCTCACCCATTTCAACCATGGCTTGTGATCATTTTCATATGCATAAACACAATCATAGCATCTCATATCACATTTTTGATTCACTACATAGATTCTAAGTCATCTGCATCTAGGGTTTGTGATCTGAGCAATCCAAGAGCTTCTTGAGCCACTCCAAGGTCAACAATCACTTCAAAGGGGTATATGTGTGTTCAAGCATCATATTGTATCCTCTCAAAGTCAAGAATGTCAAAGAATCACAAGAACTGAGATTGGCATGGAAGCAGAGCCAGGCTTGACTGCACAGATGACCTAAAATTAGGGTTTTGGTTTCAGAGGCCATAACTCCAAATTTTTTGGTCATTCTTGTTTCTATTGGTCTCTATATAGTATAGGGAGTATGAATATCAATTTTCATGAAGAAATTCCATGGGGAAGTCATCTGATCAAGGGTTGACTTTCTGAACAAGACAGTGCAAAATCAGGGCATCTGAGGCCCCCAATGACCCAACCAAAGGGCATTCTTCATCATTTTGATTGTATATGATCTTTATTTGATCATGGAAGAAATTGGAAGTTTACAAAATTCAAGAATTTCAAGTCTTTTGCAAAGTTGACTTTTTGGGCAAGTTTGACTTTTAATGAAAATGCCATTTTAGGCAACTTTTCAACCCTTACTTTTTGATTCAAAAAGGCTTCAAATGGAAAAACTTTGGTCACGAAAGTTGTAGAATAGATCTTTCCCTTTTCAAGAAGTACAAGAACATGACCTAATTCATTTTGGATCAAAAGTTATGGCTCATCAAAGTTGGCAAAAATCACTAAATTTCAAGTTATGCACCAAATGGAAAAACTTGCAAATTCTTGTACCAAGGCAATTTGTGACTTCTAATTGATGTCAAACCTTTACACAAACATCACACATGACCTAAAAACAGAATTGGCCCAAGGGATTTTTCATTTTTGTGCTTGGATTTTCAAAGATCCTTAAGTCATTTTTCATAAGGATGCAAAGATGGATTTTTGGCAAAATCATCCTCCAAGGAATTATGTGATCACTAGCTGATTTCTATGCATTGCCATGACCAAATGTAACATTATGCAACAAAATTCAGCAAGAGTTTTCTCATGTACATAGCACAAAATCACAAGAAAACACCAAGTGGGCAAGTTGCAAAAGCTAGCATAGCTCATGATCCACATGTTGCAGTCATTCATAAGCAATCTAAGGGTCATCCTTGACTCAAGCTGAGGCAAGACAAGCCCTTAGACAGCTGCTGCCATGGCCCATGCTGCAAGTACCAATCACATTGACTTTTTGGCCAAAACCCCCATACTCTTGGAACAGTGAGCAGCCACCTCTACTAACCTGCTCCACAGGCTACTCATACATTGTGGGAGTGTTATAGCAAGAGATTGGCCATTGAGACAAGCCAGAAGACAGCATACCACAAAACATGTCAAAACTTTCCTCTCTTCGAATCACCTTCCACAGCCATCAAACATCCATTTTCTCTTCACCATTGCATCATACACACTAAAAGGAACCAGAATCCACCATTAAAGTAGATTGAAACCACACTAATCCTGACTGTGGAATCTGCTGCACCAGAACACTTCTTCTCAAATCAGCCATCCACAAGAACTTTGAAGCATCTGATTGAGTTCAAGAGGGTCAAAGAAGTTCATTTGCACAAGTAGGAGACTCTGGAAGCTCACCATTGAAGCTTTCCAGCTCAGGTATGGCCATGAACTTTTTCTCACAGAGCTTGCATTTTATGTTATAAATTGATAGTACATGTCTTGCTGATCATGATGATGCCTTTAGAATCAAAAATAGTGAAGAAATGAGTATTTTGTAGATCTCTGAAATTTCACCCGTGAATCTTTTTGTCTTCGATTCTCACTGATTTTGAGTGATACATTTTGTTTGAGGGTTGATTTGAATGGGGTTTGGGTAGAGGAACATTTCCCTGCTTTCAATTTGGTGAATGGTGGCCTGAATCATGATCTAGGGTTTTCAACCCGCCGGAGAAGATGACCGGAGCTTCCCTCCGGTCACCTGAAAGTTGTTAACCCTAATCCCTGTAATTAATTAGCATTTGAATCTGATGCGTTGGATCCTTTGACTTAGGTTGACTAGGCGCGTGTTTGTGTGGCCCAGATGCGTCCATTTTGCCCTAATCTCCATTAGTTTAATTAAATCCAATTAATTAATTCATAAGCTTAATTTAGCCAGAAATGATCCTGACCCTTGTTTCACGCGCCAAGTCAACAGCTGACCCCCCAACTTTGAATCTGATGCGTTGGATGTGATTACTTCTCATTTTCATTAATTTTTATTTCAATTTTTCTCATTTAATTTGTACATTTATTTAAAAATAGCAAAACTTATTTAAAAATTCTGAAAATTTTTGTATAAACTTTTATGAATTTTCAGAAACCAAAAATATTTTTATTTTTATTTTTTGCATTCAAAAAATATTTTTAAATATTTAAAAGTTTATTTTTAATTAATTAATGAGAATTAATTAATTAAAAATACTTTTAGGTATTTAAAAATCACCAAAAAATTCATGAAACATTTAAAAACATTTAGAAACATTGTCCAACCCTCAAACCAAATTTCTTTTTTGATCTTGATGCATTTAGAGAATTTTCATGGAATTAAAATCATTTTTATGCATTATTTTGATCCAAACTTCCAAAAATCATTTCTGCCTAACCATTGAGAGTTGGACTTTGATTCTTTTTGCATTGTGTTTAGCATATCATGTAGTTTGTGAGATTAAATGGCCATGATTTGATCTTTCATTTTCCATTTGTTTGGCATTTTTCTTGTTAAGGAACCCTAAAACCCTAGAAAACTTAGGAAAATCATATCTTGAATTAGGTTAAGAGTTGGAACTTTTCCTTTGGGCAGTGAGTTAGTATAGGATTAGGGATCCTTTGAGTGCATTTTCAATTTTTTATCTTGATGTTTGCTTCTGATTTTGGTTTGTGTTTGATGCATTGATCATAAACCCTAATTTGGGCTTCCATATGTATCCATCTTGCATTTGCATTCACATCTTGACTTGCCATAGCATTTTATGCATTATTTTGATTCATTGAACATCTTAAGACATATTAAAAGCATGTTTGATCATTGCATCTTGCATTTGCCATGTTGTATGCCATTTGCATTTCATAACTTTTCATGTATGATCATGGTTCTTAACTTGTTTCATTTGCATCCATAAGCTTGTATGATCATCCCCATATGTTGTTTCATGTTTGTAGCATCTCAT
The DNA here is from genome assembly GCA_963966055.1 of Lathyrus aphaca. Taxonomy (NCBI): domain Eukaryota; kingdom Viridiplantae; phylum Streptophyta; class Magnoliopsida; order Fabales; family Fabaceae; genus Lathyrus; species Lathyrus aphaca. The sequence continues at coordinate 565,366,063 of OZ014520.1, forward strand.
GGCATCATTAACCTCATGTATGCACTTCTGGTTTTGGTTTATGTCATGCCATTTCATTCTTCTTTGCATTGCATTGCATTCCTTTACTAACATTTCAGGTGGTAAGTAACTTTGAGAAGTGAATTTGCCTTCACTTCTCACAATTTCTTTACATCCCTCTTATGCATCCATGCTGCATTTTATCATGTGTTTGAGTATGAGCTTGTTCATTCTTCTTCTTCTCACTTTCTTTCTTCAAGTGACTTGACTTCTTGAATGAAGCAAGTTACTTTGCTTCTCCTGATCCTTTCATCTGCTTCCTGGTGGTTCCATTGAAGACAATCTTCTTGTAAACCTCACAAACCTTAGGAACAACCAAGCATGACAATGATTAGGGTTTTGATTAGTCTCCCCCACTTAGTTTTTACCTTTGTGTCTCTTTTGAGTCTTCTCTCCTCACCTCATAATCAGGGACTAAACCCTAAAGGCTTTAAGGCTTTGTGATTAAGCTTATGCCTGCATCCTTCTATTAGGATGGAGTGTATAACTTTAATCCTAAGTGTTAAACCCTTAATGTGTTTAAATCTCTTAATCAATTCACTTAATAATCATCAAGACATCACACTTGTAACTTGGGCCTTGCATTAGGGTTCTAATTCTTCCTTAATTGGTTAAGAAGGACTAACCCTAGTGTTAATGGACAAGTCCTCCTCAAGTTGTCTTACAAACCCTAAAAATCACTTCATCATCATATCATTAAATAAAATCCACTTAATAAAGGCTTGTTTTGTCATGAGTTTAATCCCTAATCATGGATTAAGTTGAGGAGCTTTCCTCAGCTTAAACATTCTCATCTATTATCCTTCTATTAGGATGGTGTAATGAGTCTGTTTAATCCTTGATTATGGCTTAATCTCATTACTTAACACTAAACAAAAACACCAAAAACATCTAAATAATCACAAGTAGGTTAATGATCTTAATCCTACATCAAAGGTGATTAAGTGTGAGAAGCTGACTTCACACTTAAGGTATTCTCATTACCCCTAATCAGAGGGAAGATGTGATGAGTTTACTAACCCATTGGTTTAGGCTTAAGCTCATTAACTTATGACAAACTTCAAAAAGCAATAAAAGACTGAAAATACAAAAACAAACAATAATCGTCTCCTTCGGGATTCTTTTCTCATCTCATTCACTCATAAACGAGAACTCGCTTCTTCCGTCTAATGCAAGACAGTTTGCACCTGAGCCAGACAGGTCATACACTTGAGCATAGACAAGCAAGCAGTTCACAAGTCAATTTATCTTTCAGTCTCTTTGGGTCGAACTACGGTGTTCTGACTTCCTCATTGCACGAGAGGATACGTAGGCATAACTTAACGGTTATCGAACAAAAGTCTCTGTATATTCCCCCTCCTTCCAGCATTATTCTTCAAGCCTCATGATCTTGAGCATCTTATTCCTGTTCTTACACTGACACTGTACATTTATACACTTCACATTTCCTTTACACTGACACCTGTACATCCTTTTCCAGCTCTTTTACACACCGATTGCACTGACACTACCCCTTTAAAACACAAATCTTTTAAGCGTGGATCCCGTCGAGTACGGCGAACAATCTGGGTGCTAATACCTTCCAAGGTTGTAACCAACCCCCTTTCTCAGTCTCTCTGGTTCGCATCCGTCTTATCCATCTTTTTCTAGGTCTATGCAGCATTGCCTTTCCTCCAGGATAAAAATGCCTAGCTGGCGACTCTTTTCATCTCCAGTGAGTTCACTGCTGTGTGTTCTCATTGTTCCTTTCGCCGACCGTTCGCGTCTGTACCTTTATTTGGGCCATTCCCATTTATCGGGAGCGACAGATGGTGTCTTGATTGACAGTTTCTTTCCAGCTCGTTCCTGGATTGAATTTTGGTCGTTGGCAATTTTTGATGATTGAACTACCAATTGGGAGGTGCATTTATTTTGCACCTTTTGGATGCTTAGTTTCCCAGAAGGAATTTGTTGGAGGCTCCCGTTGAAGACGAATTTTGCTCTCCAGCAGTGTTATTACAACATTCCCTTTGGATTACTTATACCCGACAACAAGTGGCCGTCTCTTTATTCGAGAAGCTTGTTTCGTCCTAGAACTTCTAAGTGGAATCAACAAATGGCATCTCATCCAGACACGGTGAGAAGTTTGTTCGGCAAATGGCATTTCATCTAGACAAGGTGGGAAGTTTGTCGTGATTCCAATCTTCAACAAATGGCATCTCATCCAGACACGGTGAGAAGTTTGTTCGGCAAATGGCATCTCATCTAGACAAGGTGGGAAGTTTGTCGTGATTCCAATTTTCAACAAATGGCATCTCATCCAGACACGGTGAGAAGTTTGTTCGGCAAATGGCATCTCATCCAGACAAGGTGGGAAGTTTGTCGTGATTCCAATTTTTAACAAATGGCATCTCATCCAGACACGGTGAGAAGTTTGTTCGGCAAATGGCATCTCATCTAGACAAGGTGGGAAGTTTGTCGTGATTCCAATTTTCAACAAATGGCATCTCATCCAGACACGGTGAGAAGTTTGTTCGGCAAATGGCATCTCATCTAGACAAGGTGGGAAGTTTGTCGTGATTCCAATTTTCAACAAATGGCATCTCATCCAGACACGGTGAGAAGTTTGTTAGGCAAATGGCATCTCATCTAGACAAGGTGGGAAGTTTGTCGTGATTCCAATTTTCAACAAATGGCATCTCATCCAGACACGGTGAGAAGTTTGTTCGGCAAATGGCATCTCATCTAGACAAGGTGGGAAGTTTGTCGTGATTCCAATTTTCAACAAATGGCATCTCATCCAGACAAGGTGAGAAGTTTGTTCAACAAATGGCATCTCATCCAGACAAGGTGAGAAGTTTGTTCGGCAAATGGCATCTCATCTAGACAAGGTGGGAAGTTTGTCGTGATTCCAATTTTTAACAAATGGCATCTCGCCCAGACAAGGTTGAGAAGTCCGAGCGTGAAATTATTCTTCATCACATGAATGCCTCTATCAGAAGAAGGAAAGTATGGTAAAAGTTCTATCAACGATGCCTCCCCAATGCACGTTGTCATCTGTTGATCATCTATCGTCTAGTAGTATTTCAAAACTTCTTGGAAGGACCTATGCCACAGCTATGTGTGCTTTACCCCCAGTAAAGTCGTCTGTTCTCTTGTTAGAGTTTGGTTTCATAGTTTCTTTCCAGCTTTTCCACCGTTTATTTTCTTTTTTTCTCGGAGCGCCAATTTTCTGGTTCTTTGGTATTCAAACCTCTTCTACCTTTCAGGTTTAAGTCGTTTGAATAGGGGCAGCTGTTGCACCCCAAAATTTGCCCTCCTTTCGTTGTTTCGGTCTTCCGCATCCATACATTTGCATTTCGCATTTTTTAAATCAATAGCCACAGCTTCACTCTTTGTTTTTCAAAGTTTGGGATCAGGGACTCCTTTTGGTTAGGCTTCACTATATTTTGGAGATTTCATTCCACTCAAGCTTGGAGGTGGACCTTAAAGCCTTATCATAGGTATTTGTATCATGCTTCATCAGATGTTCAGGATGGTCTTCACTTTTCAAACATTGAGGCATAGTTCACCAAGTCATCGAGTTAAGGTTTCGCGATTTGGAATTGTGAGAAGATTGATCCATAATGTGAGATATATTTTTTTGAAGACGCATTGTGACCGAGACTATTGCTCCTCTGGCTACTTAATATGCAAGATTATGTTCAGACTAAGAAGAATGAATGGTGTTTAGGATATTTTGAATTGCGAAATTACTCTTAAGGTCTTAAGAAACCAAATTTGTTGTCTCCTCGTTTAAGTCTTTCAAGTCATGGGGATAATGTTATTTCAAGGTTATTTTGAAGTATCGTCATTTCTTTTTAATATTTTGAGAAATAATTAGAATTTGAAGTGAGAAAGCATGTTTATTCGAGTGACTTTACATAGGATTACAGTTGGCATGAGTTTGAATTTAATGACTCAATTCGTGAATTCACATTTTTTGAACACTATGGACAAAATTGGCGTCAAGTTTTGTATTTGGTCATTGTCTAAGTTGATGTATTTTTCCTTCAAGCCACGCCCCTTTAGGGATATGATTTTGAGACAAACAAGATTATTCAAGTTTAAAATGATTATTTCAAGGTGAGATTGTTTCGTACAAAGAATTGGGGTGTTATTTCCAAAATGTTTCCAGTTAACAATGTCCAAACTCAAATGTTGTTAAGATAGTTGCATTCAAAATTACAATTCAGTAAAAGGATTTGTTCAAATCCAAGATTTATGTCATCACTTTCAATCTCAAAGAATAAGTCCAAATGCTACAAGAGAAATGAAAACCAAAATTACAAACAAAGTTGAAATCATTACAATTACATTGTTACAAGGTCAACGGCATACAATGCACAAAAACGCTCAGCCTCCTGACATAGCTGTGTATCGCTTCCATCCATAGCTCATCTTTTTCCAAGCAGCTTGCAAATGACGACTTCGTATCAGTTCATCCAAGCCTTCGCCAATTCCAATCTCAAGCTCCAACCTTGGTAAACATGAAAAAATTGAGACAAGAATCACAAGAATAAGACAGCAGATTGTTGTCGGCAAATAAGTTCGAAATTAGTTCACAACAAACATAAAGGAAGTAACTTAGGTTAGGAGAAAATTATGATATCACCGTGAAACTTATTGCATCAATCAAGCATGGCTTAAAAAAAACCCAGGACATACAACTTCCACAACTAGTCAATAATGCACAACTTTGTAATGATAAAAACACAAGTTCCACAATTCATGTTGATCAAGATCCAAGGCGCAAGCATAAGAAGATTAAATATAACACAAAACAAGGGTTTCAAAGGCCACATATGGTTTTATAGATTATTAAACTTATTTGCAACCTTGATACAACAAAATCAGAGGTCATATGAGTTTTTTAAGCATCCCATTCCAAGTAATTTCTCACCTAAGCATAGAAAAAAAACAGGTGTTCAAGCCATGGACATATTCAAATCACAAAGCATTAAGGAAAATGTGGGATCAGCTGCAATTCAAAGGAAAACATCATCTTGTTCATTAAGGATTTACAATACATTTCACTTATCATATTCTAAGAAAGAACATTTCTTTTTTCTGTCTCAATTTAAGTGATCTCTACTGTATGTTTCAACATAGCTTTTTACCCATGGCATTAACATATCATAACATGACCAAATCTCAATTTTTAGCATCAGCAAGATTTTTGTACACTAAGGAGGAACCGAAAGAGGCAACAACATTTGACCTCATTAAATATGAATAAAAGGACAGAGGAAAATACCTTGAAAGCAAAGTCAGCACACAAAAAGTACAATGTCTTGGAATTGAGAATGCACGGGAAAGGCCATACAGCTGCATCTACTTGCTTGCAGCCTACACAAACGCCCAAAGGTCGGCTACTAAGCTCACATCACAATGTCTCAAGGCCTGCAAGATCACAATGTCAAGGTTACATCAACAAGGACAAGTGGTTTAACATAAAGCAGAAGGTACATGGATGGTTTTATGCTGTTCCCTCACAAGCAAGTGAAAGTACGAAAAAGATAAGCAGACCTACTACCTGCTGTGCCTAACCCGGCTGCACCCTGCTGCCTTCAACAACACCCTGCAGGCTGATGCGGCTGTTCACTCTAAACCTGCACAAGCATGAGAAGACAATCTAAGCAAACAGGTTTTGAGTATAAAAAAGTAGAGAGTTTTGAGAACGCAAAAAGGGGGGGCTATCAGAAAGTTTAGACAAAATTGTGGCCTAGGGAAAGCCTCACAAAAGGTTCAATCCAGGACAAAACGATTTCAGTCAAGACTCAACTATTTCAATTGGTTTCAAAAGAGGATCTTTCAATGGTACTGACCCTATTTGTCTCTCCTATAAAAAGCCAGGAATTGTGTTCAAAAAGAGGGGGATTTTTTGAGAAGAACATTCAGAAAAAACAAAATTCCTTAAGAAGATTTAACACAATAACATAAAGATTTGGGAGTTTGAACAAGCAGAAAAACGCAAGACAATATAGAAAGCTCTACATACCGTCAAGGGAGTGAAGGCGGATTATCTGTTAAAAGCTTCAAATCGGTAGATTTTCGACTCATCTCCAAACTCTGGCTTGCCGTTTGCTTTGTTTTTCTTTCTTTCTTTCTCTTTATTGATTCACCGTTGACGCGTTTGCATTTTCATCTTCGAATCTATTTTGAGATTGGTATTAGGGTTTCATTTGGGAATAGGGTAGGGGTTGCTTTATGCTGTTATTGTTTGCTTCCATTATCGCTCGGTTAAGCTCCATGTTTAGGACGATTGAGTTCGTAGTGATGGTGATGATACCATAAGGTTTTCGTTTCTTTAGGAAAGCCGAAGAACTTGAGACGGGATTGAGAGGGTTTAGAGTGTCAAGATTGATTTAAGATGAGAGTGAGTTGAGACGAGGGTGGGAGACGATGTTTGATGATGGAGGGATTGAGAGAAGAAGGTTCGATTGAGGGAGAAGGGGTCATGTGAGAACGACGGGTATTCCCCCTTTTTAGGATGAAGTGGCTGCTGAGAAAACCCTAGTTTTCTCATGTCTTCATTTTGGTGAGACCACCGAACCGGATCCGGGTCAGACCCGACCCGGCCGGTTTTTGTTCCATTGGGCCTGTGAAGGATTCCCTTTTCAGCACCCCCTTTCTGTCTTCTATTTTGGCCCATCGTCCCCCCCTTTTTTTTATTAGTTTATTTAATAACTTTCTTTTCTTTTCTTTTTATATACATAGGTAATCTTAATAAATTCTAAAAAAATTTCTAAAGAAAAAACTTTTCTATGGTCATTAACAATATTAATTCAACTAAATTAATATGATTATTAATAAATTAATTCAACTAAATCAATTAGTTTATTAATCATTTCTTCAAAAATTATGGTTTTATGTGGTTGAGTATTCGTCTTATGATTCTTTTATTTATTTGTGCGTGCATTTGTATGTTTATTCTTTCACTCATCATTCGGGTCGCATGATGACAATGTATGACTCGTACGGACCTGTTTGTTTTTTTTACATCGCGGTTATAACTCGTCAAAATAGAAGTGAATATGCTCGCGCTAAATCAATCGTTTCGAAAAGATAAGTCATTCATTTGGTCCAACGCCAAATAAGCACTTTAAAATGCACCGAATAATTTCACAAGCTCATCTCGCACACACGTAAGTCGGTCATTTCTGATCGCCATCTGCACTACATTTATCTTATTTAAATTACGAAAAAAAAGGAACTCCGGAGTCTAGCATTCCGCACATTCTGGATTGAACCTCAAATGGGCTAGCCTCACGCGTTGGTTCAATCACCTTTCGTATTAAACAATTCAATTCATTCTTAATTAATTTACGGAAAAAGGAACTCCGGAGTCTAGCATTTCGCACGTTCTGGATTGAACCGCAAATGGGCTAGCCTCACGCGTTGGTTCAATCACTATTTCGTATACCAACAAATTTAAATCATTTTATAATTAATTAGCGAGTAACTGAACTCCGGAGTCTCGCACTCCGCACGTTCTTGAATGCAACTGCAACATGGGCTAGCCCCACGCGTGGTTCATTCGCCCTCTCGTTTTAAAATATCCGTAACAAAGATCAAATATCTTTCCTCAAAACGAACGTTGTTTGAATCTTTCTATCTCGCAAATAAGCTAATGCTTAGCGGTAGAATGCATTTTTAAACAGTCGTTCTATAAAAAACACAAATTGTAGTAGCACGAACTACGAAGCTCTGACTTTCCCATTGCACAAGGGAATACGTAGGCACGGGAATTTTTATCCTTCACGAGCACAATAATAAAAAATTAACTATCTCTCCATCACAATAATAAAAAAAAACTTAACCTTTCCCTATAACAAATAATAAACAGATATCGATACTTAATCATTAAAAGAAGACAATAATAACAAGTTAACATTTTTAAGCGCAAACTAGACTAAGAGGTTCCCGTTGAGTACAACGGACGTGAGAGGTGCCTAATACCTTCCCCTTGCGTAACTGACTCCCGAACTTAGATTAGTGGTTTTGTTGACCATTCTTATCCATTATTTAGGTTGTGTCTATATCTCCCTTTTCTCTCGTAGAATAAATAGAATTAGGTGGCGACTCTGTTGTTTATTTTAGGATCGTATTTTTCGAGGTGCGACAGGGTGGACTGGATGTAGTTTGAGTTCAAACTAACCAGGATAAATCAACTTGTCATAGAAGTTAATTTTAAGTTGTTAAGAAAACCCAATTCCAACCCCCCTTCCTTGTGTTTTACGCCCTTCAATTGGCATCAGAGCGCTAGGTTCTGAGAAATACACTTAACCGTGTCAGTAAAAGATCCAGAAGTTAAAACACATGGCAGATGCTGGCAGTAACAACAATGACTACCAAAATGACAAGATCAACGCAAAACCTCCAGTGTTCAATGGTGAAAACTTTGACTACTGGAAGGATGTTCTAGAAAGTTTCTTTCTAGCTCTGGATGGAGATCTTTGGGACATGGTGACAGATGGATACACTCGTCCTGTTGGAGCAGATGGTCAGAAGATTGAAAGAAAAAATATGACAGCTCAACAGAAGAAGGAATTCAGAAATCATCCCAAAGCTAGAACCATACTTCTGAGTGTTATCTCATATACAAAATATGAGAAAATTACAAACAGAGACTCGGCCAAACACATGTTTGATTCCCTGAGGATGACACATGAAGGCAACACTCAAGTCAAGGAGACTAAAGCTCTGGCCCTCATCCAGAAGTATGAAGCATTCAAAATGGAAGAAGATGAGACAATTGAAAAAATGTTCTCAAGGTTCCAAATTCTGGTAGCTGGACTGAAAGTTCTGGACAAAGGCTACTCAACAGCAGATCATGTAAAGAAGATCATCATAAGCTTGCCAAAGGCTTGGAGGCCCATGGTCACTGCTCTAAAGTTATCAAAAAATCTGAACGAAATATCTTTAGAAGAACTGAGCAGCTCCCTGAGAAGTCATGAGATAGAACTAGAAGAAGATGAACCCCAGAAGAAAGGTAAGTCTGTAGCTCTTAAATCTAACAAATCTGTTTCTAAAGCTTTACAGGCAGAAGAAGAAAGTTCTGGATGCTCATCAGAAGAAGATGAATTATCTCTTCTATCCAGAAGAGTCCAACAAATCTAGAAGCATCGTCAGAAGAAGTTCAGAAATACCAGAAGAACAAGCAATCACTCTGAAACAACATTTGGTCACAGGAAAGCCAGAAGCAAAGAAGTTGTGTGCTATGAATGCAAAGAATCAGGACATTACAAGAGTGAATGTCCAAAACTCCAGAAAGAGAAACCCAGAAACAAATTCAACAGAGAAAAGAAAAAAAGTCTCATGGCAACATGGGATGATTCTGAATCATCTGAAACAGAGGCGGATTCAGAAGATGAACATGCTAACATTGCACTAATGGCAAAAATACCAGAAGATGATCATTCATCAGAATCAGAATCAGACTCAGATACAGAAGAGGTATTCTCTAAACTTTCTAGATCTCAATTAGAAGCTAGCCTCTTAGAAATTCTTGAAAAATATCAGAAGCTTCAATTCAAATACAAAGACATGAAAGAAAGTCTGGTATCTGAATTAGAAGAAGTTAGAAAACAAAAAACAGAAAACTTTGAGCTGAAAGAAAATATTTTTGAATGCAAAAACTCTCTTGAAAAACTTAAAGCTCAGAAGGAATCTGAATTAGAAGATCTACTTAATTCTGATAATATCATAAAGTAATATGACTATAGTTTTCAAAAATTTCTAACTAAAAGCATAGATAGAAGCAAAATTGCATCTATGATCTATGGAGTTAGCAGAAATGATAGAAGAGGCATAGGCTATGTGAAAACTAAAGAAAAGGAAACTCTGAAGGTTAAAAAGATTGATGACATTGTCATAAAAATTAATACTCTTCTAAGTTCTCATTTTACCTATGGTCATAATCATGACTTAATATATACTAGTGAGTCATCTTGTTCCACAAGTTCTGATTTGAAACCTAAAATAAATTAGAAGATTGTAAAAACTAACAAACAAGGACCCAGAAAAATATGGGTACCCAAAGATAAAATTGTGTATGTTGCAGATGTCTTTAACAGCAAAACTGAAACACCAATCATGGTACCTGGACTCTGGATGCTCACGACACATGACGGGAAGAAAGCATATGTTCCAAAGTCTTGAATTAAAAGATGGAGGCCACGTAGGTTTTGGAGGCAACCAAAAAGGAAAAATAATTGGCTCTGGAACTATTGGTAATGGAAATCTTCCATCTATCTCTAATGTTCTATTGGTAGAAGGATTAATGCATAATATATTATCCATAAGTCAATTAAGTGATAATGGCTATGACATAATCTTCAATCAAAAGTTCTGTAAAGCTGTTAGTCAGAAAGATGGAACAATCCTCTTCAGTGGAAAAAGGAAGAACAACATATATAAAATAAAACTTTCTGAATTAAAAAATCAGAATGTAAAATGTCTAATGTCTGTGGAAACTGAGCAATGGGTCTGGCACATAAGATTGGGACATGTTAATATGAGAAGATTATCTCAACTTAACAAACTCAATCTGGTCAGAGGACTTCCAAATTTGAAGTTCAAATCAGAAGCTCTGTGTGAAGCATGTCAGAAAGGAAAATTTTCAAAACCTGCCTTTAAAGCTAAAAATGTTGTATCTTCCTCTAGACAACTAGAACTTCTGAACATTGACTTGTTTGGACCAGTGAAAACTGCTTTAGTCAGTGGCAAGAAGTATGGATTGGTGATCGTAGATGACTTCAGCAGATGGACATGGGTAAAGTTCCTTAGACACAAGAATGAGTCAATTGCTGTATTCTCTAACTTCTGCAAACAAGTTCAAAATGAAAAAGAATTTAAAATTATTAAAGTTAGAAGTGATCATGGTGGAGAATTTGAAAACAAAAAATTAGAATCATTCTTTAATGAAAACGGCATCTCTCATGATTTTTCTTGTCCTAGAACTCCACAACAAAATGGGGTTGTAGAACGTAAGAATAGAAAATTGCAAGAGATGGCCAGAACCATGATCAATGAGACTAACATGGCTAAACATTTTTGGGCAGAAGCAGTAAATACAACATGCTATATTCAGAATAGAATCTCTATAAGACCTATTCTTGAAAAGACTCCTTATGAATTGTGGAAGAACAGAAAGCCCAACATTTCATATTTTCATCCCTTTGGGTGCAAGTGTTTTATTCTGAATACTAATGAGCCTCTGAATAAGTTTGACTCTAAGGCACAAAAGTGTTATATGTTAGGATACTCTGAACGTTCAAAGGGATACATAGTATACAACACAGAAACACGTATAGTCATAGAGACTATTTATGTCAGATTTGATGATAAGCTTGGTTCTGAAAAACCAAAGCAGAATGAATCCCTTGCAGATATAGAAGTTGAAATCTCTACAAACAGAACATCTGAAGAACAATCACCTACAAAACAAAACAAGACAATCACTCCAACAAGCTCTGAAGAACCCACTCAGAAGAAACTATCCATAAGCAAGTTGAATCATCCAGAAGACAAAATCTTGGGAAAGAAGGATGAACCAATCAGAACAAGATCATCATTCAGAAACTCTGAAGAATCTCTAATGGGACTAGTCTCCCTGATTGAACCAACTTCTGTAGAAGAAGCTCTCTCAGAAAATGATTGGATTCTGGCTATGCAAGATGAACTTAATCAATTCACCAGAAATGATGTATGGGATCTAGTTCCTAGGCCCAGAGGATTCAACATCATTGGCACCAAGTGGGTATTCAGAAACAAGCTAAATGAGCAAGGAGAAGTTGTCAGAAACAAAGCACGACTGGTTGCACAAGGTTATAGTCAACAGGAAGGAATTGACTACACAGAAACCTATGCCCCAGTCGCCAGGTTAGAATCTATTAGACTTCTAATTTCATTTGTTGTAAACCATGATATCATTCTATATCAAATGGATGTCAAGAGTGCATTTTTAAATGGTTATATTGATGAAGAAGTGTATGTACACCAACCCCCTGGTTTTGAAAATAAAAAATTTCCAGAACATGTTTTCAAACTCAAAAAATCTTTATATGGTCTGAAGCAAGCTCCCATAGCTTGGTATGAAAGACTAAGCACTTTTCTTCTGGAAAATGATTTCATCAGAGGGAAAGTGGATACAACACTCTTCAGTAAAAACATTAAAAATGACATTCTGATATGCCAAATTTATGTAGACGATATAATATTTGGTTCTACTAAAAGTGCTTTGGGAAAGGAGTTTGCTAAGTCTATGCAGGCAGAATTTGAAATGAGCATGATGGGAGAATTAAAGTTCTTTCTGGGAATCCAAATAAATCAAACATCAGAAGGAACATATATTCATCAAAGCAAATATGTCAAAGAACTTCTGAAGAAATTTGATTTATCATAAAGTACCATCTCTAAAACTCCTATGCATCCTACATGTATTTTGGAGAAAGAAGAGGTAAGTAAGAAAGTAGATCAGAAAATCTACAGAGGTATGATTGGCTCTCTCCTCTATCTAACTGCTTCTAGACCAGATATTCTATATAGTGTTTGTTTATGTGCTAGATTCCAATCAGATCCTAGAGAAACTCACTTAACAGCAGTTAAGAGAATTTTTAGGTATCTGAAAGGTACTACTAATCTTGGTCTATACTACAGAAGATCCAAAGATTACAAACTTGTAGGATACTGTGATGCTGATTTTGCTGGAGACAGAACAGAAAGAAAAAGTACTTCTGGAAGTTGTCAATTTCTGGGAGACAATCTAATTTCTTGGTCTAGCAAAAGGCAGTCAACCATTGCATTATCAAATGCAGAAGCTGAATACATTGCAGCAGCTGGATGCAGTACTCAGATGTTCTGGATGAAAAATCAGCTTGAGGATTTCAATATTTATGAGAGTAACATTTCCATCCTCTGTGATAATACTTCTGCTATATGTCTCTCTAAAAATCCAATTTTACATTCTAGAGCTAAACACATAGAAGTTAAACATCATTTCATTAGGGACTATACTCAGAAGGGAATCTTAATGTTAAAATTCATAGACACAAATCACCAATGGGATGATATTTTTACAAAACCCCTTCCTGAAGATAAATTTAATTTCATTCTAACCAACCTTAGTATGAAATTATGTCTAGAATGAAAATGCTTTAATTGTATGTTTTTATCTCTCAGAAGTTCTGAACTTAATCCTTTGTTTTATTCTAACTATTTAATTCTGAGAACTTCTGTTCAAAAGAATAACTTGCAGAATTTCACATTAACATGTGTCAAAAAGGCTCTGAGGAATCCTATCAGAATATGTGTCAACCTCTGGAAAGTGACAGAACATGCATTGGAACAACTGTCCTCTACAGAAAGACACCTGTTCAAATTCTGGGAAACTAAAAAGGCTGATTTGACACAATAGAGGCAAAAATCTTTTTGGTAACTGATCCAAAATCTTTACGCCTTCCCTTTTGTTAGCTGCATTTATTACATTCCATCATTATGTTTTCTAAATTAATTTCTTCCACTAATTTCTCGTAGTATTCAATGAAACTTTTTCTATATAAACACCTTTTTACCTTCACTTTTCTCTTTTACCTTCATTGCTATTTTACTATCAAACTTTTTACCTTCACGTATTCTTCTTCTCTTAATTTTTTTTAAACCCTAAAAACTCATCTTAGTAACCATGTCTTCCACCTCCCAACAGAAGGACTCAACAGATGTGCTCTATGTTTCACCTGTAAAGACTCTTCTCACACCAACTGACAAACTTGAAGTCCTGTGTGAACTATTTGTGGATTTTGATAGCTTGAAAGACAATGGTTTTGACTTGCTTTCCGCCGTCAAAGCTCAAGGCTGGGAGAAATATTTTGATCGTCTCATGGGACCAGTTTTCCCCAAATTGGTTAAAGAATTCTGGGTGTTTGCAAGCGCTTCCAACACTCATGTTACTTCATATGTTCTGGGGAAGAGAATCATTATTTCAGAAGACCACATTGCTAGACTCATTGAATCTGATGGAAATGGGATCAAGTGCAGTGAAATGGACAAACTATCAGACAACAAACTGATAACAAAAGAAATCTTCACTAATGGGCAACCTTCTAACAAGATCAAGGATCTGAAGAATCATCTTAGAATATGGGCTAAGATCATCCTTGGAAGCATCTGCCACAGAAAAGCAACTAACTCCCCTGATTACATCAACATGGATCAGTAGTTCTTGCTTTACTTCATTGCTAAGCAGAAGAAGGTTAACCTAGCCCACTCTTTATTTAATCATCTAAAAAACAGTGTGAAAGAAACAAGAGAAGGAGAGAAGACCAAGAGGGACTGGATACCTCTAGGGTGCTTAATTTCTGATATCCTCAATGAGAATAAATTGGTGGATTATCTGATTGAAGCCAAGCAGGTAGAACTTCTGGAACCTGATGTTGGAAAGCCTCTCAATGCTAAGAATCTGAAGAAGATGAAGTTCATAACCTCTATCAAGAAAGACATTATCCTCTACTCCAGAGAGGTTATAACCACAAGGAAGATTCCTCTACAGAACTTCCCACTATTTTCTGCTGACACACCTCTAGAGGTTGTAGTCAGATATTTGGATTCCTGCAAGCAAGATGGTGTGGATCCTATGTTCAAAGCAACAGAACTTACTCAACCAACTCCAGATGTTGCATCAGCAAAGAGCAAGAAAAGGAAAGCTGGAGAAGGAACTTCTCAGAAGGCTCCTAAAACCACCAGAAAAACAGGTAACACTTCTTCCTCCACCTCTGATTTCATTTTTGTGGTAGAAGCAGTAACAGTAGAAATGTCTAAAGCACCTTCTGACCCAATACCTTCTGATCCAATTCCTTCTGACCCAACTCCCTCTGAACCAACCCCATCCTCTGAACCTATTCCACCTTCTAACCATATTCCCTCTGTCATACCTACAACTTCTGTTGTCTACTCCATATTATCTTCACTATATCCACCAGAACATGAACCCCATCAACCAAAAACCCTATCTGACTTTGACATACCCATTGATCCAACCCCTCTATCTGATATAGACCGTTCCCCATCCTCTGAAACACATACTGCCCTTCAACATGTTCTGTTTGATATTAATGACTTCCAACCTCCTGAATCCCAACAAATTCCACCATTTCAAACTTTTGACTCAAACCTACCTAGCAGCTTCCATCCTCTAAATACTGATGGCCTAGTTTTTGACCTTTCACCAATTAGAGAAAGCTCCCTGTCTTCCTATGAGTCAACCCCACCAAACTCACCAACATTCATAACCATCCCTGACACACCTCCAGAAGACTCTGAACCAGAAAATCCTCTTAGAACTTCTATCAACATAAAAGCTCTACAAAAACTATCTTCTGTCTCAAATAAAACTGCCATACCAGCACCAAAACCAAAACCAACCAAAATAGACATTGATGCACTGTTGTTTGCTTTTGAAGCAGAAATGAAAATCAGGATAGAGGATCTGAAGGTTGCTTGCTCAGAGCTTCCTGATCCAGCAGCTTCTGATTTTCTTTGGGCCACATTCAGAAAATGGTTCAATGTTGATACCAAAAAGCTGAAGGATATTTGCTATGATATTGCTCATCAGAACTTCTGTGAGAATCTCAAAGAAGATGTTTCAAACTTTGAAAAGAACAAACCATTTCTTCTGGATAACAAACCCTGGACAGAATCAAAACCTCTGGAATCACACTCTGGACTTCAGATGGTTTTAGTTCCTTCTGGTGAAGCTCAGGATGTTGACTCTGCTCCACCACCAGCAACTGAAGAATATTCTGAAAATCAAGCTGCTACAGAAGTTGAAGAATCTTTACCAATCTCTCTTGTACTGAAGATCTTAGAAGAATTGAAAAAGGAAAATGAGATGGTCAAGCAAAGGCTGGTTAAACAGGATGAAACTAATGCTGAACTGAAGACTATAATTGGAAAGCAAGTGGAATCTTCTTGAAATCAAGTCCCTTCTAGAAGCATTAGTTACTAAGATGAATCTCATTCCCTGATTTTCTGTTTTATCTTCTGTTTATCATATCTGTTTAAGTTCTATTGGTTGTTTTCTTGTTGGCTTTGATTCTGTTTAATAAAAACTTACTTTGCTTCTTCACTCTTGCATTTTTTTGCATTTTTACTTTTTGATTATGACAAAAAGGGGGAGAAACGTAGAAGATCTTGATCTATAGCAGTTATCAAGATTTACCTCTAACATATATATTCTAATAAAACTATTTGAGTTGTGATTCTAAAATAGAAACAGGTCAAGTAAACAACTCAGGGGGAGCTAAGGCTGATAAAACTTCTGAAGGATAAAACTTCTGAAGGAACTTCTAATAGAAATATCTGATTTAATTTAATCAAAGGGAGTTCTTATAATCCTATTAAACTCTATTCTTAAAACCTAAATAAATGTTTTGTCATCATCAAAAAGGGGGAGATTGTTAGAACAATTATGGTTCTAAACCTCTAAGAGTTTTGATGATAACAATTATTATTATTATGCAAGAATAGAAGTTCTAATAACTCTCTTTGTTACATGTGTAGAAGAGGAAGTTATTTAATGAAGACATGCTTTATTAGAAGATACATTGTGCCCTATATAGAAGATACATTTATTGAAGAATCCATCATTTAAAGACATGATTTAATAGCTGCGTATCAAGACTTTACTCTCTCTGATTTACGTCTAGAAGATGGTGATTCTCATAATAAAGGCATTAATTAAAGAATATATCAATTAATGTTGAAGACAAGTATCTCTTGTTATGGAAGGAGTTTATGGTATTATCTTATATCCAAAATTAGCTCAAGATGTCTCCAACGGCTACAATATTCAAGCAGTATATAAAGGAATCAAATTGAAGATTTGAGACACTGCTTCCACGAGAAAAGGATTATTCATTTGTGCTAAAAACTCTTGTAACAATTCACTTAGTGATTATAGCTTTATTAGAAGCAAAATAGTTATTATATTATTATTATTGTAAAAGTTAAGTTAAATCCCTTGAGTGACTAGTTTCAGTCAGTAGACTCAAGAGGACATTGACTGTAGGTCAGTGTGTGTATTCAATTATTGAATTGTGGATTAAGACCTAAGTGATAGAGGCAAAATCACCTTGGCGGGTGGACTGGATGTATTTTGAGTTCAAACGAACCAGGATAAATCAACTTGTCATAGAAGTTAATTTTAAGTTGTTAAGAAAACCCAATTTCAACCCCCCTTCCTTGTGTTTTACGCCCTTCATTAAGCAAACGCGATTAAAGTATAGGAATATGCAATCATCGAAATAAATCAATCTAACCTTAGATAAATTGAACTAATCAAACAAGATATCAAGATCAGAATTGAAAGGAAATAGATTAATTGGAAAATATAAGAACCTCAAAGTGTCGGCGAAAACCGATTACAGCAGATTAATCTTTGGAATTAGTTCTCCATAATTCGTCTCTTCGAAAATAAAAAATAAAATCATAAAAAGTGTATAAGTGAACAGTTACGGCTGCTAGGTTAAATAGAAAAACCTAAAAAAACTCGTTTACAACCCAACTGGGTCAAATACATAACCCAGGCCCAATTCTAAATGACCCGAAACTAAATAAAACTAATGCAGCAGCTTCAAACGAAATTCTGGAAAATATGACTCTGAATCTGACTTCGACTCCAACATGAAAGTTGTAGCTCTCTGTTAGCTTTCCATCGACAGGTAGAACGCCTCAATCAGATTCCTGGAACTCCGGTTATGATCATTTCCGTAAAAGTTGTTAAAGCTGAAAATTAAGTACGAAAATTAAATTAAGCCAAAAATAAAGTAAATTAGAAAAAAAAATTAAAGTATAAAAATAAACAAAGAAAACTAAAGAAATGCCTAAGTGCAATCATGTAAGAATGTGCACCAAAATGCACTGATCAAATTCCCCCACACTTGAACTTTTGCACTCCGAGCAAAAGTAAACTCAAGACTCAAGAAACACAACATCATTCAGATACTCATTCTAGGCTACAAACTCTTCTTCGATTAAGATAACATCGATAGTACTAATCTTACACACTAAGGATATCGTAAGAACACAAATCCGCAATTGTGCGGTCATAAGCCTCCATCATATACAAACCATTTCGAATCATATTATTATGCCTAAGCCTAACTTACTCATCCTCCCTTTTGCTCTCTTTCATTCTAGTGCAATCACATTAAGCCCGTCATCTATTCATACACATGGTAAATAAGCATGTTAGTGATTATGATTCATACTTGACAATATTTTAAAGTTACTTTAGTAACAACAAGAATTTTTTTTTCTCTTAAGGTTTCACATCCGTTAGGCTAAATGACCGGGTGAGGGTCACCTAACTTATAAGGTGGATTCCTATTCAGATTTCTTTTTAAGCACAAGATCATTCACTTATTTGCATCAGCTTAATTACTTAGTGTTTGATTTCTAGATGGTGTTGACTGCTAGATAAACTACTTAAGTGATATTAAAGGATGAGAACTCAAGGCTATGGCATAACAAGTATTCAAAATGATTTCCATATTCAGGAGACTTAAGGTGTTAAATAGATACCGATCTTGTGAACTTTTCCCAAGTCTCCACAACTAACCTCAAAATAATCTATAGCCTAAAACTTTAAAAAAAAAAGTCTAGTGTTTCTAAAACAAAACAAAACAAACAAAAATAAAACAAAAACAAAGAAAATAAATTATTCCCTCCCCCACACTTAAAACAAGCATTGTCCTCAATGAAAGGACATAAATATAAAATAAGAGGGAGAGAAAGGAAATAACACACCCGAGTAGTCAAGGTGGATAAGTGATCACATAAGCAGCA
The DNA here is from genome assembly GCA_963966055.1 of Lathyrus aphaca. Lineage (NCBI taxonomy): Eukaryota > Viridiplantae > Streptophyta > Magnoliopsida > Fabales > Fabaceae > Lathyrus > Lathyrus aphaca. Next base: position 565,384,966 of record OZ014520.1, read on the forward strand.
TTTCCTAAAGAGAACCCTTCTACAGTCTCTTCTTCCAAAGTGGGGATCTCATAGAGTAAATTTGGGTAGTATCCATTAATCTTGGAGTTTGTATTAGTGCCTTCGCCTTTTATTCTAGGATCAAAGAAGAATCTTCAATAAGTAAAAGTGTTGAATGTGCACATGATAGTGATCTCATTTTCTACAACTTTAAGAATCATATGATTAAGGGGCTGCCTCACTACTTTTATTTCATCTTCAATTGAGATCCTATGCATACTCATGGATGGGCTAATATCACAATTATTAAACAAAGTGCATCCAATTCACTTCTTATGTTCCTATAATGATTTCTCTTCCTTCACAAATTCAAATAAATTATTAGGAAGTGGTTTCAGATCTAAAGAGGATAGTTTCTCGATGGATAGTTTGTTCCGGGAAGTCGGGGTGTCGAGAGCTTCATTGACATGAACGACTTCATTTTCAACCTCATCTGCAATAAGAATATCATCTTGCAAGGCAACATTTAATTCAGCACAAACAAAGCAAATTTTAGTGTCAGTACAAACATCACAAGAGTAGACATCATCAAAATCAGACAATGATGGAAAATCAGCTGCAAATAAATTAATACAAGTATCATCAACAATTTCAGAAGGCAACTCTATTTGAAAAATAGAATGTTCTTCCAAAGGTTGTTGGTTTGATCCTTGAGCTTGCTGCATAGCATTCATCAAAGTGGTAAGTTGATCAAGCTATATTTGCAAAGTCTGAAAATTAGAATCTATTTGTTGTTGAAACTTGATATTATTTGTAGCCATTTGGTTGATGATGTCCTCTAGTGAAGGTTCAGAAGGTGCAGAGCACACAACCTGAAATTCATTCATATGCTTATGTGGATCCTCACCTGCAAAACCATTAAAACTTGGCAACAAGTGTGTTAAACCAAAATTCAATTCGAAAGGTGCAACAACAACAGAATATTCAATACATAAAGCATTATAATTCACAAGTGCAACAAGTTCTCTCATAGTTCTTTGATCATCCATGATATGATTATAAATTTCAACACATAATCAAATAAAATCACTGCAGATTTAAAAAGAATGGAAAAAACGAAAAGCGATTAAAATAAAATATAAAAAATATAAAAATAACACTAAAAATCAAATTAAATCAAATAAAGCTCACACAAAAAATTTTAGATTTTTTTGAAAATATGAAAAGAGAAAATAAATCAAATAAAATAGAAAAACGCAAAATTTGGGATTTTTATGGTCGAAATCTTTTAGAATTCTATTCTAATAGAGTATTGTTCTTCGATTTATTTCTGATTTTCTGGAAAAAAATTTGGAGCAAATTGAAACAGTAGCTTCCAACTTACCTGAAAGGCTGGAAAACTTATCACTATACTACAACCGGTATTACAACCCTGAAAATCAACAAACACAACAAAAAAGAAGGAAAAAAACTAGCAAGAAAACTATACCTATGACTATAAAATCAGTTAATAACAACAAGAATTCCCGGCAACGGCGCCAATTTGATTTGCGTGTCGCGCACGGATCAAAAACGAGTATTTTAGAAAAATGTAGTATAGTGACGATGACTCGAATCTTCTCACAAGGATTCTTGATCTTATTAACTAACAATAGTAACAATTAATGGGGGGTGATTTTAAGGTCGAATTATAAAAAATGGATTAAAATAAGTGATTATAAAATAAGCTGAAACGGTTAATCTGCTGTTTTGATTTTCCAACTTATCATCGACCCAAATAATTCCCAATTCCTAAGAGGTCTCTATTTCCTTTTCGATTATAATAACAATCAAACAAGCATAACTGATATTATATGATAAATATTCCTAATTTATGAATTAAGCAAACAGATGAAATATATCAATCGGGAATTAAGCAAACACGATAAACATACGCGAATTAAGCAAACACGATTAAAGTATATGAATATGCAATCATCGAAATAAATCAATCTAACCTTAGATTAATCGAATTAAGCAAACAAGATATCAAGATCAGAATTGAAATAAAATAGATTAATTGGAAAATATAAGAACCTCAAAGTGTCGGCGAAAACCGATTACAGCAGATTAATCCTTGGAATTAGTTCTCCATAATTCGTATCTTCGAAAGTAAAAAATAAAATCGTAAAAAGTGTATAAGTGAACAGCTGCGGCTGCTAGGTTAAAAAGAAAAACCTAAAAAACCCGTTTACAACCCAACTGGGTCAAATACATAACCCAAGCCCAATTCTAAATGACCCGAAACTAAATAAAACTAATGCAGCAGCTCCAAACGAAATTCTGGAAAATATGACTCCGAATTTGACTTCGACTCCAACATGAAAGTTGTAGCTCTCTCTTAGCTTTCAATCGACTAGTAGAACGCCTCAATCAAATTCCTAGAACTCCGGTTATGATCATTTCCGTAAAAGCTGTTAAAGCTGAAAATTAAGTACGAAAATTAAATTAAGCCAAAAATAAAGTAAATTAGAAAAACAAATTAAAATATAAAAATAAACAAAGAAAACTAAAGAAATGCATAAGTGCAATCATGTAGGAATGTGCACCAAAATGCACTGATCAACCCTCTAGTTTTCTGCAGGTACAAAGAAGAAAAACCTTATTAGATATCTTTGTGGGTGGTTGGTTCTTATCCCTTGACTCCATGCTCATGATCCAAACCTTTGAACCTTTGTGCTTTGTGTGATCTTGTTTGTGTGTGTTGTATCCATGCATTCATCATAAACATCATTGCAACCATTTTCAAGGAAAACAATTCAAATTATTGCAATTATGGACAAAGCAAATATCATTTTTGTGAAGTTTTAAATAAGAGTTATGATGACAATGTTCTCGATGCTACCCATGTTTGTGATAATCGAGTTGATTCCACAAAAATAGAAGTGAAACCATTTCATGTCATTGCATCTTTGCATATATCTGCATTCATTCAAGTTGTCCAAGGAACTCATTCCAATTGTTTCCTTCTTCAATTGTCTGTAGACCATCAAGTTGTTTCCTCAACACAAATATGGAACTAGAGCTTTTATCATATTGAGAATGGAAAACCAAGAACAATACAACCTGGAGGTTTGAATAGAAATTGATGGGTTGGAGGCCAGTATGAACAGGCTCACTGAAATGGTGCAAGTTATGATTGCTAGAGGAGAACCACCTCAAATGACTGTGATCTCTGAAGTCTTAACTGTTGTTGTTGACCCTCTGCTGATATGCTTATTTCATAACTAACCCCCTAACTCATTCTCTGTTTGTTTCTTTTAGGTTTTTCTTTTAGATACATTTTTTAGGATTTATTCGCTCTTTTTTTTCCTTTTCCTTTTGGAATAAATAAAAGCATAGTGGCAACTCTGTTTTCCTTGCGTTAAGTTAATAAATAGCTTACACTCACGATTTTTACCGCTACAAAAAAGTGGCGAATCTACTAGGGAGTAATCTCTATGTGGGTTCGGCCTACTTTGATTTATTCTTTGCTTTAGTTTGATTTGTTTTTTATTGTTTTTTCTGTTCTAGTTTGGTGATCCTGTGTGAGTGACATAGTTCATGTACCCGGATCTAAGACTACTTATGATAGGACAATAGTATATTTGATGATATCTGTGTGGAGTAGTTCTATGCGATGTCGATTCGAGAACCATCATTCAATTAGGCTTCCTCGGATTAGTGATGTCATGGCGAGTTGTTGTATCATGGCATTACTTTTCCGACCTTAGGTGATCATATTGAGGACCGTAGAACCCTTAACCCATCCAGAACATTTTAGGAGCATAGTGCGAAAGTCATCCAGGTGTAGACCTAAGGTGATTGTCACGAGACACTAGACTCGGACGTGGTCTTCTTAAGAATGTTATTGGTTGGGGGAGTAGTCCAACATACCGATAATATTCTAAAGATGGTTGCTAACTCCGGGAACTTTTGTTTGAACCCTCTAACTTTCTACAGGAACAAAGAAGAAAACCCTTATTACATACCTTTGTGGGTGGTTGGTTCTTATCCATTGACTTCATGTTCATGATCCAAACCTTTGAACCTTTGTGTTTTGCGTGATCTTGTTTGTGTGTGTTGTATCCATGCATTCATCATAAACACCATAACAACCATTTTCAAGGAAAACAATTCAGATTATTGCAAATATGGACAAAGCAAATGTCCTTTTTGTGAAGTTTTAAATAAAAGTTATGATGACCATGTTCTCGATGATACCCATGTTTGTGATAATCGAGTTGATTCTACAAAAATAGAAGTGAAACCATTTCATGTCAATTCATCTTTGCATATATATGTATTCATTCAAGTTGTCCAAGGAACTCATTCCAATTGTCTCCTTCTTCAATTTTTTGTTAACCGTCAAGTTGTTTCCTCAACACAAATATGGAACTAGAGCTTTTGTCAGATTGAGAATGGAAAACCAAGAACAATACAACCTTGAGGTTTGAATAGAAATTGATAAGTTGAAGGCCATCATGACCAGGCTCACTGAAATGATACAAGTTATGATTGCTAGAGGAGAACCACCTCAAATGACTGTGATCTCTGAAGTTTCAACTGCTATTGTTGACCCTCCGCTGATTCAGCAACCAGCTTCTACTTGGCCAGAATTTGGGTTACCTCTAAATTACACGCCACCCTTTGCAACTACTCCAATGGTTGGTCCATCTGTTTTGCCATTATTTTTAGCTTTGGTACCCATTAAACCTCAGCCTATTGTGTATATTGTTGCTCAAGCTACTTATGATAACTCTCCTTTTGTGTACCATGTTGCTGGTCCACAAGTCAAAAGTTAAGGTGAACCTGGATACATTGATGAAGTTAGAGAGAATTTCTTGACTATTGAGAAGAGGGTAAAAGGTTAGTAATATATGTTGAATGCTTATCTCAGAAAATACGATTGGTTAAACAACGTATTTTCTCAAAGATCAAATCATCATACGAACAAGAAATCTTGTTTGCTGCAGACTAAATCCTGTATGAGTATGAGATGTTTTCAAGAAACAGATTAGTCCAACCTTGATTTTCTCATATGAAGCTCATTGGGAATTTTCTTAAGTAAAGAAGAATGATCGTTGGCGTATGATTTTGATTCATAAGAACTTCATGATGAAGTGTGTAAAAGAAGTCAGAAATCATAAATAGGGGAATTAAAAACTCTAAGAAATGATTTCTCCAAGTCAGAACATTTGAAGTCAGATTGATCAATCAATCAATCAGAAGATTCAATGTAGATGAGATAATGATTTCCTTGAGAAGCTTCACAGAAAATTGAAGAATAATCACAAAAAGGAAATATGTTGACTCATTAGGAAAATGATCAAAAATGCAATCTGAAGTTTGTATTGAAGTAACATATACAATTAAGTCTTGTTAACTTGAGATTCTATCTCAGTGGAACAAAATGCAAATTGTAAGGATGTTGTCTGATATTCCTCTCAAAACTTCATGAATCTTGAAATCAGGAGATGCAAAGACAGATATCATCAACTCTGATTCAAAAAGGATTTAAGTCACTGATGATGATTCAGAATGAAGAAATCAGCAGGCCTTCCATTTTTAAGAGCAGACATGTTGTCAATTCTTGAAAGACTAACTCTAAGAAACTTAGCTCAATATTGCGAAGTACAAGATTGTAAATCAACTGTATCATGAGCTACATCCAAGTCTGATGACACTTGTGTTCAAAATAGACTTTGTATTTGTTCATCAAAATGAAGTCAGAGGATGTTTTGAGATATCAACTAATTCTCTTAAGTATATAACTTTTCAAAAGTTTATGTTGAAATTAAGGAATTATTGACTCTGAAAAAATAAGTTTTTGTTTGAAGGAAGTCAGACAGAAGAAAGAGGTTCTGATGATCAGAATATCTTCACTTTGAAGTTTGTTCTCAAAAGTCAGATAAATTACTCTGAACAGAAGAATGGATAGATCATTTGAAGAGAAGATTGATTCTAGCTAGTTCTCATAACTAAGAAATCAGAAGTTCAAAAAATATTTGTTCAAGATTTCTGATGGATCCTTTTAAAGAAAGAAGAAGAAGAGAGACACAGACCAAAAACTCTATCAGGGATGTTCCTATCAGAATCAGATTAGTTTTCAAACTTCCTACATAAACTCTTCTGAGCCTGGATGCTCTAATCTTGTCAACATCTGATGATGAAACCTTTATGATCAAGGTCTGGTGTTTAAGTAATGGAAGTAAAGCTTAATCAACAATTCAACTAGAAGATGTTTGGAATCTAGTTCAGAAGCCTAAAATATTCATGTCTTTGGAACTAGGCAAGATTGTCAGAAACAAAGCACAACTGATTGCATAAAGTTATAGTCAACCAGAAAGGATAGACTATACAAAAATCTTATTTTAGTCGCCAAAACAAGAGATGAGCCTGATGGGTGAAATTGAAGCTCTTTCTAAGAATTCAAAATGACCAAAATCTGAAGCAATTGTTTTTAATGCAGTGGTAAACGCTTGATCCTACAAGTGGTATCAGATCTCTATGCAAAACTCAGATATTATGGATAAAGAATCAACAAGAAAAATTCACAATAGAGCAAACTTCTACGAAAAAACAGAACTGTTGAGCACAAGACAGCTAAGTCAAAGTCTGAAGTGAATGGACTCGGATAAAGAAACAACATGAAAAGCTCAGAATCTTAAGGTATAATTTATTTGTCTGTTATTGAGCAGTATTCTCTGATAAAGATACTTTTACAAGTTAGATGTTGTCTTAATCAGATGCATGTTTTGTCAAGAATTAAGTGCAGTTCTGAAACCTGAACCTTTAGATTAGTAGAAGTTTCATAAGTAAGAACATGTTCTCTCCAAGAGAAAATGTTTTGATTTACCTCTCTGGATTTTGATCGGTTACAACACTTAATGCTAAAATCATGTAAGATAATATTGCAACTTATCTCATAATGTGATACATTGGGTTTCACAAGATTTTTCTTCTTATGAATCCCCCTATCTATGCATTTATTTATGATTAGACATATATCAGGATTAATTATGCTTAAAGATAAATTTTCTCTAGTCATTTATTGTGAGTCAGTCACTCTTCATATCTTGTGATTTTTGTGATCTTTTCATGGTCTCTGCAAGCATAGTCTCCTTATTTGCATCATATTCCTAGTTAAAGTCAATTCATTGATATTTTCTAGGTAATCATAACCCACCTAGGAAATATTAATCGAGTCTTGCGAATCTCTATAAAAGAATGCAATTTCCACTTCCTCTCATCCCTGATATATTGAGTCTATCCAATTAAAAATATACTTTTGTCTCATTAACATGTCCTCAAGAACATTCTTAGGAAATGAATCCCTCCTTGAACTCATTCCTTAAAAATCACCCATTGTTTATAAGCTTAGAACCGATGGGTTAGACATTAAAAAGAGCATGTATCTTCAAGCATGGTCAGGATACTTTGTCATTCTGAAGGATCCATCTTTCCAAATCTAGTGAAAGAATTTTTGAAGTTTTCCTTCATTGGATACAATGGAAAATCTATTATATCTGATGTATACGGTATCCCTTTTGAGATCACACCCTCTTCTATTGCTGAAGCAATCAACTGTGTTGCCTCTGGAGTGACGGTTGAGGATTTTACAGTATGATATTAAGCTTATTAGAGAGCTAAATGTTCTTCATGATGAATCCATTATTATCTATGGTCCAACAAATCCAATCACTCTCCTTCCAGATGCTAAGATATGGTTTTATTTTTCACTATCTAATCTTCGTCCAAGAAGTGTAGCTAGGTGTGCTATGTCATATGATGACAAAATATTCATCTACCTCTTTATGCATCATGTTAACATCAATCTTCCACAAACAATATTCAATCACTTAAAGCATTCCATTGAAACATCCAGAAGACAGACAAAATCATACATTCCATATGGAAGGATTCTATCTGAACTAATTCTCAAAGAGGATCATTTGGAACTGTTTAAAAGAATTGGACCAGTGACTGCCATGATTGAGAAAAAGTGCGTTAAAGTGAATGGTGTTGAGGATTTTGAAGATTGAGTGTATGGTTTATAAATAATGTCCATGTCGAGTCTTGATTAGTCTTTGTCTGTCAAAACTTTATATTTATTCAATCCATTAATGAAATATCTGTGAGTTAACTCTTGAATGAATTGCTTAGAAATTCTTAATCTTCTACTGCTCTAATTATTATGCATGGTTCAAAAATACATCTTGCACAAATAAATTCTCATATGTTAATGTGCATTACTTAATCAGGATAATTATCATAATTGTATGCCTTTTATATGTGTTAATCACTCTCCATTTAATTCACAATCGTTTGCCATCCCCTCATAAAAGAGACTAATTGTGCATGTCCCAACTACATATGTCTCTTAATATACACTAGGTAAACTCCTTTAAATCTTATTCATCAAAAGGATCCCCCGGTCAAAACTGTTTCTGATCAGATGGAAAACTCTTTGGTTTGTTAGACTCTGAGAACATCAACATGTCACTTTATTAGAAGGTGTTTAATGCGTATAACCCTGGTCATATTTTAAATAATTACACCCACTTTAAGTACACATTAAGCAGTACTTTTCTTGGAATTGATCAAATCACGATTTACTGATATTCCCTCATTAATAAAACTAACTGCTCGTTTCATTTCCCAATTCTTTGTGTCTCTCAGTATACTCTAGGCACTCATAACCTATCTAGGAAATAGTACCTATCATGTATGGCATTTATCTCTCTCTATCCTATATGAATAATAAGATTTTAATGACTAGTCTTGGTAACAAGTCTAGTTTGTTATTATCATGTATGTCTAAATCGTTTATTATTTTAGTCAATGTACTTCATTCAAGCTATCAATGAAATATCTTTTATTTCATTATATTTTCTAAATGCTTGCTTGCTCCTGAATGTTAAATCTGCCTATGCATTTTCACACATAATCATAATCATGCTTGTAATGTTTAACTATTCAACTTTTTGATGATGTCAAAAGGGGGAGAAATAATATGTAATTTTGATAAAATGTGTTTACCACTAACGTCTGTTTGATGTTTAACCCGAGGAACTCTAAAAAAGTTCACTAGGCATTCTAAAACAGGTTTAGTTGTAAATAACTTTGTTAAAGTTCTTAAGTATCTGACTTGTTCAGAATCAGATGAACCTTGCACTATTCAGAAGTATTGTACTCTCTGAAAGTTAAAGTCATCATGATTTCATCTTCAATTGGTATCATTATAATCAGAAGTTGCAAACTGTCTGAGAATATGATATTCATAACATGGAAATCAGAAGCTAGAAGCAGTCTACATTCAAGGATTCTTATCATAAGAGCCAAGGAAATCAAAATTCAAAGACTATATGAAGAACTAGATAAAAGATCCAACAAGTCTACATTCAAGGATGCTTATCAGAAGAACCAATGAAATCATAAGTTGGAGACTATCTAAAGAACTGGATAGAAGATCCAACAAGTTTACATTCAAGAATGTTTTTTCAGAAGAACTAAACAAATCAGAAGTCGAAGACTATCTGAAGAATTGGATAGAAGATTCAACAAGAAAAAATTTTGTCAGGACAAACTCCAGAAGAAAAGGCTCAAACCTTTAAATTGGTTCCAGAAGTATTGTACTTTGATCTTGAAGAAACAAGGATGAATAATTTCTGATAAACTTAGCAATGGTACCAGACTTGGAATCAAGCCCTGTCTATTCAAAAGTTCAATTGGTTTCAGACTTAGATTCAAGCTTTGATTGATCACAAGGTGATAGTATTAGACTCATATTCAATTCTTAACTATTTAGAAGATGACATTAATTGGTATTAAATTCAGAATCAAGTTGTAGTTGGTCACAAGATTATCTTATTTGGTATCCAAAATCTAGTTTTGATTGATATTTGACTCAAGAATCAAGAATGAATCATCATTGGTATCAACTCAAGAATAAAGAATTGATATACCATCTACTTCTGATAGAAACAAGATTCTATGATGAAGACCTATGTTCTATTCAGATTCTGGAAAATCAAGTTTCAAATTGGTTCAGACTCTGATGATTTTCAATTGGATCAGACTTTGTAAAATCAAGATTCTCAATTGGTAATCTAATATTGGTGCATACTTTGGACAATCAAGATTTCAATTGGTGAAGACTCTGAAAGCTAAATCAAGACTCTAAAGATCTCAATTTGACCTACTGCAACCAGGGGAGTTTACCCAGAAGGTTCAAAAGTCAGGGTTTTCGATCCTCACCAAGTCTAAGATTCAGGGGGGTTTCTCATCTGAAAGACATATTCTATTTCGGATAAATAGTGTGGCTAAAATATTGGAAAAGAATTCTTCTTAGTATCAATGCTACATTTGTTCCGTTGAACAGTAGTATTTACTTCAGAAGGCTTTGAAGTTATGAGACTCTGATACGGCGTTCAAAGGAAACAAGTTCGGAATATCTGAAGACAAAGGTTCTGTTGAACAAAGTCCAGATGCTGAAGACTTATGTTTGTTTGAAACAATAAGGAAGTATTCCTTCTCTAATTCTATGTTGTAACAACTCAAAGTTCTATTTTGTGAGTCTTTGGATCAGAGTGAAACTCTGTACAAGCTTAAATAAAATTTCGGGAGTAACAAATTCAGGTGGAGTTATTGTTTCGGACTCTGAATGTTATGATTGGTGATTTCCTTGTATAAAATATTCTATCAAAATACACTATTTTGTCATCAGAAAAAAAAGGGAGATTGTAAGAACAAGATTTGTTCTGCAAGTCATCTCTAGGTTTTGATGATAACAAAAAGTATTTGTGAAAGAACCTTTTATGTTCTAATGTGTATTTATGTGCAGATCTTATTCACTGGATATATTAGATCAAACAAACACCATTAGGATGTGTACCAAAGATAATATGCAGGTTACTATGTGTGACACAAGCTGCAAGCGTACTGAAGAAGCTAATATGCCTATGTATCTGATCACAATCAGAAAGATCTAAAGATGTTGTATATTATGGTTGTAATGCTCTTGTAGTTCTGTTCTGAGAAGAGGTTCTAATTCTGAAGCTAGTGAAGCTTATAAAGGAATAATCTTCTGAAGAAATAAATTGCTAAAGATTCTAATGACTTGAAGATCGGAAGGCTGATGGCTCTGAAGACCAAGTGCAGAAGACTCTGAAGACTTAAGATTTATAAAGATTAAAGTTCAAAAGATCTAGTGCTGAAGACTATGAAGACAACATTCTGAGCGAACAAAGATCTGAAGACTCCAAAGACTTGAAGATTATGAAAATAAAGGTTTAAAGAACAAAGTCTTGAAGTCTTGAAGACAAGACTCTGAGTGTTTAAGTTTCTGAAGACCTAAGCCATCGTTTCTCTACTCATTCTTCACACATTATCATCAGAAGCCTCTGAAGTTCAAAAGACAAATTTTATTGTTAGTAGTGATCGTACACTGAATACTAATCTCACATATTCTCATCTAGCTAGAAAGTTTGAAAAGAAAAAATGTGATTGTATTACTTCATCACTGTATAACGTCTCTTTTTTCAAATGACCAACGACTCTTCAACGACTATATTTTCTTGGCTATTTAAAGAAAAGGATTTTATGCTTTCATAGTGGTCGAAAATAATTGGAAAGATCAACATTGTTGTTGCAATTGAAACACGACCATTATTGTTGAAACTCAAAGATTATAAATCAACACAATAACAATCAGCAAGCACAAGAGTTGATGAATGCAAATATTGCTGGAAAATAATCAAGTCATTAACCACTTCATCAACTGAGCTTATTGAAGATCCGAAGCAATGAGTTGTTGCTCGAAGTTTGATCAACGAAGAAGATGAAGAAGTTCTGCAACATGTCATTCAACTATCATGTTCATATCATGGAAACGTTGCTCGTATCATGCTCAAACACAGTTGTGTTTGCTTGTACTTAAACTTAGGAGTTTATCTTCTTATTTAGAAGCATCAAATGTAATCTCCAGAATATTAATTCTAATAGAATTAAGATTTCCTCAAGTGATCAAGAGAATATCAGAAGACTTGAGAAGACATTGATAGTCATATCTCTAAGAGGACCAAGTGAAAGTTATACTCTTATTGAGATCCCTGATGGATATCATTGTAGGTCCTAAACAGAAGATCATTTTGATAAGATTCTGTTAGGTTAATGAACGTCATATTTTGTCAAATCCCTGAATGTTTCACTATGGGTTAGTCACCGACAGTTGCCCGTCCATCTATAATAATCGATTATGATTATAATAGATTAAGACCTTGAGATCAAGGCAAACTCACCTTGGAAGGGTGGACTGGATTAGCTTGAGAGTTACTCAAGTGAACCAGGATATATCATGTATCCTTTACTTCTGCCTTATTGTTTATGCTTCTATATTACAGACTTTGATATGCTTATTTGTTATGCATCCGCATCACTATTCAGAATCTACCTTGTAGACTCTGATAATCATTAAAGCACGGAAAAGATAAGAAGCAGAAGAATTAAAAAGGTTGAAATCAATTCTCGCACCTTCAAATATGAGATATCGCGTTAATACATGGTGCAAGTAGAAACCTTTTATGGTCTTGCATACAAACTCAACAAAATATGTCAAGACTTCTAATATGGTTTTGAAGACATTCAAGCAAGTTTTAAGGAACACTTGCGACATACCTCTAAGTCAATTTTCAACGCGCCTAAATGTTGAAGAAAAGAGAATATTTCCAACAATTGATGCATTGCATAAGAAGTTAAATATTCTTTGGAATATTTTGGACAAATAGTCTCTCATACCAATTGATAAGATTTTTCTTTTCATTTTCATTTATTATGGATGTTAAGAGGGTTTTTGCAATAAGGTTGTGCATTCTATCTTTAGGTATCCTTCGCGTATTCATCTAGACAACAGACTTCAACTAGATTTGGTTAAAAAATATTAACGTACAATGGAGACCACAAATTCATGCAAAAACCCTTTATTAGAAGTCTTAATGTTCATGTTTTACCGTTTTATCTTCATGTTCATGTTTTACCGTAGAACATTATCATGCAAAAAAAAATATTACAAAACAGAGGAACAAGGAAATATAATTAATATACATCCTAAATTTATTCATGATATAGATATTTAGAGAATTGGATGGATAAAAATGTTAGAGATATTAAACATATGACTCACATCGATGAAAAAAATCATTTTATAAAAGTGATGTCAAAGACATCGAAGAAAAATTTGTAAAATGAGTTTCAATTAAAAAAAAAAAGAGAATTTCTTGTTACACCCCAAAAGGAAAGAAAAATTTATCAAATGAGTTTCAATTAAAAAAATAATAATAATTTTTATTACACTCCAAAGGTTCTTAGGCATCGTGTAAATTTTCATTTTTAGTTTCAGTTTTTAGATATTTACATTCGGACGCACTATTTTTTTTTAAACGTTGATTTGTTCCGGATGTGCATATTAGGAATATTTCCGGATCTACAGATCAGGAAAAATACCATAACTTTATTTATTTTTAAATCAATTTTGTTGGTTGGTCGCAGATGTTAATTTATCGTCGCAACTTAATATACATTCGAAAACATCTCTCTCTCTCTCTCTCTCTCTATATATATATATATATATATATATATATATATATATATATATATATATATATATATATATATATATATATATATATATATATATATATATATATACCTGTCAAAATACAATACATAAATGTAATAAAAAATAGAATACATTAAACAAAATACGATTGCGTATGCCGAAGGATCTCTCCTGGCTCTCCTGCTCCTCTGCCCCTACTCGTCGTCCTGACTCGATGTTTGTGGTACTTAAGTGCCCCCGAGCAATCTCAATAATCTTATTCATGGTAAGTCTGCCACCAGAGCCCTCAAGGAGGTGATCCTCTGTAATGGTCTCCCACACTATCTATTTTATCTCACGACAGCGCGGTAAGACATCTTGCGTATGGTCCAGCTGAGACTACAGCTCCTCTAATATCTCCTGATGAGCAGGTCTGGGTGGATATCCCTCAGCAGTGGGCATCATGTATGGATGTGAGACGGTATAGAACCACATGATATACTCGGTAGCAACGCTCCAGTCTCTTGAGGCTCTGGTCGCCCGAGCCTCTTCCGGTACCAAGTGGTTCTAGAAGTCAACATATCTCTCACCTATCTGCGTGTAGGTCAAGCCTAGAGGAGCAAACTCATGAGGCATCCTAGGGATAGTCTACGTGTAACCGAATTGACGTAAGACGCGTTCCGGCAAGTATTGAGCAATGATGGTCGAACTATGTGCCAACCATCCTGAGAACAGCGATGCCTTATCAAACGAGCGCGTCACACGGTGATCAGCATAGTCGTCATAAAATATGCCCTCAACAGCCATCTGATCAAGATAAACTCTATAGGACTCGGATGCTTGGTTCCCTCCGAGTAAGATAAAGGCAGCAGCAAGCGTCATATCCTCAGTGTACTCCAAGACTCTCCCCAATCAGTAATCTTGGGAAAGTGTTGTAATATACATGCCTGAAATGGAAAACATAACTTCGGTGTCAAACATTATAATGAATATAGAAAGAAAAGAAATGAAAAAAAAGACTTAGAATATAATATTGTTACCACAAATAGTGTACAGTTGTCTGTCACAGTCTTGGTTGCCTAGAGGCAACCATCTAAGAGCCTAGAATAGGTGTATGCCAACGTAACTGCCCCTCAGTTGTACCCACGGATCTCTGTGGGATCCAAAAGGTACATGAGGTAAACAATATCAACGTAAGTGGAGCTGGTGTCCACAAACAGCTGTGTGTCGAGCAAAAATAGATAGTAGCATCCCAGGGCACGCTGCCTATGGATCTCCATCTCAATTGGATCACCAGCAGCCCGTCCTTTCTCTACCAGCTCCTCACGAAATTTGCATGTTGGAAAAGCAAACCAGAATTGTACTCCTCTCAACACGGTCACCTCCGCAAGTGCAGCATCTAGGGTAACCCCAAGCTCCTCAGTCAGCATCTTTATCGCGTCCACATTCGACATCTTATCGTGACGGAGAATGTTGCCCGTGATTGGTAGATGTAAAAGGCACGAGATGCCATCGAGTGTGATCATGAGCTCGTCGTACGGTAGATGGAATAAGGATGTTTCAGGGTTCCATCTCTCAACAAAGGCCATCAGCATACCGTAGTTGATCTGGGAATACCCAATCCTAGAAAGGCCTCTGATACCAAAAGCAACAAGTGCAGACTGGAACCACGCATCCTCTAGCAGCTCCGCAATCATGTCTATAACCTTGCCCCCATGGTTATAGAACTTCTGAGAATCCTTCTCCTAAAAATTTCCAAATAAAATAATGTTGCAAATGAAAATATTTTCAATGAAAACAATTCTAAAACGAGAGAAGTTACCTATCCTAGTTAGATATATCTGACAGTATGCTCAAAGTACCCCAGGAGTAGGGACATGTCAGACGATCCCCCGGGGTAACCCTCTAGCTCATCAGAATCGTCATCGCCGTCACCACCCACATGTGTTAGGTGATCACCCTCAAGAACAAGAACATGCTCATAAGGTGTGGGAGATGGAACATGAGCATGTGATAGAACAAGAGTCTCCCGAAGATGCCTGCGTGCGGGCAGGGCCCCTAATGAAGTGGTAGTAGGAACTCGACGCATTCAACGTGTAGAAGCGGCGGTTGACGGCGG
Source organism: Lathyrus aphaca (assembly GCA_963966055.1). Taxonomy (NCBI): domain Eukaryota; kingdom Viridiplantae; phylum Streptophyta; class Magnoliopsida; order Fabales; family Fabaceae; genus Lathyrus; species Lathyrus aphaca. The sequence continues at coordinate 565,400,679 of OZ014520.1, forward strand.
AGTGGCCTAAACTTGTGATGTGGAAGGTTGTGGTGTAGCATGTCCCTCAACTGTAATGGTCGCTGGAACAGCCTCTGCGTCGGAACCCTCAGCTGTAGATTGCGTCCTCTCACGTTGGACAGACTCAGTCATGGATGTTCGTCCATGTATCATACGATCGTCTCTGGAAGCCATGTAATATGCAGACCCTAATAAATTAATTAAAAAAAATTTAAAAAAAATTAAAAAAACAATAAACTAAAAAAAAAGTTGCTTCCGGATCTGCACATCAGGAAAACTTTTGTGGATGCACATCTGGAAGTACTCAGAATATTTAACGTTGGGTTTTTTCCGGATGTGCACATCAGGAAAGCAATCAACGTTATATTTTTTTTCTAATTTGCACATCCAGTACGTATTTCAAGTATAAAAACCCAGTCATGACTACTGTACCATAGAAAAGGGCATTTTAATGCCCAGATCGTCTGTTTGAAGCAGCAAACAATACCTATATTGTCTCTAACCTATGTTATTCATACCACCTAACAATTTCTACATCTAAATGTCTACTCTATCGATTACTCGCAAATAACTCTAAAATTCAAAAACTTACCAATTAAATCGAGATACATAAGATTTAAAGTGTCTTGATCGTTGTAGAAGTTGCTATGTGCCGAACTCGAGCGAAAAAAGTCGGAATTTGTGGAAATGAGAAATTGAAAGTTTGAGAGTTTGAGTGTCTGAATGTGAAAAGCTAAAAAATGAAAGGGGAGAAGCTCTGGCGAGAAGTTTTAAGAAATTGTTCAGGATTTGCACATCAGCAGGTATTCCTGATATGCACATTCGAACAAATCAACATTTAAAAAAAAATAGTGCGTCTGGATATACATATCTAAAAACATGGGTAAAAAAGAAATTTCGCGCGGTGCCTAAAAAACCTTTAGATAGTATTAAGAAAATCCCTACAAAAATTCGATCAAATGTAATAAACTTAAATTTTTTGTTAAATTCTCTTTTTTTTTCTAATTATTTCTTTTTCTTTTCTTTTTGGATATGGTATATCCCAATTTTGTACAATTTTTTTTATAAAATAATTTTTCATCTGTTCGACATATAAAACAATTTAACACTTTAAATTCTTAACTATTTCATTTCCATTTCATACATTTAATTTGGACACAACATTTAACAAATTCTTATTATTTTAACAATATTTTAATATTTTTATTCAAACAATAAATTTTAATCAAATATTTTAAATTCTTAAAAAAAAAATACTTTTTCACATGAATTATTTTATTCACACACTCTAAAGCTTGAATTAAGTGCATATATATGAACCTATGAGAACTTAGTCAAGAGAATTAAACCTTAGACCATGTGCAATGGTAGATTTATTTAAAGTCAACACCACAAAATCATGTGCAATGGGTGTGTAATGTAGTGTTGAGTGTGTGTTGGAGGAGAGAGATGTTGAGAAAACTCAACACCATTTAATCTGCCACGTGGCTGACCAGATTTTTATCCATTTAATACTTTGAACTCAATTATTTCGTTGCAAATTAATTTTTTTTTTTTTTTACCAAAATTCATGATTTTTTTTTCTCTATAAATAGAGACTTGGTTCATTTGATTTGGACACAGAAAAAAAAAACTAAGTTTTTCACTATCTTAATTTTATTATTAGTGTTTATTTTGAAGTTAAGTGTCTTTTTTTAGTGAAATGGATCCCAATAATCATTTTAACACTCAAAATTCTGCTAATTTTCCATTTAACCAAAATCCCAACAATTTTCCAAATCCCAACAATTATCAAAATCCCAACTATTATCAAAATCCAAATCAATTTTCCAACCAACATCCTCAAAACATACCTAATTTTGGTTTTCCACCAAATTTCAACTAGACATCCTCTGTTCCAAACTTTCAAACATATTATGGATCTATGCCGAGAAATCCATCTCAAACACCCCCGTTTAATGGTTATGTGACAATGGCGAATGCAAATTTTCCAAGTGGTGGTGTACCTGAATTTTCCGAGTTTTCAACACAACTAACTATTGGTGGCATGATAGTTTCTAATGAAGTCGGTCCGAATTCAGAGGATTCAACTCCTAAGAGCAGGAAAACTCAGCAACCAGCATGGAACACTGAACAAAATTTGGTGCTAATTAGTGGGTGGATTAAATTTGTAACAAGCAGTGTTGTCGGGAGAAACCAGAAAGGTGAAACATATTGGGGTAAAATTGCTGAGTATTGTAATGAGCATTGCTCATTCGATCCTCCGCGTGATGGACCTGCATGCCGAAACCGTTTTAATTATATGAACAAAGTGTTGGGTAAATGGATTGGCGCTTATGATGGCGCTAAGCGTATGCAAGGAAGTGGTTGGTCGGAGAATGATGTTTTGGCAAAAGCGTAGGAATTATATGCATGTGGGAAGAATGTTAGATTCACTTTAATGGAAGAATGGCACGCTCTCCGTGATCAACCACGTTATGGTAGTCAAGTAGGAGGAAATATTGGCTCAGGAAGTAGTGGATCTAAGAGATCTCGCGAGAGTGATGCATGTGGCTCAAACACTGTAGAATCCAGTGCTCGTCCTATAGGAAGGGAGGCAGCTAAAAAAAAGGGTAAAAAGAAAAGCAAGGAATATGCCTCGGAGGTGGTGGACAAAGAATGGGCTGAATACAAAGAATTCAAGACGAAAGAGCTTGAACGATTGGACAACATAGCCTTGATGCAACAGCAGGCTAACAATATAGCCTTGGAAAAGACTAAAACCAAGAAAATGAAGATGTATCTAAAGCTAACTTCCGAAGAGCATCTAGATGACCGGAAGAACCAGCTGTTGAAAAAGTTGGAGGCAGAACTGTTTGATAATTAATTTCAATGAAGTATTTGTCAGTGTTGTGTTTGCTTTAATTATTGTTGTTTCAATATGCCAGTGTTGTGTTTGCTTTAATTATTGTTGTTTCAATATGCCAGTGTAGTGTTTGCTTTAATTATTGTTGTTTCAATATGCCAGTGTAGTGTTTGCTTTAATTATTGTTGTTTCAATATGCCAGTGTAGTGTTTGCTTTAATTATTGTTGTTTCAATATGCCAGTGTAGTGTTTGCTTTAATTATTCCTTATCTGATAATTAACTCTATACAATAAATTATTTCGAATCCGTCAGTGGTCCACCACCCAATTCGAATCTATTCCTTATCTGATAATTAACTCTATACAATAAATTATTTCGAATCCGTCAGTGGTCCACCACCCACATCCATTTATATATAGGGACTCATACATCCATTTATGTACCAATATCCCAAATCCCATCCAATCTACCTCCAATATCACAAAAAAATGGATCCATCACAATATCATTTTGATATCGCAGCCTACAATCAAAATCGTGAAATTGAAGAAAATTATATAGTCAATCGATTTAGAGAGCGTAGAAACAAAATATCGGAAGATAATGCACCTCGTAGTAGAAAATATATCAATAGAGATCATGCAGCGGCAAACCAAAGACTAATTGACGACTACTTTGCCAATGAGCCTACATATGACGATGCAATGTTTCGTCGTCGGTACCGGATGAAAAAAAATGTTTTCCTTCGAGCAAGTGTATCTGAGAGCACCAACCCAAGATGACCTGCAAAGAATACTGCATGTTAGTGAAATGCGGGGGTTCCCAGGGATGATTGGGAGTATTGACTGCATGCACTGGGAGTGGAAAAATTGTCCTAAAGCATGGGAAGGACAATTTACTAGAGGGGATAAGGGAACCACCACAGTTATTCTTGAAGCAGTTGCATCTCATGACCTATGGATCTGGCATGCCTTTTTTGGATGTCCGGGAACGTTGAACGATATAAACGTTCTAGACCGGTCACCAGTGTTTGATGACGTGGAACAGGGAAAGGCTCCAAGTGTGAATTTCTTTGTGAATCAACGTCCATATAATATGGCATACTATCTAGCTGATGGTATCTACCCTTCTTATCCAACTTTCGTCAAATCGATTAGACTTCCTCAAAGTGAACCCGATAAATTATTTGCAAAATTTCAGGAGGGATGTCGGAAGGACATCGAACGTGCATTTGGAGTGCTCCAAGCTCGATTTAAAATCATCCGTGAACCAGCTCGCTTGTGGGACATAGCTGATTTGGGTATCATCATGAGGTCATGCATCATATTACATAATATGATTGTTGAGGATGAACGAGATTCATATTCTCAACGTTGGACCGATTTTGAGCAATCTGGGGAAAGTGGATCTAGTGCACCACAACCATACTCGACCGAGGTGTTACCCGCTTTTGCAAATCATGTGCGTGCTAGATCAGAGTTCCGTGATCCAAATGTTCATCAAGAATTGCAAGCCGATCTAGTGAAGCACATATGGACAAAGTTTGGAATGTTCCGTGATTGAATTATTTGTGTGTTGTATTGCATTTTAAATTATTTGTATCGTACTAATTACGTTACTTGTGTGTTGTATTGCATTTTAAATTATTTGTAACGTACTAATTACGTTAATTGTGTGTTGTATTTTAAATTAATTTAAGATGATTTGTATCGTATCCAATTATTTAAATAAATTTTGTTTTTATTACAAAAAATTAAAAAATAAATTATTAAGTATTTATTATTTTAATTTAATTTTAATCGATAATTGTAATTTTATGTAATCATAAAAATAAAAATAAAATTTAAATAAGAATATGAAAATAAAAAGTGGTGGGGTAGGGTGTTGAGTGAAAAACCATTGGAGAGGGTAAAAGTTGAATGGGTGTTGAGTTATTAGGTGGAAGAAAGAGAAAATGATGTGGAGTGTTGGGAGTTGAAAAAATGGGTGTTGAGTTTGTAAACCATTGTAAATGGTCTTATTTTCAACTTGACTTGTATACATCTCATGTTTACAAAGTCAATGTTTGCTGAAACATTATTGTAAACAGAAAAAACTCTGATCTCACTGGTTGGTTATGAGCATATCCACCACACAAATTTAAACCAAACTGAATCTAACTGTCGGTCAAATTAAACTAAAATTAAAATAATTGAATCGTTATATTTGATTAACAAGCTAAATAATTAAGAGTCTATTTGCAACTATCACACGTAGAAGCAATTATTTATCGCTTCTGGTTTTTATAGTAGAGTACTATCCAAAGGTGCGTCTATACTTTCCAAACTTGTATCAAAACATACTATAAATCATATTGCACAAATAATTTTAAAACTAAATTAGATGACAAAAAAATCGAAACCGACCGAACCGAAACAAAATATACTAAAATTGCAAATGGTAATAATAAAAAACAGTCAATTCAAAGAGCGTGTAATGTAAAACAAAGAATGACCAGACCAAAAACATAGTCAACTCAAACATAGCCGCCACTAATGTCTTCTTAAACTCCAAATCTAAACCAAACATTTTCCTCTTTGAAACAAAAACAAAACATGCCTCTCTCAATCTCCACTCTCTTCTTCCTCTTCTTCCTCTTCAATCTTCAACCTTCATCTTCCCAACAACAACATCTCAAATCCTTCAACACCTCACTCTCCCCATGGCTTCCCTCTCAAAACCGAACCCTCACCTCACCAAACTCCAACTTCACTGCTGGCTTTTTTCCCATACCAAACTCACCAAACCTCTTCACTTTCTCAATATGGTTCTCCAAAATCCCTCCATCCTCAGACCCTATCATCTGGAGCTTCTCAGCAAAACTCAACTCATCTTCCTCTCTCATCATAACCTCAAAAGGTGAACTCTTGCTCAACAATCTTTCTTTTGCTGCTACTTCAAATTTCAGTTCCAGTTCCAATTCCAATTCCACACAACTTGTTCTTCATGATAATGGAAACCTTGTTTTTGGAAACTGGAATAGCTTTTCAAATCCAACTAACACTGTCTTACCAAACCAGAACATTACTGGAATTGAAATTGTTTCAAGTAATAAAAAGTTCAAGTTTGTTAAATCTCAGAATTTGATTCTCAATGATGATTCTTCTTCATCAACTCAGTACTATAGTACACCTAGTGCTTTGTTGTTTATGGATGATGCTGGAAAAATGAGTATGCAAAGTAACTCTTTTCTCACTTCTGATTTTGGGGATTCTAGGTTTAGGAAACTTGTTCTTCATGATGATGGAAATTTGAGAATTTATAGCTTTTATCCTGAACAGAAAAACACTTGGGTTATTGTTTGGTTAGCAATTTGGGAAATGTGTAAAATCAAAGGAAAGTGTGGACCTTATTCTATTTGTATGCCTAGAGAAGATTTCTATAATTCTACTTTTTGTGTTTGTCCTTCTGGTTTTGAGCCTCTTGAAGGTGGAAGTGAAGTTGGTTGTAAGCGGAAAATTCCGCTTACGATTGCAAGTAACACTCGTTTTCTTAGGCTTGATTATGTAAACTATACGAGTAGCGGTTCGATGAATCAAATCTATGCTTTAAATTATACAATTTGTGAAGCAAGTTGTAGAAGAAACTCGAGCTGTCTTGGATTTGGATTCAAGTATGATGGATTGGGCTATTGTGTAACATTACAAGGTAAAGAGCTTCGATATGGTTTATGGTCGCCGGGGACTGAGCTTGCTTTGTTTTTGAAAGTTGATCAGAAGGAATCTGAAGGTTCGAATTTCATTGGTATGACGGAAGTGATGCAGACGACTTGTCCTGTGAGGATAAGTTTGCCTTTACCGCCGAAGGATTCGAACACTACGACGAGAAATATTGTGATTATATGCACGCTTTTCGCGGCAGAACTTATTGCTGGTGTGGCTTTCTTTTGGTCTTTCCTTAAGAGGTATATCAAGTATAGGGACATGGCTACCACTTTAGGTCTTGAGCTTTTACCTGCAGGTGGGCCGAAACGGTTTACTTACTCGGAGATCAAAGCCGCAACTAATGATTTCTCGAATCTCATTGGGAAAGGAGGGTTTGGAGATGTGTACAAAGGTGAGTTGCCGGATCATCGTGTTGTCGCGGTGAAGTGTTTAAAGAATGTTACAGGTGGTGACGCCGAGTTTTGGGCAGAAGTTACTATCATTGCAAGGATGCATCACTTGAACTTGGTTCGATTGTGGGGATTTTGCGCCGAGAAAGGTCAAAGGATACTTGTTTATGAATACATCCCGGGTGGATCGTTGGATAAGTATCTCTTTAGAGTGAAATCTCGCAAGGCTAGCGGTGAATCTGAGTCTGAACAAAGTCATGATAATGGTTCAAATCCAAGTACCTTAGAGAAACCTGTTTTGGATTGGAACATGAGGTATAGAATTGCTCTTGGTATGGCTAGGGCGATCGCGTATCTTCATGAGGAATGTTTGGAATGGGTTTTGCATTGTGATATAAAGCCAGAGAACATTCTCTTAGGTGATGATTGTTGTCCAAAGATATCGGATTTTGGATTGGCGAAACTGAGGAAAAAAGAAGACATGGTGACTATGTCAAGAAGGCGAGGAACTCCTGGCTATATGGCACCGGAATGGATAACAGCCGATCCAATAACTTCAAAAGCCGATGTCTATAGTTTCGGTATGGTGCTGTTGGAGCTTGTGAGCGGAGTGAGGAACTTCGAGATTCAAGGATCTGTGGCGAGGAGTGACGAATGGTATTTTCCGGGATGGGCTTTCGATAAGATGTTTAAGGAAATGAGAGTTGAAGAAATTCTTGATAGTCAAATTTCGCATGCTTATGATAGTAAATCGCATTTTCAGTTGGTTAATAGAATGGTGAAGACTGCGATGTGGTGTTTGCAGGATAGGCCTGAGGCAAGGCCAACAATGGGGAAGGTAGCTAAGATGATTGAAGGGACTGTGGAGATCATGGAACCTAAGAAACCTACTGTTTTCTTCCTTGGAGAAGAGTAGATTGATTGTTTCATCATGTTATATATGTAAAAGCCGAGTGTAGCATCGACACTTCAGATCAAAAGCGTGTTTGGTGTCAGAAACGTGTCAATACCTTGAATATTCTTTTCCATTGTAGTATGTTTTATTCAATTGTAATTTATATTGTACTATTATTGCAAGGGTATGTGAGAGCTGAGTTCTTGTGCAGCAAGCTATCCAAGTATTAGAATATTCTGTTTGAAAATAAACTGGTGTATCCAAGTTGTGTATAGTGAATTGGAATCATTTGTTCTTCAAAATAAACATGAATAAATTTAGACAAAACTGTGATTTCTCAGTCCAGATGAATAAATTTGAAGGTGAGTGTGGAAAAATAAGATTCACTGATAGTATCTGAGAAGATCTTCTTAAGCTTACAAAAGCAACGGAGGTCCAGTAAAAAAAATTAAGGGAATTGTTCTGAAAATTTTTGAGAAATGTTTCTTCATTATAGTGAAAAATCACAATTCTCCTTAAAATCTAGAGATGTATATTCAAATGCGTATTTTTGATACATTTATCAATGCAAATTGACGAATCATTCATATTTTGTCAAAATTTAGTTCGGACATGTATCTCCGTATTAATTTTAAAGTAAATCCAAAGATGAATCTTCGTAATAATCCTTAATTTAAATTTAGTAAGTTTTACGGAGATGCATCTCCAAAATATGCTCTCTTCGATTAAACAAGAAACAAGCAAAAACAATGGCAGAATGTTAGAAAAACAACACAAATTAACATCAAAATACATAACATTACATCGATAGTTGTTAACATAAATTTAACATTATATTTAATTATAAACGAGTGGTTCTCGACGTCGCAACAACTTTAAAATATCTTTGGTCGATCTTGCAATCGTTGCATCCACTTCAATCAGACCCTTCGACGAGTAACGAAAAATGTACGCCATATAACTGTTAAATCTTCATTCATCTTCAGTTCAAACTCGGTGAACCATATCTTCCATTTGTCATCAATCGAGGGTGAACGATACTCGAACTTGACAACTCTTTAATTTTTTGGATATCGCATGAGAGTATTCAGTTTGGACTTTAGATCGACAAGAGTTAAGTCCTCATAGACCCTAAATTGAAGTGGGGGTTTTGTAGCATTGAAATACACAAATACAAGATCCCATACATATTCATTCTAGTGTAGGTTGTGTTTTTCTAAAGAACATGGAATGGAGACCCCCTATTTATACAAATTTTAGATTAATTTGGACCTTAGAAACAATATCTTATCATCAAGACATATTTTGAATATGTATATCCTGACACACCTTATTTTTTATAAATAAGGGTTTTTACATCGATACACATCCATAAAATTCTCTATTTAATTGTTTTTACAATTAAAATGAGGTGTTTCCGAAGATTCATATCTAGACTCACCCCACATAGCAATATTCATATAGAACCAATATATATGCAGGACCAAATTTTGAAATAGAAAAAGTGTTTAAAAATTACCTCCAAATTATATAACATTATATACATTACATATGTCACAAATTGTATCGAGATTACATCATCGACAATATCTATCATATAAGAAAGGAATGTGTTCTTTAAAAGACTTAATTACCATCTTACTCAATTAATGATGCCACTTGGCTAATTCCACCCTCCAACCAATTGACACTTGGCATTTTAATTTAAAATTCATTGTTAATTCCACTAATTATTTATTAAACATAAAATAATTCATAAATTGGGTGATATTTGGTCTGCAGTTATATGAACGTGCAGACTCCTACTCTTGCAAACCTCTCAAAACTACCTCTCCCACCACCACCTTCAACGGAAACCGCAATAAAAAATCAAGACTCAAACGATGCTTACAACTTATAAATTCAGAACATACATCCTCCATCTCTCTTTTACAATTCCAATCACAAATTCATTTAGTTATATTTCTGGTTTTTGCTCATGGCTAGGCCGTTTGAGCGACTCGCCGACATCAACGATGGAAAAGAGCTTTGGAAAGTGGCTGTCAGGGTTCATCGCAAATGGACGGTCGTGTCGAACAATAAGGAGCCTTTTGAAATGTTATTCGTCGACAAGAAGTTAATCATGAAAATAATTTTTCTATAACAATCCTGAGTTTTAAAAAATCTTATGTGTTTAAGTGTTCGCATTGCTGATTGTTTGATGTTATTTGATGTTTAGCATTTTTGTTAATCGTAGGGTGTTGATATCCATGTCGTTGTAACAATGGTCCATAACTCCATATGTCTGCTTTCTATGAAAAGCTTCAATTAAACCATACCTATACCGTGGAAAATTTCAAAGTTCAACCTAATGCGGGTACCTTCAAACCTTCGTGTCACAAGTTTATATTGAAGTTTACCAGAGGTACATTCGTTGCTGATAATAATAAACACGAAATTCCTATTAAACCGCTGAAGTTTACAAGTTTTGGTGATATCATCACCGGAAAGTTCAAGAAAGATATCCTGATAGGTAAGTGTGTACGATTTCTATATGTTTATGTTTCGGTTTTGTCAGTTGTGGGTAAGTTAGAGTTACAATATATTATTTGATATTGTTTACGCAGAAATCATTGGAATGGCTGATACGATTGGATTTTCGCAGACACAGTCAGGGGCAAAAAAGCAACAAGTTAATTTACTGTTACGTGACCACATGTATTTGCCTATTAATTCCCGATGTTCTGATATGTAGTTATGTTTTGTATCTGATTTTTGTGTACTCTTTGTGCAGCAACAACACTGTGAACTGCACTCTTTGGGAGTGTATGCCGATCAATTCGTCATATTCACCTAGGATCGGGTCAATGCTTATCTTCCAACAATTTTTATGCTTCAATATGCAAAGGTCAAAGAATAGGGTTAGTTTCTTTATAAGTTGCACTAAATAGCAAATAACCTATTTAATACTCACACTTAACTGGTATTTCAGTTATGTAGGAAAGTTCCCCTTATCTGTCACAAACACTTACAATGTTACCATGATGTCCCTCGATATTGATTTACTTCCAATCAAAGAGTTCATTGAGAGTTATACTTTGTTATTACTGATGTATTAATTTCTCTTCTCATGTATTTGTATTAATATCATCAGTATTATGCAGAATGCCCAAAGATTTAGTGGTTAGTTTGTCGGGACAACTAAGTTGTAATTCTCAGGTTTCCTCACAAGGCTCTGAGAATACTCAACAGAGTCCTGTTCAGAAGTTGCTCTCCAAGGTTGTTGTGTTGCCTCTCGCTGATATTACCAAGCTTACTGAGGTGTGGATTGTTCGTTCTTAAAAGTTTTTACTACTATTATTTGTGGATTCATATACATGGCCATGCCTTTTGCGTTTTATGTTTTATTTAATGCGGTTTTTACAGATCACGTTTTGTGCTACTGTTGCCGAAACCAAAATTTTAATATCATCTCCATTTGGGTGGTATTATCGAGCTTGCCATCTATGCCCGAGGGTTGCACGCAGTGACAAGGCCCCATATCTTTGTGAGGCTGGTCATTCTACCGAAGTCGAGATATTTAGGTATGGTTGGTTATGACCTGTTGTAAGCATTCTGTTGCAAGTTTGGTCTTTATGTGTATGAAGCAATAAATTATACTAATTGTTATCGATTGAAATTGAACTTACCTCAGGTATAAGATAGAAATTAAAGTATGGTACGCAGGGAAAACCTGCAACTTTGTTTTCTGGGACAGAGAATGTTCACAGCTTTTGGATTTTCGGCTGCTCAGATGCGTGATTTCATGATTCAGGTTTGGTATTTATTTGAAAAGGATTATAATATCGTTATCGAAGCTTTTCTGTTATATTAATCATATTGCTGCATCTAGTAGGCTTGAGTTCATGATCCACTCGAATTTCCCCTGGCACTTGATGCGATGTTGAATTTGAAGATGGCTTTTAAAGTTAAGTGGCATCCACGATGGAAAAATTGCTCGGTTGTTATGCTTCTGAGAGACGACTCTGTCATCAAACAACTTAAGGCTCCTTGGGAGACTATGTTGCAGGTATAACTTATTATCGCTCCATTGGTATTTTTAAGATTGTCTCACTTTCTAACATGTATCCCGGTTCTGATTCTACTATGATCACAACAAAAAAAGGAAACAGAGAAGGTTGTTGTAGTAGCACCAGAGTTGCTACAGGTTTTTTCCACTTAGCACTGTTTAATTTCTGATTTACTTTTGTTTGGTTGTGTTATACACATTTATATTGAATATTGCCAATTGTCTGCATTATCATTAGATTAAAGAGAGTGTCGATGAGGTGAAGACTGAAGCAGCTGAGGAGGTTAATTTTGTTACGGTAATAATTCACGCAATGATCACGCCCTGTGTGAATTTAATTAGCAATGTAAATAACACATAGTGTTTCATATACTGCGTTACTTAACTGTATTCGATTGTGCATCAGGATCTTGAGATTATATCTAAGCATAACCCTGATCCAAAAACTTCGACTGCTAAGAGACAAGTTCCTGATGGATCATGTGAATCAACGACTGTTGGAAGACTGTCTGATGGAAAACTGTCTTCAACCAAGCTTCACAAGATCATCAAAACGGGGAAGAAGGGATAGTTGTAGCTATAGTTTGTTTATTTTCTTCGGTTGTAATGTGTTTGTTTCATCGTTATGTTTTCCTTTTATCCGTTTATATCGACTTTATCATTTGTGATTTGTGTATCAATGACAAGTATTTATTCATAATGCAGTATATTTTTTAAGTCTCGATTATTTACTTTGCCATCTTCGTACTATTGTATTATTACATCACTATTATCGAATTTTTGTATCCAAACTTATTTCTATCGTAATCCATAGTCTTTAGTTTTTGTCTGTAAAAGTGATTCATTCATAGTTTTGGAGTTTGATTCACATTTAACTGAATGTATTTAACCACAAATCAGTTTTATTCACAAGTTGAATGTCATTTTAGTGAAGACACACGGCTAACAAACATCGGTTCTGTACAAAACCAACTTTCACCTATGCATAACCACAAATAAAATTCCATGTAGAAGGAAAGAATCCTGAGTATTCGAAATATCTGGTGGTTAGCAGCAGTAGTAGTATCTCGGTGACTAACTTTGTCTACACCTACATCGTTTTGCTTTATCCTACATTAAGCAAGTTCGATTATTCGTTGTCCACATGTAAGCATGTTCTATGGAAACCGCGTGCAGTGTCATTAGTGTGTACATCTCATAAATTATGAATTTTTAGAATGAGCAAACAGATACAATTGAGAAATAATGCTTAAATAATAATAAACATTGTTTTTTAAAGTAATGTAGGGAGACATGCTGGTAGTTACTTATTTTACAGTGGTTAGTTACTTTTATATGACCAACATGGCCAATCATACTGCTCATCTAATGGTATAATGAATATTTATCATTGTTTTTGCTTACACATAAAGGAAATATATATATGCATATTGCAAACAGTTACTCTCCTAAACCAATTCTCCTATGCGTTAATTTCCAAAAAATGTATACACCTTTCCTTCATTCAACTTTCCTGTGCACACATTTCATGTATAATTAAACTTAATATTTTTTGATTGCTTGAACAAGATGATCATAGGTGCACCATCAGTGTAAGGCATGTTTCAGACAGTAACGAAATTTCCAATAGAGAATTTCTGACAATGGAGTCAATCTTTATTCAAAACAACAAGACTCAATATGCAATTGTTAGACATGGGAGGAGGCTTATTTTGACAGCGAAGAAAAATGTTCGTTATGTTGTACATACCCGCCAAACGACTGAAGTACATGTGCGTGGTTATGTTTCCAGTTTACCGCATTTTGTTTCAGTTCCTTCATCCAGTACACCAGTTGGTACCGTTTATTCTACTAACTATGAAAACTTGGAAATTTCTTCTGATCCTGCTATTGCTAGACGTAGAAGGAAGCTAATTCTAAGTGACAAAAAACAGTCCCGTAATTATTCAAATAAGGGAAATCTCACCGGGGGCCAGCAACACGATGTTATTCATAATCAGGCCTCATTCACTGGTCCGCGTACACCTCTTTTAGCCAACAATTCTAATTTAATAAACAGTGACCATTGTCGAGACATCCCCAAGAACCACCTATGGCTAAAAAAAATAGATTGCTTGGAAGTTCACAACAATTCGTGACTGCTACGATTCAACCGAGTTGTATCACGAGTCACACATCTATGTCTAATCCCCAAATCTACACTGAAGATTCAACTCCTGATGTTACAGCAGAACAACATCATACGGATGATGCAGTGTCTAATTCTGATGATGAATCTAGTGTGAGTGGTACTTCTGACTCCGATCGCAACATGGATGATGAACTTCTAACTGAGCAGCATCTGTAGGGTACGTTCGATAACACAAACCTTTGTAATTATTCATTGACTATTTCATTTGATTATCATGTTTTCCACTATGTATATTATTATGATATATGGGACCGTATATGGGAATGTCCACGTTGTTAAGCCTGCATGTGGTATCAAGAACTCATTCGAAAATCGCGCCATTCAACCATTCCTAAGTTCCATTGTTGTTGCGGTGGTGGAAAAATTGTACTCCCCTTCCTATAAGAGCTAGCACAAGTGTTGTAGCATCTTCTGTATAATGGAACATGCCCATAGAGTAAAAACTATCAGAACAACATTCATACTTACAATGCCATGTTTTCTTTTACTTCTCCAGGTATGAAATTCGACACAACCTACTCGAAGACTGGAGGCCCACCCATCTTAAGACTGCACGGTCAAACCTTTCATCGTATAGGTACTCTACTACCTTAAATTGGACATCATCCACAGTATGCTCAACTATATATTTATGACACTGATAACGAAGTTGATAACAAACTGAACTGCTTCAGGTGTCCGTTATTAGTTAGCAATACATACTTCATCTCATGCTTTATGTTTCAATTTTTCACATCTTACATGATATACAGTGACAGTAAAGTTTTCCAGAGGGACATTGCGACTAAGTTGAAGTTTATGTTAGATGAGTTCAATGTTCATGCCAAGGTTTTTAGAATGGAAAAGGATCTTCTGAAGACCAATAGTTTCTTAGACTTGAAGTTGAGGCTTATCGGTGATAGACCCGAAAATGGTTGTGTCTACAACACACCGACGGTGTCAGAAGTTGTTGCTCTCATTGTTGGAGATATTGACTCTGCTTCTAAAAGAGACACCATCATTCAAACACGCAATGGTCATTTACAACGTATTGATGAGTTTCATGTTGCATACTTAGCATATCAATACCCTCTTATATTTGTGTATGGTGAAGATGGATACAATAAAAATATATTAAAGAAATATGAACATGAAACTGCAATTACTAGAAGAAATCGTCAGTCCATCAAAGATTGGCTATCATTCCGATTGCAGGAACAACAGAAAGAGGCAAAAACCTTACTTCACTCGAGACGCCTGTTTCAACAGTTCTTGGTCGACGGTTTTGCAATGATGGAGTTTGAACGTCTTAATTGGTTGCGGGACAATCAATCAAATTTAAGAGTCGGATAGTATAACAAACTGAATGATCAATGTGGTGTTTCTCAACCAAATCAACCACCAAAGTGAGGCAAACGTGTAATTTTACCGTCTACTTTTGTTGGTAGAAAACGATACATGGATTAGCTATATTTTGATGGAATGGCCATTTCAAGTAGGTTGGGTTTCCCTTATTTGTTTGCTACCTTTACTTGCAACCCCACTTGGCCAGAGATCACACGTGCATTGTCTGGAACTGGGTTAAAGCCGCACGATCGACCCGATATTATTACCAAAGTTTTAAAAATTAAGTTTGACAAACTCATGCGTGATATTACAAAACACCATGTTCTCAGCAAAGTCTTGGCATGTAAGTGGTGTTCTTTATTTAATTATGCAGTTTTTCAATCATTCTTTTCTTTATGACAGGAACCGTTAACTAGATATTATTGTTCCAGTTATGTACATGATTGAATTTCAAAAGAGGGGATTGCCACATGCACACATTTTGATCTACTTGCATCCTCAAAGCAAATATCCAACACCTTCGGACATAGACAACATCATTTGCGCAGAAATTCTAGACCCTATTCTGCATCCAACTTTATATGATTTGGTTAAGGCGCACATGATGCATGGACCTTGTGGTCTGTCTCGGATGAATTCACCGTGTATGAAAAATAGGAAGTGCTCGAAATACTTCCCGAAGAAGTTCATTGAACACACGGTTGTTGATTCTGATGGTTATCCACTTTACAAAAGAAGATCCAACTCCCATGTTATTCAAAAGAAGGGAATCTCGCTGGACAATCAACACGTGGTGCCTTACAATACAAGACTTTTGTTGAAATACCATGCACATATAAATATGGAATGGTGTAACCAAAGTACATCCATCAAATATATTTTCAAATATATTCACAAAGGTTTTGATAGAATCATGGCAAAGATTTTAAGGAATGATAATGAACTGGTTGATGAAATCAAACAATATCTGGATTGCAGGTATGTCTCCCCGAGTGAGGCGTCCTAGCGAATTTACTCTTACAAGATTCATGGCCGGAAACCTGCGGTGGAACGTATGCTCTATCGTTTGGTAGGCGAGAAAGCAATTTACTACGCCGATCACGATCGAATGGAAAATATTTTGGAAACTGCAAGTGTCACCGAATCTATGTTTACTGCTTGGCTGCTGCAAATGGAAATACGAAGAAGCCAGGTCGCTGACTTACGACCAATTTGTATTAAACTTTGTTTATGCTAAGAAGAAAAGAATGTGAAGGCCTCATAAAAACGGATTCACCATTGGTCGTTTGATATGGGTTCCACCAAGCAACGGAGAATTGTTTTACTTGCGGATGATGTTGACGGTAGTTAAGGGACCAACGAATTATAAGGAAATTCGCAAAGTTGGTGACACCCAATTTGATACATTTAGGGATGCATGTTTTACATTGGGCTTTCTTGAAGACGATAGAGAATTCATTATAGTTATCAAATAGGCGAGTGAATGGGGTTCAGGTCATTTTCTTCAAAAACGTTTTGTGGTTATGCTTTTGTCAGGTGCTGTTAATCGGCCTGCCCATGTTTGGATAGAATCTTGGGTGCTACTAGCGGATGGTGTGTTGCATTCCCAAAGACAATTGGCTCAAAATCCAGGTTTAAACACATCTGAATATTATGTACCATGCTTCAAAATATTTGTTTACGTACTATCTTGTATGCTTCCTGACAACCACTGTCATTAATTCATTACTAGTCATAATCTTTGTTTTCCCGTATGAATTCTTGCAGAGTTTCTATTAACGGAAACCGAATTACAAAATTTGACATTAATCGAAATTGAAAAAATGCTTCAGGAAAACCGAAGGAGTATCGCGGATTTTAAACCGATTCCATATCCGGATGGGTATGTTCTGCAGTAGCTAGGCAATAGACTCATATACGACGAACATAATTACGATGCGTCAACAATGAGAGTCGAATTCACAAATATCTTCAATGCTCTTACAAGTTCGCACTCATGATTACTACCATGTTTTCTATATTTCCATTGTTATTGTTACTTCTTATTTCATTTCAAGAATTTTTATCAGTAATGCTAAATGTTTTATGTGACAAACTCTTTCTTAGATGAGCAACGAGGTATATATGAAAGAACTATGGAGTCTGTGGACGCGTAAAAGGGTGGTGTTTTCTTCTTACATGGTTACGGTGGAATAAGTAAAACATACATGTGGAGGACACTTGCAAGCAAATTGAGGTATAGACATGATATTTGTTTAACTGTTGCAACCAGTGGAATAGCTTCTCTTTTATTGCCTGCGGGTAGAACTGCACATTCTAAGTTCAAGATACCTATGCCGACCTTGGGTAATTCTACTTGCCAAGTAGACTACGAGGATGATATTGGGAAGCTACTTAGGAAAAAAAACTTATTATATGGGATGAAGCACCCATGGCACACAAGTATGCTTTAGAAGCACTTAACAGAACTTTGAGTGATGTGACGAGTAAAGACGGTAACTCCGACGATGTGTTTGGTGGCAAGGTTGTTGTATTTGGTGATGATTTTCGACAGACTTTGGTTGTTGTTCCAAGAGGTAGTCGTTCTGATATTGTACACTCTACTATAAATGCTTCTTATATATGGCATTCGGTTCAGGTCTTGATTTTAACACATAACATATGGTTGCATTGTGGTCCGATCGAACAAGATAAAAGAGAGATTGTTGAGTTTTCTAATTGGCTTTTAAGGATTGGAGAAGGCAAAGTTTCAAAACCAAACGATGGTGTTGCTGAAATTGAGATACCTCCCGAACTTTTGATAACAGACTTTGACGATCCTATTGTTTGCATTGTCAATAGTACATACCCTGATTTTATTGATAATTATGTATCTAACAATTATCTAAAAGGTCGAGCAATTCTCGCTTCTACCTTAGAAGTTGTTGATGAGATCAATGACCACCTTTTTGCCTTGATGCCAGGTTGTGTGCCTAATCCCCTTCCAATTCCATATTTGATATGTTTATTTTCAGGACAATAATATATTTATGTTTGATATGAAGGAGAGAAACGTCATTACTACAGTTGTAATTATGTTGATAACTCTGAAATTCATGACCCCGCTGTAGTTGAGATCCTCACGACGGAGTTTCTTAGTTCCCTGCGAACGTCTGGTTTGCCTAACCATCACATAAAGTAAAAGTTGGAACACATGTTATGTTAATGCGAAATATTGATCAGGCTGAAGAGTTGTGTAACGACACAAGTCTAATTATAACAAAGATGGAAACCCGTGTTGTTGAAGCTAAAATAATGGGTGGAAAGGGTTTTGGAAATTTAGTTTACAACCCTCGGATGGATATGTCACCCTCACATTCCCTTTGGCCTTTCAAACTAAATAGACGATAATTCCCATTAATAGTCTCATATGCGATGACTATTAACAAATCTCAAGGCCAGTCTTTGGATATAGTGGGACTTTACTTTCCAAGATATGTGTTCACGCATGGTCAAATTTATGTCACACTATCAAGGGTGACAACCAAACAAGGAATCAAAATATTGGTTCATGATGACAAGGGCAAGTTCAAAGGAACCACTACAAACGTCGTTTACAAAGAGGTTTTCAATAACATATGAGATTAAGTTGTTATGCATTTGTGTGTTTCTCTTTGCATTGAATTCATGTTTTACATTTTTTATGTAATAGTTAAATGTGTAATTGATTTTTTTCATACTGAACTATTTATTGTATTATTTTGAAAATCAAAATAGCAATACTATGTTGTTTGCAACCTCACGATTACACTCTTACATAGACACTTGGTGATTTTATTAGACAGGACAACCATCATTTCTATGTTTTTGTCCTAAAAATACAGAGAAATTTTTAGTTGCCTACAACCAAGTGCATTTAAAATTAGTTGGTATGAATATGCTCTTAATGGAAATAAGACCCGTTTGAATTTATAAACCGTTTTCAATTTATATGCCCAACAATGGCACTGATAAATTTTTCGACTGTTAATTATGCATTTGCCCGACATTGTTGCAAGCTTTCACAATATGACAATTCCAAATATTAAAATTGCGGAAAAGTGGTATCATATAACTGAAATTCATATTAAACGTAACATTGTTTTGTAGTGGTAACTTCAACATAAACACTTAAGGTTGTTTCAACAGCCTACAGAAAGATATTACAAATCATTCCATTAAATATTCCAAAAAGAAGCATTCCACCATCGACAAAATACCAAATTTGAACCCAAAACACCAAAGAGACCCATATCAACACACGAATACACCTTCTGGTTTGAAATAGTGTTCCTACATGCAACAATGTTTCTGGACAGGCACTGACAGACGAGATGCGGGATGATACTTAATTGAGAGGGACAACACATCACCCTCACTCAATGCCCAATTTTCTGCGAACTCATACCATCCGCTGCAGATGTACATCTCAGCCTTATCCTTGCATTTCTTCAGCACGTATTGGTATGTAGCATCAAAATCAACATCATAGAGTTCTATCAAACTCTGGGGGTCCGGGAAACATTTCTTTATTACGCCCATAGGAAATTGCTACAGAGAAAATACAAACACACTTGGATTAGCATTTTTACGAATACAATTTTATACCACATCATTTTAGTATGAACGTAACTTACAAAGACATTTTTACGGATAGTCTCTGTGTCGTTAACCTGTCGTGTCCATTTGCATTCTTAGAGGACAACGTGATCATCATCTGGCAGCTCATCCGCTTCAACCATATCTTGAGATCAGGATCTTGCATTGTCATACTTCTCTCTCCATTTCCTAGTGATACGACGGATTTAAAATGACTGATTGACGATAGAATATGAGCGCAACCTTAACCAATTCTTTGTGTGATAAGGACTTTTGATGGGGCTGGAAATAAAATACGATCATGTGATAAAGATGTTATGGATACGCAATGCATTCTCCTAAACTAACCTAACAATTGTTATGCATACAAGAAAATTCATTTACCTCTGAGTATGTGGAGCACTGACTTCCCTGGTGCACACTGCTCCGCGTATTATCTTTTGTGTTTTCGACTTTCCTTTTAGTTTTCAAGCATCCTCATTCCTGCCTCATTAATCACAGAAACCAGTATATAAAATCTACAATTAGATTGACATACCCAAAAACAGAATTTCATTGAGCTTCTAAATATCGGCATTATACATGGTTCGTGGTCAGTATCTGAATTTCACTCGCACAACAACAAACTGAACAAAACTGTTTAGTATTAATATATCAAGCATACACGATTGTTCTAAATCCTTTCACAGGCTGGTGTCATGCTCGGGATATCGGTGGATATCAGTACAAAATGATATTTTTTTAACTCATGATGTCAAAACCAATTAAACAAGGTATAATACACATTCAAAATTTTGAAATACTTATATTTGATATCTATCACATGTCTAATTTATGAACTCAAAAGCAACAAATATCACAAGTTATTTTTCAACGCGTTGTACAAACAAAATTTAATCTCAAACTCCGAAAGGGGGTAATTTAATGTTGTCGGTTGAATGCAATGCAGTTTTCATAAAAATTACCTCTTTTCCGGGTTATAACTTTCTCCAGGTGTCTTTTTTACAGATGATCCTGCTGCACTTACAGATTTTGCACCGTGATGATCATCCTTTTTCATGTTTTTCTTCCTTGCAGTCTTTGGGTTCACGTTTTATTCATCTAACACTTCGTCCGTGAGTTCCTTGATTCTTGCATTAACCCATTCTTGGTCTAAATCGGAATCTGAAGATGATCTGCAATGGATGTTACAAATATGTAAAAGGACATGTCAAGAATGTTTTAAACAAGCGATATAAGTGTTTAAAGGCATACCCGCTTGAGATTTCAATTGGTCTTGATCGGATTCTTCCATCCAAGTAATGCATGTTGTTGTGGTGCATAGGGTTTGTTGTCGTGTTTGGATAGGGAGGAAGACGATGCATAGTGGAATGTATGAAAATGGGGTTTTATGTTGTTAAAACTTTGTAACATAACAACGTAAAAGTGGGTGGAGTTATGTTTCATTATTTAATTGGTTTTATTTGTATGGTTTTTGTTTTATGAAATGCGGGAGTTTTCGTGACAATTTTATTACATGTTTTTATTGTTTTATTATTGTGTGCATGTTACATAAAACACCTTTCATTATTGTATACATGTTACATAAAACACATATAAATACAAATAAAAGATAAAAAGAGTTGTAATGGTAACTATTGTCTAAAATAATTTGGAATATTATATATTCATTAAGTGTGATATTTTAATGTACTGAAAATTGGTTCATTAATTTAATATTGGCTCATTAATTCAAAGTAAATAAACTATTTTTTAATAAAGATTTTTATATTTAATTAGCAGAAAATGAAAATTGTCTCATTAATTCAAAAAAAAACAATCTATTTTTTCTATTTTAAAAAATTTATAACTTTTTAAATTATTCACTTTTTTTTTTATATTTCATAATTTTTTTGAGTTTTTATATGAGTTTAAAATATAAATCCATTTATTCTATTGTTAGGTAAATCATTATTGATAGATGTTAAGGCTAAAATTATTTACATATTGCACATTTAATCCAATATATTTAATCCAATATTGATTTATTGATTTTTTTTGAAAATTTTATACAGGAATTGATTTAGATTACTATGGTATGAATTTGAGATTGAATTATAGGATTTGATTTTTTTTTTTTTTTTTGGAAAAGGCCAAAATTTATCAAGCACAAGCTAATATTGGCATGTGACATGAACAAGAACAACAAACAACATATATAGTGATTCAACATACAGAGATCAATTCAATTTTTTCAACCTATGAAACCACCGCCCAATCAAAACACCTGCCAAACAAAGTCCAATGCATCCAATTCTACTGATAAAACACTGCCTACTAAAATATTAAAACAGAAACACAACTGCAAGACCCACGGTGACCGAATAAGCATATGTAATTGATGTCATCCGATACATATGCGTAACATTAACATAACCAATGCAATGTAACATAAATTAACAACCAAAATCCTTATGCAAAACTAAAATTACAACAACAATGAACATTGATTATTAACTCATGATAATTGAATTACCAATGCAACTAATGAGACAACCTTAGATAAATATGTAGATTTATAATTCAAATTAAACTAATTTAAAGGTTGGAAACAAGGTTCATGGTTATAAAATACAAAAAAAAACATTTCATATGAAAACAATTAACTAAGATCTGAAAACAAACTTAAAGGAAACCAACTAATTAGCTAGCATTCCCCATCTCCATTGAAACAATTATTTGTTCGGCCGGAGGATACCAAATCGAGAAATATAACCTATCACCATCTCTTATGTCTCTATCTTTTAGAAAATCGTACCACTCGTCCAACAGATACTTTTCCATCTTTTTTGGATTCTTCTTGGCGTTACAATAATATGGGACGAATTTGTCCGAGTCTCACTGACAGATGATTTCGAAAGGTTCCCGGAAGCATTTCCTTACAAAATGTGCTAGAATTTTATGCATATTCACACAAACATTAACAATCCATTATACTACTTATAATACATAAAGACATTGTTGGAATGAAATTATGCATAGCTTACCAGGACATTTGTCTTCAATGTTTCTGCGTTGGTTACCACCTTAGTCCAACTTACTTGATGCTCAAGTAATGGAGGAGTTTCCCTATAAATTAAAGCCATAATTATCATTTATACTTCATTTTCATAAACATTGGTGTTAAATATCCACAACAGAAGCATTGTATGTTGATTTTTATAATTGCAGATAGATTCTAATTGTAATTGGAATTGTAACACTCTCTTTACCTTATCCTTTTTTCCAACTGTTGTCCTTCATCTTTAACAGACTTCGCAGCCTTCTGTTTACCCTTTTCACCAGCCCTACAAATACAAAAGAGACCTTTTGTTTACCCTTTACAATTTTTTTTTAATCAGCAAAATGAATTTTATTAAGAATCAATGCATAAGATATGCCAAAGAATACATAGTACCAACAACACCATTACATATTTACCCAACCTACCAAGAGGGAACCTGCTATACCAGGCACACAAATGAAGCCAAAGAGCTCGCAACACCAAAACACACCAACCACCCAAAATGACTACAGACCACACCACATAGACTGTTACAAACCCAATGAAAGCACTATATTTAACTGCTCGAATTGAAGAATGGAAATAGCGACTAACATATAGAAATATACTAAAGAGCTTCAAGCTTATATCCAGGCCTAATAAGTAAAAAACACCAACAAACTATCAAGAAAGTTCAATTCCTGTATTTCTCGCCGCCAAAAGCTGTTGTACCCTTAAAAACCAACAATCCTAGACTGATCTGATCCATCAGAACACAAACCAGCCTCAAAACCCAAATTTTGAAACACTTTCACACAAAATAACTACTACTATAGATACTTGTGTTATGGAAATAAGCCATAAATCCATCAACTATGTGTGATACTTAATAACTTGAAGAATAAAATATGGACGAACAACAGTCAAGTCAAACAATGTGACCTTCCAAAATATTTACACCGCAAGTCCTAAACGCTCATACTGCAACCAACTGCAACCTTATTGTCTACCATCTACGATACAACTCAGAAAAATACAGGGCAAATACAATAATTATATCATAAAATAACAGGTCCG
This sequence comes from Lathyrus aphaca, assembly GCA_963966055.1. Classification (NCBI taxonomy): domain Eukaryota; kingdom Viridiplantae; phylum Streptophyta; class Magnoliopsida; order Fabales; family Fabaceae; genus Lathyrus; species Lathyrus aphaca. The sequence goes on from OZ014520.1 coordinate 565,424,794, forward strand.
CTCAAAAGTAATATATCTTCTAACTTTTAAGAATGTGACAGGTTTGAAATAGAATCCGGACAAACTGTTGTTGTTCAGTAATAAACCACTTACAGATCTAAATGAACATGAGGTACCAGGATAACCGTAAACGGTAGTTGTACTGGCCCTTGAAAATGTGAAACATGATTATTTATGGAAATACTATAATGTTATTAAAGGAAATGGTTTGATCTTTTCTAATAATTATTTAAAGTGTCTGTTTTGAAATTGATGTTTTCAACTCATAATCAAGCTTCAGTTTGGAGTAAATTCATTGTAGAGAATGATTATGAAATCCTGATATTAGAAATGTGAAACCATTTTTTGATCTTGACTGGGAAGCCATTCAACAACCCAACAAACATATTTTATATCTTGAACTTACAAATTTAGAAAACTACCTTATGCTTTTTTTGGAGCACTCTCCTGTTTCCGTAACGCTCTGGTCGGCCTTTTCTTTCACGTTTCCATCAGAACTGTAAAAACAACAATATTTATTGTTTCAGTGTAAAACAATAATGAAAAACACAGTGCCTTCGCACATTAACATGACTGAGTGATATCCGTATCTTGGAGTAAAAGTTGAATACAGATTTCTCCTCACCCAATATAACCAGAAGAAAACTGAATCTAACAACCTAAGAACACTGAACTAAATATGAACCAATTCCTTTAAAACATGTCTAAATAACAGAGCATCATTGTAGAAATTACAACCCAATAACAGAGCATCATGATACAAGAAATTTAATATGTCAACAATAAAACCTTAACTGTTACTAAGTAGAATCAAGACCATGGTTTAGCTTGTTGAGTTCACTTCGGATTCAAGCAGGTTGTTATTCATCCCAACATTTGTTTCTTCATTAATCCTGCATAAAAAAACAAAAGACCCAAAACATCATAAACCTGAGCATTTTGAGTTGTATGCAACGAAACACATTAACTTAAAATAGATATCAACCTCTCTGAATCGTTTGAAATATCTATCCCTGATTGATACTTTGTCCTCCATGATCGTCGGAGGGAATGGTCTTGACGACACCTTCAGATGAGGTTTTCGGTACAAAGTCTCTCCATAATGCCATTGCAAGTTGTGAGGTTTGTTTGCTTTTCCGTGAGATTTTGTAGGAAGTATATTGACTTAACCCATTTTATATACACTTCAACATGTTTGGTAACCATTGCATCGTTTTTGTGTTCTATTTAGGATACATGCAGACCTCTTCATATACTCTAAACTATTTTTTTTTTTAATTTTAAGTATATTCTGAATTATACAAATTTTCTTTTTCTTTTTCTTTTTATTTATTTTTTAATGTTCAAAAGTATTTCATATATTTATGTTTATATATTCTTTAAACAACATCTTTAAATATTATCATTTAAATGGTTTTTATTATATGTTATCATTTTTTAAATATATATCTCATTTCATATTAAATGTATATGCAAAATGTACATAAATTATGAAGTAATCAATATACTTAATAAAAATTATTCTAAATTAAATATTTTGTTTTTAATTTTAATTATATTCTGAGTTGTACAAATTCTATTTTACTTTTTCTTTTTATTTATTTTTTAATGTTCAAAAGTATTTCATATATTTATGTTTATATTCTTTAAACAACATCTTTAAACATTATCATTTAAATGGTTTTTGTTATATGTTATCATTTTTTAAATATATATTTCATTTCATATATATTTAAATGCATATGCAAAATGTACATAAATTATGAAGTAAACAATTTATTTAATAAAAATTATGATTTACATTATTTACTATATCCCACTTATTTATATCATTTACAACTAATTTTATTTCGGACCACTCTCTCTTCATATGTAAATTACACTGATTTTTATTTCATCTAATAATATAATTTTGATTATATTATTTTTAATAGAGATTTCTTATATTATTTTTTAGTATCATCTTTCTATTTGAACTAATTAATCGACAATTTTTTTTCTTAGTTAATCATTATTGTTCTTTATGATTTTTAAGGTATTTTTATATAAAAAAATGTCAATCTTGGTAATAACTGCGCGTCCCCGACGGGTACTCGTGCGAAGGCATGGGTATCATACTAGTTACATACAAAAAATGAGTTACATTTGTTAGATAGAAACTAAAATGCAACAAAACATATGTCATCATATAAATCTATATTTATTGGTCGTTTCTTCTTTGATCTTTCCTTGTTTGATTATCTTTCAATGTCGCTCAACTTGGTGAATTATTCCATCCTTTTTAGAAAGTGATATGACTAAGTTTCTATCTCTTTTATGAAATGTGTCATTCACTCTAGTGATGTCTTTGGTATATGACACATCGGTTTCAAATTAAATTGAATAAAATATTGTATTTTTGAAAGTCCCCCAATAAATATGATGCTTCCGAATGGCTTTTGAGATGGCGTACTCCGAAGTGAACAAAAATGTCTCTGAGAAATCATAGTGTCAAATCAGTAAATACAATATCATAAGCACTTGCTATAAGATGTCCCATTTCATGGAAGCATATCCATTTTTCAATCGGTGTTTGACTAGTAACACAAAGAACAATAACATTGAGAATTGTATCCTAATGTTTTTTTCTCATATAAAATTGTGTATAATTCCATATGCATCGTCAACTCTTGTATAAGCGAATGACGGTCAAATTGGTGGTTTTTATCTCCTTTACCAAGCAAACCTAAAACAACTTGAAAGCCACAGTTGTCGTCACCTTTAACATCTACAACCCACTCAATGTATTTGTGCATAAAAAGTGGCACCTCTTCAATGTGGATGATTTTTGGATATAGGAGTTAGAGAATCTGGAAAATGTGAGTCAGCATATTCAAAGTAAGAATGAGATCACTTTGTAGAATTATCACTCTCGGACGATTTGACCTTTTTAGGGGAACCTTTTATTTTAACTGGTTCATAATAGTTATACTTGATTTATCATCCTTTATCACACCATCGTCATCAAACCTGAGCCTTTTCCATTGAGTATAAACTTCATCTATATGTATCAATTTATCAAGCTTAATTTTATTTGAAATTAAACAAGCATGTGGAAGATCATACGTTTTCCTAAGTGTACAATCACACTTTGAGCTATTTGAACCTATTTTATCTACTCACTTGGCTTCGTGAAAAATAAAATTCAATCCCTCCAGAGATATATTGCCAACCAACTATGAATAAAGGATGATGTCTTTGAATCAGTTTTTTAACACGGTAATGCTTTGACCAAAATATGTATGTATCTCCTTATATTGGTTTCAGAGCATTCATTTCACGGTGTTCTAAACTCAATAAAAATCACCTTTACTGTTTCCCAACAAATTTTTCAGTGTAGCATGTGCAGATTAAACTCTGGTTAGTTGTTGAATTGCCAAAGTGTCTAACCTGTTTGTCTTATATGGTGAATCAAATATGAGCATAATGGGAAATGTGTTGAACAACTTAATGGAATCTCGAAAAGTAACTTTATCCTCACAAACTATGTTCCTAGGAACATAGTGGTCGTCATCCAAAAGTTTCAAAAGTTGTTGCATTTTAGATCTTGGACCTCTTACCTCTTTGTTGATAGAAAAACACATTGTATACTTGCTTTATATTTGAAAAAATTTGAGGTCTTTTTCATTCAAAGTTGTAAGTATATTTTTTGGAGAAACCATATTTAATGTCATGTTCGAAATAAGCTCCTCTTTTCCTAAATAAGGTGACATACAATGGAATGATCGGATAGCTTATGACACAAGACATGATTATGTATACCTAAAACCATATTATGGTGTTTAAGCTTTAACAATATATTAACAATATATTAATATATATCAATTAATATATAATAAAAGTTCCAATAAAAAAGCTTGAACAATGAAGGCGATTTTCGGCTAGGTTTCAGGTGCGGCGCAGACTGTTCCGGTGAGTAATTAAACCTAGTTCTTTACTGATTTTCTGCGAATAGTGGTAGAGATTGAAGCTAGAGGGCGGTTTAAACTCCTATTCTTAGGAATAGGGACCAAAATCTAGTGTAGATCTAGATTGTTATTCGCGATTTGAGAATGGGACGAGGGAGAGGACGACCTAAGAAAAAGAAGGTGTTATCTCCACTTGTACGAATTCTGGATCTAGATAAAGGAACGGAAAGTGGAAGCGGCCTTCAAAGTAACAAACAAGAAGAACAAGAGAGGAATAAGGAGGAATCAAAGATGATTAGGGTAACGCAAGAGAAACTGATTGAAGCAACAACTGTACCAAAGGAACACCAACCAAAGAAACTATGGGTTGATGTCATAAGTGGGAATCGAATGGCCTCTAATGGAATGGAAATTGATTATGTTACACCAAAAGTGGTTGATGGCAAGATAGAAGTGATTTTGGAAAAAGAATATGTTGAATCAGAAGTCAAATTCTGGGAGACAACTCTCATTATGTACGCCATTGGAAGAGAGTTGAGCATGAATACAGTGAAACAATATATGACCAAATTTTGGAATTTTGTAAAACTTCCGGATATGTTCTTTCATGAAGAAGGATACTTTATTTTGAAATTTCATTCGTTTGTGTAAAGAGATATGGTGATAACTAAAGGTCCCTTCACTATCCAAAATGCCCCAATGATACTTAAAGAATGGAACCCAAACTTTAATTTCAAGAGAGACATGTTGAGAACACTACCAATCTGGGTGAAACTGCCTCAGCTTCCGCTTCAGATGTGGAGTGCAAGGAGCCTTGGAAAAATTGGTAGTGCGTTGGGAAATCCCTTGTTTACGGATGAATGTACTGCGAACAAGCTGCGAGTATCGTATGCTAGAATTCTGGTGGAAATTGATGTCACGCAACAACTGCAGGAGACTATACCGATCTAAGACTTTGAGGGGAATACTTTGAACCAAAAAGTGGAGTATGAATGGAAACCAAAGTATTGTGAGAAGTGTCAAAAAAATTGGGCACACCTGTATGGAAAAGCCAACTGTCAAACAGTGGAAACCAAAAGTGGTGGAGGTCAAAGAAGTGATGCAGAAAAAAGATAACGGGAAAGAAATAGTCATTGACCAAACTCCAAAGCAGAAGGAAAATGAAGAAGGATCCTCCTGGACTCATATTTCAGCAAGTAGGAAAAGTAAAGGTAAGAGCACTGAGAAGTCACAGCTGGTAAATTGTCACAATGAATTTGAGACACTTGGGGAGTGGAATGAACCCATGGTCCAAGCAGAGGTGACATGATTATCTCATGGAGTGTTAGAGGAATAAATAACACATGCAAATGTAGAGAAGTGTTCTCTCGAATTAATAAAATAAATCATGTGTTAGCAATCCTTGTAGAGACCAGAGTTAAGCATCAGAAAGCTCAGGTTTTGAGAAATAAAATGAGTCAAAAATGGAAGTTCATAGACAACTATGATAAGCATAGTAATGGGAGGATATGGATTATTTGGGATGATAAAAGGATTAGAGTATCTCACCTTGCTAGCACAGATCAGTTAATACATATGGAGATTGAGGACTTAAAGCTCTAGAGGAAAAATTGGTGCACTGCTGTATATGCCCAAAATACCTTGGAGAAAAGAAGAAATCTGTGGAATAATATTGAGAAGCTAGCAGTCAGTGGTGAGTGGTATATCCTGGGAGATTTCAATAATGTTTTGAGTGCTCTTGACAGAAATGGTGGAAGGGAAGTTCAGGAGAGTGAATACTCTGATTTGACAACAATGAAGGATAATCTTGGTATGATGGAGAAAGACAGTGTGGGAGACCATTTTACATGGTTTAACAAGCATGTCAATGGAGCAATATATTCCAGAATCGATAGATGCATTGGTAATGCTAGTTGGCTGCAAAATCATGCTAATATTATCCTCAGAATATTAGAAGCTGGTGTTTCAGATCATGCATTATTATGCCTAGAGGAACCAAAGAACAATCTCAGTGGTAAAGGCATTTTCAAATTCCAGAATGCTGCTGTCAATTTGGATGGTTTTTAGAATATAATAAAGGAGCATTGGATTCAAGACAGTAATGGAACAACTATGTACAGACTTTGGAATAAATTCAAAAGGATTAAAGGACCTATCAAAACACTTTGTAGGAAATTCAAGGGCATTGAGGAACCTCTGATGACAGCCAGGAAAAACCTTCAAGAGAGCCAGGAAAAGCTTGTCAATGACAGAATGAACTGTATGCTTATTGAGGATACTAAAAAGTGGACTGAAGAAGTCATAAGATTGAGTAATATGGAGGAACAATTGTTACAGCAGAGGGCCAAAATTAACTGGATCAAGTTGGGGGATGGAAATAATCGGTTCTTCCATGCAATTATAAAGAACAAATTCCAAACTACTGGAATTCAAGGATTAATGAATAACCAGGGGGAGTTCCAAACAGGTCAGCAACAAATGGAAGAGATTATCCTAGAGTTCTATAAGGGGCTGGTGGGTAAAGCATCCAGAACATTGCAGAGTGTTAACATTGTAGATATGAGGAGGGGTCCACAGCTGAATGGGAACCAAAGAGAGGATTTGATTGAAAAATTCACTGAAAAAGAGATAAAAGAAGCCTTGTTTAGTATCAGTGATAATACTTCTCCTGGAATTGATGGATTTGGAGCTAAATTCTTCAAAGACAATTGGGAAATTATGAAGAAGGATGTTTGTGAAACTGTGAGGGAATTTTACAACAATGGGAAACTTTTACCAGCTCTTAAATGTACAGTGGTATCCCTGATTCCAAAGGTGCCAAATGCTATTAAAGTGTCTGACTATAGGCCCATCTCTTGTTGTGCTACAATATATAAAGTCATCTCCAAAGTCATGGCTAAGAGACTTAGTAAAGTTCTGCCTAGCATAATTGACTGTAGCCAAGCAGCTTTCATACCAGGAAAGCACATTCAAGACCATATTCTCCTTGCTTATGAGCTTATCAAAGGCTACAACTCGAAGTCAGGTGTGCCTAAGTGCATGATCCAAATGGACCTCCAAAAGGCATATGACTCTGTGGAGTGGATTGCCTTAAAAACCATCATTAAAGAATTGAACTTCCCAGAAAAATTTGTCAACTGGATAATGGTGACTGTGACTACTGTCTCCTACAGGTACAAGGTCAATGGTAAGTTGTCCAATCTTTTGAAGGCTAAGAAGGGTCTTAGACAGGGGGATCCTCTCCCCCCCCCCCCTTGTTGTTTGTCATGGTGATGGAATATTTGCACAGAAGGCTGCAGAGATTGAAGTTGAATGCCAATTTCAATTATCATTCCAAGTGTGAGAAGATGGGTATTGTTGATATGTCTTTTGCTGATGATTTACTGTTGTTTGTGAGAGGGGGCACGAGTTTGGTGGAGCTGCTCATGGAAGCTTTCAAAGAGTTTACAGATGCAACTGGGATGGCAGTGAACCCAGGTAAATGTAAAATCTTCTTTAGCAATGTAGATGAGCAAAGTCAAGACATGATTCAGAAAGTTACTCAGTTCACCCAAGGTCAGCTTACATTTAAGTACTTAGGTGTACCGTTAACTAGCAAAAGATTGACAGTTGGCCAATGTTTATTGATTGCTGAAAAATTAACTAGTAAAGTTAAACATTGGAGTGCTAGGCTGTTAAGTTTTGCTGGCAGATTACAGCTTATCAATAGTGTGTTGTTTGCGACTACTAACTATTGGCTCCAAGTGTTTCCAATACCAAAAACAGTAATCAAGAAAATTGAGGCAATTTGTAGATCGTTTTTATGGTCTAATAGTAATGTTATAACAAAGAAATCTCCCGTTGCATGGAAGAATGTTTGCAAGCCAATTGATAAAGGTGGCTTAAATGTGATTGATATTGAAGATTGGAATTGTGCGAGTTTAGCTAAGTTGCTCTGGAATCTAAGTGGGAAGCAAGATAGTATGTGGATTCGATGGATTCATTGCTACTATTTGAAGCAGGGTGACATCAAGGACATTCCTACAAAAGCATCTCAGTCATGAATATTCAAAGGAATTTTGCGTGTAAGGGATAGAATGAGGGACATGCCGGAATGGGATGATATGATGAAGAAGAACAAATATTCCACAAGGCAGATCTACAAAGGCATTCAAGAGAGAGATGCAACAGTGGAGTGGAGAGGTATTATATTGAAAAATCAGGCTAGGCCAAGAGCAATGTGCAGTATATGGATGGCTTGTCATCATCGACTTGCAACAAAGGACCGGCTGTACAAAATGGGCATGATACAAGATGAATTATGCAGTTTCTGTAATGAAAAAGAAACTTTGAACCATTTGATGTTTAGTTGTGGGGAAACAAAACCTATATGGCAAGATATTTTGAAATGGATGCAGATTGACCATGATGCCAAACCTTGGATTGAAGAACAACAATGGTTGATTCGGAAATGTAAAGGCAAGGGGTGGAGAGCAAAAGTTATGAAATGTGCTATTGCAGAAACTGTCTACCACACTTGGAATTATAGGAATAATATTGTTTTTGGGAAGAGTAGTAATAGAGAGCATATTATTGATCAAATCATATTTTGTATTACTCAACGATTATGGACAAATGGGAGTATTATGAGGCATATTAGTATGTTAATGATGCCTTAGTGGGTTTGGTTTTGGGGCTGGATCGTGTGATCGCCTTTTGTGTAATCTGTTTTTGGTAGTAATATATTTACTTTCTCCACACAAAAAAAATATTAATATCTTATGATTTAGATCTTATAAACAAATATTCCATTTGGAATTGTTCTCTAAAACAACTATTACCCAAGCAAGTTTTAGAGGAAGGTTATCTTCTCATCAAAGGAAAAAAGAGGTCGCACCTTCAACTCATAAACCTATTTTGAAGACATATGTAGGGAGGAATGGTTCTTTCAAAGATGATATTTTGGAAGAGATGGTGTTTCAAATGAGGAGGGTATTTCATATGGTGGTTGAAATTCTCTGTAGTATTCAATGGTGAAAGTTAATAAAGATAACCCTAGGTTGATGTGGTCTTCCCCATGTTTAATGGGTGTTCTTCATCATTCAATGTCCTTCGATATTGTTATTGATAATTTTTACTTTTTTAGCTTCTCTCATTCCAAAATATCAAAGCTTTGATGAGGTATTGTTCTAGTGAGTGATTTTAATGAGGAGTCTATTGTTAATTTTAGAAAGTTGAAAGAAGAGTTTTGGAAACAATTTTTCTTGTCTCCCACTGGATGGTGTCTAACCACTACCACCTTTAAGAAAGAGGTGTGAATTTCATGTATTGGTATACATATCCATGATTGGACTAGTGATATTTTTGAAGCAATTAGAAACGTTTTTGGTAGAGCAATAGAAGTAGATGTTAGAACCAAGGAAGCTTTTCACTTTGAGAAAGGGAGGGTGAATGTGGCTCTTTATATCGGTCCTCTATATGTGAAAAAAAATCCCTAGACATTGGGACCTTTATATGTTACATTTGGGTGGTTGAAGAGAAATAACATTCTTGTATGTGTGAAAATTTTAGTAATTTGGTTAAAAGGAATGAAGTGATTCAGGTTCTGGCTCTTGGAGTGGAAATCATCTGAATCCCTTTGTGTCAGATCTTAGATTTATAGATGAAAATATCATCAAGAAGGATCTTCTAGTTCTTTGCATGAAGAGGATGATGAAGGAGATATGGAGGAAAAATAAAAAGTACATGACAATTTTCCCTTTGCAAGAGAGTGAAAAGATATAGGTAGGTGTCAAATCATGAAAGGGGGAGAAAAATGTTCCCTTTTTATGCTCTGAAAGTAGGTGAAAGTATAGTTATGAAAGGTGTGACACCCTAAATAAAATAAAAATAATACTAATAGGTATTTAAACTTTTTAAAACTAATAAAATTTGTGAGTTTCCAAAAAGATTTTGAGATAAAGGACATCACTTTGTTAACTTACACGTTACAAACGATTCTTAAAACAATCCATTAAATTAAACGATTATACATCTCTATACAAAATATTTATAATCTTTAAATGCATATTTTTAATGTTATTTTCCCAACCCAATATCACCGTGACTTCTCTCAAAATTGAACTTCAAAACTCATTAACATGTATTTATTGATATTTTGCAAACGCAAAAACGAAAAGGTGGGCTTCGAAAATATATAACCGTATAAATAAATTAAGAAAAACAGACAAATTATCAAGAAAACACTATATCATATCAAATAATATTTAACACAAACCATCAACCTCAAACATCTACATAATTCACAATTTCAAGATATGAACATTCTCATTTCAAAGCAACCTTAATAAAAACAATCAAGGTAGGATATCAATATGAATCACAATAATCAACAAGTTTAATTACAATTCAAATTATGATATATATATATATATATATATATATATATATATATATATATATATATATATATATATATATATATATATATATATATATATATATATATATATATATATATATATATATATATATATATATATATATATATATATATATATATATATATATATATATATATATATATATATATATATATATATATATATATATATATATTCTTAGACTCTAAAGGTCTTCCTTCTGGATATCATTTTGAGGAATGTCTTTGATCATTGACCTATTATATATCCTATTAACAATCAGTTGCAGGGTCCAAAACCTTTTATATTTAATAATCACTGGTTAGTTGACATTAGTCTTCCTGAGTTTGTTAATAATTTATTGAACATTATTTAGGTCCATGGTTGAAAAACACTTGTCTTGTCTGAGAAGCTTAACACACTAAAAGTGGTTCTTAAATCTTGGAATAAAGAGGTTTTTGGTAACCTTGACTCTCAGATTAATAGGTTGAAAGAGCAAGTTAGTAGGGTTGATTCTTTGGATGATTTTGTTGTCTTATCTCAGAAGGAGATTAAGATTAGATCCAAAGAGATAGAAAATTTGTGGTCCCTTCTTATTATTAAGTACTCCAATTGATTTAAAAATCTAGATCTAATTGGCTCAAGGTAGGTGATGCTAATTCTGGATTCTTTAATGCTTATTTAAAGATAGGAGTAGGAAGAATGTTATGTTAGTTCGGAAGATTGGTGAGGTTTGGGTTGATGGGGCTTATGATATTAGACAAGATTTTTTGAATCATTTCACTATAATCTTTAGAGAACTAGATGTTGATAGACCTCGTATGGATGACGTTGTCTTCCACTCTCTTTCGGATGATGATAATATTTCCTTATCACCCACTTTAGTTTCCAAGAGTTTGATGTGACAGTATCACTGTGTATTTTAGTGTGAGGGAAATAAAAGTCCAAGTCCATATGGATTTAGCTTCTCCTTTTTTAAAATATTCTAAACCCTTCTTAAAGTTTTCTCGGAGATCATGTTTGATAAATTTCATCATTTTACATCTCTACGTCGTAGTTTCGTAGTTTCGCTTCTTTGTGACTTTGATCCCCCTAACAACTAACTAACTATTCAGTTGTAAACACAATTCATTTTTCTATTAATTCATCTAATATTTAATTATTAAAAATAATCTTTCTTAATTAACCAATCTACCCTCCTATTAAACTCCACATTAAACTAGACTAAAAGGGTAATTAGGACTAAAACCAACATTGCTTGCTTATTAGCCATTTCACATTAATTATAGCTGATGTGTCATCACTATAATTTTTTCACGATAAAGAATTCAATATTTTGGAAATTAGAAGGTCTAAATTCAGATTTACTTCCATAATTAATTTAATTTAATCATTCATCACATTTATATTGGAATGTGGTTGCACTTGAAAATATCCACTATTAATTATTTTGATTCTTTCCAATAAAAATATGCAAACTCATTATCTCCCCCTAATGCGATATGACTTCTTTGTTTGTTACCCATTGTAACACGATGGGAGAACTGACCTTTTAGTTATGTTGCGGATAGCAAGAGTCGCCACCGACTTTTATTTTATCCATATGGAAAGGTTATAAAAGAACAGGAAAAACCTATTTTTAAAAGACTTGAGTTCGGGGGGTAGGTTATATAAAGGGAATGTATTAACACCCTTTATATCCATGGTTATCCATGGGCTCTTAGTTACTTAGCTCACTTATTTGTTTGAAAAAGAAAGTATAGTGTGTGTTTAGAAAAGATTTTCAGAAGTTCTTTGTAATGATCCTCGTATGGATGTATACAAAGTCTTAAGTTTGAATATATTTTGAAAGTGGGGTGTGAATAAGTGTTTTTGAAAGAGTGAGCAAGTAATTAAGTGCTACCTACCCTAAGTTGGTCTTTCATGTTTCTTTATTTCCTTTCAAGGGTAAGAGTGTCCTTACTATTAAGGAGTAGGTAGTCATTACCTTGGATTTGTTTGAGGGACGGGCGTAGGGTCATCGTATGGTCAATGAAGGCAACTTAAGGGGTGTTTTTAGCAATTCGAAAGGACTATCATCATATATACAGGAGGGACAAGATCATTATATCGTAGGCAACCTCGTAGGGACTTGATCTTTTAATCTGAATGGACTATGATGATTTGATTCTGTAGGGACTTTGCTTAAACCACCCCCACTTTCGAGGGACTTGACCGTTTATAAGACAACTTAAGAGGAGAACCCTAGGAGGTGCAGATGGCGATCGTAGAATGATCGACTTACGTGTGTCAGTGATTATATTCAAGTATTATCTTATTTTTTTAATTATCTAAGTCTGTATTAATTTTAATTATGTTTTGCACTCCCTATTATTACTAACCACGCAAGATAAATAAAATAAATAAAATGCGAAAAAAAGAAAACCTACGCTATTACACGGCTTCGGGGCAGTTACATAATAATCGAGCAGAAAAATAAATTACATAATAATAATAACCTATACAATTTTTTCTAAACGATTTAAATAAGGCAAATAATTAAAATAAATAATAAATAAAGAGAACTATTCTAAATAAATAGGAATTGGGGTTAGAAAAAGAAAATTAGAGTTTTAAAAAAAATTAGGGTTTGAATTAAGAATTAGGGTTTGAATTAAAAATTAATAAGAAAATATAAATTTACATAAATTTTTAAAATATAAACCTAATTATAAAAATTTATTATTATTTTTTTTTTATAAAAAAGAAAATAGTTAAGAAAATTATTAGTGAGTTTTATTTTTTTTAAATGAGATTATAAAGTTAATTGGTTATTTAGTAATATAATTAGTAAATATAATATAATAATAATAACTAAATCACAAAAAAAAAAAATAGGCGCTCAAAAAGTGGGGAGGCTTGGATTTGATCCCAGGACCTTCCCCTTACCAGACTACAAGCATATCCACTGGGCTGCACGCGCGTTGTGATGTCTATATGAACCAAATTCAATAAATAATAAACCTGCAAATAAAAATAAAATATAAAAAAAAGAACATGGGGATCTAACCCAGGCTCTGAAGCTCATACGTGCACGCCTTTACCGCTACACCATCTGCACCATAACTGATGTTAAACACAAAACATTAATTATAAAATAAAATTGAAATTGAAATTGGAAAATTCGCGCCATCTGAGGTCATTTCAACCTATGAATTCGCAGGTTTTCCTGCGAAATTTTCCACCTTTTTTCCTGCGCATTCAGTGTTGTAGGAAACCCTAGGTTTCTTCAAAGACCATGGTACCTACAAGATTTCATCAATTTGAATGCACCATTGCATTCCCCACAATAATCCCAGTTCATTGAAACCCTAAATTGAAGGTAGAAATCCTAACAATGGTGTTTCAGAGATTAAGCCGTAAACCTTCGATTAAATTGTCCAGAAAGCATTAACACTTCAAACCAAACATGAACCAATGAACAAAATTAGTTAATAACGCATGAAATTATAAAATCGAAAAAATTATAAAACAAGAACAATGATGGTTCGGTTAAGGCATATGAGGATGATTTTGATGATGCAAAGAGTTGGGATTCGTTCAATGAACATCCCAGAAGGTATTGCAACCTTTGTTTTGTCTTGAAATCGCCTCTAAGTTCAAAACCGAATCTCACTTTTTTTAAGATTTTTGAAATTGGAACAAGGTGCTTGGCCTGCAATAAATCATGTTCCTTGTTTGTGTCTTGTTACATATATATATATATATATATATATATATATATATATATATATATATATATATATATATATATATATATATATATATATATATATATATATATATATATATATATATATATTGGATGAAATTTAGGTCAAAAGATGGGCTTTTGCATCATGGATTTTGGTTACTTAAGATTAAAGAAATCAATCACTCATAAATGTCCAAAAATCACATATATTCTTGTCAATTTTGTCTAGCACAAAATTTTCAACTTCCAATCAACTTAAATGCCATATATTTGATCCCAAAGCAAAGATTGGATCCAATATTTTATTTTCATTAAAATTTAATTTTAACAAATAAAATCCAAAATAATATAAAATAAATTATAAAAAATCGGAATGAATGGTCATTAGGTCGTGCATGACTTCCTCTTTGAATTTGGGTTGCAATTTTATGGGCCCATTTGGAAAAAATTGAAGTTAAGGCCTTTTTTGCTTCATACACCCCTTTAAAATTTCTCAACTTTGCCAATGCATAACTTCCTCAATTTTAATGCTATGAAGGTTTTCTTGGACTTTTTAGAAATATTAGAGTGTCCTCTAACCAAAATTTTTGGTCCCATGTCCATATGCTTTACCGTTTTCAAATTATGAGCTTTAGAAAAAGTTGATTTTTTGTTGACTTTCAAAAGGACCTGTAATGTTTTAGCTCATACCTTCCAAATGAAGCATTTTTAGGCTTTGATTGTGATACACAAAGTTGTAGAGAATTGAATTTCCTTCAAAATGAGCTTTGAATGGGAAATATTTGATAAAGTATGTGAAAGTTATGGCTGGTCAAAGTTCAGTTGACTTTTACTCCGAAAATCCTAATTTAGAAACTTCTTGATTCTTGATGATCTGAGGTTTCCTTGATGAATCATGATCAAACCTTTATCAAATGATGAATATTACCTCATAATATTGATGTTGACAAAAAATCTTGAAGTTTGACTTTAAGTTGACCACAGTTGACCTCAGTTGACTTTTTTACTAAGTTAATTGATTTTTGGATATTTGAACATCTGACTGGTCAAACTTGTTGGGAAAGCTCTGAAACTTGACATGAGGATTCTTTAGGGAATTTGGGATGTTATGAAGCTCACATGAGGCCTTGGAAGTCTATGTATCTTGGATAAACTCAAAACCCTAGTTCTGGATCCATTGTTCAAGATAAGGCTTTGTCTGATGAAACCTTCAATCTTTTTGACCAATTGAGAACCTTGAGAACCTTGAGAACCTTGTGACTATTGAGAGAACTCTTGAGACACATTGCCTTGATTTTGGAAGGGCAAGTTTTTGGGTATAACAGCTGCCCCTGTTCAATTTTCTGAAACCTGAGGAGTTAGATTGGCATGTACGCCATTCGTGACTTGAAGGTTGAAAGGGATTGAACACAAAAGCCCAAAAATTTGCACTCGCCCAGTGCGTAAAATAATGTTGTTGGTTGGTTGTATTGCTTGAATGGGCTTAAGGATGCCATTCTAAATAAAATGTTCTTCAAATATACTTCTTGGAGGATAAAACAGTCCAAAATGTAGATTGATGTAATCTTGGGGGGATGTTGTAGCCCAAGAGGTTATTATGTGTAATCATGGAGGGTAGAGCAATCCAAGATTATCTTGGGGGTTTATAGCAACTCTAGACATTGTGAGATAGCCCTTGGGAGGATATAGCAACCCAAGGTATTGGTATATGTATTCCTAGAGGATAGAGCAATCCAAGATTATCCTGGGGGTTTATAGCAGCCCAAAATATTGTGAGATAGTCCTCGGGGGGATATAGCAGCCCAAGGTATTGGTATATGTATTCCTGGAAGATTTAGCAGTCGAAGATATTATCCTGGGGGTTTATAGCAGCCCAAGATATTGAGAGATAACCCTTGGGGGGATATAACAGCCCAAAGTATTGGTATATGTATTCCTAGAGGATAGAGAAATCCAATATTATCCCGGGGGTTTATAGCAGCCCAAGATATTGTGAGATAACTCTTGGGAGGATATAGTAGCCCAAGGTATTGGTATATGTATTCCTGGGGGATTTAGCAGTCCAAGATATTATCCTGGGGGTTTATAGCAGCCCAAAATATTGGGAAATGTACTCCTTGAGGATAGAGCAGTCCAGGATATTGTTTGAAGTAACCATTTGGGGAATATAGAAGCCCAAGAATAATTTCTTGATGACGTTCTTCTGTTTGGGAATTAACCTGAAAAACAAGGTTAGTTCTATGCAATAACACTTTACAAGTTGATGTTATTATGATAATGTTATATGCATATGATATGATGTGAATGATGCATGTATACGTTATGTAGTTGAAGTTCATCAGTAGCTTTATGTAACAACTGCTAGCTGGGAAAAATAAATCCCGATTTGTTGTTGAGGAATATGAAGATATCATTCCTGTCTTGTTTCTGAATATTGTACTTGGGATCTTTCGACTTCTGTTCGTCGTACCTTTTATTGAAGGATTAGATTCTTGAATACCCTGACTGGGGATAAAAGAGACGGACATTCCTCTGAGAGACTTATCCAGACAAGTATCAGTTCTTCGGAGAATATCAGGCATAAGAGAAAACTGCTTGGGAACTTCATAGAGTTGGAAATTCAAGTGGTTATTTGGAGTATTTCCTTTAGTATATTACTTTGTGGGGATGAACCGGTGAAGATTCGTAGAATTCCTACCTTCGATCGTTCTTAGTAAATGCTATTATTGTATTTTATGCATTTCTGGTAAACATCAATCATATTCAAAAGCATATATAATTTCAACAGAAGTTTTCGCCTAAGTAAAAAGGGAAAAGTAAACCTGAATTCGAAAATAGAGTTGTATCAATTTTGAAAGTGTATACTCATTCAAAATAATCAATAGAACTTCTGAGGTTCTTGACTTCCCTGAGTAATTTCCTAGAAATTCTCATAACTGGATCCAAAGACATGATACTGACACCATCTGATACTATTGGCGCAGACAATATATTTCCACAATGGCTTTCCGAGAGGAATTTGTTTTCAGACTGCGGTGGATCGTGTACATCCTGGTCAATGGTTAAGGAGCTTGCAACTGAATTTGATCTAATTTTGAAAAGAGAGCTTTACCCCTAACTGAGGATGACTTGTTCCAAAATGGCAGTGTTTGAAAAAGCTACTTCAAGAGAGACAAACAAAATTCCCCACAATAATATGCCTTTGGCATCATGAGCTTGGTAATGTTACATTTGGTAATTCAGATAGATGAGGAGACCTGCCTCTGGCTACTTGAGCATAGTTAAATCTTGACCTGATTGCCCCAGATGAATTGGACAATAACATGGCATGCCCCTTGATTGGAAGATAGTGATTATGCCCCTTTGTATATCTAGGAAGCAACTTTGTCTGTAAGGACTTTGGTTTATCCTGTAAGTTTCTCTGCTGTCAAACACTTAGTTATATGCGAACAATGATATCCAAATTGCAACGCTTATGTATGTCTTGAAGTTTTGAAAAAGATTTATTTTAGCAAAACAATGTTTATGAGAACTATGATATTAACTCGAGATTTATAATAAGCCTTAAAGGAGTCAGGATACCTTTTTATATCAGTATGCTTTCGAACTAACCATGCTTCAGTTAGGACTTTTAAAGGGTTGTAATGTGGCCTGGTTCACGATTTAAGAAACAAAGGATAAGGCTCAAATTTTATTTGTACCCAACCCCTCATTCGTGATGTTCTTTAGTCCTGTGTTCGGTTAACTTATGCATTGAGGCTCCAAAGGAGTTTAGAATTGTAACACTCACATTTGCGATGATCCAGAAACCATAACTTTATTTGAAAATTCAGTCATCTTTTTTTTTATTGAGGATTTGTAGTGACCTCTTTTTCTTTTGACTTTGTTATCCCTTCCTTTTGCTTGAACTATTTGTTTCAAGATTACAGTCAGCGGGATGTCTCAATTTTTTACTAAGTCTCCTTCATAGGTTTTGACTTAGTGAACTTTTCTTTTGCTAGATATTGGCTTACAGGGAACTATCATTAATTGTATACAAAATGACAGTTGGCATAATTGAGTTAACCGAGGAACTACCCTGCCCTAGGTTATGATTAAAGGTTTTAATTTGCGTGAGAGTGAAAACTCCTACTTCATAGGCTCAAAAGGGATGACTAGGGATTAACTTCCTTATATCTCCACTGTTTAGGAATTGAAACAATGTCTGTACATCGTCAGTATAGTCTGTTCAAAAGCATACTACATGAAATTATGGTATTGTCTTCTTCATTCCCCCTCTAAAGGTTTACAACTTTATCAAGAGTTAAATATCACAAAAAGCGAGGTAAGAAGCATAGTTTTAAATATAGTGAAACAAATGGATTAATTCAAGACAAACATACGCAATGCATTAATGTAAAACAAAGTTTGACATAATAGTAAGTGCTTGAGCAAACAAAAGAAATTACAACTAAATAAATCAAATGATGTCTCATCCAGTTGGCTGAATGTCTTCGATTTCAATCTGTGAACTTTCAGGAGCAGTATATTTCACCATGAAGTCAAACATGCCACTGGGATGTCCCAATGTGTCCCAAACTTTAGCAAGGGTTGGTGAGCTTTCTTTCTGGATCCCTCGGGTGATTTGTCTAGAAGCTTCGATGTTTGACTGATGATAGGAGAATTCAATTTGATCTTCTGGCGTAACCTCGAGGACTCCTTCGTTAATCAGGTCTTGAATCTTATTCCTTAATGGCCAACAATTATCAGTGTCATATCCAGGACAGTTGGAGTGATATGCACACCTTGCATTAGGATTATAGCGAGGGGAGGAAGTATTTGGCTTCTGAGGAGGGTCTTTCAAGGTAATCAGTTTCATCTCCAACAAGCATTGCAAAGTTTGTGACATTGACGTGGTGATCTTGATAAACTGTCTTTTACACTCCTTGTGTTGAGGTGGATTAGCCTTACAAAATCTTCTTTCTTCAACCGAAGAATTATCAGTAGTAGCCTGTCTCTTTCCTTCTCTTATCCTTATCTTCCTTTCAACAGAATCGGTTTGTTTCACCAAAGGTTGACTGATGATTAGATTCCCGACTCCGTTACCTTGAAGTTGATTGACAAAGATTCTCAGCTCTTTTTTCCCATGGGCTAAGCTCTGAATAAGAGCCACCTGGCCATTCATCTGGATTCTCATCTCTGTTATCTCAGTTTGTAGTTGTTCCAACTGACACCCTCGTTGTCTTCAGGATTCTTCTTTTTCATATCCTTAGTAAGGAGGGCTTTCAACTCTTCTTTACCCTTGGACAAATTCAGGATCATCTCTTGAAATTGAGCAATATGAGTTTGGAGATCTTTGACAGATTGTTCGAGAGTCATTTCTGCTGAAATAAACAGCGATATGATGAGAAACCTGTAGTGAAAACATGTTATGCAATGATATGGTATGTAGATGTATATGCAATGTTTTCAAGGACCACATAGGATTTAAATGTGTTTAAAGGAAAACAAAAACAAAACTTTTATTAGTAAGTGTTAATATATATTTCCCCTTGGGCATACAATGAAAGAAAATAAGAATAAAATACAAAGAAATAAATGTATGAGACTTAGGTCTCCCATGGACGCTTCCTCTTTGTGTTGAGCTAACCGTTGAGGTTTCGCTCCTCGTGAAGCTGCTTTGTTAGCTCCAACACTCTTTCTTGACTAGCTCTGAATTGGGCTTCAAAAGTATCCCTTTTCTCCTTCATTTGGACCCAAGACTTCTGCAGCTCTTCCAGATCAGTAGTCATACCAGGATGAAGAATGGTATAAGGAACATCTCCTTCAACAGTAGGCTCAACAGTAACTGGTAGAACAACGGGATATGGCATCATAAGAGTCTGAGCACGAGACCGTACCCAAATGAGGTAAGGTTCCATAGGGATGGAGTACTTTGGTTCCAGAGTCTTGCTATCAACTTTGTTCACCTTGTTCCAAGCTCGTATAAAACTTTGAAGGTAACCCTGAAGATTGTTGTCATAATGAAACACAACTCCTTGAATAAGCATATCATGAGGTCCATTACTCCGAGCATAACCAAACTGACGTAGAGCTAAGGAAGGGTTATAAGTAATTCCCCCTTTAATGCCAAGGAGTGGCACATTAGGAAACTCTCCGCAACGGTCAATGATAATAACATTTTCCATAGATCGAGAACACCAATGAATATCTGAATGAGAAAGTGACATTATCCTTTTAGACCACCTCCAACCTTGTTCATTCTTCATCACGGGTCGAGGAAGGTGAGAAATAAACCACCTAGACAATAGAGGTATGCAACACATTAGAGTTCCCCTCACTTTCGTAGTACGAGTGTGAAGAGAGTGCAGGATATCTCCAAGGTAGGCACAAGATTGTGAGTCAAAAATACGTTAATAGCGTGTACATCTATGATTTGGTCTGGATTGGGGAACAACACCAAACAAATCATCAAGGCTAAGATCTCCTCAAAAGCATCATAGCTCATAGCATCCAAGAACACCTGAGCTTTCTCCATCAATACTTTAGCAAGAATACCCTTAACTCTGCTTCTTGTTTCTAGCAAAATGTCTGATTTCTTCAGATGTAAGGCTGCAACAATGACTTCAGGTTTAAGCTCTTTCTCTAGGCCTGTGAAAGGTCTCTGATTAAGGATAGGCACACCAAGAAATTTGGAAAATTCCTCCATTGTAGGAACCAGCTGATAATCGGGGAATGTGAAGCAATGGTGTTTAGGATCAAAGAACTGGAATAGGACACCCATCATATCTTCATTGAACCCTAAAGTAACCAGATCCAATAGGTAACCATCCTTTTTGAGGAATTGAGAACTTTCAGAAACTTTAGAAACCAATTCCTTAAGCTTAGAAGGTATCCCTACAAAGTTGATCCGAATAGTGTTCCTACGAGTAGAAGCCATACCCTGCAACAAAGAATAAAGATAAATCCTTTGGTCCTTGAAATGGTTAGTGAAAATGATATGCTTATGATGTCATGATGTTATGTTCAATCACAAACATGTGGCACACACAAGCAATTCACACAATAGCCCTAGGTTTAGAGGCTTGCATGAGGTTTAAAGGTAAGTACCCTTCCCCTGAAGTTTAGTTGGTTCATCCTGTCCTAGAAAAAGTAATCGGGTTCTAAGGGATCTCAATATCACTGACCCTTCTCAAGGGTTGTTGTTCAGTAGGCAACTGACTTGCCAACCAAAACCCCCCAAGATTAGGATCTCAATGAGTGTAGTATCGAGTATCAACCAACTTTAGTCTTCACCAAAGCCGACTATCTCACTACTTTCTAAAGGCCAAGATGGGTTAACTAGGGTTCTAAAAGTCAGTTAGTGTAATGACAACATATGGAAGCCTCAGGTTATCCTCAACTTAATTAAGGAACATGAGAACCCTCCAAGAGGTCACACTAACGTAGCCACCAGATCAACCATATCGGTATACGCCGTACAGTTTCCTTGGTCTATTGCTACTTACCGAGGGTACACTAGATCCGGGTTAGGATCTTTCACACAAAATCCCAATAAGTAATATAAAGCAAGCAAAGCAAACAGATAAGTGATCTAATTCCCAAGGGAACCCCTCTTTTACTAATTAGTCCCCAGCAGAGTCACCAGTTCTGTAACACGGTGGGAGAATTTTCTTTTTAGTTATGTTGCGGATAGCAAGAGTCGCCACCAACTTTTATTTTATCCATATGGAAAGGTTATAAAATAACACGAAAGACCTATTTTTAAAAGACTTGAGTTCGGGGGTAGGTTATATAAAGGGAATGTATTAACATCTTTTATATCCATGGTTATCCATGAGCTCTTAGTTACTTAGCTCACTTATTTGTTTGAAAAAGAAAAGTATATTGTGTGTTTAGAAAAGATTTTTAGAAGTTCTTTGTAATGATCCTCGTATGGATGTATACAAAGTCTTAAGTTTGAAAATATTTTGAAAGTGGGGTGTGAATAAGAGTTTTTGAAAGAGTGAGCAAGTAATTAAGTGTTACCTACCCTAAGTTGGTCTTTCATGTTTCTTTATTTCCTTTCAAGGATAAGATTGTCCTTACTATTAAGGAGTAGGTAGTCATTACTTTGGATTTGTTTGAGGGACCGGCGTAGGGTCATCGTATGGTCAATGAAGGCAACTTAAATGGTGTTTTTAGCAATTCGAAGGGACTATCATCATATTTACCGGAGCGACAAGATCATTATAGCGTAGACAACCTCGTAGGGACTTGATCTTTTAATCTGAAGGGACTATGATGATTTGATTCTGTAGGGACTTTGCTTAAAACACTCCCACTTTCGAGGGACTTGACCATTTATAAGGCAACTTAAGAGGAGAACCCTAGGAGGTGCAGATGGCGATCATAGAACGATCGACTTACGTGTGTGAGTGATTATATTCAAGTATTTATCTTATTTTTTTAATTATCTAAGTCCGTATTAATTTCAATTATGTTTTGCACTCCCTATTATTACTAACCACGCAAGATAAATAAAATAAATAAAATGCGAAAAAAAGAAAACATACGCTATTACACGGCTTCGGGGCAGTTACATAATAATCGAGCAGAAAAATAAATTACATAATAATAATAACCTATACAATTTTTCTAAACGATTTAAATAAGGAAAATAAATAAATAAAGAGAACTATTCTAAATAAATAGGAATTAGGGTTAGAAAAAGAAAATTAGAGTTTTAAACAAAAAAAAATGATTTGAATTAAGAATTAGGGTTTGAATTAAGAATAAGGGTTTGAATTAAAAATTATTAAGAAAATGTAAATTTACATAAATTTTGAAAATATAAACCTAATTATAAAAATTTATTATTATTATTATTATTTTATAAAAAAGAAAATAATTAAGAAAAATTATTAGTGAGTTTTTTTTTTAAATGAGATTATAAAGTTAATTGGTTATTTAGTAATATAATTAGTAAACATAATATAATAATAATAACTAAATCACAAAGAAAAAAAAAAAGAAATAGGCGCTCAAAAAGTGGGGAGGCTTGGATTTGATCCCATGACCTCCCCCTTACCAGACTACATGCATATCCACTGGGTTGCACGCGCGTTGTGATGTTTATATGAACCAAAATCAATAAATAATAAACCTGCAAATAAAAATGAAATATTAAAAAAAAAAGAACTTGGGGATCGAACTCAGGCTTTGAAGCTCATACGCGCACACCTTTATCGCTACACCATCTGCACCATAACTGATGTTAAACACAAAACATTAATTATAAAATAAAATTTAAATATGAATTGGAAAATTCGCGCCTTCTGAGGTCATCTTCAACCTCTGAATTCGCAGGTTTTCCTGCGAAATTTTCCACCTTTTTTCCTGCGCATTCAGTTTTGTAGGAAACCCCAGGTTTCTTCAAAGACCATGGTACCTGCAAGATTTCATCAAATTGAATGCACCATTGCATTCCCCACAATAATATCAGTTCATTTAGGTCCTTAGAATCCATTTATATTTGTTAAATCGTGAAACCCTAAATTGAAGGTAGAAACCCTAACAATGGCGTTTCAGAGATTAAGCCGTAAAACTTCGATTAAATTGACCAGAAAGCATTAACACTTCAAACCAAACATGAACCAATGAACAAAATTAGTTAATAACACATGAAATTATGAAATCGAAAAAATTATAAAACAAGAACAATGATGGTTCGGTTAAGGCATATGAGGATGATTTTGATGATGCAAAGAGTTGGGATTCGTTCAATGAACATCCCAGAAGGTGTTGCAACCTTTGTTTTATCTTGAAATCGCCTCTATGTTCAAAACTGAATCTCACTTTTTTGAAGATTTTTTGAAATTGGAACAAGGTGCTTGGCCTGCAAAAAATCATGTTCCTTGTTTGTGTCTTGTTACACACACATATATATATATATATATATATATATATATATATATATATATATATATATATATATATATATATATATATATATATATATATATATATATATATATATATATATATATATATATATATATATATATATATATAGTGGATGAAATTTAGGTCAAAAGATGGGCTTTTGCATCATGGATTTTGGTTACTTAAGATTAAAGAAATCAATCACTCATAAATGTCCAAAAATCACATATATTCTTGTCAATTTTTTCTAGCACAAATTTTTCAACTTCCAATCAACTTAAATGCCATATATTTGATCCCAAAGCAGAGATTGGATCCAATATTTTATTTTTTATATTTTATTTTCATTAAAATTGAATTTTAACAAATAAAATCCAAAATAATATAAAATAAATTATAAAAAATCAGAATGAATGGTCATTAGGTCATGCATGACTTCCTCTTTGAGTTTGGGTTGCAATTTTATGGGCCCATTTGGAAAAAATTGAAGTTAAGGCCTTTTTTGCTTCATACACCCCTTGAAAATTTGCCAACTTTGCCAATGCATAACTTCCTCAATTTTAATGCTATGAAGGTTTTCTTGGACTTTTTAGAAATATTAGGGTGTCCTTTAACCAAACTTTTTGGTCCCATGTCCATATGTTTTACCGTTTTCAAATTATGAGCTTTGGAAAAAGTTGATTTTTTGTTGACTTTCGAAAGGACCTGTAATGCTTTAGCTCATACCTTCCAAATGAAGCATTTTTAGGCTTTGATTGTGAGACAAAAAGTTTTAGAGAATTGAATTTCCTTCAAAATGATATTTGGATGGGAATTTTTTTATAAAGTATGTGAAAGTTATAGCTGGTCAAAGGTCAGTTGACTTTTACTACGAAAATCCTAATTTAGAAACTTCTTGATTCTTGATGATCTGAGGTTTCCTTGATGAATCATGATCAAACTTTGATCAAATGATTAATATTACCTCATAATATTGATGTTGACAAAAAATCTTGAAGTTTGACTTTAAGTTGACCACAATTGACTTTTTTACCATGTTAATTGATTTTTGGATATCTGAACATCTGACTGGTCAAACTTGTTGGGAAAGCTCTGAAACTTGACATGAGGATTCTTTAGGGAATGTGGGATGTTATGAAGCTCACTTGAGGCCTTGGAAGTCTATGTATCTTGGATAAACTCAAAACCCTAGTTCTGGATCCATTGTTCAAGATGAGGCTTTATCTGATGAAACCTTCAATCTTTTTGACCAATTGAGAACCTTATGACTATTGAGAACACTCTTGAGACACATTGCCTTGATTGTGGCAGGGAAAATTTTGGGGTACAACACCCATACAAAATATGAAAATTCACTGAAGCATTCGTTTGTTGCCAACGGGTAATGATTATTGCTTCACGAACTGGAAATATAAAACATAAAACGCAAAACCCATCCAAGCCAACTCAACATCTTCATTTTTTGCACCCTCTCATATTCTATTATTGATATTTTTATTGCAGGTTTTGATAAATTAAATCTGACATCAAAGATTGGAAGATTGAAGAACTTATGTGTGCTATTGAAGAAGAGACTCAAAGGTCTCCAAGCTCAATTTGTTACTCCCCTTCAGTTATCTTCCATTGTCGAGAAAAAGGTAACTATCAATATCGATAATTTAGGATTAGATGTGGATTTATGATTCTGATGTTTGATTCTACAATGATCCAATCTGCTATATCATTCTCGATTTTGTTGTGGTGAAGCCAGATAATGGTTTATGTTTATCTGAGTTGTTTTATTTTTTCTGTATGCATAGGTTTCAACCTTTATCCATGCTTGGGAAGGAGATTTTATCACAAAAGTTGTGAGAAAATCTCATATTTTAATGCTCCAAGAACCTAAACTAAATCACATAAATATTGAATCTATTCATGGGGATGCCATTGTTGATGATGAAGCAGCGGTGTCAAATCTCAACAAAAGAAGTTCATGCCTTCAGAAAATTATGTTAGTGACGGTTTGTTGTTAGTTATGTTGATGTTCTATGATTATCCTTACAGACAATATTGTTTTGTGATTTTTTTTGCTCTAATCTAATTTTTGTTTGTAGTACTTTTTAATCAAGATGATAAAATGGATAGTTGCTACTTCTTACTTTGCTTAACTTACCATCAGGAGGCTAGATGTTTAGGATTTTACTTGGATTGAAGCTATATAATATCTATAAATTTATGTTCTATTCATGACTAGAAGTTGATGCTTCTGGTAGGTCCAAACAGACCAGAAGTAAAGCTAACTCCAAGTATGAATGTCCTTGTTGTACTATCTCTACATTTGAGTCTAAACATTTGTTACTTCTATTGAATAATAAGCATTCTATTTTGTAGCAAAAAACGTATCAAATTACTTATTATAGAGTTATTGATAGAATTCTTAGAAATATAAGGAGAAAACATATGAAATCAACTGTCGATTCGTTTAAAGTTATATTGTTGATTGATTCATCTACTTGCTCAGTTTATTGTTAAATCAACTACCAAAAATTCCTGTAGCATGTAATTGCAAAGAAGACTAATTTGAAATTCCAATGATCTTTCTGTTATTTCTCTTTCTTATATTATTGTCTCTTTTCAATTTATTCTCAAAATCATTAAAAAAAAGTCTGGAAAAATTAATTTATATTCAAATATAAGGTTAACAAGTATTAATTTTTAATATGTCAAAGAATTCAAATAAGTTAATTATTCAAAAAAGAAATATTTAATTCAAATTTATTATTTATTATTAATATGCAATTGATTGCATTTAATTATATTCCATTAATTATTTTTATTATAAAAAAAAAAAGTTACTTCATATGATAAGACTATGGGGGTAATGAATCATATAATTATATTTCATTACTAATGAATCATATAATTAATGTATGCTTGATAATTGAAAAGAATAATGATAATTAGTCTTTTCATATGTTTTTGTGTGAAAATAGTTATTCTATAGAAATATATATTAAATTGTTATAATACAATTAAAAGTCTGATATTATTACTAAACTTATACCTAAATTTTTAAATTTTTATTGTAGAGTTTTAAGTAAACATTAACCTAAATTAAAAAATAAATTGTAATTTACAAAGTATATTAAATTAGAATAATATTAAAAATTTTAATACTTAGAATTACTATAGTAATTAGGATATTATTTTTAATTTAAATTTTTTTATTCAAAATAGTAAAATTGAACATATTTTTAAATTATTTTTTAGAGTTGGCTATATTTCATCATCACAAATAGGGATGGGAATAGGTCAGGCCGGCCTACCGGAACCTATAGCCTAGCATACTTAAGGTCAGGTCAGATTTTTTTAATAAAAATGTCAGACTTAGACTTTTTTAAAAGCCTATTTAATTAAATAAGTCAGGTTTAGGCTATTAAAAAAGTCTATGAAGGTTTATAGGTCAGTCTATATTTTCATATATACTTAAAAATATGCTAAATAAGTTGTCTTATATATGCATATATTAGAAAAAAAAGGATACATATGTTTACTTATATAGGCATATATATTAGAACAAATTCTTAAGTAATATGAAATAATTGAGAACCTTGAGAAGAAAAAGACTTGTAAATAGGCTTTCAGGTTAGATCAGATTTTTAAAAAGATCATATCAGACCAAAAAAGTGAGTCTATAATAGATCATAGACCAGACTCAGACCTTTTGAGTTTATCGTAGACCAAACTCAGGCCTTATAAAACATAACCTAAATTATTTTCATCCGGTAAATATTTTTGAAATTTTTTGTTATACATGCCTAAAACATATAACTGATTCAACTTTCTTCCTTTTATATTTTCACAATATATGACAAATGTCACACAAAAATGAGGGAGTAATTACTAATAATACTAATAAATAATAATAATTATCAATCATTATTATTAATTAATAATAATTATTAATAATATTAATCAATTATTTATAATTACTAATAATATTAATCATAAAATTATTGTTATTAATCATTATCATTATTTTATCAATTTCTTTATTATTACCTATGAGCAATAATAACACTTAATTATCTTGATAAAATAATATTCTTAGACACACCTTTCATATTTTTATATATTGTAAAAATATTTGTATTTATTTATAAAAATTCGCTAAAATTTTAAATTAAAACAATACTATATAAGATTCATTTTCTACGCATTTTCTACACATTTTAACATCCTCAATTTTTTTAAATGTTGTTAAATTATTTAAATGACATGAAAAAAATTCATTTTAAAATTAAATATTAAAAATTTAAAGTAGATATTAATATTTTAAGAAAAATAATATTTTGTTACTAAAAATATTAATTGATCTATTAAATCAATTAAATTTAATCAATAAAAATAAACTATATAATTTTGAATGCTATTGATGTTTTTTTTAAATTAAAATATTATTCCTCATAATAGCACTCTCTCCCTCTCAGGTATTAGACTATATACTATTAAAATACATTATAAAATTGATATTTTTTTAATTAAAATTCAAAATCATATAAAAACTATATAAAAAGAAAATAAAAACAAATAATGATTAACCTGAAATTAAATATACAAAGTGAACACTGAAATCAATAAAATTTTCTATCATTTTTAAACAAATTAATCTTTATCAAGGTTTCTTATTAATAAATATTTAGAAATTATATATTTCCATAAAATATTAATAAGAAAATATTAAAAATCATCCATTTTTACGAAATATTATTAAAAATAACGTATTTTTAGAAATATTAATAAAAATTGTCTGATTTTTATTAATATTTCATAAAATATTTTATTAAGGAGTTAATTGACCAATTAATTCAATTAAAATTAAATAAAAATAAACTATATAATATCGATATCTTTTAAATAGAATTCAAAAGTATTTTAAGAAAAAATTATAGGATTTTGAACCGGAATAAATTAAAAATATTTTTATAAATGGATACACGGGTACAAAAAACTTATAAATGAAAAAAATTTGATACTATTATTTTTATAAACATGAATAAATTACAATCATTTTTTATAAATAAAAATAAGTTATAAATATTTTATTAAACAGAAAAAATTTAACTATTGATAAAATTATTTTTATAAATGTGAATAAATATTTTGTACACCGATCATTTTAATGTCTATCTTTACCGATCATTTTATTGTCCATCTTTTATATTTTTGTACGATTTTTTATAATACGAATTAGGGATGGAAATAGATTAGGCTAGGCTTTATAAGGGATGAGTCTGACCTACGATAATCTTAAAAAAGCATGAGTCTTGTAGTTCACTTTTTTTATAGTGCTATTTAGTCTTTGTTTTGTTCTAATATATATGCATTTCTAATATATGCATATATAGGAAGTCTGACTGATTTATTAAAAAAATCTAGTCTGATCTGATCTTAAGTAGGCTAGACTATATACTAGTAGATCGGTAGGTCGGTCTGACAGGTCGGTAGGTCGGTCTGACAGGTCGAATGTAACTTATCATGGGTAGAAAGTCTTAATTTTTTATTTTGTAATTTATATGCATTATTGTTGATGGGTTTATTAAACTATTAATTTGGTGACTCTGTAAGAAAATTAGGAATAGAAAAAAGATTGCAAGATTTACCATATTTCTTCTTTCCATTCTATCCATTCTAGTATATTCATTATGACCATAATCCTCACTACTTTTCTATTAAGCCAAAATTTTCCAATTTTCTATATTTATGAATCACAAACATCTCTAGGATACTCGTGTCGCAATATTTGATGCTAGTCGGTGTTCAATACGTCGGAAAATTTTGATGATACATTTGAGCATGAACAAGAGAGTGTGGGCAAAACATGAAATTACTCGTCTGTTACCTATAGTTTCGGAAATTAATCAAATAGTTATTATAGTCATGATTTAAAAAATAATAATAATAATAATAATAAAAACTGTCTGCATACATGCTAATGAACCAGAAACACTAAAGTTTCTACAAAAAAATATTCAGTTGATCTTTTTCACCAAAACCTATAACCCTAAAAACAGAATTGAAAGAGAATGAAACCTTAAAAATATACAAAACTATCGATAGATCTCACTGGAGTACCTTTCCTTGGACGTTTTCTGAAACTAACTCTTTTAACATCTTCATATTGTTCAGCCATAGAGATAGATGACTCAGCCTCTGAACTATGCTTCACTCCAACCTCCTCAATTGAGATCTAACAAAAAAAATATTCAAATCACAAAACAAATTTTACAGTGAAGTCATCGATAGAAATATAACTTACCTTACATCTAACCGAACAATATCGACTTTTCTTATCTTGTAAATATATACCACATTGCTCACAAATTCCACCAGCTATATTTTTAGGTGTTGATGTTTGTTTCTCTTTGCCTCGAGCCTCATTGTTTAGAATCGGAAATTTCAATTTTATTGCTTGTTTTCTTTCTTTGAACAAAAGTCGAGGTTTGAGATGCACAATCTTAAAATTATTTGACATATAAGTCTGAAAAATCGTAAGAAAAAAAATTAGGTCAAAATTTAACATTATTACACGCTCATAAGTATATTTAAATATCGAAAAAATAACCTGAATATTCGAGCAATCGAAAACCTTGACTAGGTCGGAATATTTAAGAACATCTTGATAGCAATATCTGTAAATTTGAAGCCTTTGATGAAGAGAGTGAGATTCTTTGCCATGTTTGCACAAACTCATTCCACAGTCTACGCAAAACATATTCTTCTCATTCAACTTTTCTGTGTGATTTTTGCAATTTCCAAAATCATCTATTAAAAGTGCATCAACCCAATCTCTTTTCTTTTTATTTGGTAAACTACACTTTTCCATCTGCAATAAGAAAATTCAAGAATTATCCAAAAATTCATATGAAAATAAACAAGAATTCTATGTGCTAACAAATGTTACCTTTTACTTTGCTACGTCAAGATTGAAATGTAATTATATAATTTCCAGAAATAAAAAGAGCAAGAAATTAAGAATGGAAATAAAATATTTTAAAATTCAGAGGATTATGAGTGTGACTGTAATTTTTGGGACTTCTTTGGTAAGTTTTTTTTTTTTTTTTTTTTTCATTGGAAAGTTACGTGGGGCCCAAGTGGGTCAGTTACGTGGGGCCCAAGTTGAGACAGTTACTGAGACGCGTCATCTCACGCGCTCAAACCTTACATATTTTTCTATTAAATTTATTTTAATTAATCATTAATTGTTTTTGGAACACTAATTAATCATTAAATTGATATAATGAAACGGTACCCAAAGACGATATCTTAGTAATTAGTAATGTTGGATTGTTTTCCAAGGTTAAATATATATAAATATTGATTTTCTTTTATCAAATTCTAATTACTGTTGAACTTTTTCATTAAAATAATGATTGTTTTTCAAGTGCACGAGTTAGTGATCTACTTGTAAGAATACTTTTTTGAAACACGTGCATTTAATTTCTAAGAATTTAAAATAATGTTTTATTAAACATATAATTTTTAATTTTTAATTATAGTATGGAATTTTTTATTTAAAATAATTAATTTAAAAAACTCAAATAATCAACATTTCAAAATAAAAAAATTGTCAATAGAGGAGGTGTCATTGTTTGTGGCGCATGCACTTTAATTTGATCTTAGACACAACTGTCTTTGGCTCATGTTGTTATGTCATGCCAATGGCAATGATGCATGCACTCTAATTTGGTCTTAGACGTTTGCCTCTGGGTTGACAATGTTGTTGGATTTGCTAATGCCAATTGATCGAGCATACGCCCAACAACCACTACAACATTACTAAACCAAATAACATTGTCAACCCAATAATCAAACCCACGACATTACCATACCATATACACCCAACAACCAATCGAACATGATTAAGAAACCACATACACCCAAATTTACGACCAATTCATGTCACACACCCAAATACAAAACCAAGAGCATGACTCATGCCACCAACAACCATATGCTGGCATTACATCTTACCATAGCATCTATGAGACATGTGATACCACCACATCCTACCAAAGCATCAAACCAATGTACACCCAAACATCACACCAGCAAAATACTCAAACATCACTGTAACGGGAAAATCATGAGTGTAAGCTATTGGTTAACTTAACTCGAGGTAAATAGAGTCGCCAATGTGTCTTTATTTTATTCCAAAATGGAAAAGGAAAAAAGAGCGAATAAATCCTAAAATGAATCTAATGGCAAAAAGCTAAAAGAATCAAGCAGAGAGCGAGTAAGAGGTTGGTTAAAAAATGGGAAAGTTTTAAGCACCCAAAATGTATGTGGTACTCCATGGGAGCCCTTTGAAAAATTTATTGTTTTTGGTTTGAAAATGGTTTATTAAATGAGAATGGGGGGATGAGAAAAGAATTTAATTTTTAATGTTTTTGTGTTTGACGAGACTTTCATCTCATGCCTACGTACCCACAAAGTGCAATGTAAGATCAAAACCTCGTAGTTCGTTGTACAAATAGTGAAAAATGGTTGGTTTTGATTCAAAACACTTCTTCATTTAAAACAACCAAACACACTTAATAAAGGAAGTAAGTCAAGTGTGTTACAAGCCTTGAGTATATTGTAAATAAGTGAGCTTGAGGGTCTTCCTCAACTTACTTAGTGTGCTTCATTATCATCCCGTCTTGGGGCGATATGTGAAGTACACGCTCCTTTGTCATAAACTCTAGTACACTCACTTACGCAAACACCTTAACTTCAAAATTCTTAAAATAAATCAAAACAGACAAACACGTATTTCCTTCTCGAATTCTTTTCTCATATCACTCACTCTCATCGTAAGAGTGCACCTCTTCATGTTCTATTGCAAGAAGGTAAGCGCACTCGATGCAGTGAGCCAGCAATACCTGAGCTAGAGCATTGGTTGTTCCCTTAAAAAACATAAACAAACAAGTTATCTCCTTAGGTTAGGGGAACTATGTCGCTCTGATTCTCATTCCCGATGAGATACATAGGCAGTAGGGTAGGGCCCATTCGAGCACAATTCTTTCTTTTCCCTACATTGTTTCTCGTTATCTTTCTGTTCTCGTTCCAGTGTGCAGATCACAACACCCTTTGACCAGTGCAAGCAAGTGTGGATCTCGTCGAGTACGATGGACGTGGAGGGGTGCTAATACCCTCCTTTCACATAACCAGCTCACTTACCCGTTCTCTCTAGTTCGCAATACTTGTTCTTTCTTTTCCCCCGGGTTTGTGCAACATTACGTCTCCCTTTCCTTGGGATAAAAATGCTTGGTTGGTGACTCTTCTTCTTTTTCCGCACCACTTTCATGTTTGTATTTGAATGAAAATCCTAGGAGCGACACCATGAAGGACAATAGTTTGAAGCCTGCATAACTATCTACCAATTTGTCTATGTTAGGCAAAGGATAAGAATCTTTCAGGAAAGCCCGTTGTAATACCCCGTATTTTAATAAAACGCTTCGGGTAATATTAATTAAGATTAATTAGTATTATCTGACTCAGAGGCTTTATTAAAATAAAAATATTCGACTCAGAGACAGTTTTTTGGATACTCTCAAATTGGACCCTTTAATATTACTAACTGATAGATATAATTTGTTTGGTTTATAAGAAAAACAAGTTATGTGATATAAAAAGAAAAAGAAAGGAAAAGAAAGTTAGAAAGAAGGAAAAAGGAAAGAAAGAAAGAAAGGGAGAAGAGAAGAAGAGGAAGAAAACCTAAGAAGAGGGAAAGCTTGGATCTTCACCATTTCTTCATCAAATCTTCATCTTCACCAACCTCCTCTTCATTGGCAAGGTGAGTTCATAGTTAGAAACTTTTCTTTTGAGTTTTGGTTGAGATATTGAGTTTTAGGGTTTTGTAGAAAATCTTAGAAATTGAAAGATTAAACGGTTAAAACTCGATTAAATGAAAGTATAATGACTAATATATGATGATATTCATGTTTAGTGTTTAGTTCCTCTGTTTTGGCGATATTTTGGTTGAGTTTGGCATGGAAATGGGTGTTTCCCGTAAGCCTGAGTTTTCTGGAAATCGCAGAGCTCGCTCAGCGAGCAGTGGAAATTCTACAGAAAGATTGGTGATCTGGTATTGCTCGCTCAGCGAGCTCAAGCAGGGAGTTTCTTGCTCAGCGAGCTGAGGCCCTCGCTTAGCGTGACCTAGAAGTTCAGTTTTCATATTTAATTCATAACTTGTGATCCGGGTGTCCGTTTTTAGTGTTCCACATATCGATTCGAAGCTAAAAACATGAACTATCATATGATGTCGAGAAATTTTATTTTGAGCCGACTTTTACCCGACTTTTCCAATTAATCGTAATTATGTTAGTTAAGGAATTATGGTATTAGTCAAATTTTGGAACATGCGTTAATTGTGGAAAACATATTAAATCATGAGAATTGATTGAGAATAGAGACAATGAGATCATTGTGGGATTAGTTTAATGATGATAATTAAACTAGAATGTTAGAATTATGTAATTGAAAACTATATAATTAAAAGTGCCAAGAATGGAGAAAGAGTGAAGAATCTTACCATAAACCAATAGTGTGGCCTAGTAGTGTAACTAGAAATTGTTAGATGGTATGGCTATGAGATGCTTAGGTTTATCCTAGGTTGTTGCGAATCGTTGACGCGTAATATGTGGTATCCTCCGAACAGTCTTGAGTAAGTCTTGTGGTGGGTATTACACTGAGTCCCATGGGAAGCATCTGTAAAGGCTTGAGGTATCGTCGGTATGGTTTGGGCTTGTGGTGGGTATTACACTGAATCCCACGGGAAGCATTGAGTAAGTCTTGTGGTGGGTATTACACTGAGTCCCATGGGAAGCATCGATTTGGTTTGGGCTTGTGGTGGGTATTACACTGAGTCTCACGGGAAGCATTGAGTAAGTCTTGTGGTGGGTATTACACTGAGTCCCAAGGGAATTATCGGTTTGGTTTGGGCTTATGGTGGGTATTACACTGAGTCCCACGGAAAAAATTGAGTAAGTCTTGTGATGGGTATTACACTGAGTCCCACGGGAAGCATCAGTTTGGTTTAGGCTTGTGGTGGGTTTTACATTGAGTCCCACGGGAAGCACTAGGTAAGTCTTATGGTGGGTATTACACTGAGTCCCACGGGAAGCATCGATTTGGTTTGGGCTTGTGGTGGGTATTATACTGAGTCCCACGGGAAGCATTGAGTAAGTCTTATGTGTCGCTCCCACCAAATGACACCTGGTCAGAAGGGGTACAAACGCGAACGGTCGGCGAAAAGGGAGAGAACACAAGGGGTGAACTCAGAAGACAAGAGTCGCCAACTAGGCATTTTTATCCCGGAGGAAAGGTAATGCTGCATAGACCTAGAAAAGATATGGATAAGACGGTTGCGAACCAGAGAGACTGAGAAAGGGGGTTGGTTACAACCTGGGAAGGTATTAGCACCCAGATTGTCCGTCGTACTCGACGGGATCCACGCTTAGAAGATTTGTGTTTTAAAGGGGTAGTGTCTATGCAATTTGTGTATCAAAGCTGGAAAGAATGCAAGTGTCAGTGTAAGAGAAGTGTGAAGTGTATAAGGGAAGTGTCAGTGTAAGAACAGGAGTAAGATGCTCAAGATAATGAGGCTTAAAGAATGATGCTGGAAGAAGGGAAATATACAGAGACTTTTGTTCGATAACTGTTAAGTTATGCCTACGTATCCTCTCGTGCAATGAGGAAGTCAGAACACCGTAGTTCGACTCAAAGAGACTGAAAGATAAATTGACTTGTGAACTGCTTACTTGTCCATGCTCAAGTGTATGACCTGTCTGGCTCAGGTGCAAACTGTCTTGCATTAGACGGAAGAAGCGAGTTCTCGTTTATGAGTGAATGAGATGAGAAAAGAATCCCGGAGGAGACGATTATTGTTTGTTTTTGTGTTTCCAGTCTTTTATTGCTTTTTGAAGTTTGTCATAGGTTAATGAGCTTAAGCCTAAACCAAGGGTTAGTAAACTCATCACATCCTCCCTCTGATTAGGGGTAATGAGAATACCTTAAGTGTGAAGTAAGCACCTCACACTTAATCACCATGGTGTAGGATTAAGATCATTAACCTACTTGTATTCATTTAGATGTTTTTGTGGTTTTTGTTTAGTGTTAAGTAATGAGTTTAAGCCATAATCAGGGATTTAATGGACTCATTACACCATCCTAATAGAAGGATAATAGATGAGAACATTTAAGCTGAGAAAAGCTTCTCAACTTAATCCATGATTAGGGATTAACCTCATGACAAAACAAAGCTTTTATTAAAGTGGATTTTAGTTAAGGGTAAGATTAAGAAGTGGTTTTTAAGGTTTGTAAGACAACTTGAGGGGGACTTGTCCATTAACACTAGGGTTAGTCCTTCTTAACCAATTAAGGAAGAATTAGAACCCTAATGCAAGGCCCAAGTTACAAGCTTGATGTCTTGATGATTATTAAGTGGATTGATTAAAGGAGTTAAACACATTAAGGGTTTAACACTTAGGATTAAAGTTATACACTCCATCCTAATAGAAGGATGCAGGCATAAGCTTAATCTCAAAGCCTTAAAACCTTTAGGGTTTAGTCCTTGATTATGAGGTGAGGAGAGAAGACTCAATGATGACACAAAGGTAAAACTAATGGGGGACTAATCAAACCCTAATTATTATCATGCTTGGTCATTCCTAGGGTTAATGAGGCTTAAGAGAGAAAGATCTTCAGAGAAACCACCAGGAAAGGGACAGATGAATGGAGAAAGAAGCAAAGAGAAGCAAAACAACTTGCTTCACTTAAGAAGACAAGTTGCTTGAAGAAAGAAAGTAAGATGAACATGAATGAGCAAGCTCAATCCAATACATAAGATAAAATGCAGCAAAGATGCAAGAGAAATGAGAAGATATTGTGAGAAGTGAAGGCAAATTCACTTCTTAAAACAACTTACCACCTGAAAAGTTAGCCAAAAGAAATGAAATGCAATGCAAATGAGATGAAATGTCATGATGCAAACCAAAGTCAAAAGCATTTACATGATGCTAATGATGCTAAGAGATGATACAAACATGAGGCAAGACATGAGAATGATCATACAAGGATATGGGTGCAGATGAAACATGCTTTGAACCATGAATGTACATGAAAAGTTATGAAATGCAATGGACATATAACATGGCAAATGAAAGATGCAATGATCATACATGATTCTAAAATGTCCTAAGATGTATTATGAATCATGTGGATGCACAAAATGTCATGGCAAGTCATTGGATGCAAGCAAAAGAGAAATGGATGCAAAGGAAGGCACAAATTAGGGTTACATGCATCATGCAATGCAAAAATCCAAAACCAGAAGCAAATGACATGATAAAAATTTGAAAATGCAATCAAAGATACCCTAAACCTATACAAGTTCACTGCCCAAAGGAGGGGATCCAACTCTTAACCTAGTGTAAGTTGTGAATTTCCTAAGTTGGCTAGGGTTTTGGGGTACCTCATCACAAAAAATGCAAAACAAATTGAAAATGCAAGATCAAATCAAACCAATTTTATCCTATAAACTACATGCCATGAAGGATGCAATGCAAGAAGAATCATCATCAAACTCTCAAGGGTTTGGCAGAATGGATTTTTCAAAGTTTGAACCAAAATATTGCCTTAAAATGAATTTAATTCCAATGAAAATGATCAAAAGGCATCAAGAACAAAAAAGAAATTTGGTTTGAGGGTTTGATAATGTTTCTAAATGTTTCTAAATGCAATGTGAATTTTTTGGTGATTTTTAAAAACATAAATGCTATTTTAATTAATTAATTTCCATTAATTAATTAAAATATACATTTAAATATTTTAAAAATACTTTTTATGTGCAAAAAATAAAATAAAAATCATTTTCTGATTAAGAAAAATATTTGAAACAAAAATGCAAAGGGAAATATTTTTAGGATTTTTCTAACTATTTTAAAATAAATATGAAAGATAAATGAATAAAAATGAAATAAAAATGAATTTAAATGGAAAGTATGCAGGATCCAAGGCTGAGATTCAAAGTCATTTGGAGGGAGTTGACTGGCGCGTAAATGGATGGTCCAGATTGCTTCTGACTAGTTAATTTTAATTAAACTAATTAATTAAAGATTAGGGTTTAATGACTGATCCTGGCCATCCATACACGCGCGGGTAAACGCATCCAAGGGTCCAAATTCAAAGTTGCTAATTAATCACACTTAGCCCTAATTAAACTCAGGCGACCGGAGATAAGCTCCGGTCGTCTTCTCCGGCCATCCTCCTCACCTGAATCACTCAAAACGCATCCCCAAGACTTCCAAATCTCCAGAATCAATCCCCCAACAATGGGTAACAAGAATCCAGGGCCAAAAACAATTTATATTAACCACACAGTGAGAATCGAAGAAAACAAATTCTAGGGCAAAAGTTTCAGAGCAACACCAAATGCTCATTTCTGGCTCATTTTCAAAAATAAATAGATCCCCGTGATCAGGGCAACACATAGAACAATATTCTAACAAGAAATCAAGGTTCTGGAAAATTTGTTCATCATGTTACCTGAGGTTGAGCTTTCAATCCAGGAGCTTTCTGCCTGCTTCTTTGCTTCAAGATGGCTCCAATGATCCTCTTGATGAAGCTTTGAAGCTTGGTTGGAGTTTAGAGTGGCTGGTTTGAGAGTTTGATGAAGTTCTGTTCAGTGAGGGGTGAGAATCGTATTTCTGTTTATGGTGGTTTTGGGCTGCTTTGATGGGTCAGGGATGATCAGTGGAGTGTTTTGAGATGGATGGTGGAAGAAATTTGAGGAATGGATGGCTGAGTTAAGGGATTCGATAGAAAATGCAAGATGGAGGATTTTTGTGAACTCTAGCAATGCTGTGGATTCAGGCTGAGTTGTTGTGTGTTATGGCTTGGGTTTGATCCATATAACATGCTGTGATAGGCCAGAGAGTGGGTGGTGGCTACAGCTGATTGGTATGGGCTTCTTGCCAAAAAGTCAAAAGTTTTGTACTTGAGGTATGGGCACTTGTGAAGCTGGCTTTTTGGCTTGTCCTGGCTCAGCTGAGATTAAGGATGTCCATGGAATTGGTTTTGAGACAATTCAGCAAGTTGAGTGAAGTTTATGTAGGGTTTTGCAAATTTGTGAACTTTTGGCCCCTTTGGAATTTCTTAATGCACAAGTCATGAAATTGGACAAATCTTTGGTGCATTCTGATTTTTAGGCCTTGGTTTATGTTTGTGTAATGCATAGAAGTCACATTGAAGTCACATTTTGCCTTGGCAAGGGGTTTTGCAACTTTGCCTCTTTGGTGCAAGACTTGAAATTATGTGATTTTGTCCAACTTTGACAAGCCATAACTTTTGATCAAAAATGAATTAGAATGAGTTCTTGTACTTTTTGAAAAGGGAATGATCCATTCTACAACTTTCATGACCAAAGTTTTCTCATTTGAAGCATTTTTGAATCAATTTGAAAGGGTTGAAAAACTTTCCCAAAATAGCAAGTTTCCATTACAAGTCACTTTCCCAAAAAGGCAATTTTGCAAATGGCTTGAAATTCTTCAATTTTGTGAACTTCTAACATCTTCTATGATCAAATAAAGATCATACATATTCAAAATGATGAAGAACACCCTTTGGTTGGGTCATTGGGGGCCTCAGATGCCCTGATTTTGCACTGACTTGCTCAAGAAGTCAACTCTTGATTAGATGCCTTCCCCAAGGAATTTCTTCATGAAACTTGATATGCATGGTCCTTATAACATATAGAGACCAATAGAAACAAGAATGACCAAAAAATTTGGAGTTATGGCCTTTGAAACCAAAACCCTAATTTTAGGTCATCTGTGCAGTTAAAACCTGGCTCTACTTCCATGCCTTTCTCAGTTCTTGTGATTCTTTGACTTTCTTGACTTGGTGAGGATATGATATGATGTTTGAACACACATGGACCCCCTTTGAAGTGATTTAAGACCTTTGGAGTGGCTCAACTGGCTCAGGGATGGCTCAGATCACAAACCCTAGATGCAGATGACTTTGAATCAATGCAGTGAAGCAAATATGCAATATGAGATGATGTGATTGAACTTATGCATATGAAAAGATCACAAGCCATGGTGTGAAATGGGTGAGGGCAACTTTGGGGTGTTTACAGCTGCCCCTATTCAAGCATGAGTTAGCTGTGCAGGATGTAAGCAACGACTTAACAGGCAAACAAGATAACTTGTGGTTGAATACCAAAGACAGTCCAAAATTTGCACTCACTGAATGAAGAAGAAAAGGGATATAGGTTGTAAAAGGAAAATAAAGTATATTATAAAGTGCGGGCAACGGAGGACGACCGTCGAGCAGAGGACGACTGCTGGGGATGAAGCAATGACGGGGACGACCGACAAGCCGGGGAAAGAAGCGGGAGATAAAGCAAAGACGGGGACGACCGACTAGCTGGGGATATAAGAGATTATGATGGGGACGGCCATCAGGTAAAGATACGAAACTCTCTGGGGATTATAGGTAAATGATGGGGGCGACCATCAAGTTCAAGGCATAAATGAAATAAGTGATGAGGTACGGTCAACAAAGGTGAAGGACGATCACCTAGCAGGGGACGGCTGCTTTGGATTTTATCATGACATAGGACGGATGTCAGATAACAAGATCAACGATGGGGACGGCCATCGGATAAAATGATGAAGGACGATCATCAGGAGGTGAAGGACGATCACCTAGCAAGGGACGGCTGCTAAAAAAAATCACGACATAGGACGAATGTCGGATAGGAAGGGGTTCTAGTGAATAGAGACTCCACTGGGGGTGATGAAGGACGATCATCAAAAAGGTGAAGGACGATCACCTGGCAGGGTACGGCTGCCGAAAGGTATCATGACATATGACGAATGTCAGATAGAAGGGAAATAATTCACTGGGATTTGTTGGGACTCTTCTGGGGAACAGTAGACACAGACGGGTGTCTAAATTCAAGAAGACATAAGTGTCTGACACGATGTATAGATTAAAGATACGGACGAGCATCCTTATGATACGGACGAGTATCAGTAGAAACAAACGCTTGACGCATGTTCAGAGATGATGATACGGACGAGTATCAACTGGTTAACAAAGAACACGGACGAGTGTCGAGTCTGAGGGGATTTAAGTGGTATATACAAGATACGGACGAGTATCTGTATAAGTAAAGAGATGATGAGTAACAAGTAGGAGTGAAACACGGACGAGTGTTTAACTTGCTAGGGAAATCATGACACGGACGGGTGTCAGGAAAGGTGTATTATAGACAAGCATTTGATTTCCAGAGCGTTTAGGTAACTATGCTGGGGGAGTGACACGGACGGGCGTCAAGGAATTGTATAAATATGCACACATGTGTTGCGAGTGCAAAGGGGACGCTTTGGTTTTCTGCTGGTATATGACACGGACGAGTGTCGGGAAGCGTTTGTAATATATGAGTTGTCTGTTTGTAAAGAATGCTCGGGCGACTTTACTGGGGAATGATGACACGGACGAGTGCCAAAAGGAGTGTGTATCTGTAAGGGAAATGTTTTGGCCCTCCGGTAATGAATTTGAGAGGTATTTTTTGTATATTGTTGACGGGTTGTCTGTATTTACAAGTGTTTGATTCGACACATGGCTTATGATTATGCAATATGTGTGATTTTTGCCGTAATGCTCCGTATTAGACGGAATGCTACGCTCTGTGGGAAATATGATGCGAATGCTATGATTATGCAAAAGACCGATCCGGGATTCGGATCCCGTTGTTGAGGAGATCTCTGGCTGATCTGCTTGAAGTGGATGTCCCAGCTGGGGAGGAGATCATTGGTGGATCTGATAAGATGTACGACTCTGCTTGGGGAAATAAGTCACTGATAGACCTATCTTAGTAATGAGGGACCCAGCTGGGGTTTGTAGAAGCTTTTGTCACTCTGTTGTGAGATCTTCAGGCGTTGCTCTTCTGGATAGGGGCTGAAACTCTGCGGGGAGATAGTTCCCTGTCTAGCACTCGGCTGGGGAAGAAGAAAGATCACTGAAAGATCTTCCTAGAGATTTCTGTGGGAATCCTGCTGAGGATGATACTTGACAACTCAGCTGGGGATATGAGCACCTTCTGGTGCTGCTCTTTGAAGGAAATGTCTGAGAAGGGATGCCTGGCAACTCTGATGGGGAGAAAGCATCTCTGGTGCTATTTGGAAGGTGTGTTGAGGAAACAATGATTTGGCAGCCTACTGGGGAGAAGCTTTCATGCCCCATGTTGCGCTTTGAACACCTGCAATCCTGTATGACAAAGAAACGTACAAGTTCCCCGAGGTATCCCTTACTGGATTCCTTCATAGGAGTTTAGACACTCCCGGGAGTAAGTATATTTCCTGTAAGCACGTATTTTTAGAAGGGAAGCATCCGTATTTATGCAATCAATATCTTAAGGACATCGGACATTTTGCAAATGAAAAAAAATAAAATGTACGAGACAAGATATGACTAAAAATCTGACTTTATTAATTTATGCGCCCTGAATTGGCAAGATACAGTCAACGAAACAGATCTCCTGAAATGAGGAGATCGTTACAAATTGAGAAACAAAAAGACGCTGGCAATGTTGATGACGCTTCAGGGAGCTTCCCTTTTGCTATGACCCGTATGACTTTGACGTTCTTCTCATCCTGCTTTTTGAAGAAGGCTGATTCTGACCGATGCTCGAACCCTTCAAAGCTTACCATGTTGCAAGTGATACAGACGAATTTAGAATGCATTTGTTCGCTTATTCCCTTATTTTGCGTGGATCGCCCTTTCGGGTTTTCAATCCACCGGGATACCCATTTTTGCCTGAGTCGTCCAATGCGGCTTTTCAACTCAGCGAGTGTACATTTTTTATTATTTTCCCTTATTTTTGCCCGAGTCTTTTATTCTGTTTTTGACTCGTCGGGATGCCCTATTTTTGCCTGGACTTACATTCTGTTTTTTTATGTCCAGCGGGTCATTTTTATGCGAAGTATTTTTTAACTGCATCTGAATTCACAGGGGACAGGAAGTCTTCACCATCCATAGTACTGAGCATCAGTGCTCCACCAGAGAAAACCTTTTTTACTATGAATGGACCATCGTAATTCGGAGTCCACTTGCCCCTGTGGTCTGTATGAGGAGGGAGGAGTCTCTTCAGCACGAGATCTCCTACTTGATACTCTCGGAGCCTGACTTTCTGATCGAAGGCTTTCTTCATTCTCTTCTGATATAACTGCCCATGACAGATTGTAGCTAACCTATTTTCTTCGATCAGACTCAGTTGCTCGTATCGGGATCAGACCCATTCTGCCTCATTCAACTTGACATCCATCAACACCCGTAAAGATGGTAACTCAACTTCGACCGGTAGGACTGCTTCCATACCATACACAAGCTGATACGGTGTTGCCCCAGTGGATGTCCTGATTGACGTTCGGTACCCATGTAAGGCAAACGGTAGCATTTCATGCCAGTCTTTGTATGTAACCACCATCTTCTGCACAATCTTCTTGATATTCTTATTAGCTACCTCGACAGCGCCATTCATCTTTGGCCTGTAAGGAGAAGAATTGTGGTGTTGGATCTTGAAGTCCCGACACAGTTCTGCCATCATTTTGTTGTTCAAATTGGAACCATTATCAGTAATGATTCGCTCGGGCACTCCATACCGACAGATGATGTCTCTCTTCAGAAATCGAGCTACCACTTGCCTTGTAACATTTGCATAGGAAGCTGCTTCAACCCACTTGGTAAAATAGTCAATAGCCACCAGGATGAATCTGTGGCCGTTTGAAGCAGTCGGTTCAATCTTGCCAATCATATCAATGCCCCACATGGCAAAGGGCCAGGGTGAAGACATCACATTCAAAGGATTCGGAGGCACATGCACTTTATCCGCATAGATCTGACATTTATGACATTTTCTGGCGTAAGCACAACAGTCCGCATCCATTGTGATCCAGTAATAGTCCGATCTTAGCAACTTTTTAGCCATTGCATGCCCTCCAACATGGGTACCAAAGGATCCTTCATGCACCTCGTGCATTAACAGGTCTGCCTCTGTCCTATCAACGCTGTCGCTCCCGGGATT
Source organism: Lathyrus aphaca (assembly GCA_963966055.1). Lineage (NCBI taxonomy): Eukaryota > Viridiplantae > Streptophyta > Magnoliopsida > Fabales > Fabaceae > Lathyrus > Lathyrus aphaca. Next base: position 565,468,894 of record OZ014520.1, read on the forward strand.
TTCATCCTAGTACAAACGCGAAAGTGGCGCGGAAAGGTAGAGTCGCCAGCCAGACATTTTTATCCCGAAAGAATGGGAAAGGTAATGTTGCACAAACCTGAGGAAGAAGGAAAGGACAAGGCCTTGCGAACCAAAGATCTGAGTTCGGGAGTCGGTTACGACCTGGGAAGGTATTAGCACCCAGATCGTCCGCCGTACCCGACGGGATCCACGCTTGCAAAAGAAACTATTTCAAAGGGTGATGGTATGAAAGCTGCAGCAAAAGAAATGAAAATGAAAAGAGACTGGAACTAGAAAAGAAGTGAAATAAGAAAACAAAAGGAGAAATGTAGGGAAAATAAAGATTGTGCTCGAACGGGCCCTACCCCGCTGCCTACGTACCTCATCAGGATAATGAGGATCAGAGACGCCGTAGTTCCCCTTACTAGGGGTAGCAAAGAAATTGCTTGTGAATTAAAGGCTTGAACTGCCTATGCCATTGCTCAGGTGTTGCAGGCTCGGACGACGAGTGCGTAACCGTCTTGCAAAGTGACAAGTAGGAGCAAGTTCGCGTACAGAGCGAATGAGGTGAGAAAAGAATTCCCGAAGGAAATACGCTTATTATTTGTTTGAGATTTTTATGAAGCTTTTATTTGTGAAGGTTTTGCATAGGTAAGTGTACCTAAGTCTTACTCAATGGGATGTGTACATCTCACATCATCCCGAAATGGAATGCACAAGAGGCACACCTATCTATGGAGGAAATCCCCAAATCTAGTCCCGCGAGTGAAGGCTCAAGCACACTGGCCTATTACCCTTATTAAGTGTTTTTGTGGTTTTTTGGTTAAGAAGTGTTTTTTTTAGCTTTTCTTTGTGAGGTACTCATGCTAAGACCTATCCACCACGAGTGATGACTCACACCTCGCCCCGAAATGGAACGCATGTGAACATCTCATAGCAAAGTCTCATGTCACATGAAAGTACTCAACCTTTATTAAATGAATTAGAATTAAGTTTGAAGATGAGAAGAGAGAGCACCAAAGGATCTCAAAGGAAAAATTCTAAAGGGGGACTAAAATAATCCTAAGTATTCACATGCATGGATATCCTAAAGGTTAGTGAGGTTTCTATCCTAATGAAGAAGGAAGAAGAAGATAGAAGAAGGGATGAGAAAGGCCTAGGCCCAACAGAAGAGAGTTAGTTCACATAAACATAAAAGGAAGAGATAAGAATTAGAGATGTGGAACTCAATTCCCACATCTCACACTTACCATAGCCCCTGCAAGGTTAGCATGCACAAGTGAACAAAAATGAACAAATTAACATAACATCATCTAACAATCAAAAGTGAAATGAAGTAAACAAATGCTTAATGCTAATTCAACTCAAAGAAATGAAGATGAGAAGCTTATGACTTAAAATGAGGCAACATGGATACATATGTAAACAAATGCGCACATATGAAAGATGTAATACAAAACACACAAAATGCACGCACAAAGTTCAAAACCAGAATCATAATGACATAAATAATGGCTTAAGAGTCCAGCAAGATGAAGATAGAAGTCACACAATACCAAACAATATCAAAATAGAAGCCATGGAACCAAAAGATGGAATTTAAACACTTAAGGGAACAAATGACTTGAATATGAAGCAAACTCAAAAATTTAGAAGAACCAAGACCTATCCTAGGACCAGGAAGGTACCCATACCCCAAAGGAACCCCAAATGAGAAGAAGAAGTTGGCACAAGTGCCCTTCTAAGCCTATAAGAGATCTAATGAACCAAAAGAAGCAAAATGGAACAAGGTGAGAACAAAAATCCACAAATAATCAACCAGCCATCTAAAAATTCTACAACTGAAACCAAATGATCTTAAAACACATTATATCAACTTTCCAAAAGGATTTGCAAGAATTCAGAAAGGAACTAGTTAAAATGGAGGCACAAACACAAGCTAGGACAGAAAACTTATACCACAAGATATCAGATCAAAACTCAAGAAATAATTTTCTAAAAATTCTAAGAAAAATCACATGAAAACTATAAGATCTTAGGAACACAATGCAAAAAGAATGGGATCAAAACTCCAAATATTGAAGTCTATAGAAAATAAACAAAACAGACTGGTCAAGAAATGAAGCAAATGAAGCTATGTACAATGGTGAATTATTTCTGGCACGTGGATCAATGAAAAAAATAAAATAAAAATATGACAAAATTTTAGAGACACAAAGGAATATCCATAATTTATTTGGAAATTTTTAGATGATTAAAAGCATTTTAAACGAATTTAAATGAAACTGAATTAGAAAAGAAACAAAAGAAAAAGAGATGAAAAATGAAATAGGAAGGAGGTGTTGATAGTAAGGCTTTCTAATTAAAAACAGACTGGGCTCAAAACGGGGGGTGCGCATAGCAGATGGCCCTAGGCCCAATCGAAATCTCATACCAATTACTAATATTCAGCTTTTATTTTTATCTTAAATGAGCAAAAGAAAAAAAAAAGAAAAGAACTAGTAACAAAACTATGTAACCTCAGGTCAATTGGTCACCATATTCATTTAAATGAGGGAGGAAATAAAATAAAGAAAATAATTAAAAGAAAACCATGAACCAACCAGGAGGAGACACGTCATCGTCTCCTCCAACCCCATGCATGAATAATCGACCAACAGCAGCAGAAAACGCAGTGAAGCCACAAGTTTCATCCAACTTCATCTTAGCATAACTTTCTCAAAACTCAACGAAAATCGAAAATGTAAACATCAAAATTCAACTACGACATGAGATCAATGCAGCTATATTGAAACAGAGCCGATACAAACGCTTGAACACGTAGAAATATCGTGCCAAAGTAACACCACCACGCGCGGTTTCGATCGCCGCCACGAAGTAACACAGAAACTCACTAAACGCACACCAACGCGAAGCTTAATCCAAGAGGATCATAAATCCACGAGCAACACTCAGTAACATGCACTGCACAATTCAGATCGACCAAGACAATTTGAACACCTAAACCGAAGTTCAACATAACTTTTTCATTTCACCATGAAATTCGAAAATTCAAGAACCAAACATGAAGTACACAGTGCAAGGATCATAAATATGCGATTAGCTCTTTCAAACAGGCAGCATGTAAGACAGATCGAATCAAGCAAACTCGAACAAAACTTTAAATCTACAATCAATAATTCACAAAACTTCTTATCATCTAATATGAACTATGCCGAACATCATCAACATGAAACAAGCAAGAGATAATCAACACTGAAGCCAAAAAGATTGAATGCAAAACCTGTTGTGAAACTTTTCTTCAAGATCCTACAGAAAACCAGAGGTGATGTATCTTGCGTATTTGCAGCTTGTTGGAGGCCAAATAAAGGCCTGAAACTTCAAGAAAGGTGGAAGATCCGAGGCTGCGATTGATCTTTGTTCTGCCAACAAAGGTTCCTCAAGCTTCCAACAATGGTGATTTGGCTAGATGATGTTGCTTAGACACATCCGGGATTGCAATAGAGCATGAGCAACGCGAATCCAAGGAGCATATAGAGGTTGTGTAATGAGGATAGTAAGAAGCTTTTTATCTGAGCTTTTTCTTGAATGTGAGTGATGTGTGTTGTGAATGTGAGAGTGCATGAAACTCGTGAGTGTGAGTGGCGTGAGGTGAGTGAGTTATGTGAGCAGAAAAAAACGTGAGAGTGTGAGGAGAGGTAGGTGATATGCCCGTGAGCTGGTGAAGTGAGGGAAAGAAAAAATGAGAAAAAAAAGCGTGAAATGAATAGAGAGCAGGAAAAAAGTGTGAGGGAGTGCGTGAGAGAAAGTGGTGTGAGGTGAGTGGGTGATATGTGAGGAGCGCGTGGGGTGATCATGGTATCATTCTCCATCCATGTGCTCTCTCATTCGCCTTATTTCCTTTTCTTTTCCCCTTTTATTTCACAAAGTGAAGCCAACGAAAACAACAACAGCAATGAAAAAAAGGTCACCTTCTTTTGGTCATGAAAAATATTATTATGTACCACTAAAAAAATGGTTGCAACAAAAATGACATAATAAAAAATGTGACACACAAAAAAAATACAAGAAACCAATGGTATCTTGACAAACGTCCCAAAAACCCAAAAATGCACCTAAACTTCAAAAATTCACATCTTGAGTTCTACTAATGCTATGAAGGCATTCTACGACTTTTCGGAAAGGGAAAATCGTGCTCTACAACTTTCGTGTTTACCGGAAAATTATTCGGAGCTTTTTAGCACATGAAATAATAGCTTGAAATTTCGGGACGAATAATTTCCAAAAATGGAAACCTCTAGATTTCCAATTTTAGCAACTTTTGCATACTCCCGATTTTTGACATTTGAGCTCAACTGAATTATTCCTTGACATGATACAAACTGATAATCCTGATTAAAAACTCTGAAATCTTCATGTTAACTTTTTTTTTTTTGACTGTACAGTTGACTTTCTTACTTCACCTTCAAGTAACCGGACCAAACCTTGACTTCTTCAATGAATTTTTGCCTCAAACTTCATATATAAGCCATGCAGACCAAATGAAATCCTTTGCCCACAAGAAATGGTCAAAGTTAAAAGGATAGGAGGATCTGGCCCATAACCCTAATCAGGATTTCCCTCACGCAGGAGAAAAGTTGTACTCTTGAACTTCTGATGAGATAACTGACCTCCCTAAGGAAATTTCTCACCAAATTTCATCCCTAGGATCCTCTTGTCATATAAGGGACTTTGCCCAGATGAAATGGCCAAAGTCTCAAAGATTTCATGCTTGAAAGTGAAACCCTAATTTAGGATCATGGTGTAGGGGCCTGCCCTAGCCTGGGTTCTCTAATACTCTCCCAACCTCTTGAGTTTTTTTGTGACTGATCTTGAATTTGTGAATGCCATGTAGATTCCTCATGGGACTTGGACAAGTCCACTGGGCCTCTTGTTATAGCTTGTAATACCTCAAATCCACCCACATATGATCATATGCCTAATGCTAGGTCATGAGAATGTTATGCTTCATATTTCCATGATATGATGCTGAGGAAATGATATGAGTATGATGAATATGATATGAGATAATGCTTAAAATGAAGAGGGCAAATTTAGGGTGTTACAGCTGCCCCTATTCAATCAACTGTTAATCTGAAAAGGATGAGAGCAACGGCTATCAGACATTCAAGATAAACTGTGATTGAATACCAAGAAGACCTGAAATTTGCACTCTGACGAAGAATGCAATACTGGGAAATAAACCCAACCAGACGACGCTCTGGGGATATGAGGTGAAGAAAAGAGCAGACGAGCTTCTTCCAAGTTGAAACTAATATCTGGAATAATAACATGTTGACAGACGAGTCTTCAACCATCCTGTGACGCCAGGAACCGGACATACGAGTCCTCAACATACTGCAATACAACAATCTGAGACAGACGAGTCTTCAAACAACCCTGTGACGCCAGGGGCTGGACGTACGAGTCCTCAAACACTGCATATAGCATGAGACAGACGAGTCTCCTTCGGATTTACCTGTTACGCCAGGACCGGTAATGCACTTAAGTCTGTGGGATAGACATGCAATCAAGGTAGACGAACCTTCTTCATATATTATCCGCGGATATATGGTATAAGACAGACGAGTCTTCTGAGCAAACCTGTTACGCCAGGTGCAGCAACCATAATTGGTGCTTGAGACAGACGAGCCTCCTTCGGATTTACCTGTTACGCCAGGACCGGTAACCATTTCGACATTTGATTCCCACTGTCAGGATTCGAAACCTCTTCAATACAGACGAGTATTAGATGATCATCAAGATAACACAGACGAGTGCCATAAGTCAATGATACAGACGAGTATCAGACGATGATCTGAGAAACACAGACGAGTGTCTCAGGCAATGATACAGACGAGTATCATCGACTGGTATAGACGAATACCAGAGATTCAAACACAGACGAGCATTTGAAGTAGTCACAGCAATATCAGGGTAAACAGCACATCTTCACATTCAGGTGTAAGCTAGCACAGACGAGTGCTGAGGATGATACAAACGAGTATCCAGGCAAAGCAGACGAGCTTCAGAACACAAACGACTTCTGGGGGATAAAAGCAGACGAGCTTCAAACAAACACAGACGAGTGCTGGACAGTTGCGGACGAGCAACAATAGAAGATACATATCAAGGCACAGACGAGTGCAGCGAAGGATCCAATACCAAACACAGACGAGTGCTGGGAGGTTGCAGACGAGCAACAGCAAATAACATATCAGAACACAGACGAGTGTTGAGGAGTTGCGGACGAGCAACAGCAAATAACATATCAGAACACAGACGAGTGTTGAGGAGTTGCGGACGAGCAACAGCAAATAACATATCAGAACACAGACGAGTGTTAAGGAGTTGCGGACGAGCAACTATCATAACCAAACACAGACGAGTGCTGGACAGTTGCAGACGAGCAATAACAAGGTAACCATTTCAAAGCACAGACGAATGCTGGAAATTGCAGACGAGCAACAACAGAGATATCATAACACAGACGAGTGTTGAGAATCAACAGCAAAATAATACATCTCCAAGCACAGACGAGTGCTGTAATTTGCGGACAAGCAATAACAGATATAATCAAACACGGACGAGTGTTTGAAATTGCAGACAAGCTAAATCGAAGTAATCAAGAACCACTGCTGGAGAAGGCAAATGAGCAATACCAAAAGGCTAACACGGACGAGTGTTGAAAGATGCAGACGAGCAGCAATAAAGCAGTGATATGTCCTTGCTGGGGAAAACTTGCTGAGGGATAACACATACGAGTGTTGAAGATTGCAGACGAGCAACAAACGAATGCCTGATCGGCAACAAGAGATACAACTCTGCAAGGGAAGACAAATCAAGAGGTCTGGATACCCACTCCGACTGAGGTGATGAATACCTGGCTGTATCATAAAATAAACCAACAATAGGGCAAATTTGCTGGGAAATATTTCACGGACGGAGGTGAAAATCAAATATGAACCCTGTGGGGACAGATCATCTTCAGACTTGGCTGGGGAAGCTTCTTGGGCAAATACTCTGGCTGTGGAGAGCGTCTGATGATTCAAGACTCTGAGAGGATATCAGGCCTTCAAGTACCTGATAGGTAAGGACTCTTGCTGGGGATAGAATACTGTTAATTCCATCTCTGATGACGTCAGGCTTTCAGGCACCTGCTGGATATACTCCACTGGGGAAGAATGGACTGCTACTTCACTGGGGAAGAAGAACCTGCTTGGGCTGCCGCCAAGACTTAGCTGGATAAAATCTCTGTCGGAGATGCCAGGCTTCAGATACCTGTTGGGGAAGAAATCTCTGCTTGGGGAAATACTCTACTGGGGAAGAGTACATTGCTTGAGAGAATGTGACGCCATCCTGCAACCTGCAACAACAGAAAACACACGTGTGTCCCGGGGATTTGCATGGAATGATCGTTTCATCCATCGTCACCCGACACTCAAAGAGGGTTACAGTTTCCCTGCATGTCAGTTTTCTTTCCAAAAAATATCACCATGTTTAGATGCAATGCTATCTTTGCCAAAATTTCAGGACATTTTGCAAACAAAAATAAACACACACAGCTTTTTGACTGAATATTATTTTTTTATTGAATGGCCTCTGAATAGGCAAAGATTTTACATCAGGAAGCAACCACCTGGAAAGAGGTAGCCACTATAAAAATTGAGAAAAGAAACTATCCTAATGGCAATGTACACGGCATTCCTAGGAGTTCCATTTCTGTTATGACTTGCATGTCTTCAAAACTCTCCATTCTGCTTTGGCTTTCTGAGAGGACGAGGGAACTGTTTCCTATCCTTCCGACCTTGTCGAGCTGTACGAAACGATGACGTAGTTCAGATAACTTGGATCACAGTTGTTCGCTTATTCCCTTATTTTGCGTGGATCGCCCTCTCGGGTTTTCAATCCACCGGGATACCCTTTTTTGCCTGAGCTGTCCAATGTGGCTTTTCAACTCAGCGGGTGTACACATTTTTTTTTAATATTTATTTCCCTAATTTTTGTCCGAGCTTTTTATTCTGTTTTTAGCTCGCCGGGATGCCCTTTTCTTGCCTGGACTTACATTCTGTTTTTGTGTCCAGCGGGTCTCTTTATGCGAAGTATTTTTTAACTGCGTCCGAGTTAACAGGGGATGGGAAGTCCTCTCCATCCATAGTGGTGAGCATCAGTGCTCCTCCTGAGAATACTTTCTTCACTATGAATGGTCCTTCGTAGTTTGGGGTCCACTTGCCCCTGTTATCTGAACCTGGAGGAACGATCCTCTTCAATACAAGCTCTCCCACTCGATACTCTCGAGTACGTACTCGTTGATCGAACGCCCGCTTCATTCTCCTCTGATAAAGCTGACCATGACAGATAGCCGCTAATCTCTTTTCCTCAATTAGACATAGCTGATTGTAACGAGCACGCACCCATTCAGCCTCATCCAGTTTGACGTCCATCATCACGCGCAGTGAAGGAATCTCTACTTCCACAGGCAGAACTGCTTCCATGCCATACACCAGAGAGAAGGGAGTTGCCCCTGTTGACGTCCTGACTGACGTTCGGTACCCATGCAAAGCAAACGGTAACATCTCATGCCAATCCTTGTAGGTGACAACCATTTTCTGCACAATCTTCTTGATATTCTTATTAGCTGCCTCTACCGCACCATTCATCTTTGGTCGGTAAGGAGAAGAATTGTGATGTTGTATTTTGAAGTCCCGACATAAGTCTGCCATCATCTTGTTGTTGAGATTAGAACCATTATCAGTAATGATCCTTTCGGGCACTCCATACCTGCATATGATACCTCTTTTCAGAAATCTTGCCACCACTTGACGAGTGACATTGGCATAAGATGCTGCTTCTACTCACTTGGTAAAGTAATCAATCGCGACCAGGATGAAGCGATGACCGTTCGAAGCAGTTGGCTCGATTTTTCCGATCATGTCAATGCCCCACATAGAGAAAGGCCAAGGAGATGACATGACGTTGAGCGGGTTAGGAGGGACATGCACTTTATCTGCATATATTTGGCACTTGTGGCACTTTCGAGCGAATGAACAACAATCTGCATCCATTGTCATCCAGTAATATCCTGATCTCAGCAGTTTCTTTGCCATAGCATGCCCTCCTGCATGGGTACCAAAAGATCCTTCGTGGACTTCCTGCATTAACAGGCTTGCTTCGTGTCTATCCACGCATCTGAGCAAGACCATGTCGAAGTTCCTCTTGTATAAAACCCCGTCTGTGTTCAAGAAGAAACTAGCAGCAAGTCGTCTCAAGGTCTTTTTGTCTTTGGAAGATGCCCCTGTTGGGTATTCTTGCTTCTCCAGGAATAACTTGATATCAAAATACCAAGGTTTCTCATCAGACACGGCGTCTACAGAGAAAGCATAAGCTGGAGAGTCAAGCCTGGAGATGTCAATTCTGGGCACAAAATTCCAACACATGACTTTAATCGACGAAGAGAGAGTGGCCAAAGCATCGGCAAATTGATTTTCGTCACGTGGTATGTATTTGAGCTCAACTGTCGTGAAGAATGTCAACAATTTTCTAGCATAATCCCTGTACGGAACTAGATGCTCTTGATGTGTATACCACTTGCCAGTAATTTGGTTAATGACGAGGGCTGAATCTCCGAATATATCGAGGTTCTTAATCCGAAGATCAATTGCCTCCTCTATTCCCATTATACACGCCTCGTATTCCGCTTCATTGTTGGTGCAGCCAAAAGTAATTCTGGCAGCGAAGGGTAAGTGGACACCTTCAGGATTAATGAGTACGGCACCAACTCCACGACCATTGATATTGACAGCCCCATCAAACATCAACTTCCATTTGGATTCAGGATCAGGCCCCTCCTCCGGAAGTGGTTCCTCATAATCATTTGTTTTGAGGTACATGATGTCCTCATCAGGGAAATCAAATCTCATCGGCTGATAGTCATCCTCAAGAGGTTGCTGAGCAAGGTATTCCGACAATACACTTCCTTTGATGGCTTTCTGAGAAGTGTACTGGATGTCGTATTCAGTTAAAATCATCTGCCATCTAGCAACCCTTCCGGTCAATGCTGGTTTCTCAAAGATGTACTTGACAGGATCCATCTTGGAAATGAGAAGTGTGGTATGGGTCAACATGTACTGCCTCAGTCGGCGAGCAGCCCATACCAAAGCGCAGCAAGTTTTCTCGAGCAGTGAGTATCGGGATTCACAGTCGGTAAACTTTTTGCTAAGGTAGTAAATGGCGTACTCTTTTCGACCAGACTCGTCATGTTGGCCAAGCACACACCCCATCGACCCTTCTAGCACGGTCAAGTACATGATTAACGGTCTTCCTTCCACTGGAGGCATCAGAATTGGAGGCTCCTGCAAATATTCCTTTATTTTGTCGAAAGCTCTCTGGCAATCATCATTCCACCTGACCGTTTGCTCTTTTCTTAGCAGTTTGAATATAGGTTCGCACGTGGCAGTTAGGTGAGATATGAACCGAGAAATGTAGTTCAATCTACCTAAGAACCCGCACACTTCCTTTTCTGTCCTCGGTGCAGGCATATCTTGAATAGCTTTCACTTTAGCAGGATCTACCTCAATTCCTCTTTGACTTACAATGAAACCCAGCAATTTTCCGGAACGCACTCCGAAAGTGCACTTGTTCGGATTCAACCTCAACTTGTACTTGATCAATCTATCAAATAACTTCTTCAGGTTAACCAAATGCTCCTCTTCGTCGTTGGACTTTGCAATCATATCATCCACATAACATTCGATCTCCTTGTGGATCATGTCATGGAACAACGTGACCATCGCCCGCTGATAAGTTGCCCCGGCGTTCTTCAAACCGAAGGGCATGACCTTATAGCAGAATGTTCCCCACGGGGTAATGAACGTTGTCTTCTCCATGTCTTCCGGCGCCATTTTTATCTGATTATAACCGGAGAATCCATCCATGAAGGAGAACACTGAGAATTGAGCAGTATTGTCGACCAACACGTCGATGTGTGGCAACGGAAAATCATCCTTTGGGCTTGCTCTGTTCAAATCTCGATAGTCAACGCACATCCGGACCTTGCCGTCCTTCTTAGGTACTGGTACGATGTTAGCTACCCAAGGTGGGTAACTAGTCACGGCAAGGAACCCGGCATCCCACTGCTTCTGTACCTCCTCTTTGATCTTCATCGCCATATCCGGGCGAGTTCTTCTCAATTTTTGCTTTACAGGAGGACATTCTTCTCTCAAGGGTAGCTTATGCATCACGATGTCGGTATCTAAACCTGGCATATCTTGATACGACCAAGCAAAGATATCCACATACTCTCTCAGCATACTGATCAGCTCTTGTTTGACGCCGGCCTGCAGATTGGCCCCTATCTTGATTTCTTTCTTTGCATCTTCACTGCCAATGTTGATGGTCTCAATCTCTTCTTGATGAGGCTGAATAACTCGTTCCTCTTGTTTCAACAATCTGACCAACTCTTCAGGGAGGTTACAGTCTTCCTCAACCCCTTCATCAGCTTGGTAGACTGGATTATCAAAGTCATGCATAGTCATAGCAGGAACGTTATCTGTGGAATCCGGATGATCGACACTGCACAAATGATGTGCTTATTCAGAATCTGCTTATTTTGAAAAAGAGACGCTAACACAAAACAAAAAAACATATTGCCATTTTTTATATATTTTTTTGTGAAAAAGTTTAAAACAAAGAAAGAGAACACAATTTGTCTGAAAATGTCCTTTTATTTCATAGCAAAATAACAATGCGATACAAAACATGGAGGCCCAATACAATGGATCCAAGCATCTTGGGCAGAATGCTGGATTTGACAATGCAGTATGCTAATAAAAGGAAACAAACAATTACTTTGAGAGCCAGGTGACTTGAACAATGTCTTCAGCAGACCAATTTCCTAGCTCCTCGCCGGGTGCACACAGGCGGATCCAATTGTTGTCCCAGTCTCTGTCACTATCCCCGTCTTGGCTTGCCGTACAGATTTGATCGCGGTCGAGCAACCCGGCACTTGTGAACGTGATGGCTTTACCACTCTGAGTAGACCCCCCAGGCTGATACCCTAAGCCGAATTTATCATCCTTCTTTTCCATCTCCAACAGCTTGCCCCAGCCCTGAGCATTGCCTGATTGGACGACCTCCTTTGCTTCCTGGTAGGAATGAATGGACGTGCCTTCGTTGTTTTTCTTTACCGGAGTCAAGATACTGACATCTGCCTCAAAAGCTTGGCACAAAGTCTCGTGAATTTCTCCGTCCATTTCCACATACTTAAACGTTGACAGGTGGCTGACAAATATATCTTCCTCCCCACAAACCGTGATGACCTGGCCGTCCACCACATATTTAAGCTTCTGATGCAGGGTTGAAGTGACAGCTCCAGCTGCATGTATCCACGGTCTGCCCAACAAGCAACTATACGCAGGCTGGATGTCCATGACATAGAAGACACTCTTGAAGACTTGAGAGCCTATCTTGACAGGCAATTCAACCTCTCCGAAAACTGATCTTCTTGAACCATCGAAAGCTTTAACCACCAGATCACTCGGCGTCAGGACAATCCCATCAATGTTAAGCTTCATCAACGCCTTCTTCGGAAGCACATTCAAAGAAGAGCCTGTGTCTACAAGAACATGAGACAACACAGCGCCCTTGCATTCCATCGTGATATGCAGTGCTTTATTGTGATTCCTTCCCTCCGAAGTGAGGTCTCTGTCCGTGAAGCCTAAGCCATGGCTAGCATTGACACTTCCAACAACTGCTTCGAGTTGGTTGACAGTGATCTCTTGAGGAACGTAGGCCATTTGAAGTACTTTCAGCAAGGCTTCTCGGTGCGCGGGAGAACACATCAGCAGTGACAAAATAGAAATCTTTGAAGGTGTCTGGTTCAGTTGATCAACCACCTTGTAGTCACTCCTTTTGATGATCCTCATGAACTCCTCTACTTCCTTTTCAAACGTCCCCTGCCCAGCCACAGGAGTAGTTGACTCGTCATTCGCAGTCTGCTTTCCTTTGTCTTTGGACGAAGCCTCGGCCTCAGGATCCTTTCTCAGTGCAGGGGGAGCAAACAACCGACCACTTCGAGTAAAACCCCCAACACCTCCTACATTCTCAATAGTCAAGTCAGCAACAGGTCTACTCTCCATCTTCTGTCCCGCCACATAGACATCAGAACCATAATGCCACGGAATGGCCCTATCATCGGTGTACGGCACTGGCCCAGGTACCGTTATAGTCACGGGACTAATCTGAGGAACGTAAATGGTAACCGGCTCTTGTCTGACGGGCATGTCAGCTTCATCGTAGAAGATAGTAATGGTCGACACATCATCAGCCTCTTCATCACTAATCTTACTGAACTGCAAGGACCCCTCATCAATCAACCCTTGCAAACCCATCTTCAATTTCTCGCAGCCATTCACAACACTCATACAGTCTTCACAATCGAGACAACAACCAGGAAATACTTGACCCTTCAACAATCTCTCCTTCACCAACCTCAAAGGTGCCTTGACTTCATCGATACTTAGCACCAGACTCAACTTGTCGTCACCCTCAACAGCATTAACTCTTGCCCCGCCATGATGAGGCATGGGGTTCGAGTTGACATTCGGTGGCGGCGCAAAGTTGATTGCCTTAGAATCTACAAGATCCTGAACTTTGTGATGCAGCGCCCTGCACTTCTCGGTTGAGTGCCCGGGTGCTCCTGAGTGAAAGGCGCATCGCTCGTTGACATCATAACCCGCTGGAAGCTCTCCAGGAGGTGGTGGTGCCAAAGTCCTCAATCGAATAAGGTTCAAATCTAGTAGTCTCGGCAACAAGGCAGCATACGTCATCGGAATAGCTTCGATCACCCTGTTAGCCGGGCGAGTCTGCCTCGGTTGATATGGTCTTTGCTGGTAGTTGGTTCGAGGTTGTTGTTGTTGCTGATGTTGTTGTGGTGGAGGTAGCATCTGTTGTACGGGAGCTGCGGGAATGGTGACAGCAGCCATATGCTCATAAGGTCTTCTGTAACCACGACCCTGGCTTCGGCCGAATACAGCATTGGTCTCGCCTTCTCGCCTTCTCGGAGGTCCGCTAAAAGCTTTCCTCGCTCCATTTGAGCTACTAGCACCTGGGTCTTGTATCTTCCCCATTTTCAACAGCGTTTCAACCCTTTCTCCCGCAATGACAATATCGTTGAACTTTGTAGCAGAACTCGACGCCAGTCTTTCAAGAAATGCCCCCTGGAGGGTACCCATAAACATATCGGCCATTTCATTCTCTAACAACGGCGGTTGCACCCTGGCAGCTAGCTGACGCCACCTCTGGGCATATTCTTTGAAGCCTTCTTTTGCTGTCTGAGCCATATGCTGCAACTGGGTGCGATTCGGAGCCATGTCCATGTTATATTGGTACTGCCTCACAAAGGCTTCAGCGAGATCCTTCCAGCTCTTGACATTGACCCTACTGAGCTTCATGTACCACTCAAGGGAAGCTCCCACCAAGCTGTCCTGAAAGTAATACATCCACAGTTTTTCGTCGTCTGTATGAGCGGCAATTCTCCCGACATATGATTGCAGATGGGTCTTCGGGCAAGCAGTGCCGTTATACTTCTCGAAGGTTGGAACCTTGAACTTATACGGAATCCTGACTCCAGGAACCAAGCCCAAGTCTGTTATATCAAATCCCAAAGAGCTCTGGGACTGAATAGCCTTGATTTGCTCAGCCATCTCTTCGAACCTCTTGTTCATTTCTACCCCTTGACCTTCAGCTTCATCAAGTAAAGTGAACTGGTCCTCATGGTTGTCCATCTGAAGGTGATGCAATCCGTCGTTGTTTATTGTCACTCCTGGTTGTGTAACTGGAGTTCCACCCTGACGTGCGCCCGCACCGGTATGATTATCAGCATTTGCAGCAGCAGCAGCGTTCCGGTTCTGATTCTCGACCATCTCTCGCAGACGCTCTTGATTCTGCCCCATGCCGGCCATTAATGTCATGAAATTATCCATTCTCTGCCTTAGATCTGCCAAATCTGCCTGCATTTGATCCATGGCTCGCTCTCTGTTAGTCTTGGTTGGGTATCTGTGCACTGCTGGTTGTTCTCGAACTTTACGAGGAGCTATAGTGCCTGTAACACAAAACACGTTAGTAACTGAGACACTACCTGCAAAACAACAAACAGGTTATATGGATGCAATGCAGTTGTTTATGTTTCCAATCACAGGTCATTTATGCCCCGGTTCCGGTATTTAGCAAAGAAAACCAGATGGGCACTGATCCTCGACTTTCAGAAACCTTTGCGGGAAACCACATTCAAACCATAATAGCAAGCAAACCGAGAAATGGTGAGAAACAGTCATAACATAAATCAGCCCATTAGGCACAATAAAACAGAATTCCTCATAGGGTACAAGTTCTTTACAGAGAAGAAACAAACAGCTAGGACTCCTACAACATGCCTGTAGGTAATCCAGATACAAAGAAAACAAACTAAGAAGCACAACCACCGCCTGAGGATCCTGAAACTCCATCATCAGACCTGACCTTCTTGACTCCTGCCATCAACTTGAGGTCTTCAATCTCTTTGAGTGCTGCTTCGAGGGCTTGTTGACTGTCTGCGAGCTGTTGGGTCTTCTCTTTGCGAATCCTGTGGGCCTGCTCCACCTCTTCTTTCTTGTAAGCCATCTGAGTTTCAAAGAACTCCTCTTTTTCTTTATATTGCTTCAACTCTTGCTCTCTTTGTCCCTTCAACCAGACAATAGACTGACGAGCATCTCTGAGGGTCTTTGACTTCTTCTTGCGCTCAACTTCTCTTTGGGCTTCCATCATCCCCAACCTGCGGAAATGCGCTTCTTTTCCTGCAAAGTCCTTCTCCTTAGCCTCCAAAGTCGTCTGTATCTTCAGCAACTTCTCCTCAGCTTCATTCTTGGCCCTGTTGGCTTGGTGATACAAGCTTACCATCTCGGTATTTTCAACTCTAACTGCATGTAGCCGGGCTTCCAACTTCTTGAATTCCTCTAGAGGCACAGTATCAATGGACTCAGCAACTGGGGGAACTGGTGCTGAAAATGGTAACAAAACTCTTCTGGCTCTGTCTTTCAACCAAGCTTCGTACTCTGGGAATGTCTGATTGTTGCACTTCCCGAAACTAGCTATTCCTTCTCCTTTGATGCTCTTCCAAGCTCCCGCAACCTTCCTCACTAAGGGCATATTATCTTTCACTGAGAAGTAGAAAATAGGGGTCAGCTTCAAATCTTCAGGCACATCTCTCAGAGCGTATCCTAATTGCCTTCTTAACAAGATTGGATTGTAATTAATCCCTCCAGTTATTCCCAACAAAGGCACACTATGATAACTCCCGCAGCTGGTGATGAAACGTGCACCTTGCAGCCTTTGAGTGAACCATCTAACATCCTTGGCCAACAACTTTTCCAGCTTCTGAGCCCATATCAGACTATGGTCACTAAACACTCCCGTACTGGGCAAATGCCTCATGAACCACATGTGAAATAACGGAGCACAGCAACGGACCAAACCCCCCCTCTTCTTCTCAGTCTTGTAATGAACCGAGTAATACAAATCCCCGAGTAAGGTAGGCACAGGATTCTTCAGCAAAAAGAGATGTATGGCGTTTATATCTATGAACTTCTCCATATCAGCAAACAATATGATGCCATAGATAGAAAGAGCCAAGATAGCACAGACAGCATCCCATTCCTCTTCAACAGCCAATTCTTCCGCCTTCTTTACCAGAACCTCCAAAGAAAACCCAGACACACCTCCTTTAATAATGGTCAAAGACTTCACAGTAGAAGGGCTCAAATAAAGAGCCTCAGCAATAGCCTCAGGTGCAGGCCTACTCATCTCAGAATTGAAAGGAACCTGATCTCGAACCGGCACACCCAGGATCAAAGCATACTCCTCCAGCATAGGGCCCAACTGGAAATCAGGAAAGGTGAAGCAACGGAGCTGAGGATCATAATACTGAAGCAATGTATGAATGGCACTCCTCTCTGAAGAATCTAACTCTATCACCACATCAAGAATACTCCCGTAAGCTTTTCTGAATCTCTCTACCTGGTTGGGTGTAATCAGCTTTACCATCTTTTTCAACAAACCAACCTTGATATCAAAGAACTTGAAATGAATATTCTGCTTGCGAGGATCCTCCATCTTTGAAGAGAATACCGGAACCGGAAGCAGGGATATGAACCTGTGAATGAAAACAAAAAACAATGATTAATGATGCAATGATGCAATGCAGATGCAAATGCAAGGACATATGGCCATCTGAGACTGTCTGGAGTCTAGCCACTGACAAGGTCCCTTTGAATAACTGACAAACCAAAAGTCCACTGAGTCACACTCTCTGATAATCACAACCCTCTGAAGAAAATCTCAGGACCACAGTATCAAGAATATCAGAACCAGAAAACCAGATCTCCGGAACCAAAGTAACGATATCATGACATGAACTGCACTGGTAACAAGGGTATGATGAGGTCAAGGGTTCCTGCAAACCTGTAAACCCATCCCCAATCTCACAGGTGTGCTCCGGGTCAAGCATCACGGACTCTCAAAGCCGAATAGCAATAATACTTTCACCATTTCCGAGAAATGGCTCATGACCAAATCAGGGAATCGGTTAGGCATTATGTACTACGCAGGGAGGCCTCAGCTGAGTCCGGAAAAACAAGCATCCCTCATTGGTCCCCAGCTTTAAGCACTGAATCGAGAAACAATAGTACATTCATCCCGAAGGGTACAATACTACCGTCATACGAACAGTTTTCCTTGACTGGATTCCTATGAGAGAACCAGGCCATCCTATGTGAGTTCCCAGTGGACCCTCGGATGCGAGTGGGTTTGCCAACAAATGTGGTCTGCCACTGTCATCACTAGAGAGGGTTGTTTCCACTAAGGTTCTCAATGATCGGTCCCCAACTGCACATAACCATCAAGGTTATATCCCGAAGTGGGGAAGAACCCACACACAAGATAGTTCCAAGACAGTCGCAATCTGGGCGTGAAACACATCGCCACTCATCATGTCACATGCGAGTACAATATGTCCACTCTAATCCTAGGGTGCACTCAAGCCGGGTACTTGGCTTATCTCTCAGAAACAATATCACCCGAACCCACCAAACAGAAAACCAGTCCAGATAGTCCAGTATGATATACATGATGCAGAAAATAAATACTGAAAACTGTAAATAAAGCTGTAAACAAAAGCGGTAAACAAACAACAATACGATATAATAAGCCACAACAAACAAACATCACCCAAAGAAACAGAAACAAACAAGCGCTAGGAGAGACTCACAAGGGAACCAGAGATCATCTGGTGTGCAGTCCCCGGCAGAGTCGCCAGCTGTCGCTCCCGGGATTTTCATCCTAGTACAAACGCGAAAGTGGTGCGGAAAGGTAGAGTCGCCAGCCAGACATTTTTATCCCGAAAGAATGGGAAAGGTAATGTTGCACAAACCTGAGGAAGAAGGAAAGGACAAGGCCTTGCGAACCAAAGATCTGAGTTCGGGAGTCGGTTACGACCTGGGAAGGTATTAGCACCCAGATCGTCCGCCGTACCCGACGGGATCCACGCTTGCAAAAGAAACTATTTCAAAGGGTGATGGTATGAAAGCTGCAGCAAAAGAAATGAAAATGAAAAGAGACTGGAACTGGAAAAGAAGTGAAATAAGAAAACAAAAGGAGAAATGTAGGGAAAATAAAGATTGTGCTCGAACGGGCCCTACCCCGCTGCCTACGTACCTCATCAGGATAATGAGGATCAGAGACGCCGTAGTTCCCCTTACTAGGGGTAGCAAAGAAATTGCTTGTGAATTAAAGGCTTGAACTGCCTATGCCATTGCTCAGGTGTTGCAGGCTCGGACGACGAGTGCGTAACCGTCTTGCAAAGTGACAAGTAGGAGCAAGTTCGCGTACGGAGCGAATGAGGTGAGAAAAGAATTCCCGAAGGAAATACGCTTATTATTTGTTTGAGATTTTTATGAAGCTTTTATTTGTGAAGGTTTTGCATAGGTAAGTGTACCTAAGTCTTACTCAATGGGATGTGTACATCTCACATCATCCCGAAATGGAATGCACAAGAGGCACACCTATCTATGGAGGAAATCCCCAAATCTAGTCCCGCGAGTGAAGGCTCAAGCACACTGGCCTATTACCCTTATTAAGTGTTTTTGTGGTTTTTTGGTTAAGAAGTGTTTTTTTTAGCTTTTCTTTGTGAGGTACTCATGCTAAGACCTATCCACCACGAGTGATGACTCACACCTTGCCCCGAAATGGAACGCATGTTAACATCTCATAGCAAAGTCTCATGTCACATGAAAGTACTCAACCTTTATTAAATGAATTAGAATTAAGTTTGAAGATGAGAAGAGAGAGCACCAAAGGATCTCAAAGGAAAAATTCTAAAGGGGGACTAAAATAATCCTAAGTATTCACATGCATGGATATCCTAAAGGTTAGTGAGGTTTCTATCCTAATGAAGAAGGAAGAAGAATATAGAAGAAGGGATGAGAAAGGCCTAGGCCCAACAGAAGAGAGTTAGTTCACATAAACATAAAAGGAAGAGATAAGAATTAGAGATGTGGAACTCAATTCCCACATCTCACACTTACCATAGCCCCTGCAAGGTTAGCATGCACAAGTGAACAAAAATGAACAAATTAACATAACATCATCTAACAATCAAAAGTGAAATGAAGTAAACAAATGCTTAATGCTAATTCAACTCAAAGAAATGAAGATGAGAAGCTTATGACTTAAAATGAGGCAACATGGATACATATGTAAACAAATGCGCACTTATGAAAGATGTAATACAAAACACACAAAATGCACGCACAAAGTTCAAAACCAGAATCATAATGACATAAAGAATGGCTTAAGAGTCCAGCAAGATGAAGAGAGAAGTCACACAATACCAAACAATATCAAAATAGAAGCCATGGAACCAAAAGATGGAATTTAAACACTTAAGGGAACAAATGACTTGAATATGAAGCAAACTCAAACATTTAGAAGAACCAAGACCTATCCTAGGACCAGGAAGGTACCCATACCCCAAAGGAACCCCAAATGAGAAGAAGAAGTTGGCACAAGTGCCCTTCTAAGCCTATAAGAGATCTAATGAACCAAAAGAAGCAAAATGGAACAAGGTGAGAACAAAAATCCACAAATAATCAACCAGCCATCTAAAAATTCTACAACTGAAACCAAATGATCTTAAAACACATTATATCAACTTGCCAAAAGGATTTGCAAGAATTCAGAAAGGAACTAGTTAAAATGGAGGCACAAATACAAGCTAGGACAGAAAACTTATACCACAAGATATCAGATCAAAACTCAAGAAATAATTTTCTAAAAATTCTAAGAAAAATCACATGAAAACTATAAGATCTTAGGAACACAATGCAAAAAGAATGGGATCAAAACTCCAAATATTGAAGTCTATAGAAAATAAACAAAACAGACTGGTCAAGAAATGAAGCAAATGAAGCTATGTACAATGGTGAATTATTTCTGGCACGTGGATCAATGAAAAAAATAAAATAAAAATATGAAAAAATTTTAGAGACACAAAGAAATATCCATAATTTATTTGGGAATTTTTAGATGATTAAAAGCATTTTAAACGAATTTAAATGAAACTGAATTAGAAAAGAAACAAAAGAAAAAGAGATGAAAAATGAAATAGGAAGGAGGTGTTGATAGTAAGGCTTTCTAATTAAAAACAGACTGGGCTCAAAACGGGGGGTGCGCATAGCAGATGGCCCTAGGCCCAATCGAAATCTCATACCAATTACTAATATTCAGCTTTTATTTTTATCTTAAATGAGCAAAAGAAAAAAAAAAAAAAAAACTAGTAACAAAACTATGTAACCTCAGGTCAATTGGTCACCATATTCATTTAAATGAGGGAGGAAATAAAATAAAGAAAATAATTAAAAGAAAACCATGAACCAACCAGGAGGAGACACGTCATCGTCTCCTCCAACCCCATGCATGAAGAATCGACCAACAGCAGCAGAAAACGCAGTGAAGCCACAAGTTTCATCCAACTTCATCTTAGCATAACTTTCTCAAAACTCAACGAAAATCGAAAATGTAAACATCAAAATTCAACTACGACATGAGATCAATGCAGCTATATTGAAACAGAGCCGATACAAACGCTTGAACACGTAGAAATATCGTGCCAAAGTAACACCACCACGCGCGGTTTCGATCGCCGCCACGAAGTAACACAGAAACTCACTAAACGCACACCAACGCGAAGCTTAATCCAAGAGGATCATAAATCCACGAGCAACACTCAGTAACACGCACTGCACAATTCAGATCGACCAAGACAATTTGAACACCTAAACCGAAGTTCAACATAACTTTTTCATTTCACCATGAAATTCGAAAATTCAAGAACCAAACATGAAGTACACAGTGCAAGGATCATAAATATGCGATTAGCTCTTTCAAATAGGCAGCATGTAAGACAGATCGAATCAAGCAAACTCGAACAAAACTTTAAATCTACAATCAATAATTCACAAAACTTCTTATCATCTAATATGAACTATGCCGAACATCATCAACATGAAACAAGCAAGAGATAATCAACACTGAAGCCAAAAAGATTGAATGCAAAACCTGTTGTGAAACTTTTCTTCAAGATCCTACAGAAAACCAGAGGTGATGTATCTTGCGTATTTGCAGCTTGTTGGAGGCCAAATAAAGGCCTGAAACTTCAAGAAAGGTGGAAGATCCGAGGCTGCGATTGATCTTTGTTCTGCCAACAAAGGTTCCTCAAGCTTCCAACAATGGTGATTTGGCTAGATGATGTTGCTTAGACACGTCCGGGATTGCAATAGAGCATGAGCAACGCGAATCCAAGGAGCATATAGAGGTTGTGTAATGAGGATAGTAAGAAGCTTTTTATCTGAGCTTTTTCTTGAATGTGAGTGATGTGTGTTGTGAATGTGAGAGTGCATGAAACTCGTGAGTGTGAGTGGCGTAAGGTGAGTGAGTTATGTGAGCAGAAAAAAACGTGAGAGTGTGAGGAGAGGTAGGTGATATGCCCGTGAGCTGGTGAAGTGAGGGAAAGAAAAAATGAGAAAAAAAAGCGTGAAATGAATAGAGAGCAGGAAAAAAGTGTGAGGGAGTGCGTGAGAGAAAGTGGTGTGAGGTGAGTGGGTGATATGTGAGGAGCGCGTGGGGTGATCATGGTATCATTCTCCATCCATGTGCTCTCTCATTCGCCTTATTTCCTTTTCTTTTCCCCTTTTATTTCACAAAGTGAAGCCAACGAAAACAACAACAGCAATGAAAAAAAGGTCACCTTCTTTTGGTCATGAAAAATATTATTATGTACCACTAAAAAAATGGTTGCAACAAAAATGACATAATAAAAAATGTGACACACAAAAAAAATACAAGAAACCAATGGTATCTTGACAAACGTCCCAAAAACCCAAAAATGCACCTAAACTTCAAAAATTCACATCTTGAGTTCTACTAATGCTATGAAGGCATTCTACGACTTTTCGGAAAGGGAAAATCGTGCTCTACAACTTTCGTGTTTACCGGAAAATCATTCGGAGCTTTTTAGCACATGAAATAATAGCTTGAAATTTCGGGACGAATAATTTCCAAAAATGGAAACCTCTAGATTTCCAATTTTAGCAACTTTTGCATACTCCCGATTTTTGACATTTGAGCTCAACTGAATTATTCCTTGACATGATACAAACTGATAATCCTGATTAAAAACTCTGAAATCTTCATGTTAACTTTTTTTTTTTTACTGTACAGTTGACTTTCTTACTTCACCTTCAAGTAACCGGACCAAATCTTGACTTCTTCAATGAATTTTTGCCTCAAACTTCATATATAAGCCATGCAGACCAAATGAAATCCTTTGCCCACAAGAAATGGTCAAAGTTAAAAGGATAGGAGGATCTGGCCCATAACCCTAATCAGGATTTCCCTCACGCAGGAGAAAAGTTGTACTCTTGAACTTCTGATGAGATAACTGACCTCCCTAAGGAAATTTCTCACCAAATTTCATCCCTAGGATCCTCTTGTCATATAAGGGACTTTGCCCAGATGAAATGTCCAAAGTCTCAAAGATTTCATGCTTGAAAGTGAAACCCTAATTTAGGATCATGGTGTAGGGGCCTGCCCTAGCCTGGGTTCTCTAATACTCTCCCAACCTCTTGAGTTTTTTTGTGACTGATCTTGAATTTGTGAATGCCATGTAGATTCCTCATGGTACTTGGACAAGTCCACTGGGCCTCTTGTTATAGCTTGTAATACCTCAAATCCACCCACAGATGATCATATGCCTAATGCTAGGTCATGAGAATGTTATGCTTCATATTTCCATGATATGATGCTGAGGAAATGATATGAGTATGATGAATATGATATGAGATAATGCTTAAAATGAAGAGGGCAAATTTAGGGTGTTACAAACGCATCTGAGGAGTACCATATCAAAGTTTCTCTTGTACAGGGAACCATCAATATTCAGGAAGAAACTACCAGCTAGCCTCCTTAACGTCTTCTTATCATTGGAAGATGCCCCAGGTGGGTATGTTTGATCCTCCAAGAAGCACTTAATGTCGTGGAACCAAGGCTTATCATCTTTAACAACATCTGCTGCAAATACATATGCTGGTCTGTCAAGTTTGGATACTGCAATTTGAGTTACAAAGTTGGCAGCTTGGACTTTGATCATGGATGAAATGGTAGCCAGAGCGTCTGCAAATTGATTCTCGTCTCGAGGGATATACTCAAGCTTGACTGTTGTGAAGAAAGTCAATAACCTTCTTGTATAATCCCTATAAGGTATCAGATGATCTTGGTGGGTGTACCATTTGCCGTTGGTTTGATTAATTACCAAAGTTGAATCTCCGAACACAGTCAAAGTCTTGATCCTGAGGTCAATGGCTTCCTCAATACCCATAATGCAAGCTTCGTATTCAGCCTCGTTGTTAGTGCAGTTGAAGGTGAGTTTTGCCGAGAAAGGCATGTGAACTCCTTTAGGCATAATGAGTACTGCACCAACACCACGACCATTCATATTAACAGCCCCATCAAACATCATAGTCCATTCTTCCTCTGGGTCAGGCCCTTCAGTGTGAACAGGCTCTTCATGATCTCTTGCTTTTATGAACATGATGTCTTCATCAGGGAAGTCAAATCTCATAGGCTGGTAATCATCAATAGGTTGCTCAGCGAGATAATCAGACAACACACTACCCTTGATGGCTTTTTGAGATGTGTACTGAATGTCATATTCTGTGAGAATCATTTGCCATCTTGCAACCCGTCCGGTAAACGCTGGCTTCTCAAAAATGTACTTAACTGGATCCATCTTTGAAATCAACAAGGTAGTGTGGGTCAACATATACTGCCTTAGTCGGCGAGCAGCCCACGCTAAAGCACAACAAGTTTTCTCGAGCAGTGAATAACGTTGTTCACAGTCGGTAAACTTTTTGCTTAGGTAGTATATTGCATACTCTTTTCGACCAGACTCGTCATGCTGGCCCAGCACACACCCCATTGACTCTTCTAATACTGTCAAGTACATAATTAGAGGTCTTCCTTCAACTGGAGGCATAAGGATTGGAGGCTCTTGTAAGTATTCCTTGATTTTGTCAAAAGCCCTCTAGCAGTCTTCATTCCACCTGACCGTTTGTTCTTTTCTTAACAACTTGAACAAGGGTTCACAGGTTGCTGTAAGGTGAGATATGAACCTTGAAATGTAGTTCAATCTGCCTAAGAACCCCCGAACTTCTTTTTCTGACTTTGGTGCAGGCATTTCTTGAATGGCTTTAACTTTATCAGGGTCAACTTCAATCCCTTTCTCACTCACAATAAATCCCAGCAGCTTACCAGATCGCACCCCAAATGTGCATTTGTTGGGGTTCAACTTTAGTTGGTATTTCCTCAGACGCTTGAATAACTTCAACAGATTTACCAGGTGGTCTTCTTCTGTGAGGGACTTGGCAATCATGTCATCCACATAACATTCAATTTCCTTGTGGATCATGTCATGGAACAATGTTACCATAGCCCGTTGATAAGTTGCACCAGCATTCTTCAGTCCGAATGGCATCACCTTGTAACAGAATGTGCCCCAGGGTGTGATAAAAGTTGTCTTCTCCATGTCTTCAGGCGACATCTTGATCTGATTGTATCCTGAAAATCCGTCCATGAAGGAGAACACCGAGAACTGAGCCGTATTATCAACCAATACATCAATGTGAGGTAACGGGAAGTCATCTTTAGGGCTGGCTCTGTTCAGATCCCGGTAATCCACACACATCCTCACCTTGCCGTCTTTCTTAGGCACAAGTACAATATTAGCAACCCACGGCGGGTAGCTGGTCACAGCAAGGAAACCGGCGTCCCATTGCTTTTGTACCTCTTCCTTTATCTTCATTGCCATATTTGGGCGAGTATGACGCAGCTTCTGTTTCACTGGTGGGCAATCTTCTTTCAGCGGCAGCTTGTGCATGACAATGTCGGTGTCCAATCCTGGCATATCCTGATAAGACCAAGCAAAGACATCCACATACTCCCGAAGCATATCAATCAGTTGTTCTTTTACTGAATCTTGTAAGCAGGCCCCGATCTTAACCTCTTTCACATCTTCTTCCGTACCAAGATTAACCGTTTCAATCTCCTCCTGATGAGGAGTGATAACCTTCTCCTCTTGCCTTAACAACCTGGCTAGCTCTTCAGGAAGCTCATAATCTTCTTCAACCCCTTCATCAGCTTGATTGATTGGATTGTCAAAGTCATACGAAGCCATAGCTGTGTTGTTGTCGGTGCAGTCTGAAAGGCACTCTCTGCAAGGGTTTAGATTGTTCATTTTAGTGATCGATTTTAATCTTGTTTAGAAAAAGCGAAATGAAGTTACCATTTTGGAAAACATTGCCATTTTATTTTTGTACAAAAATAAAAATGGAAAACAGTGAGCGGAAAAGAAAAAGACTCATTTGCAAAAGATGTCTGATATTCATTGATTGATCTGTTTGCACAAAATTACAAGATGGCCCGATTACAAAATGAGTCTTGTCATCTTGGGCAAGATGCAAGACTTGATGCATGCTTAAAAATACAGGAAATAATAATTACTCTGCAGGAGTAACCCTTATAATTTCCTGGGAAGACCAGTTAAGGACTTGGCTCCCCGGGATCCTTGGACGTATCCAGCTCTCCAGGTTGCGGTCGCTTTCTTCCTCGTCTTCCAAGTTGTTTACTGCATCCGGGGTGAGCATTCCGCCGCTGACAAAGTTGGGCTTCTTGGCAGTCTCTGATTGATCTTGTTGAGTTGGTTTGTAACCCAACCCAAATCTGTCTTCCTTCTTTTCCACGGGCAGCAGCTTGCCCCAGCCTTGGGCAGTACCCTCTTCAACAACCTTCCTGGCTTGCTGATAAGACGTCATGGAGGTTCCCAGTACAGCAGATGCTTCATTTATGTTCAGGGCCTCAAATCCTTGGCTCATAGTTTCATGGATTTCTCCATCCATCTCTATGTATTTATACGTAGCCAGATGGCTAACAAAGATGTCTTCTTCCCCACAGATGGTGATGATTTGGCCTTCCCACTCGAATTTCAGCTTCTGGTGAAGGGTAGACGTAACAGCGCCAGCGGCATGGATCCAGGGTCTACCCAACAAACAGCTGTAGGCCGGCTGAATGTCCATCACATAGAAGGTAATTTTGAAGGTCTGTGGGCCAATCATCACAGGCAAATCAATCTCCCCAAGCACTGATCTTTTAGAGCCATCGAAGGCTCTCACCACCAAATTACTCGGACGCAATGCCAAGCCATCATACTCCAGCTTCACTAAGGCTTTCTTTGGTAGAACATTGAGTGACGACCCAGTGTCCACCAGTACATGAGATAAAACAGCACCCTTGCACTCTAGGGTGATGTGTAAAGCCTTGTTGTGGTTACGCCCCTCAGTTGTTAAGTCAGCATTGGTAAAGCCCAGTCCATGACTGGTATTGACATTTGCTACCACGGTTTCTAGATGATTAACAGTGATCTCCTCTGGCACGTATGCTGCGTGCAGGACTTTCAGTAATGCATTCATGTGAGCTTCAGAACACATCAACAGGGATAATATGGAGATCTTTGAGGGAGTTTGGTGAAGCTGATCCACCACCTTGTAATCACTTCTCTTTATGATTCTCATAAACTCGTCTACATCTTGTTCAAAAGATGTCTTCTGAGTTTCTTTGGCAGCCGACTCTTCAAATACCACACTCTTTCCCTTTGCTTTGGCAGCAGCTTCTGCTTCGGCATTAGGTCTTTGCACTTGTGAGGCAAAAAGGCGTCCGCTTCTGGTGAAGCCT
Source organism: Lathyrus aphaca (assembly GCA_963966055.1). NCBI lineage: Eukaryota > Viridiplantae > Streptophyta > Magnoliopsida > Fabales > Fabaceae > Lathyrus > Lathyrus aphaca. Next base: position 565,496,302 of record OZ014520.1, read on the forward strand.
CCGCCTCCCCCAACATTATCAATTTGTGGAGAAGAGGTTGAAGAATCCAAAGTGATTTTCTCCCCGTTGCAGTAAAGATCAGAGCCATAATGCCAAGGTATGGCATTACTGCTTTCATATGGAACTGGTCCAGGCACCGTAATGGTAACTGGGCTGACTGCAGCAGAGGAGGGTACTGAAATGGTGTGCGGATCGTAGTAAATGGTGACTGGTGATCTGGCAGGAGATGCCACTGTTTGTTGTTGAAAGTTGTTGTTTGGAGGGACATTTGACGGATCATAGTAGATGGTGACTGCTGAGATATCTTCGTTAATTTCTGCTGGTGTTGTAGAAGATTCTGCTGATATAATGGATGTTGATGTTGTAGAAGAAAGGGTTGTTGACATTTGATTTGTTGAAGTGATGGACGGAGCCATTGTTGATGATATTGATGAATCGGTAAGAGTAATTGTTGCTGCAGTTGTAGGAGAATCAGGAATTGTTGTCAAAGGAATTGCTGGATTTGTAGGCGCCGTTGTTGTGATCTGAAGTATGCCATCTTTGATAAAACCATCTATGCCGCTTCTCAAATTATCACACCCGTTGACTGCAATGTTGCAATACCCACAACCGAGCTCACACCCGGGGAACATCTGGCACTCTAGAAGCTGAGCTTTAATTTCAACCAGAGGTGTTCGAATCTGTGCAACACTGGTGATCAAAGTAGAATGCTTGCCTTCCTCAATGGCATTAATCCTTGGCCCACCATGGTTAGGCATAGGATTCTTGTTGACATTAGGAGGGGGTGCAAAGTTGAGGGCTTTAGAATCTACCAGATCTTGTACCTTCATTTGTAGAGCCCTGCATTTCTCAGTATTGTGGCCAGGTGCATTGGAGTGGAAAGCACATCTGGCGTTGACATCATAATTCCTTGGAAGATTGGAGGGATCTGGTGGTGCCAATGTCCTTGATTCAACCAAGTTGAGTTTCAGGAGTTGTGGCAATAAGGCAGCATAAGGCATAGGGATAGGGTCAATCACCCTATTTGCCTGTAACGGTCTTTGCTGAAAAGGTCTTTGTTGTTGATTGCTGTTGTTGTTGTTGTAGGCTCTTTGTGGCGGATACTGAACTTGTCGTTGATAATGTGGTTGTTGTTGTGGTTGATATGCTGGTTGCTGAGGAATCGGAGCTGGAATAGTGACAGCTGCCACTGATCTATGGACATACTGAGGTCTGCCCCTGTTGGCATGAATGGCATTTGTCTCACCAGTTCTTCTAGGTCCCACAAAAGGCTTCCTGGGATTACTGGACGAACTTGCACCATTATCAGAAATCTTACCCATCTTCAAAAGGCTTTCAATCCTTTCTCCAGCTATAACTACATCAGCGAAACTGGTGGAAGAAAAGGCAGCTAGCCTATCAATATATGTTCCTTGCAGAGTATTCATGAACATGTCGGCCATTTCTCTTTCCGACATGGGTGGTTGGACAGCAGCAGCAAGCTGTCTCCACCTTTGGGCATATTCCCTGAAGCTTTCCCTGGAGGATTGAGACATTCCCATCAGAAGGGTCCTGTTAGGGGCCATGTCCAGATTGTATTGGTATTGTCTGATGAAAGCTTCAGCTAGGTCCTTCCAGCATCTGATTGTGGCTCTGGTCAAGTGTGAATACCACTCTCTTGAAGCCCCAGTCAAGCTATCTTCAAAGTAAAACATCCATAGTTTTTCATCCATGGTATATGCTTTAAGTCTCCCCAGGAAGGACTGTAAGTGGGTTCGTGGACAGGAAGTTCCATTGTACTTCTCGAAGCACGGGGGTTTAAACTTGTGGGGAATCCTTACCCCATCCACTAACCCCATATCCATTACATCAAAGCCCAGAGAGTTTTGAGACTCCAGAGATCTCAACTTCTCAGCAATTTCATCAAACCTCCTATCATAAACTTCATCCCCAGCTCCCATTACAGTAAACTGCTCCTCTTGAGGATCTTCTTGTAAGATCGTGCCTGCAGCAGTGTTGCCCGGTACGTTCCTTGGGATGTTGACTTCCGGATCTAGATGAGGTCCAAATACTGGTGGGTTAACATGAGGCTGACCTCCCTCATTATTACTAGTTCCTCCAGTCCCAGGATGGGGTTCCTCGGGGTTTTGTCTTTCTACCAATGCCCTTAACCTCTCCTGACTTTGGGCCAAGTTAGTCATTACAGTCATGAACTGAGCCATTTGGTTCCTCATCTCCACTCTTTCGTTAGCCATCTGAGTTCTGACCTCTGTCAGGTCCTGCTGTACTTGATCCATTTGGATACCAGGAAGGTTGTTGCGAGTAGGATACCGGTGCAGACGGTTGAAAGGGAACACCCGACGGCGAGCAATAATTCCTGAACCACAACAGAGTTAGTAACAAACAAACTAATAACAAAACCTACAAAACAAAACAAAAGTTAGTATGCAATGCAGTATGCTTATTTGTTTTTCAAGGTATCCGGCTTGGTACTTGGTTTTGACCTTTCCAGACCCTGAGGAAGATGCTTTGATGTTGTTGAGAAAATAAACCCCGAAATGGAAACAAACTAAAATATATTACAAATACTGAACAATACATAGTTTGTTTTTACAACACATGCCCTTGAAGGGTCAAAATACAACAAAAGAAAAGTACATCAAATGAAAACAACAACAATCAAAAAGTCAGACATCAAGTCCAAACTCATCCTCCTTAACTTCCTTCAGAAGTGCCTCGGTCACTGGACCAGCTGGATGCTCTGTGATGTTTCTGATGAGGAGGTTCCTGGTGGCAATGGCAGTGGTCAGCTTCTTGTGCCTGTCCTGGTTCTTTGACCTCTTCAAACCAGCCCTGAGCTTCAACTCTGAAATCTCCTTCTGGGCTGCCAGCAAAGCTTCCTGTTGCTTCTTTTCATTGGCCTCTAACTGTTCAATCCTGGCCTGAGTTTTCTGATCTTCTTGTGTCCGGGCTTCAGTGATCCTGACCCACCTAGCCTGACTTTCTTGTAAATAGAGATCAGTCCTAGCCTTCTAAAACTTGGCCTCTTTGCAGGCATTCTTCAATATTTGTTCTCCAGCTCTTGCTTTCTTGATGTAGTCCTCTGTTTTCTCAATCTTGGCCAGATGCTCCACCTTAAGCTTCTCCAACCTCTCAATGTCCAGACGACCATCACTCCTTTCCCGAAGGGTCTTCTTCAGAGCTTGAGACAGATTCTCATTCCTTTCCTTCAGCTTCTCAAATTCTTCCAGGCTGACAGTTGCTGCTGGCTGAGTTGTGGATGGTCTAGGTATATCCTCAATGGTGAAGGGCATTCCAGTAATCTGAGCTCTAGCATGAGACCAGTCATAGTACTGAGCTGAAGCAACATTATTGCACCTTCCAAGAATAGCCATCCCTTTTGTCTGGATGTTGTCCCAAGCCCAGGATGCTTGTCTGACAGCAGCTAGATTAGGCTTTATCTCACAATACAGGGTCTCAGCTAAATCTTGCATTCTAGGAGGGTGAACCAAAGCATAGCCCAGTTGTCTCTTAAATAGCAAAGGATTGTAGTTGATGCAACCCTTTACTCCTATTAGAGGCACATTTGGGTACTTCCCACAGCTAGTGATGATGTCCTTGCCTTTGGTGCTCTGGGTGCACCATCTGATGTCATCTGAAGTCAAAGCAATAAGTCTCTTAGCCCAATTCTTCTGTTGGTGAGGATTCAAGAAGGCATCTGTCTTGGGTAGATGTTTGAGCAGCCAGGTATGAAACAGAGGAGCACAACATCTCACCAACTTTCCCCTTTGTTTCTCATTCCTCTGATGAATGGAGTAATAGAAATCTCCCAGCAATGTGGGTACTGGGTTCCTCAGAAGGAAAAGATGAATGGCATTCTTGCTGATAAACTTGGGCTCATTTGCAAACAGTATAACCCCATATATGCTGAGGGCTAACAATGCACAAACTACCCTCCATTCTCCCAAAGAGGCCTTCAGGATGGCCTGAGAAATCAAGAAATCCAAGTACAAACCAGGGATCCCAGCCTTTGTTGTCATATTCTGCTCAATCAAAGTAGGCTCCAGGTACAGTGCTTTTGCCACTTCTCCATTGCTGGGAGAAGTCATCTCTGGGTTGAAGGGGACTCCACCCCTGACAGGTACCCCAATCAATGATGAAAACTCCTCCAAAAGAGGTCCTAGCTGAAAGTCTGGGAAAGCGAAGCATCTCAAAGGAGGGTCATAAAATTGTAGGCAAGTGTGGATCATGCTCCTCTGGGAAGGATCCAGGTCCATGACCATATCAAGGATGCCTCCATAATGCTCTCTGAATAATGGGATGTGGTCTGGAGTGATGAGTGACTGGACCTGCCTGATGCCAGTCAGCACAGGCTCAAAGAAATGGTATGAAATGTTGCTCTTCCTGGGTGCCATGACTGCTGATGAAGAACTGAAGACAAGTGCTGATGAGGATCAAGACTGGTACTGGAGATGGGCCATTGATAGGCTGATGCTGATGATGAAGATGACTGAAGCAAACAACTGATGAAGATAGCTGAAGCAGATAGCTGATGAAATAGAGGTCTATGCAGATGAAGGGGTCAAAACCAAGCCAGATACAATGTGGATACCCTGAAAAACAAATAAACAAATGTTAAATGATGCAATGATGATGTATGCAAATGATATGCAAGGGCTTGTGATCAAGCTGGATCTGATTACTGTCTTGGTTCAAAGCCCATGTATGTTCAAGAAGTCCAGATAGAGGTTTAGAAATCCAGTAACCAAGGTGGGGGACTCAAATAAAGAGTAACATGTCTAGGGTTAATCACAAGAACTGTCCCAAAATGGAGTACTCTTAAACCAAATAAGTGACAAGGTATGATGTGGCCAATGGTACCTGCAAACCTGTAAACAGCCCAGCCCCCTCACAGGTGGTGTTCTAGAACAAGGATCCTCAGACTTGGATCAGTTATGAGAAGTGTAAACACTTCTAACCCGGAGGTACAGTGTTTACAATAACCATAAAGGATCCTCCTCTAATTCACCTCAGTTTCTGAAGGTCATAGTAAAGGTCATCCAGACTTAGCAGGCTTCCCAGATAGCCCTAGCACTACAGGAAATCTGTAGCACAGAGTTCTCAAGAAGAAACCCATATCTGAACCGTGTTTCATATTCCCGCACCAGACCGAAATGGAATGGGAAAGAACATGAACCACTCTAGCCTAGGTGTCACTCAGGTCCCGGGTATAGGACCTTATACTCTCAATGAAACCCCACCCACCAAGACAGAAGAACAGATCCAGCAATGATAATGACAGTATGAAATATGAGAAACTGTAAAGAAAGCAATAAATAAAGCTGTACATAAAGCAGTAAATAAAGCAACTATATAACACAATTAACACATAACACCCCAGTAAACACAAATCAAACAAGCGCTAGGAGGAACCCACAAAAAGAACCAGAAGCTCTGGTTACAGTATAAGGGTCCCCAGCAGAGTCGCCAAGCTGTCGCTCCCACCAAATGACACCTGGTCAGAAAGGGTACAGACGCGAACGGTCGGCGAAAAGGGAGAGAACACAAGGGGTGAACTCAGAAAGACAAGAGTCGCCAGCTAGGCATTTTTATCCCGGAGGAAAGGTAATGCTGTATAGACCTAGAAAAGATATGGATAAGACGGTTGCGAACCAGAGAGACTGAGAAAGGGGGTTGGTTACAACCTGGGAAGGTATTAGCACCCAGATTGTCCGTCGTACTCGACGGGATCCACGCTTAGAAGATTTGTGTTTTAAAGGGGTAATGTCTGTGCAATTTGTGTATCAAAGCTGGAAAGAATGCAAGTGTCAGTGTAAGAGAAGTGTGAAGTGTATAAGGGAAGTGTCAGTGTAAGAATAGGAGTAAGATGCTCAAGATAATGAGGCTTAAAGAATGATGCTGGAAGAAGGGAAATATACAGAGACTTTTGTTCGATAACTGTTAAGTTATGCCTACGTATCCTCTCGTGCAATGAGAAAGTCAGAACACCGTAGTTTGACTCAAAGAGACTGAAAGATAAATTGACTTGTGAACTGCTTACTTGTCCATGCTCAAGTGTATGACTTGTCTGGCTCAGGTGCAAACTGTCTTGCATTAAACGGAAGAAGCGAGTTCTCGTTTATGAGTGAATGAGATGAGAAAAGAATCCCGGAGGAGACGATTATTGTTTGTTTTTGTGTTTCCAGTCTTTTATTGCTTTTTGAAGTTTGTCATAGGTTAATGAGCTTAAGCCTAAACCAAGGGTTAGTAAACTCATCACATCCTCCCTCTGATTAGGGGTAATGAGAATACCTTAAGTGTGAAGTAAGCACCTCACACTTAATCACCATGGTGTAGGATTAAGATCATTAACCTACTTGTATTCATTTAGATGTTTTTGTGGTTTTTGTTTAGTGTTAAGTAATGAGTTTAAGCCATAATCAGGGATTTAATGGACTCATTACACCATCCTAATAGAAGGATAATAGATGAGAACATTTAAGCTGAGAAAAGCTTCTCAACTTAATCCATGATTAGGGATTAACCTCATGACAAAACAAAGCCTTTATTAAAGTGGATTTTAGTTAAGGGTAAGATTAAGAAGTGGTTTTTAAGGTTTGTAAGACAACTTGAGGGGGACTTGTCCATTAACACCATGGTTAGTCCTTCTTAACCAATTAAGGAAGAATTAGAACCCTAATGCAAGGCCCAAGTTACAAGCTTGATGTCTTGATGATTATTAAGTGGATTGATTAAAGGAGTTAAACACATTAAGGGTTTAACACTTAGGATTAAAGTTATACACTCCATCCTAATAGAAGGATGCAGGCATAAGCTTAATCTCAAAGCCTTAAAACCGTTAGGGTTTAGTCCTTGATTATGAGGTGAGGAGAGAAGAATCAATGATGACACAAAGGTAAAACTAATGGGGGACTAATCAAACCCTAATTATTATCATGCTTGGTCATTCCTAGGGTTAATGAGGCTTAAGAGAGAAAGATCTTCAGAGAAACCACCAGGAAAGGGACAAATGAATGGAGAAAGAAGCAAAGAGAAGCAAAACAACTTGCTTCACTTAAGAAGACAAGTTGCTTGAAGAAAGAAAGTAAGATGAACATGAATGAGCAAGCTCAATCCAATACACAAGATAAAATGCAGCAAAGATGCAAGAGAAATGAGAAGATATTGTGAGAAGTGAAGGCAAATTCACTTCTCAAAACAACTTACCACCTGAAAAGTTAGCCAAAAGAAATGAAATGCAATGCAAATGAGATGAAATGTCATGATGCAAACCAAAGTCAGAAGCATTTACATGATGCTAATGATGCTAAGAGATGATACAAACATGAGGCAAGACATGAGAATGATCATACAAGGATATGGGTGCAGATGAAACATGCTTTGAACCATGAATGTACATGAAAAGTTATGAAATGCAATGGACATATAACATGGAAAATGAAAGATGCAATGATCATACATGATTCTAAAATGTCCTAAGATGTATTATGAATCATGTGGATGCACAAAATGTCATGGCAAGTCATTGGATGCAAGCAAAAGAGAAATGGATGCAAAGGAAGGCACAAATTAGGGTTACATGCATCATGCAATGCAAAAATCCAAAACCAGAAGCAAATGACATGATAAAAATTTGAAAATGCAATCAAAGATACCCTAAACCTATACAAGTTCACTGCCCAAAGGAGGGGATCCAACTCTTAACCTAGTGTAAGTTGTGAATTTCCTAAGTTGGCTAGGGTTTTGGGGTACCTCATCACAAAAAATGCAAAACAAATTGAAAATGCAAGATCAAATCAAACCAATTTTATCCTATAAACTACATGCCATTAAGGATGCAATGCAAGAAGAATCATCATCAAACTCTCAAGGGTTTGGCAGAATGGATTTTTCAAAGTTTGAACCAAAATATTGCCTTAAAATGAATTTAATTCCAATGAAAATGATCAAAAGGCATCAAGAACAAAAAAGAAATTTGGTTTGAGGGTTTGATAATGTTTCTAAATGTTTCTAAATGCAATGTGAATTTTTTGGTGATTTTTAAAAACATAAATGCTATTTTAATTAATTAATTAAAATATACATTTAAATATTTTAAAAATACTTTTTATGTGCAAAAAATAAAATAAAAATCATTTTCTGATTAAGAAAAATATTTGAAACAAAAATGCAAAGGGAAATATTTTTAGGATTTTTCTAACTATTTTAAAATAAATATGAAAGATAAATGAATAAAAATGAAATAAAAATGAATTTAAATGGAAAGTATGCAGGATCCAAGGCTGAGATTCAAAGTCATTTGGAGGGAGTTGACTGGCGCGTAAATGGGTGGTCCAGATTGCTTCTGACTAGTTAATTTTAATTAAACTAATTAATTAAAGATTAGGGTTTAATGACTGATCCTGGCCATCCATACACGCGCGGGTAAACGCATCCAAGGGTCCAAATTCAAAGTTGCTAATTAATCACACTTAGCCCTAATTAAACTCAGGCGACCGGAGATAAGCTCCGGTCGTCTTCTCCGGCCATCCTACTCACCTGAATCACTCAAAACGCATCCCCAAGACTTCCAAATCTCCAGAATCAATCCCCCAACAATGGGTAACAAGAATCCAGGGCCAAAAACAATTTATATTAACCACACAGTGAGAATCGAAGAAAACAAATTGTAGGGCAAAAGTTTCAGAGCAACACCAAATGCTCATTTCTGGCTCATTTTCAAAAATAAATAGATCCCCATGATCAGGGCAACACATAGAACAATATTCTAACAAGAAATCAAGGTTCTGGAAAATTTGTTCATCATGTTACCTGAGGTTGAGCTTTCAATCCAGGAGCTTTCTGCCTGCTTCTTTGCTTCAAGATGGCTCCAATGATCCTCTTGATGAAGCTTTGAAGCTTGGTTGGAGTTTAGAGTGGCTGGTTTGAGAGTTTGATGAAGTTCTGTTCAGTGAGGGGTGAGAATCGTATTTCTGTTTATGGTGGTTTTGGGCTGCTTTGATGGGTCAGGGATGATCAGTGGAGTGTTTTGAGATGGATGGTGGAAGAAATTTGAGGAATGGATGGCTGAGTTAAGGGATTCGATAGAAAATGCAAGATGGAGGATTTTTGTGAACTCTAGCAATGCTGTGGATTCAGGCTGAGTTGTTGTGTGTTATGGCTTGGGTTTGATCCACATAACATGCTGTGATAGGCCAGAGAGTGGGTGGTGGCTACAGCTGATTGGTATGGGCTTCTTGCCAAAAAGTCAAAAGTTTTGTACTTGAGGTATGGGCACTTGTGCAGCTGGCTTTTTGGCTTGTCCTGGCTCAGCTGAGATTAAGGATGTCCATGGAATTGGTTTTGAGACAATTCAGCAAGTTGAGTGAAGTTTATGTAGGGTTTTGCAAATTTGTGAACTTTTGGCCCCTTTGGAATTTCTTAATGCACAAGTCATGAAATTGGACAAATCTTTGGTGCATTCTGATTTTTAGGCCTTGGTTTATGTTTGTGTAATGCATAGAAGTCACATTTTGCCTTGGCAAGGGGTTTTGCAACTTTGCCTCTTTGGTGCAAGACTTGAAATTATGTGATTTTGTCCAACTTTGACAAGCCATAACTTTTGATCAAAAATGAATTAGAATGAGTTCTTGTACTTTTTGAAAAGGGAATGATCCATTCTACAACTTTCATGACCAAAGTTTTCTCATTTGAAGCATTTTTGAATCAATTTGAAAGGGTTGAAAATCTTTCCCAAAATAGCAAGTTTCCATTACAAGTCACTTTCCCAAAAGGCAATTTTGCAAATGGCTTGAAATTCTTCAATTTTGTGAACTTCTAACATCTTCTATGATCAAATAAAGATCATACATATTCAAAATGATGAAGAACACCCTTTGGTTGGGTCATTGGGGGCCTCAGATGCCCTGATTTTGCACTGACTTGCTCAAGAAGTCAACTCTTGATTAGATGCCTTCCCCAAGGAATTTCTTCATGAAACTTGATATGCATGGTCCTTATAACATATAGAGACCAATAGAAACAAGAATGACCAAAAAATTTGGAGTTATGGCCTTTGAAACCAAAACCCTAATTTTAGGTCATCTGTGCAGTTAAAACCTAGCTCTGCTTCCATGCCTTTCTCAGTTCTTGTGATTCTTTGACTTTCTTGACTTGGTGAGGATATGATATGATGTTTGAACACACATGGACCCCCTTTGAAGTGATTTAAGACCTTTGGAGTGGCTCAACTGGCTCATGGATGGCTCAGATCACAAACCCTAGATGCAGATGACTTTGAATCAATGCAGTGAAGCAAATATGCAATATGAGATGATGTGATTGAACTTATGCATATGAAAAGATCACAAGCCATGGTGTGAAATGGGTCAGGGCAAATTTGGGGTGTTTACATTGTGGTGGGTATTACACTGAATCACACGGGACGCATCAGACTTGTTTTAGACTTGAGGTGGGTATTACACTGAGTCCCACGGGAAGTATGGTAGTCGTTTGAGTTGAGTGTTATATCGAGTCCCATGAGAAGTATAAAGGTAATATCCTAACTAGTATTAGTAGGATTTGTAGAACTCTTGGACGTGGTTCCAATGAGTGCGAGACGTGCGAACTCAAGGTCGTGTTCCTTTTATAAAGACTTGAGTTAGGTTTTGATAGAACCCTTAGAGCCGAGAAAACTCTAAGATAGGGAACCCACTGAGATGTTGTTATCTCACCCCACTATTGTTGTTGCTTTTTCAGGTTTCTTTTGCAGGTTTGATTTACAAGTGGAGCTATGCTCGGGATGTTTCAAGTGAAGCATATATTTAGTCTTCTGATGTGTATTTCTGTATCTTGTACAATATTGGATATTGTAGATGTTTAGAATTGGCAGAATTTTTGACCAACAAGAAGTGTTGAATTTAGTTCAGGATGTCACATCAGATGTTGTGACATTATCAAACAGAGTATAAGTAAATGAACTTAATTCAGGATGTCACACCAGATGTTGTGACATTGTATCAGTTAATGAAGTAAGTTCAGTTTACAGGATATCACACCAGATGTTGTGACATTGTATAAGTAAATGAAGTAAGTTCAGTTTTCAGGATGTCACACCAGATGTTGTGACATCTCAAACCTGCTACCAGAATTAATTAATGATTAACAGAACTGAGTAAATTCAGGGAAGATATCTGGAATTAATTATGAATGGATAAAACAGAAGAAGGCGCATCTGTAGGGAGATTTGTTATTTGACTTCAGTATAATCAGAAGAACTGAATCACCTAGAATCTAGGAAGTAACAAACCCTAATTCAAGGTGATGGCAGCATGCGTATCAGGATTGGATAAACCTACAGAAAGCCCAAAATCCAAACACCTATTTAAGCAACATAAACTCTCAGAATAGAGTACGAAATTAAGAAGACTAAATAGGGTGTTTGTGTTTTAATAGCAGGTTGTTAATGTGTATCACTTTATGAGCTTTTAAGCAAAAGTGTATTTGTGTCTTGATTGAAACTGTGAAGTAAGATCAAGCTGTTTTGTTTGAAGTATGACTTCAATTTTATTAAACTTGTAAACATATCACTGTGTGATTGAGGGGGAGTGAGTTGGTACTCATATCTAAGTTGTGTCTTAGGTAGAAATTGCCTTGGGTAGATATTAAGTGATAAATTAAACTGTGTGGTTTAAGTCTAGAATTAATATTACTTATATTGGATTTCCTTCCTGGCTTGGTAGCCCCCAGATGTAAGTGTGGTTATACACTGAACTGGGTTAACAATTTCCTGTGTTGTTTAATTTTCCTGCACTTTAAGTTTTGTTCAAGGCTTCAAGTGTTTAAACGTCTCATTCGACATCACGTACCTAATCACAAAATTTCAATTGGTATCAGAGCAGGCACCCTGCCTGTTTAACTGGGTGAGATCTAGGGACTGCAAATTCTGGAAACATGGACAGAGATGTAGGATCTGTAAATAGACCACCTATATTGGATGGATCTAATTATGACTACTGGAAGCCAAGAATGGTAGCATTCTTAAGATCACTTGACAATAGGGCCTGGAAAGCAGTCAACAATGGATGGGAGCACCCTGTCCAAGACAACAAAGATGGAGCAAAAGTGTTGAAACCTGAAGAAGAATGGAGTAAGGAGGAAGAAGATTCAGCACTTGGCAATTCCAAGGCCTTAAATGCTTTATTCAATGGCATTGATAGGAACATCTTCAGACTTGTGCATCACTGTGAGCTGGCCAAAGATGTTTGGGACACTCTCAAAACAACTCATGAAGGAACATCAAAGGTGAAGATGTCAAGACTTCAACTTCTCACCACCAAGTTTGAAAACTTGAGAATGAAGGAAGATGAGACAATTCATGAGTTCTACATGAACATCTTAGAAATAGCCAATACTTCTGGTGCTTTGGGAGAAAAGATGACTGATGAAAAGCTTGTAAGAAAGATTCTCAGATCTTTGCCAAAAAGATTTGACATGAAGGTCACAGCAATAGAAGAAGCTCAAGACATATGCACAATGAAGGTTGAAGAGCTCATTTGTTCCCTTCAAACATTTGAGATGGGAATGAATGACACAATTGTAAAGAAGAACAAAAGCATAGCCTTGGTGTCAAATACTGATAAAGAAGAAGAAAATAATGAAGCAGAACCTGAAGAAAATTTATCAGAAACCATTGCTATACTTGGAAGACAATTCAAAAAGATTCTCAGAAAGATGGAAGACAAGTCCAGACCAAGTGGAAGATATTCAAACTCTTCTGAGAATAAAAGACCTTATGATGCTAATAGAAGGTCAAATTATGATGAAAAGAAAAATCAAGAAAAAGGGATTAAATGTCATGGATGTGAAGGATATGGACACATCAGAAATGAATGCTCTACCTATTTAAAAAGGCAGAAGAAAGGTCTCTCTGTAACCTGGTCTGATGAAGACTCAGGATGTGATTCAGAAGAAGAATCAGCTAAGCATATCACTGCTCTAGCTGGATTATGTGAATCTGAAAGTGAATCCAGTGATGAGGAGCTTACTTTTGAAGAGCTTGAGCAATCATACAGAGAACTGGATAAAAGGAGCACTGAAATATGCATGGAGAGTATAAAGCAGAAGAAGCAGATTGAGGCACTAAAGGATGAAAAAACAAGTGATCTAGAGATCATTGACACCTTGAAAAGTGAAGTAAGCCTTCTCAACTCCAAGTTGGAGCATATGTCCAAATCTGTTAGAATGCTGAACAGTAGCTCAAACACACTGGATGTTATTCTTAACAACAATAAGCATTCAGGGGATAGAACTGGACTGGGATTTAACAAAGTTCATAAGGTTGAGGCTAGCACCAGCAAAACTACTTCAAATTCCATAAAGTCAAACAAGATGTCCCAACAGATGCTTCAACATCATGAAAAGAACACAAAGTCAAACATAATGTTCCAACAGATGTCTCAACATCATGAAAAGAACATAATGAAGAAGAAGTATCAAAGATGGAGATGTCATCATTGTGGAAGGTTTAGACACATCAAACCTCATTGCTACAAGTTGCATGGATATCCAAATCAGATGTATCAGCAAACCCCTAAGCAGAAGATAGAAGTTACCAATAAAGTGCTGCATAGACATCAACATCAAAGATATCAGCAACCCCCTAGGCTGAAGACAGAGGTCATCAAGAAAGTATGGGTACCTAAAGCTAGTCTTCATGCTGATCAAAGCTACATTCCCAAGAACAGGTTCAACAAACAACCTTGGAGCTCTACAAAGGAACACTACACAGGGCAGAGACATCAAAGGAAACCTCAATACAAATGGTCAAGGAAGGGTGTTGCATATATAGCTCATACATCTCTAAGAGTATCAGCTAAAGAAGACTGGTACTTTGATAGTGGATGTTCAAGGCACATGACTGGATTGAAGAATCTACTAGTAGACTTAAAGTCATATTCATCCAGATATGTAACCTTTGGAGATGGAGATAAAGGAGAAATCAAGGGAGTTGGGACCTTGGACTGTCCAGATGTACCAAGACTAGATGATGTGTTGCTGGTAAAAGGATTGACTGCTAACTTGATCAGCATAAGTCAATTATGTGATCAAGGTTACAGTGTAAACTTTACCAAAACTGAATGCATAGTGTCTAATAAAGAACAGAAGGTTGTCATGAGAGGAGCCAGATCTAAAGACAACTGTTATATGTGGGAACCTCAAGATCTCAGTCTCACTTCAACTTGCTCTTTAGCCAAAGAAGAAGAAGTGAAACTATGGCACCAAAGACTGGGTCATCTTCATTTCAGAGGTATAAAGAAAATCATATCTATGGAAGCTGTGAGAGGTATTCCTAAACTGAAGATTGATGATGGCAAAATATGTGGTGAATGTCAAATAGGCAAGCAAACCAAGATGTCCCATCCAAAGCTCCAACATCTGACAACTTCCAAAGTTTTGGAATTATTGCATATGGATCTTATGGGACCTATGCAAGTTGAGAGCCTTGGTGGTAAGAGGTATGCCTATGTGGTGGTTGATGACTTTTCAAGGTATACATGGATAAATTTTATCAAAGAAAAGTCTGATGTATTTGATGTATTCAAAGATTTATGCCAAAGAATACAAAGAGAAAAAGCAAGTTGTGTGGTCAGAATAAGAAGTGACCATGGAAAGGAGTTTGAGAATAAAAAATTCTCAGATTTCTGTTCTTCAGAAGGAATCAATCATGAATACTCTTCACCAATCACTCCTTAACAGAATGGGATTGTTGAGAGGAAGAACAGAACTATCCAAGAATCAGCAAGAGCTATGATCCATGCTAAAAAGTTACCATTGTACTTCTGGGCTGAAGCTATGAACACAGCTTGTTACATTCATAATAGAGTCACTCTAAGGAAAGGAACCTTGTCCACAATCTATGAAGTCTGGAAGGGCAGAAAACCCACAGTTAAGTACTTCCATGTGTTTGGAAGTAATTGCTATATTCTGGCTGATAGGGAGCAAAGAAGAAAAATGGATCCTAAAAGTGATGAAGGGATTTTCCTTGGATACTCTATAAATAGCAGAGCCTATAAAGTATTTAACTCTAGAACCAAGGTTATCATGGAGTCCATAAATGTGATAATTGATGATGCCCCTACAGATGTTACAGAAGATGTTGGAACATCTGTTGACAGTCAGACTGAAGTTGAAGTAAAGAGTGATCATCATGACTTCACTCAAACTGATGCAAGGACAGAACAATCCAGCAAACCTCCCTCCATCAGAATCCAGAAGGATCATCCCAAAGATTTGATAATTGGGGATCCCAACAGAGGTGTAAGCACTAGATCAAGAGAGGTGATTTCAGGTTCTTGTTTTGTCTCAAAAATAGAACCTAAAAATATCAAGGAAGCTCTTACTGATGAGTACTGGATTTGTGCTATGCAAGAAGAATTAGGTCAATTCACAAGGAATGAAGTGTGGGATCTTGTTCCTAGACCTAATGACATAAATGTGATTGACACTAAATGGGTGTATAAGAACAAGTCAAATGAGCAGGGAGTTGTTACAAAGAACAAAGCTAGACTTGTAGCTCAAGGATACACACAAATTGAGGGAGTAGACTTTGATGAAACCTTTACACCAGTAGCAAGGCTTGAATCAATCAGACTACTTTTAGGAATTGCTTGTATCCTGAAGTTCAAGCTATTTCAAATGGATGTGAAAAGTGCCTTTCTAAATGGATATCTTAATGAAGAGGTATATGTAGAACAGCCTAAGGGATTTGTTGATCCAAGCTGTCCAAACCATGTGTACAAACTAAGGAAGGCTCTTTATGGACTGAAGCAAGCCCCAAGAGCATGGTATGAAAGGCTGACTACTTTTCTTATCAAGCAAGGGTACAGGAAAGGTGGAATAGACAAAACCTTGTTTGTTAAGGATGAAGAAGGAAATGTCATGATTGCTCAAATATATGTAGATGACATTGTATTTGGTGGGATGTCAGACAGGATGGTTAAACATTTTGTCACTCAAATGGAATCTGAATTTGAGATGAGCCTAGTAGGAGAACTAACCTACTTTCTTGGACTGCAAATAAAGCAAATGGAGGACTCCATGTTCATTTCCCAAAGCAAGTATGCTAAGAACATTGTCAAGAAATTTGGGATGGACAATGCTACTCATAAAAGAACTCCTGCCCCCACTCACTTAAAGCTGACAAAAGATGACAAGGGTGAAAATGTAGACCAAAGCCTATACAGAAGTATGATTGGAAGTTTATTATATCTGACTGCTAGCAGACCAGACATAACCTTTGCAGTAGGTGTATGTGCAAGATATCAAGCTGATCCAAAAGTTAGTCATCTAAACCAGGTCAAGAGAATTCTGAAATATGTCAATGGTACTTGTGACTATGGCATAATGTACTTTCATGGATGCAAACCAATTCTCATTGGCTTCTGTGATGCTGACTGGGCTGGAAGTGCTGATGATAGAAAGAGCACATCAGGAGGATGCTTCTTTCTAGGAAACAATTTGATTTCTTGGTTCAGTAAGAAACAAAATTGTGTTTCCTTATCCACTGCTGAAGTTGAATATATTGCAGCTGGTAGCAGTTGTTCACAGTTGGTTTGGATGAAGCAAATGCTCACAGAATACAATGTCCCACAAGATGTCATGACATTTTACTGTGACAACTTAAGTGCTATTAACATATAAAAGAATACTATCCAACATAGCAGGACCAAGCACATTGATATCAGGCATCATTTCATCAGAGATCTTGTGGAAGAGAAAGTGATTTCATTGGAACATGTAGCCACAGATCTGCAATTGGCTGATATATTCACTAAAGCTTTGGATGCTACACAATTTGAAAACCTAAGGGGTAAATTGGGGATCCGCTTATGTGAAATATAGCAGTTATGCAGAAGTGTCAACATGTCATATGACATCGTGTGGCATGATCACCAGATGGCAACACTAGTCTGGTCAAGAACTCTGTGTATTCCACTCCTAAAAATTCTCCAAGTAACGGTTACTTATAAAAATATCAGCTTGTTCTCAGCTATTCATCTTCTCATCATCCTCTCAAAACGAATTGCATACTCTAACTGATTTTCAGAACTCATCAAAATCATTCAAACCTAAACTCTTCATCCACCACTTTCGAAAATGTCTCAACATCAAAACCCTAACCTCTCTGATGAAATCCTCAACCAAGAGGATGTGGTTCATGCAACCCCCATTTCTGTGGTACCTATGGATTCAACTCCCATGGATGAAATCAGAGGAAGTGTTCCTCTTGCTCAAAAGCCTAGAACTCCAACAGTGAGAAGAGCAAAGGAACCTGTATTCAGCAAAGCCAAAGGAATGCCTTTATCCTCAAACACCACTCCCAAAGCCTCTGAATATGTGGATGATTCTATTAAGGAACTTGTGAACAGGATTTTGTCTGATCAAAGAGTTGTGAGTGGTATATCCATTCCCCTGAACACCATGCCAGCTCCACAAGAAGAACAACCAAATCAGGCTGAAGGGGAAACTCCTGTCCAACAGGATATTCCAATAGATGTTGAAACATCCGAGGAACAACACAAGACATCCACTAATGTTGATGATGAGACATCTGAGGACCAGCACAAGGCCTCCACTGATGATCAAGCCTCTGTTGATCCACCTGCTGAAGAGGAGACTACTCAACCTCCTCCTGTTGTAAACATAGAGCATGATTCTGACACATAAATCATTGCTTCTGTGAACCCTAGCATAGCCAAAAGGCTCAGAACTAGGAAGGAAAAGAAGACTGCAGGACATGCAACTCCTGAGAAGAAGCAGCCTACACCAAAGAAGGACAAAGCTAAAGTTGCTTTTGGTCCTACCAAACAATGGAGCAAGGTGAATACACAAAAGAGGAAAGCTGTCACTCCTCCAGATTCAGATGTTGAAGAGGATGTCCCAACATCCCCACCAAAGAAGAAACCAGCACCTTCAAGGTCCTCCTCTGCTGTTCCAGAAGCTCCTCTGGACAACATTTCATTCCATCATGTGTCAAGTGTGAGCAGATGGAAATTTGCCTACCAAAGAAGGGTAGCACTTGAAAGAGAGCTGAGCAGCAATGCACTTGAGTGCACTGAGGTAATTGATCTCATCTCTTCTGCTGGTTTATTCAAAACAGTGTCAAACTTCTCTCCTTGCTATGAGCTGCTAGTCAAGGAATTTATTGTCAACCTTCAAGAGGACTGTGCTGATGGTAAGTCAGTTGACTTCAGAAAGGTGTATGTAAGAGGGAGATGTGTGGAATTCTCTCCTAGGGTTATCAACCACTATCTAGGAAGAGAATCTGATGGACCTAATGAGCTGGGAAAGACAGATAACCAGGTGTGCAAGGTCATCACTGCTAATCAAGTCAAAGCTTGGCCTGTAAAGGGGAAACTTTCTGTTAGCTTGCTGACAAGGAAGTATGCAATGATGCATAGGATTGGCACTGCAAACTGGGTCCCTACCAACCATACCTCCTCAATAGCAACTGGATTGGGCAGGTTCATATATGCTGTAGGTACCCAAACAAAGATGGACTTTGGGTCTTATATTTTTTATCAGACATTGAAGCATGCTGGAACATCTGCAACAAAGCTGCCTATTACCTTCCCTTCTTTGCTGTGTGGAATAATTCTTAGCCAGTATCCAGGTATCCTCACTGAGAAGGATTCAATCTGCAAAAGAGAGAGTCCTCTGGCCTTCCACTACAAGTTGTTCTTAAGTCATCATGCAGCTGATGTTGAAGCTCCCTCTGGGACATCTGTTGGTCCTTCAAAGGAAAAGTCTCCAATATCCAAAGCTGCTTTGATTGCTGAGCTGAAGAACACATGCAAAGAACTGGATGCCAGGAAGCAGAAGCTTGAGGAGATTATCCAAAGGCTGGAAATTGAAGAGAGTGCTCAGAAGGCTGCTACTTCTGATGAAGAAACTGAAGAAGAGGAAGACGCTGAATATGAAGTTTCTGAGTGAAAAATGTAATGTCTGCTTCAGCATTGTATTTTGAATTAGTAATTTTGTACTTCTCTCTGTCAATAAAAAAATTTGGCCCCAATTTATGTCTAACAAGGGGGAGAAGAGAACTGAACAACAACAACAATGTATGATGCATGTAACACGGTGGGAGAACTGACTTTAGTTATGTTGCGGATAGCAAGAGTCGCCACCGACTTTTATTTTATCCAAAGGAAAGGCATAAAAGAACAGGAAAGACCTTTTAAAAAGATTTTTGGGTCCGGGGGGTAGGTTATGTAAAGGGAAGGTGTTAGCACCCTTTACATCCATGGTTATCCATGGGCTCTTAGTTACTTAGCTCACTTTAAAATGTTTTTTGAAATGTGAAGTGTGTGAATAAAAATTTTCTTAAGAGTTTCATAATGATCCATGTACGGATGCGTAAAAAACCTTTGTTTTGAAAATTGTTTAAAATGTGTAAAGTGTTTGAAATGTTTTTGAAAAGTGAGCAAGTATCTAAGAGGAACCTACCCTAAGTTTAAGTCTTTTCTGTTCTTGAATCCTTTAAATGGTAAGACTATCCCTATTATTAAGGAATAGGTAGTCATTACCTTGGATGTGAGGGACAAATGAATGGACATTTGTTATTTAGGCAACTGTGGGGTGTATAAGCAATTCGAAGGGACTTATCATCTTTATTCGAAAGGGACAAGATCATTACAAAGGCAACATTCGAAAGGGACTTGATCTTTTATCTGTTTAGGGACTAGATGATGTGAGATGAGGGACTTTTGCTTTATACACCCTACTTGACCTTTTTGTTTTTGGCAACATGAGAGGTATCCCTAAGGAAGTGAGATGGCGATCAAAGATCGACTTACGTGTGTGAGTGTACAACTTTAATATTTATCTTTGAATTTGTGATCTAAATTAATTTTACATATACAAACATGTTGCACTCCCTATTTACTAACCATAGCATAAAAATAAATATTCAAATACAATTATTAAAATATTACATCCAGGAACAATTACATAATAATAATTATTAAAGCAAATTAAATATAATAAGCAAAAAATAAATAATAATAATAATTGGGTTAGTGAAATAATAATAATAAAGATAATATAAAGTTAAATGGGGTTAGTAATAAATAAATATCATATAAACATAATTAATAATAATAATAATGAAATAAGCAAGAATATTATAATAATTAAAAGTTCAATTTTTATAAACAATTATTATTTAAGATTAATAAGAAAATATAAACAATTATACTAATTATTATAAAGTTTTAAATTATTTACAAATTATATAAAAAAAAACATTAGGTTAATTATAAACATGTTATAAAAATAAATTATATTTACAAAAATTAATTTAACAAGTTTTAATTATTTTTAAGCATATATTGAAAATTATTTATATATAAGAATTAAGTTATAAACAAATTATATAATATATATACATGATTAAATAATAAATTAAAAATTAAAAATTATAATAGAATTAAATGTTAAATAGAAGAAAATTAGGGTTTGAAAATTATTAGGGTTTAAGATTAATTTTATTAGATTAGGATTATGAATTTTAACCTAAATACAATTCATTTATTTATACAAATCAAATAATATTAATAATATATATGGTAAAATAAATTTTAAATAGTTTTAATAATAAAGTTTTAATAATATAAGTTTGAAATTTATATACAAGAAATAATATACATTTTATTTTTAACATTTATAATTTACTAAATTAATTAAAAAACATAAACAAGAATTACATAAAATAAGAAGAAAAAGGGGTAAAAAACTTACCTGGGGTTGGGATTCGAACCCAAGCTCTAACAATGGCACTTAGCTGTTTCTGCATCAAACATTAAATCAAAATATCCAGAAACATTACAAACATCATCATGAACAATAATATACAATCAAATTTCATTTATATTGCTTGTATCATTGAAATCGAAAAATCAAATTTCAAGCTAAAGATGAAATCGGTTTATGCATTTTAATGAGTTTTGGATGATATAATGCATTGGGATAGCATCAAGGATGATCAAGGAAGAGATTGCAACCTTCAAAACACTTTGATATAGCCTGCAAAATAGAATCTGAATTATGAATTTTTTATGAAAATTTAAAGTATTGTTCTTACTCTTGGAAGCAGCCAAAAATTCTCCCTTTGTGTTGTGGTCTCTTCATGTATATATAGTGAGTGAAATTAGATCAAAAAATCATATCCTACTTTGGACTTTTGGATCACTTGAGATTGAAAAAGATATGCTTTCAAATATTGAAAAAAAAATTGATATCTTCTTACTATTTTTGGTTGATATGATCTTATATGATTTCAATCATCTCTAAATGGCCTTTAAGAATTTCTAGAACAAAGATCAAATCAAATATTGAGAAAAAAAATTGATATCTTCTTACCATTTTTGATCGATATGATCTTATATGATTTCAATCATCTCTAAATGGCCTTTAAGAATTTCTAGAACAAAGATCAAATCAAATATTGAGAAAAAAATTGATATCTTCTTACCATTTTTGATTAATATGATCTTATATGATTTCAATCATCTCTAAATGATCATTAAGACCTTCTAGAACCAAAATCAAATCAAATATTCACACTTTTATATTTTATTTTGATTTAAAATGATTTTTAATGTAAAAAATCATAATAAATAAAATAAAATGAATAAAAATATGAATAAATAATTTTTAATTCGTGCATGATGTCATGGAAGTGTTTGGGTCATAAAAAAGCAAGCCCGTTTGGTGAATTATGGTTTTAAGACCCCATTTGCTTCATAAACCTCTCAAAAATTTCCCAACTTTGCAAGGGCACAAATCCTTCAATTTTAATGCTATGAAGGTGTTATTGGACATTTTGGAAAGCTTAAAGAGTCCTCTAACCAGCCTCTTTGATCTCATGTCCATATCTTTTACCATTCTCAAGTTATGCTCTTTGGAAGTTGTTGACTTTTTGTTGACTTTTAAAAGGACCTATAATGTCTTAGCTCATACCCTCCAAATGAAGCATTTTTGGGCTTGGCTAGGAAAAATTCAATTTCCTTCAAAATGAGCTTTGGATAGGAAAAATTTGATGAAGCATGTGAAAGTTATGGCTGGTCAAAGTTCAGTTGACTTTTCCTAAGGAAACCCTAATTTAGAAACTCCTGATTCTTGATGATCTGGAATCTCCTTGATGAATCATGATCAACCCTTGATCAAATGATGAAATTTACTTCATATACCTGATGTTGGCAAAAAATCATGAATTTTGACTTTGGTTTGACCACAGTTGACCTTAGTTTGACTTTTTAACTACTTTGACTGATTTTAACTTATCTGATCATCTGACTGAGCAAACCTTTGAGAAAAGTCTTGAAACTTGACATGGGGATTCTTGAACACATATAGGATGCTATGAAGCACATTTGAAGTCTTGGGGGTCCATTTAGCCTGATGAAAGTCAAAACCCTAGTTTAGGATGCATTGCTTAGGAGGATGCATTGTCTGAGGGAATTGTCAAACTTTCTGACTAATTGTGAACCTTGTGAACTTTGTGAACCTCATGAGATGTCTTGTGAACTTTGTGATCCTTGTGAACCTCTTGGGACACAATGTATTGTCTTGTGGAGGGCAAATTTTGGGGTGCAACAGCTGCCCCTGTTCAATTTTCTGAAACCTGAGGGGTTAGATTGGTATATGTGCCAGTCGTGACCTGGAAGGTTGAAGGGGATTGAACACAAAAGCCCAAAAATTTGCACTCGCCGGTGCGTAAAGTAACACTGATGATAAATTGTATATGCTTGAGTGGGCTTAAAGATGCCACTTGGAAGAACTGGAGATGGGCTTAGAGATGTCATCTAAAGTATCAGGGTGTGATGATGTTTTTATGTTGATTCTGGATATCAGTACTAGGTCTTCGTATAGGCCGTCTCTGAATCGTTTATGCAACATGATTTGAATTGTTGAATGGACCAGTAGAAATAAATCTTCGTGACGATTATCCCTTCTAGAAGTATCTTGGATTAGGGAATGGATCTTCTTACAGACCGTTTGCCTATTCTCCAAGGTCAAAAGAACGTCAGGATTAGTTTTTCTAAAAAATATCTTGAACCAGGGAATGGATCTTTGTACAGACCGTTTGCCTGCTATTCAAGGTCAAAAGAACGTCAGGATTAGTTCTTCTGAAAAATATCTTGAACCAGGGAATGGATCTTTGTACAGATCGTTTGCCTGCTATTCAAGGGCCAAAAGAACGTCAGGATTAGTTCTTCTGAAGAATATCTTGAACCAGGGAATGGATCTTTGTATAGACCGTTTGCCTGCTATTCAAGGTCAAAAGAACGTCAGGATTAGTTCTTCTGAAAAATATCTTGAACCAGGGAATGGATCTTTGTATAAACCGTTTGCCTGCTATTCAAGGCCATATAGATGAAATCTTATGGAAGTATCCTGGATTAGGGAATGGATCTTCTTACAGACCGTTTGCCTACTCTCCGAGGAAATAGATTAAATCTTCTGAAGATATCTTGAACCAGGGAATGGATCTTTGGACAGACCGTTTGCCTGCTATTCAAGACCAGATAGATGAAATCTTCTGGAAATATCCTGGATTAGGGAATGAATCTTCTTACAGATCGTTTGCCTACTCTCCGAGGACATCTTGAGTAATGTATGGATCATTTCTGACCTGTTGTGAATTGTTGATACTTGTTTTATCTGCATATAACCATCATGCAAGGAAAAAGGTTAGTTTATGCAATATGTATGCATGCATAGTATGATGCACCTAAGTAAATGTATTATGCATTTATGGATATGTATGTTATGATGTAAATGACGTATGTATGAATCATGTAGCCTGAAGCGTCTGGATATCTTCGTGTAACAACTACTGGCTAGGGAAAATAAATTCTGATTCGTTGCTGAAGAAAATGAGAACCTTGTTCCTCTCTTGTTTGATAGTATAGTATTTATAACC
This sequence comes from Lathyrus aphaca, assembly GCA_963966055.1. Classification (NCBI taxonomy): domain Eukaryota; kingdom Viridiplantae; phylum Streptophyta; class Magnoliopsida; order Fabales; family Fabaceae; genus Lathyrus; species Lathyrus aphaca. The sequence continues at coordinate 565,520,267 of OZ014520.1, forward strand.
TCCCGTCTTCGTTCGTTGTACTTCTATTGAAGGAATAAGTTCCTGAGTATCCTGACTGAGGATAAAAGAGATGGACATAAATTCAAGGAGAGATGTAACTCGAAGTATCTTATAAAGATAGATTTGCTCTGCTGGAGATTTGTAGTTGTCCTGTAAGGATGAACTAGCGAAGCTTCGTTGAACTACTACCTCGTTCGTCCTTAGTAAATACTATTACTGCATTTTCATGCATTTCTGGTAAACATCAATCATATTCAAAGCATATATACATTCAAACATAACCAACAAACGTTTTTCGCTTTAGTAAAAGAGGAAAAGTAATCCTGAATAAAGAGGGAAAAGTAAAGTTGAACTCGAAAACAGAATCGTTTCAATTTTGAGAGTGTATAACCAATTGGATTTAGAGCTCCTGAGATTCTTAACTTTCCTGAATACCTTCCCAGAAATCCTCATAGCTGGATCTGAAGACATGATACTGACACCATCTGATACTATTGGCGTAGACAATTAATTTCCACAATGGCTTATGCTGAGAATCCAATATCAAGGTAATACAATGAAAGGAACGTGTCTTCAAATTGTGATGGACCATATACGCTCCGGGTATTAGATTTGAAAAGAGAGCATTGCCCCTTGGTTGAGGATGAATTGTCCCATAGTGGAAGTATATGAATGTAGTTACCTCAAGAGAAATAAGCAGAATGCCCCACAATAATATGCCCCTGACATCATGAACTTTATAATGTTACCCTTGGTAATTTAGATAGATGAGGAAATCTGTCCTTGGCTACTTAATCATAGTTGAATCTTGTCCTGATTGCCCCAAATGAGTTAGGCAGTATCATGGCCTGCCCCCTTGATTGGGAGATAATGATTATGCCCCTTTGTATACATGGACTTTGATCCAGGAAGCAACTTTGTTTATCAGAAGGACTTTGAACATTCATCCTGTAAGTTTCTCTGTTTATCAAACACTCAAGTATATGTAAACAAATATATTCAAAAATGCAATGCTTATGTCTGTCTTGAAGTTTTTGAAAAAGAATTATTAAAATTTTTTTTTTTTTTTTTTTTTAAGAAAACTGTGATATTAACTCAAGTTTTATAATAAGCCCTAAAGGAGTCAGGATACCTTTTTGTAGCAGTACGCTTTCGAACTAACCATGCTTCAGTTAGGACTTTTAAAGGGTTGTAATGTGGCCTGGTTCACGGTTTAAGAAACAAAGGATAAAGGCTCAAAATTTATTTATACCCAACCCAATCTCCATGATGTTCTTCAGTCCTATGCTCAGTTAACTTATGCATTGAGGCTCAAAGGAGTTTGGAATTGTAACACTGACATTTGTGATGGTTCAGAAACCAAAAATTTATTTGAACATTCAGTCATCTTTCTTTGTTGAGGATTCATAGTGACCTCTTTTTCCTTTTGACTTTGTTATCCCTTCTTTTTGCCTGAACTGTTTATTTCAAGGTTACAGTCAGCGGGATGTTTTAATGTTTTACTAAGTCTCCTTCATAGGTTTTGACTTAGCAAGACTGTTCTGTTGCTGGATATTGATTGTCAGGTTTCATGATTACAGAGAACCATCATTAGTTGTGTACAACACAGATAATTGGCATATTTGAGTTAACTGAGTAACTACCCTGCCCCGGGTTATGAATAAGGGTTTTAATTTGTGCGAGAATAAAAACTCCTACTTCATAGGCTCAAAAGGGTTGACTAGGGATTAACTTCCTTATATCTCCACTGTTTAGGAATTGAAACAATGCCTGTACATCGTCAGCATAGTCTGTTCAAAAGCATACTGCCTAATATTATGGTATTGTTTTCGTCATCCTCCCTCTACAGGCTTATGGCTTTATCAGGAGTTAAATATCACAATAAGAAGCATAATTCAAAATATAGTGGAACGAATGGATTAATTCAAGACAAACATATGCAATGCATTAATGAAAACAAAAGTTTAACATAATAGTAAGTGTTCAAACAAATAAAAGAAATTACAAATGAAAATTCAAATGTGGTCCCATCCAGTTGGCTGAATGTCCTCAATTGCAATCTGTGAACTTTGAGGAGCAGTATACTTCACCATGAAATCAAATTTGCCACTTGGATGCCCCAAGGTGCCCCATATCTCAACAGGAATAGGTAGGCTTCCTTTATTGCTACCTTGGGCAACTTGTCTTGCAGCTTCGGTGTTTGATGGACGATAGTAGAACTCAACTTGACCTTCTGGAGTAACCTCTAGGATTCCTTCATCAATTAGATCTTGAATCTTTTTCTTCAATGTCCAACAACTATTAGTATCATGTCCAGGACAGTTGGAGTGATACCCACACCTTGCCTTGGGATTATAGCGAGGAGAGGAAGTTTTAGGATTTTGAGGAGGACTTTTCAAAGAAATTAGTTCCATCTCCAACAAGCATTGCAGAACTTGTGACATTGGAGTGCTGAACTTGATAAACTGCCTTCTATATTTCTTGTGTTGAGGTGGATTAACCTTATCAGATCTTTCTTCTTCAACTGAAGAACAATCAATGGCAACCTGTTCCTTGCCTTCTTTTATCCTCATCTTCCTTTCAACCAAATCAGCTTTTTTTAACGGAGGTTGACTGACAATTAGATCACTGGCTCTATCACTTTGAAGTTTGTGGACAAAGGTTCTCAGCTCTTCTTGCCCCTGAGCTAAACTTTGAATAAGAGCCACCTGGTCATTCATCTGGGTCCTCATTCCTGTCATCTCAGCTTGTAGTTGTTTCAGCTGATCATCCTTGTTGTCCTCAGGATTCTTCTTCTTAGCCAGCAGTGTCTCTAATTCATCCTGCCCCTTGGACAAGTTCAGGATCAACTCTTGGAACTGTGCATTTTGTGCCTGGAGATCTTTAACTGTTTGTTCAAGAGCCATTGCTGAAATAAACAGCGAGGAGATAAGAAACATGTGCACAAGAAACCTGTGATGCAATGATATGGTATGCATATGCAATGTTTTCAAGGACCGCAGGATTTAAATTTGCTTAAACAAACAAGAAGGTAAACTTTTATTAGTAATAAATTTGTTTGCCCCTTGGGCTTACAAAATGAAATGAAATAAATACAAAAGATGGGGTTTTAAGTCTCCCATGGATGCTTCCTCTTTGTGTTGAGGTATGAGTTGAGATTCCGCTCCTCGTGAAGTTGCTTTGTTAGTTCCAGGACTCTTTCTTGACTTGCTTTGCAATGAATCTCAAAAGTATCCCTTTGCTCCTTCAACTGGACCCAAGATCTCTGTAAGTCTTCCATGTCAGTAGGCATGTCTGGGTGAAGGATGGTATAAGAAGTATCTCCTTCAGCAACAGGTTCCATGGTAACTGGCAGGATAGCAGGATATGGCATCATGAGGGTCTGAGCACGAGATCGCACCCATCTGAGATAAGCCTCCATAGGAATAGTGTACTTGGGCTTCAGAGTGTTGCTGTCAACCTTGTTCACTTTACCCCATGCTCGTATGAACCTTTGACGGCAACCTTGAAGATCATTGTCGTAGTCAAACACAATACCCTGAATCAACATGTCATGTGGACCATCACTCCGAGCGTAACCAAACTGTCGTAAAGATAGAGAAGGGTTGTAAGTAATGCCTCCTCTTATGCCTAGAAGTGGCACATTAGGAAACCCCCCACAACGGTCAATGATAGTGACATTCTCCATAGATCTGGAGCACCAATGGATATCTGAATGAGAGAGTGACATGATCCTCTTGGACCATTTGAACCCTTGCTCATTCTTCATTACTGAGCGAGGAAGGTGAGAAATAAACCACCTAGAAAGCAAAGGTATGCAGCACATCAAAGTTCCTCTTGCCCTTGTAGTACGGGTATAAAGAGAATGTAGGATGTCTCCAAGCAATGTAGGCACTGGATTGCGACTCAGAAATATATTGATGGCATGAACGTCTATGAACTGATCAGGATTGAGGAACAATACTAAGCCATAAATCAACAAGGCTAAGATCTCCTCAAAAGCATCATAGCTCATGGCTTTAAAGAACATTTGAGCCTTCTCTAGCAACACCTTAGCAAGAATACCTTTAACTCCGCTTCTCGTTTCTAGAACAATGTCAGACTTCTCCAGATGTAGAGCTGCAGCAATGATCTCAGGTTTAGGCTCTTTTTCCAAGCCTGTGAATGATTTTTGATCAAGTACAGGTATACCCAGTAGTTTAGAGAACTCTTCCATTGTAGGAACCAGCTGATAGTCGGGGAATGTGAAGCAATGGTGCTTAGGATCAAAGAACTGAAACAGGACACTCATCATGTCTTCATTGAATCCTGAAGTGACTAAATCCATTAGGTGACCATGTCTCTTGATGAACTGGGAGTTTTCAGACACTTGAGAAACCAACTCCTTAAGCTTAGGAGGTATCCCTACAAAGTTGATCCTGATAGTGTTTCTACGAGCAGAAGCCATGACCTGCAACAAAGAACAAAGATAAATCCTTTGGTCCTTGAAATGGTTAGTGAAAATGCTATGCTTATGATGCATGATGATGTCATGATGTTATGCTCAATCACGAACATGTGGCACACACAAACAAGTCACACCATAGCCCTAGGTTTAAAGGCTTGCATGAGGTTTAAAGGTAAGTACCCTCCCCTGAAGTTAGTTGGTTCATCCTGTCTTACAAAAGTAACCATGTTCTAAGGGATCTCAATATCATTGATCATTCACAAGGATAGTTGTTCAGTAGGCAACTTACTTGCCAACCAAAACCCTCCAAGTTTAGAATCTCAATGAGCGTAGTATCGAGTATCAACCAACTTCAGTCTTCACCAAAGCCGGTTATCTCACTACTTTTCTAAAGGCCAGGATGGGATAACTAGGGTTCTAAAAGTTAGTTAGTGTATTGACAACATATGGTAGCCTCATATTATCCTCAACTTGACTTAAGGAACATAAGCACCAACCAAGAAGTCACACTAACTATGGCCACCAGATCAACCATATCGGTATACGCCGTACAGTTACCTTGGTCTATTGCCATTTACCTAAGGTACACTAGATCCGGGTTAGGATCTTTCACACATAAGAGCACCCAACAAGTAAAGTAAAGCAAACAAAGCAAACAAATTTAAAGTGATCTAATTCCTAAGGGTACCCCTCTTTTATTATATCCCCAGCAGAGTCGCCAGTTCTGTAACACGGTGGGAGAACTGACTTTAGTTATGTTGCGGATAGCAAGAGTCGCCACCGACTTTTATTTTATCCAAAGGAAAGGCATAAAAGAACAGGAAAGACCTTTTAAAAAGATTTTTGGGTCCGGGGGGTAGGTTATGTAAAGGGAAGGTGTTAGCACCCTTTACATCCATGGTTATCCATGGGCTCTTAGTTACTTAGCTCACTTTAAAATGTTTTTTGAAATGTGAAGTGTGTGAATAAAAATTTTCTTAAGAGTTTCATAATGATCCATGTACGGATGCGTAAAAAACCTTTGTTTTTGAAAATTGTTTAAAATGTGTAAAGTGTTTGAAATGTTTTTGAAAAGTGAGCAAGTATCTAAGAGGAACCTACCCTAAGTTTAAGTCTTTTCTGTTCTTGAATCCTTTAAATGGTAAGACTATCCCTATTATTAAGGAATAGGTAGTCATTACCTTGGATGTGAGGGACAAATGAATGGACATTTGTTATTTAGGCAACTGTGGGGTGTATAAGCAATTCGAAGGGACTTATCATCTTTATTCGAAAGGGACAAGATCATTACGAAGGCAACATTCGAAAGGGACTTGATCTTTTATCTGTTTAGGGACTAGATGATGTGAGATGAGGGACTTTTGCTTTATACACCCTACTTGACCTTTTTGTTTTTGGCAACATGAGAGGTATCCCTAAGGAAGTGAGATGGCGATCAAAGATCGACTTACGTGTGTGAGTGTACAACTTTAATATTTATCTTTGAATTTGTGATCTAAATTAATTTTACATATACAAACATGTTGCACTACCTATTTACTAACCATAGCATAAAAATAAATATTCAAATACAATTATTAAAATATTACATCCAGGAACAATTACATAATAATAATTATTAAAGCAAATTAAATATAATAAGCAAAAAATAAATAATAATAATAATTGGGTTAGTGAAATAATAATAATAAAGATAATATAAAGTTAAATGAGGTTAGTAATAAATAAATATCATATAAACATAATTAATAATAATAATAATGAAATAAGCAAGAATATTATAATAATTAAAAGTTCAATTTTTATAAACAATTATTATTTAAGATTAATAAGAAAATATAAACAATTATACTAATTATTATAAAGTTTTAAATTATTTACAAATTATATTAAAAAAAACATTAGGTTAATTATAAACATGTTATAAAAATAAATTATATTTACAAAAATTAATTTAACAAGTTTTAATTATTTTTAAGCATATATTGAAAATTATTTATATATAAGAATTAAGTTATAAACAAATTATATAATATATATACATGATTAAATAATAAATTAAAAATTAAAAATTATAATAGAATTAAATGTTAAATAGAAGAAAATTAGGGTTTGAAAATTATTAGGGTTTAAGATTAATTTTATTAGATTAGGATTATGAATTTTAACCTAAATACAATTCATTTATTTATACAAATCAAATAATATTAATAATATATATGGTAAAATAAATTTTAAATAGTTTTAATAATAAAGTTTTAATAATATAAGTTTGAAATTTATATACAAGAAATAATATACATTTTATTTTTAACATTTATAATTTACTAAATTAATTAAAAAAATATAAACAAGAATTACATAAAATAAGAAGAAAAAGGGGTAAAAAACTTACCTGGGGTTGGGATTCGAACCCAAGCTCTAGCAATGACACTTAGTTGTTTCTGCATCAAACATTAAATCAAAATATCCAGAAACATTACAAACATCATCATGAACAATAATATACAATCAAATTTCATTTATATTGCTTGTATCATTGAAATCGAAAAATCAAATTTCAAGCTAAAGATGAAATCGGTTTATGCATTTTAATGAGTTTTGGATGATGTAATGCATTGGGATAGCATCAAGGATGATCAAGGAAGAGATTGCAACCTTCAAAACACTTTGATATAGCCTGCAAAATAGAATCTGAATTATGAATTTTTTATGAAAATTTAAAGTATTGTTCTTACTCTTGGAAGCAGCCAAAAATTCTCCCTTTGTGTTGTGGTCTCTTCATGTATATATAGTGAGTGAAATTAGATCAAAAAATCATATCCTACTTTGGACTTTTGGATCACTTGAGATTGAAAAAGATATGCTTTCAAATATTGAAAAAAAAATTGATATCTTCTTACTATTTTTGGTTGATATGATCTTATATGATTTCAATCATCTCTAAATGGCCTTTAAGAATTTCTAGAACAAAGATCAAATCAAATATTGAGAAAAAAAATTGATATCTTCTTACCATTTTTGATCGATATGATCTTATATGATTTCAATCATCTCTAAATGGCCTTTAAGAATTTCTAGAACAAAGATCAAATCAAATATTGAGAAAAAAATTGATATCTTCTTACCATTTTTGATTGATATGATCTTATATGATTTCAATCATCTCTAAATGATCATTAAGACCTTCTAGAACCAAAATCAAATCAAATATTCACACTTTTATATTTTATTTTGATTTAAAATGATTTTTAATGTAAAAAATCATAATAAATAAAATAAAATGAATAAAAATATGAATAAATAATTTTTAATTCGTGCATGATGTCATGGAAGTGTTTGGGTCATAAAAAAGCAAGCCCGTTTGGTGAATTATGGTTTTAAGACCCCATTTGCTTCATAAACCTCTCAAAAATTTCCCAACTTTGCAAGGGCACAAATCCTTCAATTTTAATGCTATGAAGGTGTTATTGGACATTTTGGAAAGCTTAAAGAGTCCTCTAACCAGCCTCTTTGATCTCATGTCCATATCTTTTACCATTCTCAAGTTATGCTCTTTGGAAGTTGTTGACTTTTTGTTGACTTTTAAAAGGACCTATAATGTCTTAGCTCATACCCTCCAAATGAAGCATTTTTGGGCTTGGCTTGTGAGACACAAAGTTGTAGAGAATTCAATTTCCTTCAAAATGAGCTTTGGATAGGAAAAATTTGATGAAGCATGTGAAAGTTATGGCTGGTCAAAGTTCAGTTGACTTTTCCTAAGGAAACCCTAATTTAGAAACTCCTGATTCTTGATGATCTGGAATCTCCTTGATGAATCATGATCAACCCTTGATCAAATGATGAAATTTACTTCATATACCTGATGTTGGCAAAAAATCATGAATTTTGACTTTGGTTTGACCACAGTTGACCTTAGTTTGACTTTTTAACTACTTTGACTGATTTTAACTTATCTGATCATCTGACTGAGCAAACCTTTGAGAAAAGTCTTGAAACTTGACATGGGGATTCTTGAACACATATAGGATGCTATGAAGCTCATTTGAAGTCTTGGGGGTCCATTTAGCCTGATGAAAGTCAAAACCCTAGTTTAGGATGCATTGCTTAGGAGGATGCATTGTCTGAGGGAATTGTCAAACTTTCTGACTAATTGTGAACCTTGTGAACTTTGTGAACCTCATGAGATGTCTTGTGAACTTTGTGATCCTTGTGAATCTCTTGGGACACAATGTATTGTCTTGTGGAGGGCAAATTTTGGGGTGCAACAATGCAGCTTACTGATTAATGAAATATGACTTCTGTTTGCTTCTGAACTAAAACTGTGTTTTTTGAAGAAAAAAAATTCTGTTGAAACAAGTCAGAACACATGTAGGTTTGAGGGGGAGTAAACTCACACATAACTTAACAGAAAAGAACTGCTGTACTCTGATAAAAGAAACTCTGCTGCACTCTGATAAACCAGAAGATTATGTTAGCCAAAAATTAGCCAAAGGGGGAGTTTGTAGATGTTTAGAATTGGCAGAATTTTTGACCAACAAGAAGTGTTGAATTTAGTTCAGGATGTTACATCAGATGTTGTGACATTATCAAACAGAGTATAAGTAAATGAACTTAATTCAGGATGTCACACCAGATGTTGTGACATTGTATCAGTTAATGAAGTAAGTTTAGTTTACAGGATGTCACACCAGATGTTGTGACATTGTATAAGTAAATGAAGTAAGTTCAGTTTTCAGGATGTCACACCAGATGTTGTGACATCTCAAACCTGCTACCAGAATTAATTAATGATTAACAGAACTGAGTAAATTCAGGGAAGATATCTGGAATTAATTATGAATGGATAAAACAGAAGAAGGCGCATCTGTAGGGAGATTTGTTATTTGACTTCAGTATAATCAGAAGAACTAAATCACCTAGAATCTAGGAAGTAACAAACCCTAATTCAAGGTGATGGCAGCATGCGTATTAGGATTGGATAAACCTACAGAAAGCCCAAAATCCAAACACCTATTTAAGCAACAGAAACTCTCAGAATAGAGTACGAAATTAAGAAGACTAAATAGGGTGTTTGTGTTTTAATAGCAGGTTGTTAATGTGTATCACTTTATGAGCTTTTAAGCAAAAGTGTATTTGTGTCTTGATTGAAACTGTGAAGTAAGATCAAGCTGTTTTGTTTGAAGTATGACTTCAATTTTATTAAAGTTGTAAACATATCATTGTGTGATTGAGGGGGAGTGAGTTGGTACTCATATCTAAGTTGTGTATTAGGTAGAAATTGCCTTGGGTAGATATTAAGTGATAGATTAAACTGTGTGGTTTAAGTCTAGAATTAATATTACTTATATTGGATTTCCTTCCTGGCTTGGTAGCCCCCAGATGTAAGTGTGGTTATACACTGAACTGGGTTAACAATTTCCTGTGTTGTTTAATTTTCCTGCACTTTAAGTTTTCTTCAAGGCTTCAAGTGTTTAAACATCTCATTCGACATCACGTACCTGATCACAGAATTTCAGATATTGTATTGATCTTAGCATTTTGTTTTTAGTATGATTTCCATGTCTTGCACCATTGTTGTATAGAATTTTATAGTTGGTCAAGAATGTGAATTATGCTATTAGGCACTTATGATGGTGTTAGTACCAAAAATTAACATTGTATGATATTATTCTAGATATATATTATATGGGGTGTTACAGTTGGTATCAGAGCAAGTTGTATCCTCGACCTAGCCTTGAAACGTCATAAGTAAATCTTTCCTGCCTTTTAAGTGTGTCTTGCCGGCATGGTTCTTAATATCATACTATGTAGTATTGGGCCTGATCAACCTAATGCTATGTATGTGGTAGGTGGAATCATGGTTGTGCGGTCATGAGGACTCCGAAGTGTTGTTGCAACTTGTGTTGTGAGAGTGAGATTAAGCCAAGGGATAACAGAGGAGAGCTTTGGTCAGCTCGGTTAGAGTCTTCTTGAGAATTTTACTTCATGTAACGTGGGATTGCAGAGAAGTGTGTGGTTTGAGGAATCCTTTGGAATGGATATGATCTGAAGGGTAAATATATCTACAGGATGAATGGTCAGTGTATCAAGGAATAAGTAAAGTCGTCGGTGGATCAGTAATAATCACTAGTATGGACAAGAGTGTTGATAAGTTTCATTCCACAAAAAGAGAAGATGCCTTATGGAACGTGTGATGTAAAGTTCGGGAACGAGTAAATTGTTAAGTGTTTCAGTTCCAAGATCGCGGTGGCATCTTGGATGAGCGAGTGTACTTCAAGGGGTGTAATCGGATAATACCTTACAGATGGATAACAGTTACAGGTTAAGAATGTTCATTTTATTTTGGGAACCTAAAGTTGTGGCGGAACGTGAAGTGCGGACTTGATAAAGTAGTGATAAGTGTTAGGGTAAACACATTAGTTTTGGAAGAAGTTCTAGTATGATGGTTTGTGTTTGAGTGTGAGAAGATTACCGCAGAGTGTGAAGTTAATATGGTATGGAGACGACATTGAACGCGCGATATGAGAAGGCATTGGATGTATGTGCTCAACTGAAGCGAAAACGTGCTTCTCGATATGCTACCTGTCCGAATGGAACTCTGCGATTAGTGTTACCTCTATGGACATCACTTGTATCGTCAAGGACAAGATTGTCAATGAATGAGATTGAATAAGTATAAGGCAAGCCTACAAATTCAGAGACTTGTTTTGGACGGTCGTTAATTCGGTATCATATGAATTTTAAGAAGAGCAGACGTCCTGACGTTTGATGGTCTACAAGAATGGTGGATGGAAGGACTCTCCTGGAGTTGTTGTTGACTTGGTTAAGAAAGATTTTGATGTAAGGAAAGTAGTTGTAGAAGTCGAGTTGATTAGTCATCACCTTGCATTGAACTTTTGCACATGTATCATATGAATTTGTAATCTGGTTTGCAGTAACCTATTGCTTGGATTGATGAGAACAGGTTCGCTAACCACAACTTGTCCGCTGTTTTTCTTTCAGCATTGGTCGGTTAGAATCATCTGTTGGTGATGATTATAACTTTTAGTTGCGATTGGAATGAGTTGGGAGGCTTAGGTAACAATGAAGATCAGAAGTTGCTTCTGTGTTTGAGTAATTGGTTACCCTCTTGTTAGTGACTGGTTAACGTTATTAAGTTTCAAAAGTTGGATCTTTTCTAAGATGCATACATTTGGACTTGAGTGCCCGATTGGAGCATTCTTAGTACGAAAGAAGGCTATGGAAACATTCTATTAAATGATTAATAGAAAGTAAGGGAATCCCGAATTATATGTAAGTAGAGGTATCGAAGTTTCTTCAGAGGAGTGCATTACCTCAGTTTCCAAGTGTAAGGAATAATCGAAGTATTTGGAATTTATCTCTAATGAGATTGAGAATTTTGTTGTTGTTTTAATCCTCGCCAGGGAAATTAAAGAGAGAGTACAAAGTTGTATAGATCCCAACATCAGATTCCTATGCAACCAACTCAAGTGGGATGAATATGTTGATGATCTGAACCCCGTCTATAGGAACCTCACCCTGGAGTTTCTTAGCTATTTCATCTATGAGCCATACTTGGGCCCGGATGGTAACGTCTTCTTCAGACTATTTGGGACAAAGTACTCATTCACCCATAAGGAGTTTGGTGACTTGTTAGGTTTCCAAACCACTGATGATTCCATCCTTGAGCTGCCTACGAGATATTTCATGAGCAGGCACGTTGAGAAGTTCTGGAATGACATTTCAGGTGGAGGGGGCCCTAATCCCAACACCCAGTTTTCTTACATTATTCATAATCCTGCTCTTAGGTACTTTCAGATGATCGTTGCTCACACATTCCTTGGGAGACCCGACTATGATACATATGTCACTGAGGAGGAGATCTTTTTCCTTTTCTATGCGAATCAGTTGCGTGCTTTAGCCTGTGGGAACTTTATGCTTGATACCCTCAGAGGCGCCTCAAGATCTTTAGAGGGTACCATACATGTAGGAGGGACTGTCACCCAGATTGCTTATGCATTGGGCCTCGACCGCAAGCTATATCATCTGACCGCTTACTAGGGATACACTACGATGGACATCGACTTCTGTTTAGATCACGGGTTGATGCAAAAGAGTTCAATTCACCCTTCTCAATTCAGAATCTTGATTGACGGTGAGACCATCCACTATTTTACTCTACCTGACCCTATGATGACCAGTATCCACGATCCATCCAACTGGAGATATGCCTTAGAAGGTTATAGAGAGACAGTTGACGGACCTCGACCTCGTCCAATTCTAGAGTATATCCCTACTCCACCTTCACCCAGGACTACAGTGATATCGAATAATTTTTATCTACAGAGGCCAGATGTGTACACCCAGTTAGAAGAGTTACGCCAGGAGATCGCCGAACTTCAGTAGGTTGTGACTGATCTTACTTTGCAGATCTAGGTATCAGACTTGACCCATGCTACAAAGGCTGACGAGTTATATCAGGAGATCGCTGAGTTACGCCGTGAGATTTCAGCATTGCGTCATTCAGATGAGCCCGAGGAGCACCCTTCATCATGATGATATTTTATTTCATTATTTACTATCGCGTTTATGCATTTCTAGACTTATGTGTCTATATGTTTTTACCATTACATTTTCTATGCATTTGCTTGTTTGCTTTGACATATCTCTCTCTCTCTCTCTCTCTCTCTATATATATATATATATATATATATATATATATATATATATATATATATATATATATATATGCTTTTTTAGTTTATATTTTAATCATTATTATCATTGCTGTTTTTATTATTTTTTTCTATGATTATTAATTATATTGTTAAGTTCATGCAGTACTTATTAAATTATCCTAACCTATTACTGCCAAAATATGCTATTCGCACCACCAAAAAGAAGAAAAGATGGAAGGCCTAACCAAAACAAGAAGAAAACCGACCCAACTGCATTTTACTCATGTGGCACCCGCCATGGGGTCTGGTACTATATGCGGGGCAGAACCACCAAAACCACCATTTTCTCATCTTCTTCCCTAAAAATCCCAATTTTAACCTTCCAAAAACTCCCATAAACTTCCAAAAAAATCCTAAACTTTCCAACCCACTCACCATTCCTTTATCATTTCCAAATCACATTTCCAAAACCATCCATAAAAATCCCAATTTTCTCCATTTTCCTTCATTCCTCCATTCCTCCATAAACCCATTTCTCATCATCTTAAAGGATTTCAATGGAATTTGAAGGCTACATTCTCCATGAAGGCAAGCCCAGATAAAGACAAAGAAAACTCTTGGAAAAATTGCAAAATTGAGAGATCCTCTCAACTCGGTACATGGATGTTGACTGTCTCTACTCTCTCAGTATTACCATAGTGTTTTTAATTTGATAGATGTGTTAGGGATACATGACATTTTTGCTAGAAAGGAACCAACTTTTGAAGATTAACTCGGGAATTTTTGAGTTCCCTCATTTACATTGTTAGCCCTAACACTGCTAGCACAGTCGACATAGTGAAGTTTCAGATGTTCAATGTTGAATACGAACTCACGACCGACGAACTAGCAGCCCACTTAAGAGTGCTTTTTTGGTGATAACACTGTTTGCGAAGCACCTCTGGATTCCGAATGGTCCGTTGAAGCATTTTCCTTCTGAAATAGGTTGTCGAATCATACGGCCACCTCTTTCGAGGGAATCCTTGCCTCAAGGATCCATAACCCGACCATCCGCATTTTTCGTCACATGTTAGCTTGTACTATTTTTGGCCAGGAGAATTCAAACAAGGTGAATGCTAGAGAATTACTATTCTTGCAAAGGTACCTCACAACACAGGCGGATTAATGTTGTTCCTTTTATGATTGCACACATGTCTGTTATTGCTAAGAGTACAAGAACCATTGCCTTCGGAGGATTGATCACATCTATTGCTAGGGCCCTTAACCTTGACACTGAGATAGCCATATTGGCATCACTCCCTCCTCGCATAATAAACCTAAAGTTTCTGAAAGATATGAAATTATGCAAGTCAAGGAGAAAGGGGGCTATGAACTTATGATTCATGGTGTGGCTATCCCATCTGTTGTATTGCCCTACACTAGACGTACTCATGTACGAACAGAGAGAAATTGGACCTACGATATACACGCTCCACCCTTTACAGGTTCAATTCCTCCTAATCTTCCTGTCAGGGATGGACACGAAATCGACATCGAGTTTGACCAGTATGAGCAGCCTCCAGATCATGATATGCCATCTGCACACACTGCACCATCTTCCTCTCACCCATTTGTAGGTACCGCTCCCGGTTTCTATATCACTGAGCAGATGTGGCATGAGCAGCTAGCCAGAGAGGTGAGACGTGATGACTTGCTTTCCTCGATTCAATAGAAGTTGGCTTCCCATGTGACTTTTATGCAAGAATCGCAGGAGCAGACAAGTCGTAACATCAATACCATCATGCAATCCCAAGCAGCCCTAAACATAATATTTGACGAATTTCCCGCTTCTTAAGGCGATCGTCACCGTAGCAGATCTCGTCGCCATAGGCGCTCACCACCCGGTGACGGGAGTACCAACAACATGTCATAGACCACCGGGTTTATCTTCTCTTCCTTATTTCAAAACATTGGGGATAATGTTCTATTTAAGTGTGGGAGGAGACCTTACTTGTTTTATTTGCTTTCTCGCATTTTATTTCCTTTTACCGCTTTCTAGGTTATCTTGTTTTATTTTTTAGGTATACATGTGCTTAACGAGTCATTTATGTGGTGTACCTCTATTTTTTCCCATTTCCTTAGCCCCACCAAAAACATTTTAAAGAAAAGAAAGGTATTTTTATGAAAATTTGGGCTTAAAGGCAGGTTCAAGTTAGGATGATGATAACTGAGAAAATCTTTTTGAAACATCAGTATCGTTTTAACACCATAGGCTTCGTGATTATATGAATCTACCCAGATACCCATGTAATATGGCCTTAGTTGTCATTTTTTTAATAGTTCATTAGTAGTTTATCTTAGTAGTCGGCTCCGGCCTAAGCATGCTCTATGTAGGGGATCGATGAAAATAAGTGAATTCTGCCTTTTGCTGGTCTAAAATACGAATAATGCAACTTGAAGTTGTAGAAATTATGCAAAAAGAAATAGAAAAAAAAGAAAAAGAAAAAAAAGAATAAAGAGCTACCCTTTGTCAGTCGATTCAGAGGTATCTGGTGCTGGATTTGGTAAGGTAGATTACGATCCGATCCCCCACGACTGAAATAGGGTCAATAAAAGGGTTTACACCCACTTGTGTACCATAACCCCATGTCTAGAGCAGAATCACTAACCAGTCACTTTACTATGAGTATGTACGGATAACGGGCTTAATGTGATTGCTCCTGAATGAAAAATGACCCTAAGAGATGAAAATTAGGCCTAAGTACTGTGGGGTAGTATGGATTGGTTTGTATAGGAGCGAAGTCTATGTCCGTGCCCATGGAAAAGTGTTACTAAGATACCCTTGGTTCATTTAGTTAATACCTACCTCTTCATCCTGGCTTGAACTTAGAAGCCTTTTTTTTCTTTCAAATCATCCATTGATACCTTCATGAGCTTTAAAGTGTTTGCTTGAGGACAAGCAAAGGTCTAAGTGTGGGAGAATTTGATAACACTGAATATCACTGTATTTTTTACTCTGATTGCGCATGTTTGTTAGTATTTTTATTACCATTTTCTTGTATTATGCTTGTATTTTGTTTTGTTTTCAGATCCTAGGTGTTTCCAGGTCCATTCGAGAAGAAACGAAGAAAAACAAGCAAAAAGCCAGTTTTTGAAGGAATTACACACATAACGCCCTCCATAGCGTCCACCATATGGTAAGCCATAAGAAGAAGACATATCAACTGCTGAAAACTGCCATTCTCAACTCCCATAACTACATTTGTTCACATGGCGGGCACCATGGAGGGGTGGCGGGCGCCACCTTTGGCGTGTGTTTTCCCTCCCAAACGGAGTTGGAGGGCATCCTTGTCCTTTCTTGCTTTTTCCTTGGCCTATAAATAGAAAGCTTTTTGTTCATTTTTGGGGATCCAAATTTAGTTGCAAACACTCTAGGCATAAATTAGTCGAGTCTTGTACGTGATAATCTTTTCACATCGGGAAGTTATTAAATTTCTATGATTGAGTCTGTAATCGAAGTTTGGACCACTTGGTGGAAGTTAATCTTGCCGCCATTTTCCTTTTCCAGTTCTTTACCAGATTTAAAGCCTCCGATTTGGAGAAGGTTCTTATTTATACATTGCCTTTACTTTATTTAATTTCATGCAATTGTCTTTACCTTTATTTAATTTCTCGCATTCGCCTTACTTTCCTTTAATTTCCCGCAATTGCTTTTCTTTTCTTTACTTTCCCGCAATCGCTTTACTTTATTTTATTTTCTTGTCATGTTTACTTTCGAAACTTTAAATTCAAAAAACTTTACTTTAAACATGGTAAAAAGTAATATGTTTGCTCCAACCATCATGTCTAGCTAAGTCTTTAAAGGTTAGAATGTAAGGATCATAGTCAAAGTAACATTTCATTCAATGTGTCAATAGAAAATGCTTAGGGGCTGTTTTGATCTTTAATACAAGTTTTTTGAGCTTCAATTCTGTTGGGTAAGATCGAAAACCGTCCAACCTTTTGTAAAACTTGTTTAGTATTAACTGTTCAAAGGAAGCGAAAGCGCTTGCTCAGTTAAGTAGGAATTTCAAGTACTTGAGGAAAACAATTTTAAATTTATTTTCGGACGCGTTAGTGGGTTTTAAATCTGGTTCGCCTGAACCTCTTTTGTCTAGAAATTTCAGATCAAAATACTTTTCAACTTAGTCAAGAAATAACATTTCTTAAAAATAGGTTTTTCAACTCTAACGCAATGCGCACCTTTTTATAAGTGACAATAAGAGGGTTTGTTTAGGGGTTAAACTCGGTTCTGAATACGCGAAAGCGACATTTCCCATTAAATTAATTATTTTCATAAAGTAGAAAATATTTCCCCATAAGTAGTTCCATTTACATGCATTGGAATGTTACCCGACTACGCAAATTACATTCAAGCCTATTGTTTTATTTAAATCTTATAATTCTGTTATTTATTTCTCTTTACTTTTACCGCACACTCGTAAACCCTTGATTTGTTCTGCCTTAGATAAACATTGTAACAATAGATACCGATAGATCGGCGTTTGGTCTCTGTGGGATCGATAATCTTTTGTATTACTCTGAGGCGATTCATATACTTGCGAAAACACGCATCAAGTTTTTGGCGCCGTTGTCGGGGACCAATTACGCCGAATTTCGAACTTTTTTGTTACACCGTCTAGACTAAGGCTTCACGAACTGGTCGATGCGACGAACTCGCAGCTCCAGTAATGTACCCAATCCTCTAGTGGAACCAGAACGTTACGCTCGCACACGTCTTTTTCTTCTCCGAATTAAAGTAACTATGGCCAAAGATCGTAACCAAAGACCTCTTAAGGATTTCGCTCAACCTTCCAACGAAGAACCGAGCTTTAGTATAGTTAACCCCACCATACCAACTAATAATTTCGAAATAAAACCTTCCTTATTACAACTAGTACAGCAAAACCAATTCGCAGACCTGCCTTCAGAAAACCCAAATCAACACCTAAATTTTTTTATCTAGTTGGCAGATACTTTCAAAACCAACAGTACTATCCCTGAGGCAATTCGTTTAAGACTATTTCCCTTTTCCCTCAGAGATAAAGCCCATACTTGGTTAGATTCCCTTCTAGCCAATTCCATAACAACTTGGGAAGACCTTAGGATGGTATTCTTGCGAGATATTTCCCCCGAGTAAGACGGCTATTCTCCGGAACCAAATAACTAGATTTACTCAAAACCAAGAAGAATCACTCTTTGAAGCTTGGAAGAGATATAAAAACCTACTAAGGACATGCCCACACCATGGTTTGGAACAATGGTTGATCATACACACCTTCTATAATGGACTTCACTATAACACCAAGATGACCATCGACGTTGCCGCTGGTGGCGCTCTGATAAACAAACCTTACCTTGAAGCTTGTGCTCTCATTGAAGATATGGCCCAAAACCATTATCAATGGTGGACAGAAAGAGCAACAGTCTGTCAGTCTCCAATATTTCACGATTACAGTTCCAATTTTTAATCGGCTTCGACAATAACTCATCAATTTAAAATCCAGCCAACTAACATTATCTATTGATTAAATCTAATATAAAAACAACAATTACACACCAATAAAATCAATATAACATCAAATCCTTATAAAACACATAATTTATCAAATTCGTCATAGGCTCCCATAAACCCTCAAAACCCCAAATCATCCACATACAATCTAAATCCTATATCAATTATAATGAAAGGTAATACTCCCCATATCTTAGATGTTAAACCCTAAATTCTCTTTCCTTGAGATCTTCAAGAAACCTCTGAGTCCTAGCCTTTCTGCCTCCATTCCTCGGAGCACTTCTCACAAAATACGATTGATAAAGGAATTATCTCCAAAAATACAATTTTATGTTTGCCTCCCTTACCCCCTTGGGCCTCATTATGTTATTCCATTTTTACCCTCACTAATTCCATCCATATTTACCACTTTATCCTTAAAAATCTCTAATATTATTATTTATCTAATTATTTAGATTAATCCTCTATTAAATCTAAATAATCTTAATGAAATACTCCCTCCATTCCTATTTATAAGCAAATTTTGACTTTTTAGGTTCATTGAATAAATGATGTATTTAGATACATCAATTATTCAATGAACCATAAAAGTTAAAATTTGCTTATAAATAGGAATGAAGGGAGTAACAACTTAGAACTTATCATCATAATTTATTCTTACTCCAACACCATCCTATATCACATTATTATATCATCACGCATCATAACCATCAAACATCACTTAAACTCACAAAATTACGCTCAATCAATTAAATAACTGATTAAATAATTAATTTAGATTTTTGGGGTGTTACAGTAACCGGTTACTAGAAATGGTGTAACAGGTTACACCTGAAGTGGTAAAAAAAATTGGAAATTTTGTTTGTATAACTGGTTACAATAAATGGTGTAACCGGTTACACCTGAAATTGCACAACAAATTATTCAAAATATCGTTCATGTCATCAGTTATCAGAAATGATGTAACTGGTTACACATGACTTGAAATTGAAAAATACCTCAAAAAATGAGTTTCAGCCAAATTTCAAAAATATTAAAAAGAATGTATGCATATGGAAAATAATCAACAAGATTTTCTTGAGCACTTAAGTATTAACATAATAAAATTACAACTTGTACCTCAAAAGTATGTGATCAAACATAAAATCCAAAGCTAGTCTTGCATGGTATTGAACACTTGATGCTTTAACTTTGGCCATGAGACTTTTTACATTCTTTGGCTATGAGCATTGTCTTCTAATTTGTCTTCATCAAAACCAAATATTGGAGAAGTTGACTTAACACCTGATCCCAAATAAGGATTAACTGGCGACAACACAATTGCATTATCGACAAAAGTTGACGTATTTGAGTGAAAACTTGCCATCATCGTTGTTGGCATACCATAAGGTTGCTCTCGATTAAACATAGGCAATGTTAGACTTGGGACATAGGGTCTAAAGTCATTTGTCATAGATCGTGTAACCCATGGTGTTGTGGGGATACTCAACGCTATTAATTGGGGAATTATTACCCCATCTTGCGTAATCGAAGACGCATCTGTCATACTTGTTATGGAGGCGCTTACTCTAGTCGAAGGTGCAATGATTGTGCCTCCGATCGTAGAACCGGGTGGTCATTCTTCATTAGTATTAGTATTTTTTAGATTTGTCATTCTAACGTATCTTCTAGTTGGAATAGGAACTTCCTTATTGGTTATTTTACCACTTCTCAATATCATACACACAAAACATTGAAAAGTTTAATGAATGAAGAAGTTTGCTTAGAAAAATGTCTGAATGTGTAAAGAAAAACACACAAAAAATTGCACAAAAAGGTGTCCCATTGGACGTGCCAATTGGTTTACCATAAAATTTGATAAACAAAGACAAGTTTGATTTTACTTAAGGGATTAACTCGAAAATATCTCTGGATAAATTTGTGCAAAAATTGTAGATTTTGAAAGATTTTGACAATGAACGTCAAGAACATTGAATGAAAAAATAATGTTGTAAAGTGAATAGGTAAAAAGGAAAAGTTAAAGGAAAAAAAATTAACTTTAAAAATGGAATGCAAATACTTACATTGGAAACTCATTTCTCACTTTCACAGTTGGATACTTTGTGTAGATGTTTAGAATTGGCAGAATTTTTGACCAACAAGAATTGTTGAATTCAGTTCAGGATGTCCTATCAGATGTTGGGACATTATCAAACAGAGTATAAGAACTTAATTCAGGATGTCACACCAGATGTTAGGACATTGTGTTAATGATTTAAGTTCAGTTTTTCAGGATATCCCAACAGATGTTGTGACATCTCAAACCTGCTACCAGAATTAATTAATGACTAACTGATCTGAGAAATTTAAGGAGAGTTATCTGGAATTAATGATAGATGGACAAAAACAGAATAAGGCGCATCTGTAGGAAGTGTTGTTAAGATACTTCAGCATAATCAGAAGAACTAAATCACCTAGAATCTAGGAAGTAACAAACCCTAATTCAAGGTGGAAGCTGCATGCGTTTTAGGACTGGATTAATCTACAGAAAGCCCAAAATCCATACACCTATTTAAGCAACAGAATATCTCAGAATTGAGTACAAATTTCAGAAGACAAAATAGGGTGTTTTGTGTTTTAATAGCAGGTTGTTTTTATTGTACCACTTTATGAGCTTTTAAGCAAAAGTGTATTTGTGTCTTGATTGAAACTGTGAAGTAAGATCAAGCTGTTTTGTTTGAAGTATGACTTCAATTTTATTAAACTTGTAAATAAGATCACTGTGTGATTGAGGGGGAGTGAGTTGGTACTCATATCTAAGTTGTGTCTTAGGTAGAAATTGCATTGGGTAGATATTAAGTGAAAGATTAAACTGGGTTGTTTAAGTCTAGAATTAATATTACTTATAGTGGATTTCCTCCTGGCTTGGTAGCCTCCAGATGTAAGTGTGGTTATACACTGAACTGGATTAACAAATTACTGTGTTGTTTAATTTTCCTGCACTTTAAGTTTTGGTTAAATTTGTCAAGTGTTGGAACATCTCATTCGACATCTCATACCTGATCACAGAATTTCAATTGGCATCAGAGCAGGCACCCTGCCTGTTTATACTGGGTGAGATCTAGGGACTGCAAATTCTGGAAATATGGACAGAGATGTAGGATCAGTAAATAGACCACCTATATTGGATGGATCTAATTATGACTACTGGAAGCCAAGAATGGTTGCATTCTTAAGGTCACTTGACAATAGGGCCTGGAAGGCAGTCAACAATGGATGGGAGCATCCTGTCCAAGACACCAAAGATGGAGCAAAAGTGTTGAAACCTGAAGAAGAATGGAGTAAGGAGGAAGATGATTCAGCACTTGGCAACTCCAAGGCCTTAAATGCTTTATTCAATGGCATTGATAGGAACATCTTTAGACTTGTGCATCATTGTGAGCTGGCCAAAGATGTTTGGGACACTCTTAAAACAACTCATGAAGGAACATCAAAGGTAAAGATGTCAAGACTTCAACTTCTCACCACCAAGTTTGAAAACTTGAGAATGAAGGAAGATGATACAATTCATGAATTCTACATGAACATCTTAGAAATAGCCAATACTTCTGGAGCTTTGGGAGAAAAGATGACTGATGAAAAGCTTGTAAGAAAGATTCTCAGATCTTTGCCAAAAAGATTTGACATGAAGGTCACAACAATAGAAGAATCTCAAGACATATGCACAATGAAAGTTGAAGAGCTCATTGGTTCCCTTCAAACATTTGAGATGGGAATGAATGACACAATTGTAAAGAAGAACAAAAGCATAGCCTTGGTGTCAAATACTGATAAAGAAAATGATGAATCAGAAACTGAAGAAAATTTATCAGAAAACATTGCTATGCTTGGAAGACAATTCAAAAAGATTCTCAGAAATATGGAAGACAAGTCCAGACCAAGTGGAAGATACACAAACTCTTTTGAGAACAAAAGACCTTATGATGCTAATAGAAGGTCAAATTATGATGAAAAGACCAGTCAAGAAAAAGGAATTAAATGCCATGGATGTGAAGGATATGGACACATCAGGAATGAATGTCCTACCTATTTAAAAAGACAAAAGAAAGGTCTCTCTGTAACCTGGTCTGATGAAGACTCAGGAGGTGATTCAGAAGAAGAATCAGCTAAGCATATCACTGCTCTAGCTGGATTATGTGAATCTGAAAGTGAATCCAGTGATGGGGAGCTTACTTTTGAAGAACTTGAACAATCATTCAGAGAACTAGTCAAAAGAAGCACTGAAATATACAGGGAGAGTATAAAGCTAAAGAAGCAGATTGAGGCACAAAAAAATGAAAAAGCAAGTGATCTAGAGATCATTGACACCTTAAAAAATGAAGTAAGTCTTCTCAACTCCAAGTTGGAACATATGTCCAAATCTGTTAGAATGCTGAACAGTAGCTCAAGCACACTGGATGTTATTCTCAACAACAATAAGCATTCAGGGGATAAAAGTGGACTGGGATTTAACAAAGCTTATAAGGCTGAAGCTAGCACCAGCAAAACTACCTCAAATTCCATACAGTCAAACAAGATGTCCCAACAGATGCTTCAACATCATGAAAAGAACACAAATTCAAACAGTATGTTTCAACAGATGTCTCAACATCATGAAAAGAACATAATGAAGAAGAAGTATCAAAGATGGAGATGTCATTATTGTGGAAGGTTTGGACACATCAAACCTCATTGTTACAAGCTGCATGGATATCCAAATCAGATGTATCAGCAAACTCCTAAGCAGAAGATAGAGGATATCAAGAAAGTATGGGTTCCTAAAGCTAGCTTTCATGCTGATCAAAGCAACATGTCCAAGAGCAAGTTCAACAAACAAGCTGGGAGCTCTTCTAATGGACACTACACAGGACAGAGGCATCAAAAGAAACCTCAATACAAATGGTTAAAGAAGAATGTGGCATATATAGCTCATACATCTCTAAGAGTATCAGCTAAAGAAGACTGGTACTTTGACAGTGGATGTTCAAGACACATGACTGGATTGAAGAATCTGCTAGTTGACTTAAAGTCATATTCATCCAGATATGTAACTTTTGGAGATGGAGCTAAAGGAGAAATCAAGGGAGTTGGGACCTTGGACTGTCCAGATGTACCAAGACTAGATGATGTGCTGCTAGTTAAAGGTTTAACTGCTAACCTGATCAGCATAAGTCAATTATGTGATCAAGGGTACAGTGTAAACTTTACCATAACTGAATGCATAATGTCTAACAAAGAACAAAAGGTTGTCATGAAAGGAGCCAGATCTAAAGACAACTGTTATATGTGGGAACCTCAAGATTTCAGTCTCACTTCAACTTGCTCTTTAGCCAAAGAAGAAGAAATGAAACTATGGCACCAAAGACTGGGTCACCTTCACTTCAGAGGCATAAAGAAAATCATATCTATGGAAGCTGTGAGAGGTATTCCTAAACTGAAGATTGATGATGGCAAAATATGTGGTGAATGTCAAATAGGCAAACAAACCAAGATGTCCCATCCAAAGCTTCAACATCTGACAACTTCCAAAGTTTTGGAATTATTGCATATGGATCTTATGGGACCTATGCAGGTTGAGAGCCTTGGTGGTAAGAGGTATGCCTATGTAGTGGTTGATGACTTTTCAAGATATACATGGATCAATTTCATCAAAGAAAAGTCTGATGTATTTGATGTATTCAAAGACTTATGCCAAAGAATACAAAGGGAAAAGGCCAGCTGTGTGATCAGAATAAGAAGTGATCATGGAAAAGAATTTGAGAACCAAAAATTCTTAGATTTCTGTTCTTCAGAAGGAATCAATCATGAATACTCTTCACCAATCACTCCTCAACAGAATGGGATTGTTGAGAGGAAGAATGGAACTATTCAAGAATCAGCAAGAGCTATGATCCATGCCAAAAAGTTACCTTTGTACTTCTGGGCTGAAGCTATGAACACAGCTTGTTACATCCATAACAGAGTTACTCTAAGAAAAGGAACCTTGTCAACAATCTATGAAGTCTGGAAAGGCAGAAAACCCACAGTTAAGTACTTCCATGTGTTTGGAAGTAACTGTTATATTCTGGCAGATAGGGAGCAAAGAAGAAAAATGGATCCTAAAAGTGATGAAGGGATTTTTCTTGGATACTCTATAAACAGCAGAGCATATAGAGTATTTAATTCTAGAACCAAGGTTATCATGGAGTCCATAAATGTGATAATTGATGATGCTCCTACAGATGTTCCAGAAGATGTTGGAACATCTGCTGATATCAAAATTGAAGCTGAAGAAAAGAGTGATCATTCTGACTTCACTCAAACTGATGCAAGGACAGAACAATCCAGCAAACCTCCCTCCATCAGAATCCAGAAAGATCATCCCAAAGATTTGATAATTGGTGATCCCAACAGAGGTGTAAGCACTAGATCAAAAGAAGTGATTTCAGGTTCCTGTTTTGTTTCTAAAATAGAACCTAAAAACATCAAGGAAGCTCTTACTGATGAATACTGGATTTGTGCTATGCAAGAGGAATTAGGTCAATTCACAAGGAATGAAGTGTGGAACCTTGTCCCTAGACCTGATGACATAAATGTGATTGGAACTAAATGGGTGTATAAGAACAAGTCAAATGAGCAAGGAGTTGTTACAAAGAACAAAGCTAGACTTGTAGCTCAAGGATACACACAAATTGAAGGAGTAGACTTTGATGAAACTTTTGCACCAGTAGCAAGGCTTGAATCAATCAGATTACTTTTGGGAATTGCTTGTATCTTAAAGTTCAAGCTATTTCAAATGGATGTGAAAAGTGCCTTTTTAAATGGATATCTTAATGAAGAGGTATATGTAGAACAGCCTAAAGGATTTGTTGATCCAAGCTGTCCAAATCATGTATACAAACTAAAGAAGGCTCTTTATGGTTTGAAGCAAGCTCCAAGAGCATGGTATGAAAGGCTAACTACTTTTCTTATCAAGCAATGGTACAGGAAAGGTGGAATTGACAAAACCTTATTTGTTAAAGATGAAGAAGGAAATGTCATGATTGCTCAAATATATGTAGATGACATTGTTTTTGGTGGGATGTCAGAAAGGATGGTGAAACATTTTGTCAATCAGATGGAATCTGAATTTGAGATGAGTCTAGTAGGAGAATTAACCTACTTTCTTGGACTGCAAATAAAGCAAATGGAGGACTCCATGTTCATCTCCCAAAGCAAGTATGCTAAGAACATAGTCAAGAAATTTGGGATGGACAGTGCTACTCATAAGAGAACTCCTGCCCCCACACATTTAAAGCTGACTAAAGATGACAAGGGTGAGAATGTAGATCAAAGCCTATACAGAAGCATGATTGGAAGCTTGCTATATCTAACTGCTAGCAGACCAGACATAGCATTTGCAGTAGGTGTTTGTGCAAGATATCAAGCTGATCCAAAAGTTAGTCATCTTAACCAAGTCAAGAGAATTCTGAAATATGTTAATGGTACTTGTGACTATGGCATAATGTACTTTCATGGATGCAAACCAATTCTCACTGACTTCTGTGATGCTGATTGGGCTGGAAGTGTTGATGACAGAAAAAGCACTTCAGGAGGATGCTTCTTTCTAGGAAACAATTTGATTTCTTGGTTCAGTAAGAAACAAAATTGTGTATCCTTATCTACTGCTGAAGCTGAATATATAGCAGCTGGAAGCAGTTGTTCACAGTTGGTTTGGATGAAGCAAATGCTCACTGAGTACAATGTCCCACAAGATGTCATGACATTGTACTGTGACAACTTAAGTGCTATTAACATATCAAAGAATCCTATCCAACATAGCAAGACCAAGCATATTGATATCAGACATCATTTCATAAGAGATCTTGTGGAAGAGAAAGTGATTTCATTGGAACATGTAGCTACAAATCTGCAGTTAGCTGATATATTTACTAAAGCCTTGGATGCTACCCAATTTGAAAACCTAAGGGGTAAATTGGGAATCTGTTTATGTGAAATTTAGCAGTTATGGAGATGTGCCAACATGTCATATGACATTGTGTGGCATGATCACCAGATGGCAACACCAGTCTGGTCAAGCACCTTGTGTATTCCATTCCTAGAAATTCTCCAAGTAACGGCTCTTATAAGAATAACAGCTCACTTTCAGCTATTCATCTTCTCATCATTCTCTCATAACAACTTGCTTGCTATAGCTAACTTTCAGAGATCATCAAACTCAACCAATATCAATCTCTCTCTTCACCACATTCGAAAATGGCTCATCACCAAAACCCTAACATTTCTGAAGAAATCCTCAACAAGGAAGATGTGGTGCATGCAACCCCCATCTCTGTGGTACCTATGGATTCAACTCCAATGGACGAAATCAGAGGAAGTGTTCCTCTTGCTCAAAAACCAAGAACCCCTAAAAGAACAAAGGATCCTGTATTCAGCAAGGCCAAAGGCTTGCCTTCACAATCAAACATCACTCCAAAAGCTTCTGATTATGTGGATGATTCCATAAAGGAGCTGGTAACCAGGATCTTATCTGAGCAAAGAGTGGTAAGTGGCATATCTATTCCTCTGAACACCATGCCAGCTCCACAAGAAGATCAACAAACTCAGGCTGAAAAGGACACTCCTGCTCAACAGGATGTCCCAATAGATGTTGAAACATCTGAGGACCAGCAAAAGGCCTCATCTGATGCTGCTGATGAAACATCTGAGGACCAGAAAAAGGCCTCCACTGATAATGATGAAGAAATATCTGAGGACCAGCACAAGGCCTCCACTGAAGATCAAATCTCTGTTGAACCACCTGCTGAAGAGGAAACTGCTCAACCTCCTCCTGTTGTGAACCTAGAGCATGATTCTGATACAGAAATCATTGCTTCTGTAAACCCTAGCATAGCCAAAAGGCTTAGGACTAGGAAAGAAAAGATGCATGCAGGACATGCAATTCCTGAGAAGAAGCAAGCTACACCAAAGAAGGACAAAGCTAAAGTTGTCTTTGGTCCTACAAAATAATGGAGCAAGGTGCAAACACAAAAGAGGAAAGCTGTCACTCCTCCAGACTCAGATGTTGAAGAAGATGTCCCAACATCTCCTCCAAAGAAGAAATCAGCACCCTCAAGGTCATCAAATGTTGTTCCAGAAGCTCCCTTGGACAACATCTCCTTTCATCATGTTTCAAGTGTAAACAGATGGAAGTTTGTTTATCAAAGAAGGGTAGCACTTGAAAGAGAGCTGAGCAGTAATGCACTTGAGTGCACTGAGTTAATTGATCTCATCTCCTCTGCTGGCCTCTTCAAAACTGTCTCCAACTTCTCTCCTTGCTATGAGCTGCTTGTCAAGGAATTCATAGTCAACCTCCAAGAAGATTGTGCCAATGGTAAGTCTGCTGACTTTAGAAAAGTTTATGTAAGAGGCAGGTGTGTAGAATTCTCTCCTAAGGTTATCAACCAATACCTTGGAAGAGAATTTGATGGTCCAAATGAGTTAGGAAAGACTGATAACCAGGTTTGCAAGGTTATCACTGCTAATCAGGTCAAGGCTTGGCCAGTTAAAGGAAAGCTCTCAGTTAGCATGCTGACAAGGAAATATGCCATGCTGAACAGGATTGGTACAGCAAACTGGGTACCTACCAATCATACATCCTCAATATCAACTGGATTGGGCAGGTTCATTTATGTTGTGGGCACTCAAACTAAGCTGGATTATGGAGCTTACATCTTTGATCAGACATTGAAGCATGCTGGATCATCTGCAACAAAGCTGTCAATTGCCTTCCCTTCCCTGCTGTGTGGAATAGTGCTGAGTCAGTACCCTGGGATCCTCACTGAGAAGGACACAATTTGCAAAAGAGAAAGCCCTCTGGCCTTTCACTACAAGTTGTTCCTGAGTCATCATGCAACTGATGTTGAAGCACCCTCTGGGACATCTGCTGGTCCTTCAAAGGCAAAGTCTCCAATCTCCAAAGCTGCATTGATTGCTGAACTGAAGAGCACTTGCAAAGAACTGGATGCAAGGAAGCAGAAGCTTGAGGAGATTATCCAAAGGCTGGAGATTGAAGAAAGTGCTCAGAAAGCTGCTACTTCTGATGAGGAGACTGAGGAAGAGGAAGAAACTGACTGTGAGGAGTCTGAGTGAAAAACTGTATGTGAGGAAAAATGTAATGACTGCTGCATTGTAATTTTGACTTAGTAACTTTGGCCCCTAATTTATGTCTAACAAGGGGGAGAACAACAACAACAACAATGTATGATGCTGCTTAATGTATGATGCTGTTTAGTTATTAATGAAAAACTTCTGTTTGCTTCTGAACTGAATCAGTGATGTTAATGAAAATTTCTGTTGCAACAAGTCTGAATACATGTATGTTTGAGGGGGAGTAAACTCACACATGACTCAACAGAAAAGAACTGCTATACTCTGATAAAAGAACTTCTGCTGCACTCTGATAACCAGAAAAATATGTTAGCAAAAAATTAGCCAAAGGGGGAGTTTGTAGATGTTTAGAATTGGCAGAATTTTTGACCAACAAGAATTGTTGAATTCAGTTCAGGATGTCCTATCAGATGTTGGGACATTATCAAACAGAGTATAAGAACTTAATTCAGGATGTCACACCAGATGTTAGGACATTGTGTTAATGATTTAAGTTCAGTTTTTCAGGATGTCCCAACAGATGTTGTGACATCTCAAACCTGCTACCAGAATTAATTAATGACTAACTGATCTGAGAAATTTAAGGAGAGTTATCTGGAATTAATGATAGATGGACAAAAACAGAATAAGGCGCATCTGTAGGAAGTGTTGTTAAGATACTTCAGCATAATCAGAAGAACTAAATCACCTAGAATCTAGGAAGTAACAAACCCTAATTCAAGGTGGAAGCTGCATGCGTTTTAGGACTGGATTAATCTACAGAAAGCCCAAAATCCATACACCTATTTAAGCAACAGAATATCTCAGAATTGAGTACAAATTTCAAAAGACAAAATAGGGTGTTTTGTGTTTTAATAGCAGGTTGTTTTTATTGTACCACTTTATGAGCTTTTAAGCAAAAGTGTATTTGTGTCTTGATTGAAACTGTGAAGTAAGATCAAGCTGTTTTGTTTGAAGTATGACTTCAATTTTATTAAACTTGTAAACAAGATCACTGTGTGATTGAGGGGGAGTGAGTTGGTACTCATATCTAAGTTGTGTCTTAGGTAGAAATTGCATTGGGTAGATATTAAGTGAAAGATTAAACTGGGTTGTTTAAGTCTAGAATTAATATTACTTATAGTGGATTTCCTCTTGGCTTGGTAGCCTCCAGATGTAAGTGTGGTTATACACTGAACTGGGTTAACAAATTACTGTGTTGTTTAATTTTCCTGCACTTTAAGTTTTGGTTAAATCTGTCAAGTGTTGGAACATCTCATTCGACATCTCATACCTGATCACAGAATTTCACTTTGAGTTTAATGCGTAAAATTGTGAACCTATAAAACTACAAACAAACACTGTTTAATATAATAGTATACAACAGTCGACTTAGCAAAACTTGACACGTCTTAGTCTTCATGAATCTTTTGTCTTTGACAGGTTTCCACGTGTTCTTGAATAATTATATAATCTTATCCATTCTCTCTTCGATAAAAACATCATAGTCACGTCAACTGGGAAAAACGCCAAACCTTGCTAAGTTTTTTAACTCGACCTGGGTCTTCAATGCACCTCTCGACCAACTTTCCCAACATCCTTCGACATGATAACAATTAGTGATCTTCCAGTAAAAAATAACTATTTTGACTATCGTTGAAAACTTAAATTCCTGTCATAGTCAAATTTAATCCTGAATTTTCATGTTTATTAACTGTGTCGAAAATAGGAAATAACAATAATATAATAAATATATGAATCAAAATTAAATGATACTCTAATTTAATTACATAGTTAATATTCTCTCCAACTTTATCATCTTTATTATAAAAGAAATTAGTTTTTTAAATTTATTAAATAATTAATTATAAAAGAAATTAGTTTTTTAAATTTATTAAATAATTAATATATTTCAAATAAATATAATATTTATTTAATAAATTTAAAAAACAAACTCTCTCATATATCCTAAAAAGACTAGAGAAAATAATACATTTCCTTGTTTTTTAAGTCTTGGAATGAAAATGAAAATTTACACAACACCCACTCTTACTCAACGAGTCAGTCACGTCACACCAAATTACAAAACAAACGCAACGCTGTTTCTGTTCCCTTCAAAATTACTAAACCACCCTTCTCTTTCCGATTCTTAAAACAAACCAACGTTATTACGACAATAATCATTGTATCATCGAATCGTATCTTCCCAAATGTCGGTGAGCTTCATCTTCCTCTGCTATTCCCATTTCTCGTTAATTTCGTTTCAGATCTTATAATGATTACTTTTCTTCTCTTCTTTTGCACATTCCACTATAGAGAGAAATGGATTTTTTTATGTTAATTTATTCAATGAGAAATTTAGAACTGTGATAGAACTTTACTTATATTCCTTTTGGGATTTTTGATCTATGATTTTTTCTAATGAGATTTTGGATCTAATGGAAGTTGAAGTATGGTTTTGTTTTTATCCTCTTTTAGTTGTTATGTGATATGAATGATTCAATTATAGACTATGCATGATTTGCATTTTTTTCCTAGTTGAATTAAATTGGTTCTGGTTCTGGTTCTGGTTCTGGTTCGAGATATTTTGTTATTTGGGCAATGCAAATGAGTGGTTTAGTTTTAAGAGATGATAGCAGGATTGTATAGTATCGGCTATTAGACTAATCGAACTTGAGCGATTCACTATTGCGTTGCGATACGCGTTTAGTACAAAGTGTTATTGCTTTTTTGATGAACTGGTTTTACATTTTCTAGTCTTGTACATGTCATTGCCATTGCTTATTTACCTCCTTACTTTACAAAATATCGTCCGAGCAATATCTTAATTCAACATTTTATGTGCAGACATTAGTGGACCATACAGATCAAAGAGCTGAAGCGATTCCATGTTCGACAGCTACGCCAAATTGGACCGTTCATGTTTCAGATGTGAGGGATTAATTTTTAAGATTAGTCTTATTTGTTTGCGCTGCAATTGTAAAATACATGTTTGAGAATCATCTTCACGTTTGTAGTGTGAACCTTTTCATTCCATTTTGATTTTATGCAGATAAGAACGGTTAAAGTGAGTAACATATCACTGATTACTTCCAAACAAGACATTGAAGAATTCTTTTCATTCTCAGGTGATATTCAATATATTGAGATACAAAGGTCAGAGCACTTGCAATGTACTTATCTTGATTCATTTGTTACGATCGTTTTTTAATCGTTTAAATTATACTAAATGTCACCCTAATCTTTTTTTGTAATTCTGCAGGGAATCTGATCGCACTCAGGTTGCTTATGTTACCTTTAAGGATTCACAGGGAGCCGAGACAGCAGTTCTCTTGACAGTATGTTCATATGCATATAGTTGATTTTCATTTTTTAAGTCATATGCTTATTCTTCGATTTTTAATATAGGGTTCTAAGATAGGTGTCCTATATGTCACCATATCACCGGAGGAGAATTACCAGCTTCCCCCTGAAGCTCTTCCGTCAAGTCCTGTAAGTTCGTAATTGTTAGTGTATCCGATTTTATTTATTACATGCAATTGAAGTCCTGTCGAGTTTCTAATGTACAATGTTCTTCTTTATAGACAAACCGAAATACTGCTGCTGTTAAGAAGGCTGAAGATGCGATAAGTACCATGCTTGCGAAGGGTTTCATTTTGGGAAAGGATGCAATCAACAAGACAAAATCCTTAGATGAGCGTCTTCAATTGACCTCTAATGCTTCTTCAACAGTTGCTTCCATTGATCGTAAAATTGGTTTGAGTGATAAACTAAGTATTGGAACAACCATTGTTAATGAAAAGGTGAAAGAGATGGATGAAAGGTATCAGCTTTCTGGAATGACAAAGTCTGCTTATGCTGTTGCAGAGCAAAAGGCGAGTAGTGCTGGAACTGCTATCATGAGCAATTCTTATGTCTTAACCGGAGCTTCATGGGTGTCGAGTGCATTTAGTGCTATTGCAAAGGCAGCCGAGGATGTCAGCACGATGACCAAGGAGAAGGTTGAACAAGCTGAGGTGGGAAAAAATGAGATTATTTACAGTGAAAGAAAAGGGATGGTCGATGAGTTTTCTCTGATGCACTTGGAGCAGTCGTTAAACAGCGGCCCTGCAGTCGTTCCTGTTAATTCCAACAATGACAGTAAAGCTGGTACTTTTCTAATATGAACTGGCTCGTATTTTCTTAACATCCTTAAAAGCACAGACCTTGTTGGCATGGTTATTTTCAGTCTTGTCTTCGGTTGATGCAAATTTCTTGTACCATGAAAAGTCTTGTCGATTGTTATAGTGATGTAAAGGTTTGTCCTACAGATATGATTCATATACATGAACATCATTCATGTATAACCATTCTTTGTCTTTTTTTAGCATCATATACCTTTTGAGTTTTATCTCTACTTAGTTCTCCATTGTATCATTATCTGAAGGGGTTTCAATACAATATCGATAATATAGTTCAGTTTTACAGAAAAGTTGTGACATCAAGGGAATTACAAGTGACTGAAATACACTCTTTATTGTTTTCAAAACTATTTTGGAAAAAAGAAACGCATTTTCATCTCATTAATCCATTTCTGAACTTTTGCACAAATCAAATGCTTTGAAAATATTGCAATAATGAGATGAAAGACAATAGAATGATGTATAACAATGCAAAATGAACTTTTATATAACCCTGTAATATATTTGTAGGTCATTTACAAGTAACTGTTGTCTGCTAAGGTTTCTATCCTCGTGTATGGTTTCAAAAGGTTTCTATCCTCTTGTATGGTTTCAAAGTATCTATAAATTGTGGATATTTTGTTTTCTATATTATAGAACAACCAATATAGTTAGGTGGGAAAAAGAATTGAATTTCCTTCCCCATCAGGTAGGTGAACAGATGGAATTTATTTAGTATTAATAATGCTTGATGAATCAATGTAAGATAACCATCTTCCTTTGTATGGGTAGAAAATCTTCCGCAGCAATCCATAACTGATGTGCTCCTTCCAGCTAGTTTGTTATCATATATAGCGTAACAGCCACCCCAGACTCTGTTCATGAGAAGATAATATTAGGTTTCATATTAAATTTATCAAAGAGAAACCAAATGATAATAAATGATTTATTTTACTCAAATGATTTTGTGGGTCATTTCTCAGAATGCATAATGAAATGATTAAACGAAAAGGCGAGGCAATTTTTTCCCCTTTGTGTTTTCTAGTACAAAAGAAAAAGCACACTAACAGAATATATTATCATACCTCCATGCATTCATGCAAATTCTCATCCTTTGATCTAATGTGGATCTGCAAAATCACAAGATTAATTATATACGCGAAATTCTAATGGCAAACGTGCTTTTTAGATTGAATTTGTTTCCCTAAAACTACATTGGTGAATTAAAATATCAAGAACGGCCAAATTAAACTGAACCCTGATTTATAGTTAAACATAGCGTGTCATATAATGGTGACCTACACAATTTGATTGATTAATCTATGATTCAAATAAAGGCTTAGTTCTGTATCGCAATAGTAATTACCCCTATGACTTTGTTGGATGCTTTCTCATTATGTTCTAGACAAGCAAGGATTACAAGTGCAGCAGCAATAGTTGAGGGCCAGTAACACAGCTGATCATGACCTGAAAGAGCCAGTAAAGCTAGGCAAGTGACCCTTTTCTCCATAACAGCATCAGCATCAGCAGCTTTAAGGTAGAACCTGCAAAATTTAAAGGCAAGAAATACTTTATTAGGGGAATAAAATCATAAGACTCTGCTCAAATAGATTGTTTTCAATTGTTTATAAGACTTGAAAGAAGAAAATATTTGGTGCATGTAACATCAATGAAAAACTTTCGCGCCATAACAATGTACATAAAAAGTTATACCACAAGAAATTGTAGATGGTTGGATGAAAACACTGAAACTTGAGCACCTCCTGTACCATCCATTCCATAGCCACCACTTCACATCTACTGTACACACTTTTTTCTATGTAGAAATATTTTTGCCCCACTCTGTAGTACCAACAAAAGACTCAGTTATTTAACTTAAAAAACTAAAAAGGAATAGACTCAATCATTCATTTGAACAAATGGAGCATTATTATTCAAATCATGACCAAGAGAACCTTGCTACTGAGAAAAGAAAATGAGAGAGTGAGAAATAGCAAATTGACTTCATTGTTTTCTTACAACTCAAACTTCAAATGAGCTGATTAAAAAATTAGTACAATTTAAGGACCATACTCAAAATTTCCATTATGTGACAGTGCTTTGTAATTTAATGGAAAAAATTCTCAATTTGCAGAGTTAAAGCTTAAAACATAATTTGTTTCCCAACTAAAACCAAGAAGACGGAGAAAAAGTTAAGTAAGATTAAATCATAACCTGTTACATTGCTGGTTTTCTTCAATTCTGACTGCCAACGTGAAACACGCTATTCCAACAATTTGAAGGTTTTTCTCAGCTTTGAAGTATCCCTTGCTCAGGAAACGGTCAAGTAGGTTGATTGCAAGAAATATTGTCTCTTGTCGAAGCTGTTTTCGATAAGAATGCTGCCCATTCAAAGTAAATTTCAATTTGAAATTGAAACTCCAAAAATTCGGTGGGTGTGTGAGTCTGTGTTAGCAACATCGATAAACATTATAGACAGCAAAATATCAAAAGCTATTTACACATATCGTATTCTGAAGAGAGGGAAGATAAAATTAAGCTTGTCTAAAGGAATGACAATTATTTGAGGGTAATTTCAGCAATTAATAAGGATCATGATGAGAAGAGGACAATCGTAGTTTATACATATTAAATTCTTATATTTCATCTAAACTATTAGTTCTTTTTTTCAATAGGGGCAATCGGATTTAATTTATAATTTATGCAGCATTGTTTTTTCAATAGGGATTA
The DNA here is from genome assembly GCA_963966055.1 of Lathyrus aphaca. Taxonomy (NCBI): domain Eukaryota; kingdom Viridiplantae; phylum Streptophyta; class Magnoliopsida; order Fabales; family Fabaceae; genus Lathyrus; species Lathyrus aphaca. Next base: position 565,555,943 of record OZ014520.1, read on the forward strand.
AAATGTAGTTCATTGTTGTCTTATTTCTTTTTTTCTTTACTTGGTGACCTCTTTCTACATTCAATTAGATATGGTAAAGTATTGACTATTTTTTCTAGCCTACGGCTATAGGAAGACAAAATGATAATAGAATAATAATTGATACTATTTCCATATGATCATCAAGATTTTTATTTACAGTAGGTCCATTTAAAAAAAAATCAATCTATAACTGTTCTTTCTACATTTACAGTTTGAGATTAAAAACTAAAATCTCTCTTTGCATATCCCAAACTAACTAACTACACCTCGAACAAAAGAAAAAGTGAAAATACATGTATTGTATTTTATAAATATATCATTAATTTAAATATGAGTTAATTATATTTTGAAATTAATTATCTATTCAATTAAAGTAATTTTTTTTTTGCAGATAATTAACTAAATATATTTGAAAATATATACAAAGGACTACATCACACATTTTCTTGGGGTATAAAAAATCTAATCATATTTCTCACTCACTCTTTTCTTTTCTTTTTATTTTCTAATTTTCCAAATGAATCTGGCGTGTCTCCAAACACAACTGGAAGCTACTAGCAATAGTAGCATCGCTTATTATCACTCTTTCAGCATGCGCTCTTACTACACTTGCTATGAGTAACAAATAAATAAATAAAAATAACAGGTAACATTCAAAAGCAAATCCTAACTCGGTTTAAACTCTCCAAGTACACAACAAAGTTGGTGTTTCAGTTTCTTAATTAACAAATTATATGGAATCAATTAACAATTAGAAGAAGAAAGTATTAATAACTAACTAATGAATCATATCATACTTTTCATATTATAATAATAAACTAAAAGTGATGTTAATAAATAAATAATAATAAATAATAGCTTAGTTGAATTTAATTAGAGCAACCTATACCTCAACGATCCAGTGAACCATTCGGCAGCGTTGCTGAAATACAAGCTCAGTAAAATTCGTTGTAGAGAAATATCTCTCAGCATAATTCCACACGAAAACTTGCTTCCGTTCCCTCTTTCTAAGCATCTGGTAACTGTCCTCATCATCCAAATCTTCAAACCTTGAAAACTAAAATCAAACACATCCAAAATCGAAATCCGAAATAGAATAAGCATATTATTAGCAGTAGAAGTCGTAGTATGTAAATTTGAACTCAGAAATCGATGAAAGTAAACGTACATTGCATTGAAGAGAAGCATCTTCTTCAGCACTTAGAGTATGCTTAACAGGATAAGCTAATAACGTCATGAATTCATTACGATATTGAAGTAACAACGAATAAGTGTACGAAGGAGTTTCACCAACGGATCCCTGTGAAAACTCGCTACCAGATTCAATAATCAGAGACGGACTACAGTCTGAGCATTCACCAAACATCTCGGAGGGAAGATCAGAGAATGAAGTTCCCTGACTTGAACAATATTCCGATTCATCTTCGTAGTACGAAAATTCAAATTGCTCAGAGCAAGCTAGATCGGAATCGTAACCTGAATTATCCGGCAATTGCTTCATAATCGATTGCGCTTTCAAATCTGTGCCGTTCTCATCTATAAACGATGTTTCTCGAGCACCAGAACTAACAGAAACGACGTCATTCCGTGTAATCTTCGACGAGATATTCAAATTTCCGTTACTCGATTTTGAATTCTCTGCACAAGTAACTTCTGAATTTTCATCATTCTCTTTTCCACCATTGAACTTCAAAATCAAGCTCCTACTCCGTTCACGAACTCCAGAATTAGAATCCACACATGAAGTCTCCGAAACTTCCACTTGATTTTCACTCCGCTTCTCAAATCTCGGATTTCTCAACAAACTCACGCATTCTTCATTCCGAACGCAATCAATTTCATTCCTCGAACACGTCCTTCGTTTACTGGACAACACATCAGAAATCCTACTCGAATTGCACGAAACTTCACCGCCGGCGAAATCAGAACCGGAGCTCGAATCCACAGAAATAACAGACAAATTCTGATTCTCTCCAGATACTTTGAATCTCGGTGAACAAATCAGCACCGGTGAGATCTGACGTCTCCTCCGGCGAGGAATCTTCGACCGGAGCTTCTTGCTAACCACGTGAAGTGGTGCTTCCTGAAGCTTCCGTTTCGAAGTTCTCGATCTGATTATCATTATTAGTGAAGTATTTCGTTGGCGAGAAATGCAGCGAAAATTGAATTTGGTTTGTTGAAGTTTAGTTGCGATGAGTGAATAGAAAGTGAAGAAAGAGTGTTCAAACGGTTATGGGAGTTATGAAATTGATGGAAAAACGAGGGAGGAGGGTATTTATATGGGTTGGGCCCACGTAGTGCTTTTTCCGTGCACCACGTTCGCAACATATATACATCATTACTGTTGTAATAAGTGTTTCGTTATTTACTTATTTATTGAAAATTATATAATATAATAATTGTAATAAGTAGTTTCACTTTTTTTTTTTTTTTTTTTTTTTAATTTTTAATTTTTTATCTTACTTTATATTTTATATATATTTTTTCATGTTAGTATTCCTTAAATTTGAATTTATATTTATTTTCTTAAGTGCTCGTAATATCGATTTTGAGCATCGTTTTAATATTTTTTAGATTTTATTTTAATCGTTTTTCTTATTTTCAATTATTTTAAAATCTGCAGTGATTTTATCTGACTTTGTTTTTTTTATTCTTCTAATAGCATGATAAAAAACATATTCTCCTCTCATCTCAAAGACTCTATATTCTTTCGATCTTTTTGTTTCGATTATTTTACAATTTCTAAAGATAATGTAACTTCTAAAGCCCTGTAATAGTTTTAGGTTTTATTTTCCGCACTTTACGTTTTCTGTCAGATTTTATTTATGTATCTCTCCCAAAGCCATGTAATAGTTTAAACTAGGGTTTTATTTTTCTGCACTATAAACGGTTAGATGTATGCTTTATAGGATTGTATGATAAGATTAAAATCAACCGTTAACTAACCCTAATTTTCAAGACTAAAATAATTGAATTGAATACACTTGCACACTCACACCTCTAGGGTAACCTCTCTTTGTTGCCTTACAATAAATGGTCAAGTCCCTCGAACGTAGGGGTGTCTTAGCAAAGTGTTCGCTGTGATTTCTGACGAACAACCTCTGGTTAACCAATCTTTCACAGGACTGGGTTACTTGCAGGACCAACCAAACAAGTCCTAGGACACATGTGCAATTTTGTTGTCAAATTACTCTTAGTGTTTGATAATTGTTTGTGGTTTGTTTTGTCAATGATATTAAAATCTTGAATGTTTGAATGTAAAAATAAAGTAAACTAAAAGTTGAACAAAAGTAAAGAAAAATGGCAAAAGAGTATAAATTTTGTAGAAAAGTAAAGAAACTGAAATAAAAGAATATGACGAAAAAGACTTGTAATTTAAATAACTTGAATAAAATTGGTGTTCAACACATACATTTCTCCACATATCAAACTCATTTCTCTCACACTGGGTACTTAGAGTATTTTTACAGGATTATTGTATAAGTTTTTCACACACATGATTCTACAACAACTACCCTATTTATATACAAATAAAATAACTTCCTAAAACGAAAAAATCCTAACTAATTGACACTTGTCAATCTGCATGTATTCTTCTTTTCCTGAAGCTTCCACGCGTCCAACTGCCAAATGTTGTAACTTTTAAATTTGAATTCTTCCTCTTTGTGACGAAACGCTACATCTCTTCGTTTTGTCGAATTGTCGAAGAAAACAAAACTCTTCAAACTTTATAGGATAATGCCTTTGTCGAAATCTCTTCCAACCTATCTTCTCTCGAAATGTCGAAAAGCACACCAATTCTTCAAATTCTGTCAAATGCTGAACTATAATGAAAGTTCTTCAAACTTTGTTTGCTGAAACATTCCTCATATTCCTGTCGAAGTATTTGAGCATCTGGTCTTGTCGAAAATATCAAAACTTCTTTTGAATATCCTTATTTTCTTTCTCCTTTATCTGGTGACCATTTCCTTAGTAAAAACGTGATTTTATATCTCAACTCATGGTGTCAAAATTATGTGCCTACAAATTTCCCCCCAGCAAAGATGTTTCGACTAACTCTGGAGAAATCATCCTTTGCTGTCGAAATTATTCTGACACTATGTCAGTTTCATTAATTGTGACGTGACTTTGTTAAGTACCAAGAAAAAACCATGATTTCACTTTTTCTGAAAACGTCTCATCTAGCCCACGTTTTAGACACGATCTTCCATAACCCTACATACTAGCTAATCATGGGTTTTCTCCAACTACCACCTTTTTTATCATCACCGTTGATCAACATGACACGTACCCCATGATCAAAAACTGAAACGTTTTTTTTTTACTTTATCATTTTTTCCCTATAAATATCTCTCTTTTCAAATCTTTTCACTTTTTTACGCTCTTAAACTTCCTCTTCTTTATCAAACAAATATTTCCATTCCATTACTCCCTCTACAACTCTTGCTCAAACTTCTCTCAACAATGGCTCCTTCAAAGAACGTTGTTGATCAAGGTGATAAGAAAGAAAAAAGAACCACTGATCTTCCTCCTGCTCACACGCTACCTGGGCCAGTGCAGGTAAACCAACAACAATATATTCCAGAGCCTCCTAATGAGAGAGAAAAGGCTAGCATCTACCGATCTCAGGTACTTATCCCTGTTTTAATTTCTGGAGTCTGCCAAGCATTATTAGGCCCACTCTCTGATCCTAACGCTGATCAGGACCGTTTAAAAGATTTTTACCCCTCTTATTCTGCTTCAAAACCCATAGGTGCAGCTAGAAAACCTCAACCTACGGAAACAACCTCCAAAAATCCTGAAACCCATTTAGCTTCGACAGACCTAGATTTATCATATCTAAATCAAAATAGGATTTTTAGGAGCCCTCCATTGACAAAAGACCCCAAGGATTACTTAGCTTGGTTAAATAGAGTCGAAAGGGCTAAGGGAAAGTTTTGGAAGAAAACAAGCATTTATGACCTAATCCAACTGTCGAAAGATGGACCACGTTATTGCAAAAATATGTTGTTGGCTTCCCTATATTTTTGGGACAGCACTTACAACAATTTTCACCTCCCTTGTGGGATGGTCACCCCAACCCTTTTTGATATAGCAGCCATCACAGGTCTTAGTCCTATAGGTGAAATTTTCAACCCTGAACATTTAAATAAAGATCCTATAGGCTTCGACACCAAACATGCTGGTTACTCCCTGTTCATTGCGCACCACCATGGTGAAGACACTGAAGAGGTTTCTGATAAGGAACATGTGGCTTTCCTAACTTTGTGGCTAGTAAAATTCGTCTTCTGTACTAGATCTCTTCAAGTTGCCAAGAGTTACATCACCATTGCTAACCAACTTCATGCCGGAGTTACTTTTTGTCTAAGTGAAATGCTTCTGGCGAATCTTTATGAATCCCTTAGTGAAAGTGTAAACACCCTGAAGATGAGCAAAGAAAAAGGAAATATCAGCCTGACAGGTCCTTTTTGGCTTCTACAATTGTGGCTGAATGCTACTTTTAAAACCTGCATTCCCATCAAGAACCAAATAGACGAAGAAAAGGTAAAGGACAGGCGTGTCGAATGGTCTAGGCTGGTCAAACTGACTCCAACTGATGAAGGGATAAGCCTTCGACAAGCCTTTACCAGCTACGTGATGATGTTTGCCAAACGCTACAAATTCACACCATCCATGGCACCTTTCTCTAACAGGACTGTAGGTCCTAAATGGTTCATCAGACAACTTCCTTTAGAACATCAGAAAGAAGAGGATTCATACATATCTATCTGGGCATCATTCCTCACACCAAGGCATCTCTTTTCTCACCATAGCCTGAATAACACAAAGATTTCTCTCATTGTCTATCAGCCTAATCTGGTGGCTAGACAATTTGGGTTAATCCAAACAAAAACCAAACCTATCTATCCCAAGAAAGGTTCCATTTTGTTTTACAATTCTTTTCACAACTTAGAAAAAAGTTTAGAACTGTATCACAAGTTTTTTGACGCAACCTTGGAAGTTCAACCTGTAATTTTTCGACCAACCTATTTGTGCACTGAGGACTTCGACGTCTGGTGGAAAGAATACTATCTTACCAAATTCTTCGACGTAGCAGCTTTTACAACACACCTGACGAACGCTTTTGCTTTTGTGCAGGACAAAAAGAAGAAAGGTACGGACAAACACATCAAAGAGATTCAAAATTTTCAAAAATATTTTGAAACCATTTACAGGCCAAATGATCTTCGTCGAACCATAGGTGAAGCAGTAGTGACCCTAAAACAGAAGTTTTCAGAAAAAATGGATAAGTTGGCGTTGCCTCCATATATTCCATCACATGCACGCTATAACTATGCGTTTACCACGTATCCTCCAAGGTTTCCCCCACTTCCTTCTGCAGAATTTGGTGTGGCCCTGTGCCCTCCATTTCCAGATTGGTTTGTGTGTGGGTCTGACTTAAAGGTGCTTCGTGAGTCTTGCAAAAAACCTGCTGATCGTGTGGTTCCGACGAAGTATCATTTGGACAACTTCCCAGGGCACCTTCATATTGGAATATAACACGTTCGCGTGGAATCTCCTATTCTTGAAGGTGTCGAAGAAATACAACTTCTCTTTTTGTTTCTAACTTTCTTATATGTTTTATATCCATGTTTATTTATTTTCCTTTCTTTCAGCTGTCAAGATTGCTAGCAGGAAAACCCCTGGCGAAGGGACTTCTACCAAACAGGTCGAAAAATCACCTGTTGCTGCAAAGAAGGTTTCGACACGCATAAGCATTCCACCTTTCTTATATAAACTTTATCATTCTTAATGCTGAACAAATTTCTTTTTGTATGTCTCAGATAAATCGGACACCAGCAACCAAGAGGAAACAAGAAGAGAAAAAGGTGGGTGTTGAAGAGTCTGAAGACGAATCCCCTGAGCCACAGCCTCTCAAAAGAAAAAAGGGTATGAAAATAAAAACGGTAGCATCTCAGAGATCTATCGTCCACAGAAGAACTCCCCCTACCAGTCCAATCACCAAAACTCACTCAAGAAGTGAGAAGAGTGGGAATTCAAGCACCCATACTGAGATTCCTCAGGTATTTTTTATTTCGACTGACAATATTCAAATTTTTACTTGCATTGTCTCTTCTTTTAATCTCCTTTTGCTGTTGACTTCAGGTTGATCTCGACGTCGAAGGGACTTCCAAAGTCCAAGAAAAACTTGTCCCTTCTGACTCTGAAAAAACTTTGGCTGAACGACTTCTGGAAGAGGCCACTCCAGACACTGGTATTTATGGACCTCAGACCAATAGTGACTTCGACATCAGTGACCAAGAATCCTCTGACAACAACTCCCCTGTTCGCCCAGAATTCACCGTGGAGGAAAAAATTGATAAAGACCAAGATGAACAAATGCAAGGGCCAATTGATACAGCTGAAGCTGACAAGAAGGTTGTCGAAGAGGAAAAAGATATGTCGAAACGATCAGATATTAGCTTGCATCCTAGAGGAAGTGCCCAACCTATTCCCATTCAAACAGAAACTCCTCCAAACACGGGTTCGACAAGCTTATCTCATGAAGAGATTGAGAGTCTGAAATTGAAAAAACCTCTAGAATATCTGAAGGCTCTTCTCAGCTCTCGACATAACTTTCAAGATTCCTCCTACAGTAGTTCGACAACTTCTGGAGCTACCTCTGAAGTTCAATCAATTGATGTTGTCATGGCTGAGATCAAGACTAAAATCCTTGGCGTAGACTTGTTTAAAGTTTTGGTCAAAAAACCTTCTGCTCAATATGAGCTGAAAAAACTTCTTAAGCAAGCCAATCTCTTGGAGGCCTCTACTGAGGAAAGTCGTTTGGTAATGGACTTGATTTCTATGATCGACTCGGTGAGTGCTGACTTACTTCGCCAAAAGGAGTTTTCCAAGAACATCTCAACTAAGTCTGAGAAACAAGTTTCAGAGTGGGATGCTGTAGCTTCTTCGACCGAAAAAATCTCAGAATTAAACAAACTTTCTGAAGACTACTCCAAAGCTGTTGCTGAATGTGAAAGCAAAATCCAGACTTTCCAAGCTCAAATTGTCGAACTTCAGAAGAAAATCCTTCAAGAGAAAGAACGCCAAGCCAACCTTCAGCAACCTAACCAAGAGGACATTGATAGAGAACTTCAACAAGGGCTCCACCATGCATAAATGGTTCAACAACTTAATCGAGAAATTGACGAATTGTCTGTTGATAAAAGCCTTTGTGAGCGTCGAATTCAACTTCAACAGAAGAAATTTGACGAACTCAAAGAAACTTTTCTTCGACGATAATTTGTGATAGAAATAGGTTTTTGTATTTGTTTTGCTTTAGCAGCCTTTCAAGGCTTTTATCTGTAATGTTACCAACGCCATCTGTTTGGCGAAGACATATTTTTCAGTTTATGAATTTATTCCATTTCTATCTTTATTTCTTGCAATGTTAGCTTATATTTTTTCAAATACTTGCAATTTATTTTCTGTATCCTTTTATCTTTTTCTATTTCTTCGACTTCATATGCGCCATTTGAAAAAACTCTTAAGATTTGGAAAAGTCCCTCCCATTTAGGAGACCATTTTCCCATTAATCTATCTTTCTTGTCCATGGGCAAAATTACCTTCCAAACAAGATCACCAACTAAAAAGGCTTTAAATTTTACTTTCTTATTGTAAAACTTTTCGACTCTTTCTTTCTGCCTCTTTATCAACTCCAAAGCACGCAACCTCTCCTCATCTAAGTCAACTAACTCATCCATCATCATACTCCAATAAGTCTCAGATGGAATTTTATGATGCCTTTGAATTCGTATTGATTGTAAATAGATTTCAACTGGTAATACTGCATCATGCCCATAAGTTAACTTAAATGGGGTAGAATTAGTTGCCTCTTTAGGAGACGTTCGACAAGCCCACAGAATTTGATCCAGAGTCTTGTGCCAATTTTTAGGTTTTTTACCAACATGTTTTTTTATCAGATTTATCACAACTTTGTTGGCTGCTTCGACCTGTCCATTTGCTTGGGCATAATAGGGTGTCGAAGTTAACAACTTAAAACCTGTTTCTTTTGCAAATGCCTGCATGTTTTTCCCAGTAAACACAAATCCTTGATCAGTGGTTATGGTTTCTGGTATTCCAAACCTATGAATTATGTGTTTCTGGATGAATTCTATAACTGCCTCCTGATCTACATTCGTCAGTGGTATAGCTTCAATCCACTTAGTAAAATAGTCTACTCCAACCAAAATGTATCTTTGCCCCTTTGAAGAAGTTGGTCGAATTTCACCAACTAAATCTAAAGCCCAACCTCTGAATGGCCAAGTCTTTATAATAGAGTGTAACTCATTTGCAGGTACATGAGGTATGCCTGCATGAATTTGGAATTCTTGACACCCTTTTGCAAATTCGACACAGTCCTTTAGCATTGTTGGCCAATACATCCCTTGTCGAAATAGTAACCACTTCATCTTGTGACCTGCCTGGTGTGCACCACATGCACCACTGTGCACGTTTGAAAAAGCTATATAAGCTTCAGTCTCACCTAAATATTTTAGTAAGACTCCTTCTGCAGTCTTTTTAAATAACTCATTTCAAAAACGTACGTAGCTTAAAGCCCTATACTTTATTTTTCTTTCGACTGTCTGGTTTGGGTTTTGTAAATAATCCTTAATAGGTCTTCTCCAATCTCCCACCTCTGGATCATCTACATTAAAAATTTCAAAATTTTCTTCGTCACCATAACCCAGTCTTATTGTTTCCAAATCTGATGGGGACAATTTGGTGGATAATACTTTTCCTCTTACTTCAATAGCTTTCTCCAAATTTTCTTTCGACACTTTGTAGCCTGATGCCAGTTGAGCCAAGTCATTTGCTTCCTGATTTTCCAATCTAGGAATGTGTTTAAAGGCTGCACTGTCGAATTTCTTGAGGAGTCTATTGGCTATTGCAAAGTACATGATCAAATTCTCCTTGACACATTTGTATTCTTTTGTTAATTGCTTTATTACCAACTCAGAGTCACCCATTATTTCAACTCTTGTTGCCCCCAATTCCAACAATATTTCAAGTCCAGCAATCAAAGCCTCATATTCTGCTTCATTATTTGAACACAAGCCTTCTACTTTGTACTTGAATTTTGTTGGAATTTTATTAGGAGAAATAATCAACATCCCAACCCCAGTTCCATTCTTGTGACTGGAACCGTCAAAATATAATGTCCAAGGTTCTACTTCGACATATCTTATTTCACTTTCATTTATTGAGTGGTCAGCTATAAAATCAGCAACCACTTGTCCTTTGACAGCCTTTAGAGGCATATACTTCAAAGAATATTCAGTTAATGCCAAGGTCCATTTCCCAATTCGACTATGTAAAATGGATTTAGATAACATATATTTTATTACGTCGAAATGAGAGGATACATATACAACAATGGGTTTTATATAATGCTTTAACTTTGTACAAGAGAAATATACACATAAACATAGTTTTTCTATTATACTATATCTAGTTTCAGCATCATTTAAGACTCTGCTGAGGTAATAGATGGCCCTTTCGACGCCATATTCATCTTCCTGACAAAGCATGCTTCCCAATGTCCTGTCAGATGCTGAGATGTAGAGTCTCATACTTCTTTTTCGACAAGGAGACATTAGAACTGGAGGACTAGCCAGATACTCTTTGATTTTGTCGAAAGCATCTTGTTGCTCTTGCCCCCAAGTGAAATCTTCCTTCTTCAGTCGAAGTAGAGGTGAGAAAGCCTGTGTCTTTCCACTAAGGTTGGAGATGAACCTTATAAGAAAGTTGATTTTCCCTAGTAGAGACTGCAATCCCTTTTTTGTCGATGGCGCTTTCGCTTCCATTATGGCTTTGGCTTTGTTCTCATTAATTTCGATCCCTTTCTTGTGGACCACAAAACCTAAGAAATCACCCGCCTGCACACCAAAAGCACATTTAAGGGGATTCATTTTTAAACCAAACTTCCTCATCCTTTCGAAGGATTGTCGAAGATGGTCAATATGGCTTGAACCTGAGACAGACTTAATCACAATATCATCTATATAAATTTGCATAAATGTATTAATGAAATCATGAAAAATAGAATTCATTGCCCTTTGATAAGTGGCTCCAGCATTCATTAAACCAAAGGGCATTACTACCCATTCATATGTTCCCAGTGCCCCAGGACAACGAAAAGCTGTCTTTGGAACATCCTCTTCAGCAATAAAAATCTGGTTGTAGCAAGAGTATCCATCAAGCATACTCAAATACTCATGGCCTGCTGCAGAATCTATAAGCATTTCTGCTACTGGCATAGGATATTCATCCTTAGGGGTAGCTGAGTTTAAATCTCTAAAGTCAATGCATACCCTAAGCTTGCCATTTTTCTTAATCACAGGAACAATATTAGCAATCCATTCGACATACCTCGTTGTACGGATGAATTTGCATTTTAGAAGTCTTTCGACTTCTTCTTTAATTTTCGACAGGATCTCTGGTGCGAAGCGTCTGGGAGTTTGCTTTATTGGCTTTTTTCCCTCCATTATTGGCAACTTCAATTCGACCAAGTTCCTGTCTAAACCAGGCATTTCGTCATAATCCCATGCGAAGCAGTCTTTAAACTCATTCAGCAATTGGATTACTTCGACTCTGAACTGAGGATCCATCTTGGCACTGATGTAAGTTGGCCTTTTTTCTGCCCCCAGTCCTAAATTAATTTCTTCTAAGGGATCCTGCGCCACCATCTTCATTTTTGTTGGGGCTGGATCTTTTTCAAACCCCAGGGGTTCGTCATCATAAATGGCGTCAAGCCTTTGATTTTGCCATTCGCCATTAAAGTTTTCTTCAACACTTTGTTTTGGACATTGTTCCTCAACTTTCTCTTGAGGATGTTGCTCTTTGACAGTCTCTTGAAGATGTTGTCCTTCGACAGTTTGTGTGTTGGCTTTGATAGCCATATATTTCACTTCGGCCTCAAGGGCCGCTTTGAGTTTGTTTTCGGCTATATAAGCCGTAATCCTTTTCATTGTCGATGCTTCAGTCATTTTCACTAAATTCACTTCCCCACCCAGTTGGATTGACATGAGTGGTTCCCCAAGCGTAATTCGTCTCTCCAATTATCTCTTTGTCCCATTGGAATCCATGTGTAGGGTGGAGATACATGGAACAATATGCATTGTCGGAGGCTGTCAAGTCGAACCCAGCAGGGTTGCAAGGTGCTATGTGAGCCAAGTTTTTGTCGAAGTTACGACTATTAACGTTGTTCACATCATCCATGAAGTAACTTTGGTCTGCCTCTATGTTCTCGACGATCCCGTCTGGCCTCCAAATTGCTATCCTCTGATGCATGGATGAAGGTGCAGCCCCAATCCCATGGATCCACTCTCTTCCTAGCAACAAATTGTAGTTTTCTCTTGATGCTATGACCACAAACATTGTAGGTCTGGTAATGGTGCCCACAGTTAGGTTCAATTGTATTACCCCCAATGTCGTTCCTACCTTACCTTCATAATTAGATAACACCATGTGTCAGACCCTAATTTTTGACCTAAGATTTTTTGCATCTCATCTGCATTTGCATACAAACAAGATTCACGCGCTGGGTCTTTTATCCTTTTCAGGTGCAGGTCTTTGCCTTGAAGTGGATCACTTTGTTTAATTTCTGTTATCTGTTTATATTTACTAACCTCTAACCAAAATATCAAAAAATATATGGTGCAGTCTGCTTCTTCTTCTTCTGTGTTGCAGGATTTCAAAGACAGGGCTGTGAATCCAATTTAGATGCGTTTGTTCAGTCATGATTCGATTCAGATGGACGTTTGACCTAATCTTCGTCAAACTATCAAGATATTGTTTCGACTGCAGGTTGTGTGTGCCAGTGGTCTGTTTTTCAGGCTGTGTGTATTCAAAGTTCAAGTTGTGTTGTGTACGAAGATCATCAGTTTATCAGGCAGTATTCTGTGTGAAATTTGTTTTGAATCTGCAAGTTTGTCAGTTCATCAGTGGTTCATTTGAGGATCTATTTTCCTCAGTATGAATTCAAGTCATCAGGACAATGTTCAGACAGATTGCAAGTGTTTGTGGCTTAAGTGGCAAGTTGTTCATGTTTGGCTGTTTTCATCATTATCAGGGGCTTGTGAGAAAAATCAGAATTGGTTGTGGGCCTAGGACCATTTCATATCCCTTTACGATTAAATCATTCTTTCCAATTTTTCTATTATCCATTTTACTCAACGATCATTTTTCATTATTCTAAACCATTTTCAATCTATCCAGTTAGTATTCAGTAGTCATTTTTTTATCCATTTCGATCACTATCATCAATCCTACATAAAAAAATCCATCTTTTCTTCAATATCCATTCTCAATCCAATTACCATTTTTCTTTTAATTCTTGTTTTATCCATTTCTAAATTCACATTTTAATATTTTTTTATTCCGTTTATTCCAATTTATTTCTTTCTCCATTCTTTCAATATTACCATTCTTTTTTATTTAGTAATCACATCCATTTATTTTTGTTACCATTTGTAAAAAAAAAAGAGATTATCAAAAAGAAAATATTATTAGAAAAAAGTCCATTCTATTATTGTTATGAACAAAAAAAAGAAAGAAAGGAAATTGTTGGAGGGAGGACCATCAGCCCATCATTTTTATGGCAGCCACATACAAACACTACATCAGCTTACCACAAAGCCAAACACATACATCACTGCATACTACTAAACTCTTTCCAGCCGAAATTACATCACATCACTAGCTGCGGCAACTTCAAAACAATTCAAAGCTTTGGGCCCACAATAAGCCATCCACACGTATCAAGCCAGTTTCTTCAAGCCCCAAGCTTTGCGCAAGCTATTAACTCAGCTGCAACAAGCAAAAACAAACAGCCAGCAAGCTTCACACTCAGCTTCGCACGGCACACATACATCTTGCACAATCCCACGTGACAAGCCTTCCGTAAGCCCTTTCCCAGCTCACTCTCAGCTTCCCGCAGCTTCCAAACTCCCTACGCCAGTCATAGCCTATGTCGCAGCCAACAATACAAATAACAAAAGCCAGCTGTAGGAAGCCTAAGCAAGCAACTTCATCAATTTCGCAAGCCAACGCGCAAGACAGCCGTATTCAAACATCCAAGCAGCCAACTTGCACAAGCATAAGCCAAACTCCATTCCGTACGCGAGTCAACAAATTTCAAGCTAATATCACATCAATTCAAGCCGTACATTCAACTACACTCCAGCCATCACCAAACGCGTGATACACCAGCCTACGCCCGCAACTTCCAAACTCCAAGCCAGCTTCAAAACGCACAAATATCATGCTTCCCGCACGAGCACACCTGAAACGCAAGCCGTATCAAATTCATACACAAAACGCAGCAAAGATGAAAATAAAACGCAACGAAATCGCAAATCAAATTGACACGGGATTTTCGTGAGAGTGCAAAACGCAACTCCTCCTTTTCAAAACGACAATCACCTTCAATCACTCTTCTCCTATAAATTGAGACTCCCATCCTCATTCATTGGCAAGCTTGGAGAGCCACACGAAACCCCTGCAAAATCGTAACCAAGCTTCAATTTCATCTTCCCTAATTTTTCGTTCCCTTTCATTCACCATCAACCCGAATTCATCTTCATTATCTTATACTCTTCTCAACTCCAAAGAAATTCCCAGCATCTTCTTCATAAACTCTTGGATCTCCTCATTTCAATTTCAAATTGATCGATAGCTTCTTCCCTCATGTTCCCCCTTTCCGTAAACTTTACAATCACATCAACTTTTTTACAATAAGAGTAGTGAAACAGAGAAGCCGAGAGAAGAAGAGGAGTGTGTTCGGTTATTGATGAGAGATTTTCTTGGTTGATAGAAGCATTGCTGGATTTCGAAGGTGAGGAGGGGGGTTTATGTTTACCTTGTTTCAGTGTGAGTCTTGGCCGAAGAAGAAGAAGCTGCTATTGCTTTCTAGCTTTTGTTTTCTTAATGTGTTTTTTTTTTATTTTATTGATTAAAAGAGAAGGTGATGTTAATTTGGTTTGGGCTTGGAGGCTTTGGATCCACTTCTCTTACCACATCCCTACTGCTTACGCGTCCCTCTCTCCATCTCCCTTCTATTTTTTTTCTTTTTCTTTTTAATCCTTTAGTTTATTTCTTTTTCTTTTATATTTTGATTCAATTCCTTTTGATATAATATTTGTGTAGAAATTATTTTAGAAAGGAAAAGAGTTTTTTTTAGAAAACATATTTTAGAAAAAGGTTTATTAAGAAACATTTTAGAAAAGAATGTAGAAAAAGTATTATTAGGAAATATTTGGAAAAGTATTTTAGAAAAGAGTTTAAGAATGTTTCTATTTCTTTTTTTAATGGATTTATTCTTTTAGATCCATTTTTTCTTCATCCTTCTTTTATTTTTGGTCGATGAAAATCTTCCGATTCGGGATTGTTGATTTCCGAATTAGTTTAACCTTCATTATTTCAAATCTATGGATGAATGATCATTTGGATCATTCTCCATACTTTGAGATCGTGATAGGTTGCTTTTCGAGAAATTCAATGATAATCTCGATTAAGATTAGACCGTTCTCTTTCTTTTAGTGTGGCATGTTTTCGGAGAACGATCCATAATATCGTTTCTCTAACATGTATTAACACGAATAGTTTCCACTTTAATTAGTGGTGGCCGGCCTCATTTGTAGGGTAATTACTCCGTAAATTACTCGGCGATTGCTTAACATAGACCTACAGTTGTCCCGATTCGGAATGCGATCCACTTGGATCCGGTTGCCTCAATTTTATTTTTCTTTTCGTGGTTGTGCTTGATTAAGTTCATCATACCACTTTATATTATAAATATTATAATAATGTGAATATACTAACATTTAATTAAATCTCTCGCACCTTATCCTCTTTTATTTTAATCTCTTGTTCCCTATCTCTCTTATTATGCTTCTATATTCATTCATCATATTGCTTATTGTATATATTATTGTTGCTTGTTATTTTTCATTTGTCCATTTAGACACAAAAACACTAATAACGGATTAAACATCTAAAAAAAATGAGTGACTTTTAATTTCGGACTATGGTTACTATCCCTAGCTTGAGACTTGGAGTTTCGGACCTAGATTCTAGGATCATCCCTTTGCTCATTTGTTATGGATTGAAGACTTTGGCTCCGGTTAAGTCCACTTGCTTATGAAGATGGAAATCCAATTGTTCAAAGAATGCTTGCCATATGGTTTGTTCGTTCTTTCTCTAGCTTTTACTTTCAAGTCCTAGGATAGTCCCCTCATCTCTTCTCATATTCTTCAATTTTCAAATCTTCTTCCTCTTTTCAAAACTTTCTTTGTTTTCAAACTTCAAACATTTTCTCAATCAAACTGTGACTTTGGTCATGTGCTTTTACTTTTTCATTTCATTTCTTAAAATAAATGCTAAACCACATAAGCATATCAGAACTTCTTTCTCAAAAACTTTAAAACACTCACAACTCATTCAATTGCTTTTGTGCCCTCGTGCACGTTTTTCTTTTAACCATTTTTTGTGTTTAGATATGATTCATCCTTTCTAGCGGAATTATTCGCTAAAGGATGACGACTTATCTTTACATTTTTAAAATCAATTCAACTCACCTTGCCTTTTCACAATTTGTACCACGAACTACGGGGTTTTGATCTCGCATTGCACTTTGTGGGTACGTAGGCATGAGACGTTCGTCTCTTCAAACACCAAAATCTTAAAAAACATTCTTCTTCTCATCTCTTCAATCTTTTCTCAAGCAAACCATTTCAAACCAAAAAATGCAGTAAACATTTCAAAGGGTTCCCGTGGAGTACCACGGACAAGTCGGGTGCTTAAAACCTTCCCGATTTGTAACCAATCCCCGTACCCATTCTCTGTTTAATTCTTTTAGCTTTTTAGCTTGTGAGATTCATCAAGGTTTTGTTCGTTCATTTTCCTTTTTCCATTTGGAAATAAATAAAAGTGCGGTGGCGACTCTGTGTATATTGAGTGAAGTTAATCAATAGCTTACACTCATGATTTTACCGCTACAGAAAAGTGGCGACTCTGCTGGGGATTCTATCTCTAAGTGGATTCGGCCTACTTTGATTTGTTTACTGCTTTAGTTTGATTTGCTTGTTACTTGGTTGTTCTGTTTTGGTTTGGTGATCCTCTGTGAGATAGATCCTAACCCGGATCTGAGTGATACTTATGATAGGACGGCGATATTCGAAGCGATATGCAATGGAGTAGTCCAAAGCAATATCAATTTTATAATCTCCACTCGGTTAGGCTCTCTTGGACTATCAATGTCATGACGAGTAATCGTACGTGGCATTATTTTCTGACCTTGAGCTGATCATACTGAGGACCGTAGAACCCTTAACCAATCTAAGCCAATTTAGGAATGTAGTGCGGAAACTATCTGAGTGTAAACTTAAGGTGGTTGTCACGCAATACTACACTCGGACGAGGTCTATTTTAAGAATGTTATCGGTTGGGGAGTAATCCAACGCACCGATGATATTCTAAAGATGGTTGTTAACTCCGGGAACCTCTGTTAGCACCCTTCTGGTTTTTTGCAGGTACAATGAAGACAAACCTTAGTACATACCTGTGTGGGTTGGTGTTCTTATCCCATGACTCCATGCTCGTGATTCGAACCTTTGAACCTGTGTGATTTGCGTGATCTTGTTTGTGTTTGTTGCATCTACATACTCATCATGATCATTATCACAACTATTTTTCAAGGAAGACAATTCCGATTATTGCAAATATTGGAAAGAGTAAATTCTCCTTTTTGTCAAGATTTTTCATGACAATATTTTCAATGTTGACCATGTTTGCAATAATCGAGTTATTTTTCTGAAAATGGGAGTGAACATTGCATATCATTGCATCCTCGCATATTCTTGCGTTCATCCGAGTTGTGTGGGAACTCATCCCGGTTGTTTCTTTCCTCAGTTGTCTGTTGATCCGTCAAGCTGACTCCTCACCACAGAAACGGTACTAGAGTTGCTAACAGATTGAGAGCTATCAGATTGAGAATGGAAAGTCAAGCCCAACACAACAAGAAAGTTAGGGAAGACATTGATGAGTTGAAAAGCGATGTGAGTCAGATCATGGAGATGCTACAGGCTTTGATCATTAGGGAAACTCAACCTCAGAGGATTGTCATGCCTCAAGTTAATGTTTTTGCTGGTGAAGCAAGTGTTGTTGGGATAACTCGTCGCAGACAACAACACCATGAACAATCATACCCTACTGCAGTTGCTCCGATGATCAATGGTCCATCTATTCAAAGGAATGTTGGCCAGAACCAGAATCGTAATGCCAGGAGCAGGCCAAACTTTGATCCTATTCCGATGACTTATGTTGAGTTGTATCCTTACTTGGTCCAGAATGGTTGGATTACTATTAGGCCTGCGCCTCCTGTTCGAAATCCTCTCCCGGTTGGTTTTAGAGCAGATCTTCGCTGTGAGTTTCATCAAGGTGGAACTGGTCATGACTTAGAACACTGTTTTGCATTGAAGGCTAAAGTAAAAGAGCTTGTCAGAAATGGGACGATCACTTTTGAGGATACAAATCCTAATGTTGTCAACAATCCTTTTCCGAATTATGGGAAGTGAATCTTCTTGAAGACTTCAACAGTCAAATTTTCTTCAAGGCCAGAATATCAGACGGGACAGCTCATCCTTGTTGTTGATTGATCACTAGGCCGTTTGTTTCTTTATGTTTGCAATTTTCTTCAATCATATTAAGTTGTTTGCTTTTAAGCTTGTTTTTACTTTCATGTTGATTTTAATGAAATGAGCATTGCTTTGTTTTGATTCAATTTCATTTACTATTTGCATCTTTATGCTTTACATTTCAAGTTCATTTATCTTTTCTCAAAGTTTTACAATGATTGGAGGGAGGATGATGAAAACGAGATACCCATAACTGTTGATTGGTATGCTTTCAATTGAGACTTGGTTGATGATATACAAGCATTATTTCAAATCCCAAACACTGGAGAAATAAGGAAGTTAATCCTTTGTCAACCCCTTTGAGCCTTGAAGTTGGAGTTTCTTCTATTAAAAAAAAAACCCTCAATTTTAACCTGGGGATGGGTAGTTCTCAATTAATTCGAATGTGCATTCAAGTACAAGAGAATCATTCAAGACACCTTTTAATAAAGGTTGCAATCTCAAGCTTTCCTTCACACACATCAGGGGGTGTTGAAGAGGTTTCTCAATTCAAAAGCCAATGATGGTTCATCGTAATCATTAAGCCATGCAGTCATTATCTTTCAAAAAAAAATGATATAAAAAAATTATTGAAAAAAAATCAAAGCCCGCTAAGTCAAAACCTATGAAGGAGACTTAGGCAAAAACTAGGGGCATCCCGCTGGTTGTAAGATCAAATGACACAGTTCAGGCAAAAATTAGGGATAATAAAAAGAAATATTTGTCAAGAGGTCATCAGAATCCTCAGCAAAAGCAAGTTGAGTTGACTAAAGTCCTCACTGGAAATAACAAAAGGGAGGATGTGACTGCTATCTCAAAACTTTTGGCTTATGAACCATTTTCATCTGTGCAATCCTAAATTTTTGGGAACTTGAATGCATAGGCTGAATTAATTGAATGTAGGACTGGAGTTCATCACGAAGTTGGGTTGGGTACAAATAAACTTTGAGCCTATATCCTTTGTTTCATAAACCGTGAACTAGACCACGTCACAACCCTCAAAAGTCCTAATTGAATCCAGGTTTCTTTTGAAAAGCATATTACAACGAGGTTGCGTAAACTGACTCCCAAGTTCTTTACCAATCATTTGTTTTCTTGCTGTTGCTTTATCTTTAATGTTGTCTCAATCGCCGTGTTTTGGCAATGTTTTCATTTACTTTACATCAATAAATTTCATTCAAAAATGATTCTTGATTTCAAACTTTGCATTGAACTTTGCATTAAAATTACCAAGTTTGTACAAACATTTTTTATTTTGCAAATAAACTTTCCTCATCAAGGAATTTTCAAACAAGTTAAGAAACTTGGTCAGTGATCTTATCAGGGGCAAGTTTTTCTCAGTACCTATTATTTCAAGATGATGTTGCTCAGTGCAAGTTTTTTTCCAGATATTGGTTAGTCAGAAGATTCTCTGCAAGTTTCATACTGGATTTATCTTCTCAACATTCATCTCAAGAACTGAAGCCATGATCAGTTTATTCTTCTCAACAGTTATCTCAAAGATCTGATTATTTTCTCCAGCAGTAATCATGAACTGAATCCATTATCAGTTTACTTTCATCAGTCATTGAACTTGGGGCAAATTTTTCTTCAAGAATCCCCAAGTAACTCTGCATGACTTTTCTCAAAATATTTGCAACTTGGTACAATTTACTGGTGTGACAGAGATTTGTTCAGCAGTGGCATCCTAATTTCCGAGCAGAATGGCAATGATCTCTGTGTTGAGGAATCAGTCTTCTTTCTTTTCCACTCCTCTAAGAGTCTAAACTGGTTGTCATCATTTTTCTCATATTATGTCCTTGGGTGTGTTATTCCCCATTTTTGAAAAGTTTGCATGTTTGAGTGTGTTATGCCTCATTATGCGTTTTCTCGGGTGTGTTATTCCCCAGTTTTATTTACCTTTGCATATTTGAGTATTTTAGTCCTCATTATGCGTTTTCTCGGGTGTGTTATTCCCCAGTCTTGTTTATGTTTGCATATTTGAGTGTTTTAGTCCTCATTATGCGTATCCTTGGGTGGTTTAGTCCCCATTTTCGTAAATGTCTGCATACTGAGTGTTTTAGTCCTCATATGCATTTCTCAAAGTCTTGTTGTTGTCAACTTCTTACTTTTTTGTTCAAGGTCTAACTTACTTAGCATTTGTCTGTCTCTCCAGAATCTTTTCATATACTTGTTGCGTCTTCTCAGATATTACACCATTTTGTCTGATTGCCATTCTCGGATGTCCATAGTGAAGTCATCATTGATTTGATGTACTGTCCCAGACCTTTTTTCCATCTCATTCAGTTCTGTTCCTGAATGTTGTGATTCACATTTTATCTGATTGCTATTCTCGGATGTTGTAATCATTGCCTTCCGATTGCCATTCTCGGATGTCCATAGTGAAGTCATCATTGATGTGATGTACTGTCCCGGACCTTTTTCCATTTCATTCAGTTCTGTTCCTGAATGTTGTGATTCACATTTTATCCAATTGCTATTCTTGGATGTTTGTGGTCATTTCCCTCTGATTGCCATTCTCGGATGTCCATAGTGAAGTCATCATTGATGTGATGTACTGTCCCGGACCTTTTTTCCATTTCATTCAGTTCTGTTCCTGAATGTTGTGATTCACATTTTATCCAATTGCTATTCTTGGATGTTTGTGGTCATTTCCTTCCGATTTCCATTCTCGGATGTCCATAGTGAAGTCATCATTAATTTGATGTACTGTCCCAGACCTTTTTTCCATCTCATTCAGTTCTGTTCCTGAATGTTGTGATTCACATTTTTATCTGATTGCCATTCTCAGATGTTGTGATCACTTCCTTTCCGATTGCCATTCTCGGATGTCCATAGTGAAGTCATCATTGATTGGATGTACTGTCCCGGACCTTTCTCCCATTTCATTTAGTTCTGTTCCTGAATGTTGTGCTTCATGTTATCTGATTGCCATTCTCAGATGTTGTGATCACTTCACTTCCGATTGCCATTCTCGGATTTTCATGTTGGAGTCATCATTGAGTTGATGTACTTTCCTGAATTTTTCCCATTTCATTCAGTTCTGTTCCTAAATGTTGTGATTTATGTCATCTGATTGCCATTCTCAGATGTTATCAATCACTTACCTTCCGATTGCCATTCTCGGATTTTCATGTTGGAGTCGTCATTAAGTTGACGTACTTTCCCGAATTTTTCCATTTCATTCAGTGTTGTTCCTGAATGTTGTAATTCACTTTCTGTCTGATTGCTATTCTCAGATGTTGTGATTACCCTTTTCCGATTGCCATTCTCGGATATTCCTAGTAAAGTCAGTATTGTCATCCTTGGATACTTCTGGTGTACTTTTTCGGGACTTTTCTCACTTCATCCAGTGCCATTCCTGGATGTTGTGATGTTTTCTATCCAATTGCCATTCTTGAACATTTTCACCTCGGCTGAGCCATGTGTTGGTCTCTAGCATGTTGATTTTCCCGTCGGAGTCTTATACTCCTTATCCCTAGCGTTCATTCCTTTTCATGTGTCGTCTTGTCCCTCACAGATTTTCTTTGCATTTCATTCGGTTCCAGATACATTTCATATCATCTCATAAATTTTCTCATAACATTTCATATTTGCTGTCACATATTTTCTCTGCATTTCATATCATTTCATATTTTCTCATCACATTTCATGTGCTTTCATATACATTTTCATATGCTTTTATAACAGTTTCATTTGCTTCATATCATCTTCATATCATTTCATATCGTTCATTTCATTCCATTCCAGTTTTTGGCATCTTAGGATCAAAAATTGGATTTTTTTTGATATTTAAGTATCTTCCATCTTGTCGAAACGAAGATCTTGATCTTCATTATCTCTGGATTGAAGAAACTTAAATAGGGGCATCTGTCAGACCCTAATTTTTGACCTAAGATTTTTTGCATCTCATCTGCATTTGCATACAAACAAGATTCACGCGCTGGGTCGTTTATCCTTTTCAGGTGCAGGTCTTTGCCTTGCAGAGGATCACATTGTTTAATTTCTGTTATCTGTTTATATTTACTAACCTCTAACCAAAATATCAAAAAATATATGGTGCAGTCTGCTTCTTCTTCTTCTGTGTTGCAGGATTTCAAAGACAGGGCTGTGAATCCAATTTAGATGCGTTTGTTCAGTCATGATTCGATTCAGATGGACGTTTGACCTAATCTTGGTCAAACTATCAAGAGATTGTTTCGACTGCAGGTTGTGTGTGCCAGTGGTCTGTTTTTCAGGCTGTGTGTATTCAAAGTTCAAGTTGTGTTGTGTACGAAGATCATCAGTTTATCAGGCAGTATTCTGTGTGAAATTTGTTTTGAATCTGCAAGTTTGTCAGTTCATCAGTGGTTCATTTGAGGATCTATTTTCCTCAGTATGAATTCAAGTCATCAGGACAATGTTCAGACAGATTGCAAGTGTTTGTGGCTTAAGTGGCAAGTTGTTCATGTTTGGCTGTTTTCATCATTATCAGGGGCTTGTGAGAAAAATCAGAATTGGTTGTGGGCCTAGGACCATTTCATATCCCTTTAAGATTAAATCATTCTTTCCAATTTTTCTATTATCCATTTTACTCAACGATCATTTTTCATTATTCTAAACCATTTTCAATCTATCCAGTTAGTATTCAGTAGTCATTTTTTTATCCATTTCGATCACTATCATCTATCCTACATAAAAAAATCCATCTTTTCTTCAATATCCATTCTCAATCCAATTACCATTTTTCTTTTAATTCTTGTTTTATCCATTTCTAAATTCACATTTTAATATTTTTTTATTCCGTTTATTCCAATTTATTTCTTTCTCCATTCTTTCAATATTACCATTCTTTTTTATTTAGTAATCACATCCATTTATTTTTGTTACCATTTGTAAAAAAAAAAAGAGATTATCAAAAAGAAAATATTATTAGAAAAAAGTCCATTCTATTATTGTTATGAACAAAAAAAAGAAAGAAAGGAAATTGTTGGAGGGAGGCCCATCAGCCCATCATTTTTATGGCAGCCACATACAAACACTACATCAGCTTACCACAAAGCCAAACACATACATCACTGCATACTACTAAACTCTTTCCAGCCGAAATTACATCACATCACTAGCTGCGGCAACTTCAAAACAATTCCAAGCTTTGGGCCCACAATAAGCCATCCACACGTATCAAGCCAGTTTCTTCAAGCCCCAGGCTTTGCGCAAGCTATTAACTCAGCTGCAACAAGCAAAAACAAACAGCCAACAAGCTTCACACTCAGCTTCGCACGGCACACATACATCTTGCACAATCCCACGTGACAAGCCTTCCGTAAGCCCTTTCCCAGCTCACTCTCAGCTTCCCGCAGCTTCCAAACTCCCTACGCCAGTCATAGCCTATGCCGTAGCCAACAATACAAATAACAAAAGCCAGCTGCAGGAAGCCTAAGCAAGCAACTTCATCAATTTCGCAAGCCAACGCGCAAGACAGCCGTATTCAAACATCCAAGCAGCCAACTTGCACAAGCATAAGCCAAACTCCATTCCGTACGCGAGTCAACAAATTTCAAGCTAATATCACATCAATTCAAGCCGTACATTCAACTACACTTCAGCCATCACCAAACGCGTGATACACCAGCCTACGCCCGCAGCTTCCAAACTCCAAGCCAGCTTCAAAACGCACAAATATCATGCTTCCCGCACGAGCACACCTGAAACGCAAGCCGTATCAAATTCATACACAAAACGCAGCAAAGATGAAAATAAAACGCAACGAAATCGCAAATCAAATTGACACGGGATTTTCGTGAGAGTGCAAAACGCAACTCCTCCTTTTCAAAACGGCAATCACCTTCAATCACTCTTCTCCTATAAATTGAGACTCCCATCCTCATTCGTTGGCAAGCTTGGAGAGCCACACGAAACCCCTGCAAAATCGTAACCAAGCTTCAATTTCATCTTCCCTAATTTTTCGTTCCCTTTCATTCACCATCAACCCGAATTCATCTTCATTATCTTATACTCTTCTCAACTCCAAAGAAATTCCCAGCATCTTCTTCATAAACTCTTGGATCTCCTCATTTCAATTTCAAATTGACCGATAGCTTCTTCCCTCATGTTCCCCCTTTCTGTAAACTTTACAATCACATCAACTTTTGCACAATAAGAGCAGTGAAACAGAGAAGCCGAGAGAAGAAGAGGAGTGTGTTCGGTTATTGATGAGAGATTTTCTTGGTTGATAGAAGCATTGCTGGATTTCGAAGGTGAGGAGGGGGGTTTATGTTTACCTTGTTTCAGTGTGAGTCTTGGCCGAAGAAGAAGAAGCTGCTATTGCTTTCTAGCTTTTGTTTTCTTAATGTGTTTTTTTTATTTTATTGATTAAAAGAGAATGTGATATTAATTTGGTTTGGGCTTGGAGGCTTTGGATCCACTTCTCTTACCACATCCCTACTGCTTACGCGTCCCTCTCCCCATCTCCCTTCTATTTTTTTTCTTTTTCTTTTTAATCCTTTAGTTTATTTCTTTTTCTTTTATATTTTGATTCAATTCATTTTGATATAATATTTGTGTAGAAATTATTTTAGAAAGGAAAAGAGTTTTTTTTAGAAAACATATTTTAGAAAAAGGTTTATTAAGAAACAATTTAGAAAAGAATGTAGAAAAAGTATTATTAGGAAATATTTGGAAAAGTATTTTAGAAAAGAGTTTAAGAATGTTTCTATTTCTTTTTTTAATGGATTTATTCTTTTAGATCCATTTTTTCTTCATCCTTCTTTTATTTTTGGTCGATGAAAATCTTCCGATTCGGGATTGTTGATTTCCGAATTAGTTTAACCTTCATTATTTCAAATCTATGGATGAATGATCATTTGGATCATTCTCCATACTTTGAGATCGTGATAGGTTGCTTTTCGAGAAATTCAACGATAATCTCGATTAAGATTAGACCGTTCTCTTTCTTTTAGTGTGGCATGTTTTCGGAGAACGATCCATAATATCGTTTCTCTAACATGTATTAACACGAATAGTTTCCACTTTAATTAGTGGTGGCCGGCCTCATTTGTAGGGTAATTACTCCGTAAATTACTCGGCGATTGCTTAACATAGACCTACAGTTGTCCCGATTCGGAATGCGATCCACTTGGATCCGGTTGCCTCGATTTTATTTTTCTTTTCGTGGTTGTGCTTGATTAAGTTCATCATACCACTTTATATTATAAATATTATAATAATGTGAATATACTAACATTTAATTAAATCTCTCGCACCTTATCCTCTTTTATTTTAATCTCTTGTTCCCTATCTCTCTTATTATGCTTCTATATTCATTCATCATATTGCTTATTGTATATATTATTGTTGCTTGTTATTTTTCATTTGTCCATTTGGACACAAAAACACTAATAACGGATTAAACATCTAAAAAAAATGAGTGACTTTTAATTTCGGACTATGGTTACTATCCCTAGCTTGAGACTTGGAGTTTCGGACCTAGATTCTAGGATCATCCCTTTGCTCATTTGTTATGGATTGAAGACTTTGGCTCCGGTTAAGTCCACTTGCTTATGAAGATGGAAATCCAATTGTTCAAAGAATGCTTGCCATATGGTTTGTTCGTTCTTTCTCTAGCTTTTACTTTCAAGTCCTAGGATAGTCCCCTCATCTCTTCTCATATTCTTCAATTTTCAAATCTTCTTCCTCTTTTCAAAACTTTCTTTGTTTTCAAACTTCAAACATTTTCTCAATCAAACCGTGACTTTGGTCATGTGCTTTTACCTTTTCATTTCATTTCTTAAAATAAATGCTAAACCACATAAGCATATCGGAACTTCTTTCTCAAAAACTTTAAAACACTCACAACTCATTCAATTGCTTTTGTGCCCTCGTGCACGTTTTTCTTTTAACCATTTTTTGTGTTTAGATACGATTCATCCTTTCTAGCGGAATTATTCGCTAAAGGATGACGACTTATCTTTACATTTTTAAAATCAATTCAACTCACCTTGCCTTTTCACAATTTGTACCACGAACTACGGGGTTTTGATCTCGCATTGCACTTTGTGGGTACGTAGGCATGAGACGTTCGTCTCTTCAAACACCAAAATCTTAAAAAACATTCTTCTTCTCATCTCTTCAATCTTTTCTCAAGCAAACCATTTCAAACCAAAAAATGCAGTAAACATTTCAAAGGGTTCCCGTGGAGTACCACGGACAAGTCGGGTGCTTAAAACCTTCCCGATTTGTAACCAATCCCCGTACCCATTCTCTGTTTGATTCTTTTAGCTTTTTAGCTTGTGAGATTCATCAAGGTTTTGTTCGTTCATTTTCCTTTTTCCATTTGGAAATAAATAAAAGTGCGGTGGCGACTCTGTGTATATTGAGTGAAGTTAATCAATAGCTTACACTCATGATTTTACCCCTACACCATGTTGTGAGGTTTGGTGTCTGAGTCATCTTTGCCAATCTTCTTTATCATATAATGAGGGATTAGATTGACAGCTGCTCCTCCGTCTATTAAGATCTTGTTTACACCCACATTCTCTACTTTCCCTTTTATAAACAAGGGCTTCAAATGAGCCTTCATTGCATCGTCTGGCTTTTCAAAGAATGCATTCTGCTCTTCGACACATCCCTTATTCATTATATAGTAACACACAGGCTTAAGCCCTATGCTGTCATCTGCCATGTCATCCTCTTCGTCCTCCACTTCCATTGTTCTGTCATAATCTCTAGGCAATACTGAAACCACATTGCATGTTCCGTCGAAGGACGCTTCAGAATCTAACTTGAAGTCATCAGTCACTTCTTCGTCTTCTGGCATTTTGTTATCAGTCTTTTCCATTTCTGTTGTGTTGCTTGATTTGTTTTTCTGAGAAGGCTCTTCTTTTGGCAGAGACTCTCCTTTGCTTATTGCCTGCATAAACTTGCTTGATTCAGCTTTATTTTTGTCATCCATGTTCTGTTCTGCAGTTTCTTTTTCGGCTCTCTTCTGCCTTTGAAACCTCCTCCATTGAGACCTCGACATGGGGTTCTTCCCCTTGTAATTTTCAGAGATGTATTTTGGTTTTGGTTTTTCTACTTCCTTTTTTGCTTCTATCGAAGCACCCCTATTTACTTCAAAACTTTTCCACCTTTTCTGACCTTGGGCATCCCTTATAGGCTGGACCCACTTGTCATCATTCGCCTTGTTGGAGGGCTTATAGGTACTATAACGCCTTTCTCCCATTCTTTGGTTATGATGTTCCCTTTTTCTTGGATCAAACCTCTCATTTCTAACTGGTGGGACTGCTCCCCAGCTTCCTCTCTTTTAGGCCTTCTCTACTGCTTCCAGATTGTTGGCTGCTTTTCTGTCGAATACAACACTACACCTTGGACAAAGCATGACCTTTGCATTCTTTTTCTGGCATCTTTGGATGAATTCCACTAGACTTTCGTCCTCTTTTGGATAAACAGACTTCTGATGTTCTTCTTGATAGTTCTTTTTATTGGTATCTGATTGTGTTTTCTGAGTGACCTCCACCATATAAACGTCTGTATTCTGATCACTTATAATCTTTAGTTTGTTCATTTTTTCAATTAACATCATCTCCTCAGGGATATTTCCTTTTAACTGATCCAAACTGCTTTTTGGGCGTAAGCCTTTGTGGATGTACTTACAACATTGCGCAACTGACTTTTCTTTTGGGTCTTCCATTATTCTGTGCAGAATTCCATGAGGGGTGGGCTGCACGAAACTTTCAGCAGGATCTTCTTTAATTCTGGTAACACTTTTATTCACTGGTTCGACAGTGTTGACATTGTCAGCAATTCCTATTTCCTCAATTTTGTCATGACTAAGGCCTTCAGTGGCCTCTTTTTTGGTAATGAGGACCTTGTTATCTGTTTCCTCGTCAACATCTCTGAAGAAATCTCCCCATCCTGTGGGTTTGATTTCATTGATGTCAGTTTTAGAGCTTGGTGGTGCAGAATACTTCACCATGAAGTCAAACTTTCCACTGGGCTCTCCTAGAGTGTCCCAGACCACTCCATGCTCAGTACCTTTGTTGTTATTCTTCTTGTCGAAGCCTTCAGTAGCTTTAATTATGTTCTCTCTGTCGAAGCCTTCAGTAGCTTTGACTTCTTCCTGGCTGTCGAAACTATCAGTAGTTTCTTCTGCATTGGTGTAATAATTTATTTCTTTAGTGTCAAGATCCTCAACAACCTTGATTATGGCTGGTTTTGCCACAGAGCTTTCAGATATTACCTCCTCATCCTGATCAGTGAGATCATCAGCACCCTCCATCATGTTTACATGGGTGTCGAAGCCCTCAGCAGCTTCTATCATGGTGAAGTTGGTGTCGAAGCCCTCAGTAGCTTCCACCATTTCAAAAATTCCTTCATACATTACTTCCATTTCGACCACGTTCACCATCTCTGGTTCAGCATAGTTGGCTTCCACAACCTGCATGGGATTAGAGTCGATCATCATCTGTTGCTTAGCTTTGTCTCCAAATTTCAGCCTTCCGTTCTGAATTGCATTCTGGACAAGATCCCTGAAAAGGTAACATTGAGAAGTTTTATGACCCAAAAAATTATGGTATTTGCAAAAACCTCTCTTTTTCTGTTGGTCTACAGGAGGCTCTTTAGTGCCTGCTGGTTTTATCAATTGACCATCTTTAACTAATAAGTCGAAAATTTCATCACACTTGGTGATGTCGAATGTGTAAGTTCTTTTAGGGAACATATCATTCCTTTCAATTTCGACTGGATTTTTTCCATTCGACGGAGCTAAAACTTTACACGAATACGATGGGCCTTGTTTTAATTCTGCCAGATCAATTTCTTGTTCGTCGAAAATGACAGATTCGTTTTCGTCATAATCTTCGTCTTGACAAATCCCTACATAGGCCACTCTTTCCTTTTTATTTTTATTTGATCTAAATTTCTCAGTTTTCAGCCTTTCTATTTGTCTTACCCTATCTGCTAGTTGTGCCATGTCTCTTAAATACTGGGTGTCTAATTTTTTCCTTATGGAATAATCCAGACCCCCTGCAGCCATTTCGACTAATTCTTGTTCTGGCACTTGTGTAAAACATCTAGCCTTCAATAATCTAAACCTATTTAGATAGTCATCTATAGGTTCATAGAATTTTCTTTTGACACTTGCTAATTCCTTTAGACTTATCTTAGTTTTCCCCATATAGAATTGTTCATGGAACAATCTTTCTAATTGGGTCCATGTAAATATTGAATTCGCAGGCAAGGAAGTAAACCAAGTAAAAGCATTTTTTGTCAAAGAACTTGGAAAATATTTCATTCTTAAGTTCTCATTATTGGTTATTTCCCCTGCCTCGATCAAATAACGTGCTATGTGCTCTATGGTGGATTCACTAGTGTCCCCTGAAAATTTGGTGAATTTAGGGACTTTCCACCTTGGTGGTAATTCTTGTTGCAAAACGTATTCAGACAAAGGGGAAGTATAACTAGGCCTTTGTAATCCTACATTTACCCCATTTTGCGCCATTATTCTTTCGACCATGGCTGCAATGTTATTTTCGGCAGGAAAATTGTTGCAACGCATTCTTTGCTGCAGTATTTCATCAGCGTTCTGGTCTCTTTGAACTATTATTCTCCTAGGTTCCTGTCGAACATGATTTTCTACACGAGGCTGTTCGATTACTATCTCTTGGTCCCTAGGATTTCCCTGAGGATTTTCTAATGGCCTTTGGTTTATGGTAGGTTCTTCTTCGACAGGCCTATTAACATGATTTTGATTTATTTGTATTCTTTGTTGTGTTTGAGGAACTCCAAAGAAAATAGCAATACGTGCCATTTGTTCTGCCAATATTTGGTTTGTTTGGGTAGTGTTTTGTATTAAAGGGTTGAACACTTCTCCCATTTGTTGTGTCAATGCCTGTACCATATCATGGTTACTTTCATCCATCTGTTGACGAATTACTTGCGCATAATGGTTCGTAATAGTTGGCATTTGGAATCCTGGTGGAATCTGATTTAATCTACTCCCATTTCCACCATATCCTGACCCTTGTAATGGTGAAGACATTTGAACCATAGCATCAGAAAGCAATGGTGATGAATTATGTAAATTTGCCATCATTGAAGTTGGCATTCCGTATGGTTGTTCTCTACCAGACATGGGCATGGAATAATTAAAGAATGGCCTAAAGGTATTTCCTCCAGGAGGGGGCGTTCCCGTGGGTATTGGGTGTCCTATTGTGGAGGAACCAGACGCATTTTGGGATCCTGAGACCGCTGGTATCGAATTTGCTGATGAAGGCACAATCTGTTCTAAAACAGGGCCTAA
The DNA here is from genome assembly GCA_963966055.1 of Lathyrus aphaca. Taxonomy (NCBI): domain Eukaryota; kingdom Viridiplantae; phylum Streptophyta; class Magnoliopsida; order Fabales; family Fabaceae; genus Lathyrus; species Lathyrus aphaca. The sequence continues at coordinate 565,586,960 of OZ014520.1, forward strand.
ACCTGCACTTCCTTCTGACGAAGGGATAGGATTAGATACTGGAATGGTTTCATTGGGATTTTTTGAAGTATTTGGCGGATTATCCATCTTTCTTCCTCTTGTTCTTTTTGGTCTTTCTACGTCGGTTACGGCTAATTTACCGCTTCTAAGAATCATACAACGCAGTAAGAAACCCCTTTTTTACTAAGAGGATTTGTATTAATTTTTACAATTGCACTAGTCCCACCAGGTGTGCCAATTTGTTCGCTGTGATTTCTGACGAACAACCTCTGGTTAACCAATCTTTCACAGGACTGGGTTACTTGCAGGACCAACCAAACAAGTCCTAGGACACATGTGCAATTTTGTTGTCAAATTACTCTTAGTGTTTGATAATTGTTTGTGGTTTGTTTTGTCAATGATATTAAAATCTTGAATGTTTGAATGTAAAAATAAAGTAAACTAAAAGTTGAACAAAAGTAAAGAAAAATGGCAAAAAGAGTATAAATTTTGTAGAAAAGTAAAGAAACTGAAATAAAAGAATTTGACGAAAAAGACTTGTAATTTAAATAACTTGAATAAAATTGGTGTTTAACACATACATTTCTCCACATATCAAACTCATTTCTCTCACACTAGGTACTTAGAGTATTTTTACAGGATTATTGTATAAGTTTTTCACACACATGATTCTACAACAACTACCCTATTTATATACAAATAAAATAACTGCCTAAAACGGAAAAATCCTAACTAATTGACACTTGTCAATCTGCATGTATTCTTCTTTTCCTGAAGCTTCAACGCGTCCAACTGCCAAATGTTGTAACTTTTAAATTTGAATTCTTCCTCTTTGTGACGAAACGCTGCATCTCTTCGTTTTGTCAAATTGTCGAAGAGAACAAAACTCTTCAAACTTTATAGGATAATGCCTTTGTCGAAATCTCTTCCAACCTATCTTCTGTCGAAATATCGAAAAGCACACCAATTCTTCAAATTTTGTCAAATGTTGAACTGTAATGAAAGTTCTTCAAACTTTGTTTGTTGAAACATTCCTCATATTCATGTCGAAGTATTTGAGCATCTGGTCTTGTCGAAAATATCAAAACTTCTTCTGAATATCCTTATTTTCTTTCTCCTTTATCTGGTGACCATTTCCTTAGTAAAAACATGATTTTATATCTCAACTCATGGTGTCAAAATTATGTGCCTACACAAAGTTGCCTAAATAAAAATCATCAAGTCCCTTTGATATAAAGATCACAGTCCCTCGATGACCCTTCGAGTTGCCTACGAATAAATGATCTCGTCCCTCGATGACCCTACGAAAATGATGATAGTCCCTTCGAATTTCTAAGATATCGTTACATGTTTCCTTTTATGACCTTATGGCATGTCCCTCACATCCAAGGATAAAACTACTTACTGACTAATAGTAAGGACATTTATATCTCTAAGGAAAGAAAAATAACATGAACGACCTTGAGTAGGTAGGAAGCCCTTAACTGATTGCTCACCTTTTCAAAATCAAAATACTTTCCACACCTCACATTTTCAAATATTTTCAAACAGTAAACACTTTGTATACATTCATACGAGAATCATTACAAAGTTAAACTTCTAGAATATTTTTCTAAATATACCACCGCTATTTTTCAAACAAAGTAAAGTGAGTTAAGTAGTTAAGAGCCCATGGATAACCATGGATACAAATGGTGCTAACATTTTCCCTTTGTATAACCTACCCCCCGAACTCAAAATCTAAACCAAGGTCTTTCCTGTTCTTTTCCACCTTTCCTACTTGGATAAAAGAAAATTCGGTGGCGACTCTTGCAATCTATAACATAGTTTTTGGAAACAAAAATGCCCAAGTCAATTCTCCCACCGTGTTACAGCTTGCATTCAGATATTGCATGCCCAATCTTACCACAACGGAAACACCTTTTCACCTCAGTAGTACACACATTACTCTTGTGATCAGGTTTCCCACATTTGAAACAAAAAATACCATCAGGAGCATCTCCCCCACTAGTCCTATTACCATCAGCCACCTTATGTTTACCTTTCCCAGCTAGAGCATCATAAGGCTTGCCACGACTCTGTTGGTGCTTGCCTTTCCTCTAATTGATAATCTTGTAATGAGCATTATTATCCTTTTCACAAATTCTGCAGCTATCAACCAAATTAGCGAAGACACGAATCTTCTAATATCCAATTGCCTTCTTAATATCATGACGCAACCCATTCTCAAACTTAATGCACTTCGAAATTTGAGCATTCGCTTCATTATAGTGCGGATAAAACTTAGCCAACTCAACAAACTTCGCAACATAATCAGTAACCGACATGTTACCTTGCTTCAGATCGAGGAATTCAATCTCCTTCTTTCCAAGGACATCCTATGGATGATAATTTCTCAGAAATTCTCTAGGGAATACAACCCAAGTAATCTCCTCTCCTGTAGCATCCAATCTCTGACGAGTTTCTAGCCACCAATCATTAACCTCGACTGTCAGCATATGAGTCCCATACTGAATCTTCTACGCTGGAATGCAATCTATCACACGAAAGATTCACTCAATCTCTTTCAACCAAGCCAATGTTGCATCAGGATCATACTTACCCTTGAAGGTAGGCAGATTCTCCCTCTTGAAAGTCGCCAAACTACAAGATCCAACATCCTCACCAGCGTTCAGAAGATTCTGCACAGCCTGAGCCATTACTTGCATAACAACATCCATCGCAACATCGTTCCTTCCAGCCATCGCAACTTAATCACTACAACACAACAAAAGTTATAACAATCTAATAATACTCGATTGTTAAACTACTACGACTCGACAACTTGGCTGGACGGACCGACCTACTCTGATACCACTAATGTAACACCCCAATTCTACACGATAATTATTAATAAAATCAAAGTATAAGTCTTCAACAAAACAAATTGAGATGATACATTTTAAACATTAAAATAAACAACATTCAACACCAGATGATCTTTAAAATGATTACTTCATTAATACGCATTGGATTCATAATATTCAACTCAAAGCAACTTAAACCATATTCAACATGAAAAAAACTCCAAAAGCAACAATTCTTTAATTAAACAAATTTAAAATTCATAAACTATAACAAAAGGTAACATCAACATAAAACAAGTCTTATCCCCCCGAGTGCTATGTATCAGAGCGACGACACCGACTCGAATCTACTAAGGTACCCCGTTCTACTCTGAATTACCTGCACGTTACCAACAGAGGGCAACATTTAAACAGAAGGGGTGGGATATCTAAAAATATAATCAAGCATATGATATATAACATATTAAATTAGATTGCATAAATCACCACTTCACAACTTAACAAACAACGTAAAAACCAACACCAGATACAACACGACAACATAATACGCAACTTAGACAAATGCGATGCATGTGGTACCATCGGAGCAAAACTCCCAACTTATAATCATGCCAATTAATATAGGGATAACACAAGGCATATGCCTTCAACTTTATTTTTCCAATCCAGGCCAACTTACCAAGCCAACATCTCCAACTTGAGTAATGGTATGTTATGCGACTCAATGTGAACATCCTACAATCAACACTACAATAACATAGCAACACAACCACGTTCAACTTTGGCCAAAGGCCAACAACTTATAATTTTTCCATTTATAAGGCATTGTAACATACAACAACACCCATCAACTTTTCAACTTACAACAAGCAACACAACACATGTACAACAAAGTATACTGCACTCTTATTTACAAAGTCTAGACTAAACCAATTAATTAAACTAATTAATATGCTCTGTTATTACTACTTATTATTAATTTATTAACATGATTTTGTTAACTCCACCACAGCAACCAACATACCAACCTGTTACTGATCATATTCAACTGTAACTAGTTTTCTTCTACTAATTCAATTTTATATCACTTATTAACTCTCTATTAATTGATAATTAGGACCTATGATACTTCGATTAATATTTTCCTACTTAATTATGCTACTGGAAGTGATTTATGACAGATTAATATTCCATACATAGACCCATCACAATACAGAAACGAAACAACCATTTGTTTCCCAGACCCGTGTGACCATCGTCACAATTGGGTGACCCTCGCCATAATTGGCCTTGTGGCGATCGTCCTATGGATGTGACGGACGTCACAATTCCCAGACGAACGTCATGCTTAAGGGACGGTCGTCCTACATCCAACCTCATGTTCTCCTTCTCGATTTTTGTCTTCTCCGTCTCTGTAACTTTACTCAGTCCAAATTCCAGTTAATCCAACACGACAATTCAACAACAACTCAACACAGTCATAATTTTCTTAATCATCTAAAACAACTTATTTATCAAAATGACTTATTCATCAAACCAACTTATTCATCAAAACAAAACAACAATTGACAATAATAATTTATGTACCCACTCCCATACAAATTCATCATATAATCCTGATTATAAGGTTAGAGCCACACCCTTACTTTTGGATTGAAGGCGACTCTAACACTTTTCGATCGGAACCCTATCTTTTTCCAAGTAACAACAATACAACTTAAATCAACCTAATCGACTTATTCAACTTAATTAAATTAGTTCAACCACAACTTAGCAACTCGACGCAAAACAACACCAACCACACGTCAATATTTAATTAAATAAATAATTAAATAAACAGGGCGGTACACAAGTTATCTTGGAATTGCTTCAAAGCTTCCTCTAAGAACATTACACAAAACATTACCTAAAGGCTTCTGGTATTGCCCCCTGTATCTCCACCTTCCTCCCTGCATCCCATACTGCATAGGGGAGACTTCTAACTCCTAAGAGAGCCAAGAACTCTCAAACCCTAAACCTCTATTTTACAAAGTATTTAGGTTACAAAGTTACAAGTGATACAAAAGTTACAAAGGTTAATTTAACCCTAGGTCTAAGTCTCCTTTTATAGTCTTCTGCTGTTGAGCATTCTATCTTTGATCCTTGATCCACTATGCAAATTTGCACCAAATCTTTGACAAATTTGTTAAATACCTGATATATTAGGAAGATGTCCTGTCATATTGTTGAGACATCTTTTGTAACTTCTTTAATCCTGAGCAGATTTCTTGATCTTTATCATATTAATGTTTTACCAAAATTTTAGTCGAACCACAAGAGCTTTCAGTAATTTGTATAGGCATTTCTCGTGCCTTGGTTAAATATATTTCTCTTGCCTTTTAAAAAAAATGGTACTTCAAAAAAACAAAAAGGTAGTAACTTTTATCAATAGTTCTTGATAAGAAAATGAATAAATAATACAAATTTTGTTATCATAAAATATTTAGGTAAGCTATGATTATATGAAAAATAAGAGAACAAGTTTAGAATATTGTATGGGAAGAAAGCTACATCCAAATTTTATGTACTAGCCGACTAATGAACCTAACTATAGATATTAGAGGGTGGTTTTAACTATTGAATAGTTTGTTTTTTTTTAAAATTATTTTTGTAGTGTAATATAATTTCGGGTAAAAGAATTTATAAAGAAATTTTTCATAAAAGTTTCAAGGTGACGTCTAGGACGAGGGAGCTATTAAGTTACTCACCGATGAATCACTTAATAAAAACCTAGTCCTCGTATTTGTAATACCTTTTTCATGTAAATATCAAATAAGATTTGTGAATTCATTGTGTCTTTGCTTGCGAATTCTAAAATAACCTTATCATCAACATAATCAGGTGATAAACCTTCAAGGAAAAAGTCAGTTTTTGTCTCCCCGTCATCAAATGTGAAGTTATGAATAAGTTAACATTAGTCAAGAGTCTTTTCTACTGTCTGCCTCTATTAGAGAAAATGAATGAGCTTTCATCTACTACCTCAACCTCTATGTTCCATATATTAGGCATAATTTTCTTCTCTTATTTATATGTTTTGTAACCAGGAGTTGTAGGGCAATTTGTGAGATTCATAGCAGTGATCATGTTGAGAGAGACTCTGCGTGTGTAATTGAGACTTGGACTGATGTGAATTGAATTTTCTAATTTCTGATATCCACATGTTTAATTTGGATTATGATTTTAAAAATGAACTGGTAAATATGCTTAGAGAGAAAATGAATATTGGCTTTTAATGTGGTTTGGATTAATGAACATTCACTTGAATTTGCATTCAAATGATGAAGCATGATGAACTTGAAAGTGGTAAACTTGAGCCATGATGATGAATGACCTAAACCTTGAATGACCTTGAAATTGTATTGAACATACTTTTCAACCCTTGCACTTGAATCAATTATTGACAAATAAAATGCTTAAGAACTTTGAACCAATCCGTTTGAATAATTTTAATTCAACAACATCAAATAAAACTTGAACACTCCACCAAAATCTTCCATTTCAATGAAAACCACCTTGTGTTCTCAATGAAAAAATCTTTCACTACTTCAAACCTTATCAACCTTTATGACCAATGATCTCAACACAAGAGCAAATTCCTGAGGAAACATTGAAAATGATAAACTGTTCATGAAATGTATGGAGAAACATGACCACCAAGAGGTCCTCAATATGGAACCCTAATCTCCTTGAAATGTATCTTGAATGAGGAAATGACTTGAATTGCTGAAAAACCAAAATCCCGATCCGATGACATTCCCAGTTGAAACCCTGATTCAAAGAATTTCTTGGTCTCATGTCTTAAAAGTCCAATGCAATGCATGATTGTTAGTTTATGACCTAATGAGAGATGTATATGAATGTAAAGCGAAAGTCAGACAAGGTTATAAATAAGAGGGAAAATTTTGGAGTGTTATAGGTGTCACCTCTAAAAAAATGCATATATCAAGTTTTGATCTATCCTCGATAAACCGGTGCTCTGCAGAAAGGATAGATCAGAAGCAGATACCCACGACTCAAACACCGGTGGAAGACTGTGCAAAACGCATCCAATCAATTTGCTTCCATGTGCAACAACCTTTAACTCTTTCTTTGGAACTCTCTCCTTAAATTAATTCAAAATATATGTCATCATACATAAATAATTAAATAAAATTGTATTCAACATTGAAAGGTCATAGATTGATTTACTTCGCCGTCCCACATATGACAAGTGACGTGGTTCTGGTACCTCACCAAAAGTGACGTATCAGACGATCCTCCGGGAAATGGTGGATGTAGTGCAATATGAATAGATGCATGTGCATCAATCCGATCTTCCTTGCGATTCGACTGTTGTGGAATTTTCCTTCCATCAGCGTATCGACGATAAATGCATCTGTCGCGTCCTATAATGCGAGCCACTAAAAAAAGTCAATTTACGAGAATAAACTGAAAAACATCCGGTTATGATTTCCGATGAAGAAATTAAGAGAACCAGATAACATGACATCAAGTTATCCGGTTGAGAAAACATACAAACAAGATAACATGAGATAAAGTTATCCGATGATAAATGACAGGAAAAAAAACAAGGAACTGAAAATCTTACTTGCTAGTTATTCGGTGTGAAAATTTGTGAACCAGAAATCTTCTTTTTGGTTCTCGTAGTGAAAACTGAAATCAATTTTTTTTACCGCCCTTCCCCGAATGAAATGAGGGGAAAATGTGAAAATTTTAAAATTATTAATATTTATTCAAGGATATTTTAGTCCAAAAATTCAATATGCAGGGGTATTGAGATAATTGAAGGGGGTACAGTTTTGTTTTTCTTGTGGTGGTTAGTTCATTTACATCCCTTCTGATTGATACATTTCTATCTGTACTCACATGATTTTCACCTCTTTACTGATACATTATGATAATGCAGTTAAAATAATTTTTGATTAGACTCAATTAATTTAATAATTTTAATATATATTTTATAATTAAAATATTTTTTTTATTGATGGCAATGAATATGGACACGGTCAAAATCTTGACTTAGTTATTTTTAGTAAAACAAAATATCATATTTTATTTTCACCAAAACTAATAAAAATAACGTTGTTATTTTAGAAAATTTTAACAAAATATTATATTTATTATCGTCATTATTAAATTTAATTTTTAACACATTCAAAATGTTGACTTTGTTATTTTTAGAAAATTTTAACAAAATATCATATTTAATTTTTATCATATATATATATATACTTGAGATGTTAGTCTAACAATATATGTTTAGTATTGTAAAATTGAAATTGGAGAGATGGAAATTTCAAAGGTTTATTTGAATGTTATTATTACTCTTTTGTTCTTGTCTTTTGTGGTAAGTGATCATGGTTTTGGTTTTGACAAGTTATCAAAAGGGTTTGTTCTACAATCTGATTCTGCAACTCCATCAAAATATCTTCACAGATTTTCAAAATTTAGCATGTTACCAAAAGGAAGAGTTCCACCATCTGGACCAAGTAAGGGACAATTTGATTCTCCACCACCACCAAAAATTCTTCACAAAATTTAAATTTTGACATTGAAATATGTGTATGTTGTCATTCCACCGGAGTATATCTAATTTGGTTATCTATTCTATCAAATAATATATTCGGTATAACTTTTCGAATAATTCGATTCTTATTATTAGATTCATCTAATTAGGTTCTGTTTACTTGTATGACAAACTTAAAAGTCATTTTTAAATTTTTTAAAATATATTTGACATTGTTTTAATCAATATTTTAAAAATAAAATAAAAATTATCAGATTGAAATTTAATTTTATCTCAAAAATCTATTAATTAAACAATTATTTTTAAGAGATATATTTAAAAGTCTAATTCAAAAAATAATCAATTGGAGTTTAAATTTCTTTAAAAAATCCATAATTTTATCTAAATATTTATGAATCTTACAAATTTAATGAAATATTACCCCAAAATTAACTAGAAATTTAATACATTTTCATCGCAAAATAATTATACAATTTGCAACCTTAATCACATATGTTATTTTTGAAAATGTCATAATGTCTTCAATAAAAATGACTCTTAAATACAATTGTCAATTTTATTGTGATAACTAATATATGGTTAAGATTATGAGTAAATTTTTAATTATATTCTTAAGGATAATATAATTATTCTCATATATAATCGAGTTAACGAATTTAATTTTTCTTTCATATCCAAATTATTTTTGAATTGATTTTGTTAGTTAACTCTTAGAGATATAAAGCTTAAAAACACAATCATATACGAGTCACTATAAATCAAAGTGCACAAAAAAAAAGAGTAAATTATAACTAGTATAAATTATAAGAATTTAATTGTTATCCACTCAATAGTGCATTTCTTGATATTAATAAATAAGTAGTTAAATCTATTTAAAAAAATGAAATTAAAAATCAAATAAAACGACTTGCATATTTGAATTTGAGTTTCAATATTTATTGAAATCTATATGATACTGTATAACATATTCATGTTTTTCTTGAATTCTTTTATAAAGCAAATTGTACTTACAAATCTTAATTAAAATAGTCTTATAGAATAAGTATCATATCCTAGACTCAATTAGTTTAATAATTTTAACCTACATTATTGGATAGGATAAAAGAAAATTAATATATCAATTTTATTGTCATATATTATGTAATATTGTATAACAATATAAAAATAATTTATTAATAAATTATCATTAATAAATTATCACTAAAATGATAACTAATACATAATATTTTAATAAAAAAACCTTTAGCATATATTTTCTAATTTAGGTATTTTTCTCATTGTGCAATGAACATGGACACGGTCAAAACTTTGTTAATTTTAGTTTGACTTTAACAAAATATCATATTCATTTCTTTTATAAATATTAAGTTAATTTTTTAAATAAATATTAAGTTAATTTTTTAAATATAAAGCCAAAGGTCGTTTTGATAGTTTTGTGAGGTACATGGTATAATATTTTTATTAATATAATATTCTGGTTATCAAATATTTTAAGGAATAATTTTATCAAAAGTAATTTAAAAAATAGAAAAAAAATCCATTTTATGAAACAAAACATGCATGTGTACATTTTCTGAATATCTATGGTTAACCTTACATCTCAAAATATTCTAAGCTAACCATCATTACAAATCCATGATCTACAAAAGGCCAACACTCTATATTATTAAAAAAGAGAATTTCTTATGGATGCAATTGGGTCACAAACACATAGTGAGTTTTTATAAATATTTTTAGGTTTTAGAGGTATATTTTCAGAAGTACATGTTTTTTTACTTAATTTTTGTTAAATTTTAATTCCTCGTGTCGAAGTCGTTAGAGCTCAAATAAAGAAGTGTCAAAGTTTAGCCTAGGGTGTCTGCCAAAGTGTCGAAGCAGGCTGTTTCACACATGATTTCGATTTAGGTCTATTTTAATCATATTGATTATTTTGGATTTTTGCTTAGAGAGAAAGCTAGCTCAACTATAAATAGAGGGAGTAATCCTATTTTTGTAACACACCTTTTAGAATATTGTAGTTGCAGTAAAATTGAGAATCACGGCTTGTGAGCAGAGTTTTCTATGCATAAATTCATCTTCTTCTTCCTCTTCAAAACCCTAGCTCTTTTCTTTCTCAATTTTTCTTCTTTCTTTTATAATTGTTGCGTAGAACCTTCTTATAATCAAGGTGTGATTATTTCACTCAAGTGAAGAGTGAAGAACAAGAAAAATTCAATCGGTTGATTGATTCTTGTTCATCAATAAAGGTTAAGAATTTACTCAAAGTTTTGGGTGAATACTAACAACGTTAGATTTTTCCAGAGATATATAATGATTCTGCAGATATATCTCTGGAACCATTTAGAACTATATACGCATCAGACCCTTTTTCTCCCACACTTCTTCATTTTTCTCAAAATCTTTCATCTCTCTCATTCTCTCATTATCTCAAATTTTAAAAATTCATAAAAAAAACTTGATTTTTTTCGTCGGAGTTCAACAAGGAGCATGTAGAAGCATACTTCAAGCTCAATGTTTTTGATGACGTCAACATTATTCAAGCTCATTCCAGATTGCAAAAAGTCGAGATGACAACAACGATCAAGATCATGACTATGCATCATCAATAGAATGCTTCCGATCGTATCAAGCTTTTGTGTAACACTTTCAAGACTTGTCTCAAGGCTTAGGTATATCAAAATTTACTTTTTAATATGATATACAAGTGTTCAAAATATTCATCATAATTTTTAATGCATGTGCATCTATTTTGGAAAGAATTGGAACTGGTTTTAACACTTTAAACATAAATATTTTTCTGTATTTTAACAGTGTTAACCGGTTAACGGTATCAATTTTTCAAATCTGTGGTAACGTTTCTGGGCGTTAACCGATTAACCTATATGGTTAACCGGTTAACACTGTAGAAATTTTGAAAAATTGTTTCTCTACAAATTCAAATGTTTATTAAGTGTTATACCTTTTCATGATTTTATTTCATAACTTTTTTATACCTTTTCAAAGAATTTCTTTTTAAATTCTCATACCTTTTTGAATAGGTGTTTCAACTATTATAAATTCTAAAAATTTCAAATTCATAAACACCTCCTAGGATTTTAAAATATTATCATACAATCAAAATCACTAAATTCAAATATTTTTCAATTTTCAAAAGTGTTCTTAAGTTCATCATTTTCATATTGTCTTGAACACTTGTGTTGAATCTTAAGTAGTGAATTCTTGATTATAGGAGAAGATCAATTTTTATTGATACCATTCATTGTACTCTCACTCAAACAATATTATAGAAAGTGTTTTTCTATTTGTGACTTGTGTTCCAAGGATTGTTTGGACATAAGGGTAAGTGTGGCAAGATGATTGTTCTTGCACACTTGTTTGTATAGTTTGTTAGAAAGTAGGCCTCACCATTGAAGGTGTGATAGGTTGTACTGTTCTAAAGAAACTAGTGGAAATCTCTTTCGTGTTGAAAGGGGACTGGATGTACCTTCGGATTGTGAAGGGAACCAGGATAAACCTCTGTGTCTTCTTTACTTTCCTACTTTACCATTTTTGTTCTTTAAACCGTAAAAAGCAAAATCCATCCATCGAAGAAAAAGAATCGAAAAATTTGATAACACCTAATTCACCCCCCTCTTAGGCGCATTCTGATCTTACAATTGGCATCAGAGCAGGTTTAGGTAACCTGTTCCTACAAGATCCTATGGCTTCCGCAAACTCGAATCCTGTTTTCAAAGATGGTGGAAGTAGCAACAAGCCTCCGCTCTTCTCCGGCGAATACTTCGATTTCTGGAAAATCAGAATGAGGGCACATCTTGAAGCCCAAGGAGAAGGCATATGGGAAGCAATCGAAGAAAGGAGGATTCAAAGGCAAGAAGGACTTCAAAAATAAAAAGGCTTATGTCGCGTGGGATGACAATGTAGTTAGTTCCTCATCGGAATCGAAAAGCGATGAATGTGCAAATATGGCATTAATGGCGTCACATCACTCCGATGAAGAAAATGACAAGGTTAGTAGCAACTTTTCAATTTATGAAAATGATGCACAAAAAGTCATAGATGAACTTCTAAAAGAATGAAAGACTTTGTACAAAAATATTTCATCCCAAAAGAAAAGAATATTATCTTTAGAAGAACAAAATGCATCTTTTGAAAAGTACATTGAAAATGAAAAACAAAAGATAATGGATGAAAAACAAAGCCTTGCATGTAAAAATTGTGAGTCATTATCTTTTCAAATTGTTCAACTCAAAAGAGTTTTAGAAAGATATGAAAAAGGTCAAATTGGCTTGGAGGAAATTCTTAGGCACCAAAGATATCCAAATGATAAAAGTGGCTTAGGATATTCTAAGTTTTCCAAACCAAGCACAAGTGAAACCGTTTTCATAAAAGCTAGTGAACAAATTGTTAAGGAAAAGACTAACAATTCTAAAACTATGCATCAAAGTCATAAAAGGAAAAGGATCATTAAGAAACAAAAATATGTTCCTAGATTTAAAAGTCAATTTCAACCTACTTGTTTTTATTGTGGAATCAAAGGCCATACACCTAATGCTTGCTATGTGCACAACATTGGTGTTGCTAAAGGGCATTATGTGTGGGTTGAAAATGGTACTAACTATCAAGGACCCAAAGCAATTTGGGTACCTAACAATACTTGACTTTGTTTTGTAGGTATGCTTGAAAACAACTTCTACGCAATGGTATCTCGATAGCGGTTGTTCAAAGCATATGACGGGCGATATCAACAAATTTTCAAGTCTAACACTTAAGGCCAAAGGACACGTTACTTACGGTGATGATAATAAAGGAAGAATTCTTGGAGTCGGAACCATTGGTGCATCTCCTCATACAATCATCGAAGACGTCCTTTATATGGAAGGCCTTAAACACAACCTTCTTAGCATAAGTCAATTGTGTGACAAAGGGTTCCGAATCAACTTCACAAAGGAGGAATGCTTGATAGAACATGAAGTCACTCATGAACTCTTGCTAAAAGGTAAACGATTTAATAACATTTTTATGATTTCCTTTGATGACTCTCTCTTGAAGGTGAAGTGCTTAATGGCAAACAACAACAAGGCATGGCTTTGGCATAAGAGGATTGCTCACATTCACATGGAGCATTTGAACAAATTATTAAAGCATGATCTAGTTGTTGGTCTTCCGAAGATAAAGTTTATCAAGGATAAGCTTTGTGACGTATGTCAAAAGGGGAAGCAAACCAAAACATCTTTCAAGACGAAGAAAGTGATATCTACTTCAAGACCACTACAATTGTTACATATGGATCTTTTCGGTCCATCAAGAACAAAAAGCTTCGGAGGTAACGTTTTTGCCTTAGTTATTGTTGATTATTTCTCTAGATACACTTGGACTTTTTTTTAGTGCAGAAAAGTGACGCCTTTAAAGCATTCAAGAAGTATGCCAAGCAAATTCAAAATGAGAAGTCTCTCTCAATTGTTTCCATAAGAAGCGACCATGGTGGCGAATTTCAAAATTCATCTTTTGAAGATTTTTGTGAAGAACATGGAATCTCTCACAATTTCTCCGCACCAAGGACTCCTCAACAAAATGGTGTCGTAGAAAGGAAGAATAGGGAATTAGTGGAACTTGCAAGGACAATGCTTAGCGACTCAAATCTCCCTAAATATTTTTGGGCGGATGCGGTTAGCACGGCTTGCTTTGTAAGTAACCGTGTCAATATTCGACCTATTCTCAAGAAGACCCCATATGAGTTGTTCAAGGGAAGGAAACCCAACATATCTTTCTTCCACATATTCGGATGCAAATTCTTCGTTCTCAACAACGGCAAGGACAACCTTGGTAAGTTTGATGAGAAATCCGATGAAGGTATATTTTTGGCTATTCTCTATCAAGTAAAGCTTTTAGAATTTTCAATAAACGAACTCTTACTATTGAAGAATCTATACATGTTTAGTTTGATGAGACTAACCCCTCAAAAGAGGATAATATTATTGTGGATGATGATGATGATGTGGTAGATCTATCACAACAACAAAAGGAGATATCAAAAGAACAAGCAATATCAGAAGAAGATGACTCACCAACCATTGAAGAACATCAAGATCTTCCAAAAGAATGGAGAACTCATAGAGATCACCCGATAGATAAAGTGATTGGTGATATTAGCCAAGGTGTTGCAACTCGACTCAATCTCAAGGATGATTGTCTCAACATGGCGTTCGTGTCTCAAATTGAACCAACAAAAATCGATGAAGCCTTAGGAGACGATCAATGGATAATAGCTATGAAAGAAGAACTCAACCAATTCGAAAGAAACCAAGTTTGGACTCTTGTACCAAGACCGGACAACAAACATATCATAGGCACAAGATGGGTGTTCAAGAACAAACTTGACGAGAATGGGATCATAGTTCGTAACAAAGCAAGATTGGTCGCACAAGGCTACAACCAAGAAGAAGGAATCGACTTTGATGAAACATTCGCTCCGGTAGCAAGGTTAGAAGCAATTATATTATTACTTGCTTACGCTTGTTCTATGAATTTTCAGTTATACCAGATGGATGTCAAAAGCGCTTTCCTAAACGGTTACATCAATGAAGAAGTCTACGTCAAACAACCTCCGGGTTTTGAAGACTTCAAGAATCCCTCTCATGTCTACAAGTTGAAGAAGGCTCTTTATGGCTTAAAGCGAGCACCAAGGGCTTGGTATGATCGCCTTAGCAACTTCCTATGTGAGAAAGGTTTTACGAAAGGAAAGGTTGACAAGACTTTGTTCATCAAGAATCTCAAGGGCAACACCTTACTTGTTCAAGTCTATGTCGATGACATCATCTTCGGTTCAACGAACAAAGATCTTTGCGAAGAATTCTCTCTTATGATGCAAGGCGAATTCGAGATGTCCATGATGGGAAAGATGAACTACTTCCTTGGTTTACAAATCAAGCAAACAAAGGATGGCATCTTCATCAACCAATCCAAGTATTGCAAGGAATTATTGAAAAGATTTGATATGGACAATTGCAAAGAAATGTCTACTCCAATGGGATCCGGAACGTATGTTGATCAAGATCTTTCCGGCACTTCAATATATATTACAAAGTATCGAGGTATGATCGGTTCACTTTTATATTTGACGGCAAGTCGTCTTGACATTATATTTAGTGTTTGTTTGTGTGCCCGCTTTCAAGCTAATCCGAAGGAATCACATCTCACCGCCGTGAAGAGGATCATGAAGTATCTCAAAGGAACGAAGCACGTCGGATTATGGTATCCTAAAGGTAGTACTTGTTATTTAATTGGTTATTTTGACGCTGATTATGTAGGATGTAAGACCGATATAAAAAGTACAAGTGGTACTTGTCACATTCTCGGGAATGCACTAGTGTCGTGGGAATGTAAGAAGCAAGCATGCGTTGCACTTAGCACGGCCGAAGCGGAGTACATCGCAGCAGGAAGTTGTTGTGCTCAAATCTTGTGGCTTAAACAACAACTCCTCGATTTCGGTATAAATCTCGGTTGTATCCCTCTCCTGTGTGACAACACAAGTTCCATCAATATCACGAAGAACCCGGTCATGCATTCAAGAACAAAGCACATAGATATCCGACATCACTTTCTTCGAGATCATGTTCTAAATGGAGATGTTGATGTTACATTCGTGGATACACACAATCAACTCGCCGATATATTCACTAAACCGTTGGCTAAAGAGCAATTTTACAAGATTCGACGAGAACTTGGTATTCTCAATGAAGGTGACATCTAACCTTAACTTTAAAATTGCTTATTGTATGTTTTTATTGCATTTTATGTATGTTTGTTCACTTTTTAGTCATAAAATGCTAGCACTTCCATTTCGCTGTTTTTTCGTTTTTCTCACTTTCGTATACCCGAAAATAATCGGTTTCAAAAACTTTTTTGATCGAAAGTTGCGTTTTGATGAGTGCTAACACTTTATGATTTTTTTTAAATGAAAAAGTGGTTATTTTTGGTCTAAAACATGCTGCTGGATTTTTCAAAAAATTCAAATTTTTTAACCGTTAACTGGTTAACGTAATAGGTTAACCGGTTAACACATCCAAAACTTGGATTTCCAGCGCAAGTTTCAGTCTCTGTTTTTTTGTTTTTGTTTTTTTTTGTTTTACTATGTTTTTAATATAGTCTACAAGTACATTGTATTGCATGTTTGGTTCATTCACTTCCACATGTTTTAAACTCTTCAACTCTTTGACTACCATAAACACTATTTATCATCCTCTTCCAACTTCCAACCTTCAACAACTTAAACCCCCATTAAAACCCACTATCTCTTCATCTTTATAACACTCTTCAAACTACTTTCAACTCACCAAACATCAAATCCGAAAATATCATCTCCTCCAAAACCCTAACTCCCTCATTGTTCATGGCACCCCAAAGGAAAGGAAAGGAACCGGCTTCAGGGTCAGAAGAAGCTCCAGTTGTAGAAATAATGGAATCTACCAAGAAGAGGAGGCTGGATTTCAAAGTCAGAGTCAGACCACTGCTTAAGGGTAAATATGTTCTTCTGAAATCCTTCAAACCTCCAACCTTTAAATTTCCTGCATTGTTAGAATTTCAAGGGATGCTTGACTTTGTTGCTGACAACGGGAGAGTTTACCCGGATTTGGTCCAATCCTTTATGCATAACTTTTCTCTCAACATGGATAGGCATGGTAAACATAAGTTGCATACTCTTGTTAGAAATTGTGAAATTAAGGAGGATTTAAGTGCTTTGGCTGCATCCTTGAACATTCCATTTTCCGGTGTGTTTCTCCGCAAAGGCGTGAATCACATTGATGATATTTGGTCCGGCTACAACAAAATTTAGTATTATTACTCAATCTGCCATTTTCCGAAGGATGTTGTGACATCGGGACAGCGCACTTCAAGAACTCTATGCTATGCAAAGAATTTGACCGTTGATGATCGGTTGTTACACTATATCATTTGCTATGTGCTGCTGCCGAAGGATTCAAACCACTCTCAGATCAATGACTTGGAGATGCAAGTGCTGTTTGCTATCAAGAAAAGGGTGAAGATTAATTGGATGCTCACAATGATGTATCACTTGAAGCAACAACTCTCTTTAAAGACAAGACTTCCGTATTCTAGGCTCATTTCTCGGATCATTGAGCAAACCGACTTGGTTATTGGTAGGGAACCTTTTATCGCCATGAAGGCTACGGCGAATGAAATAAATGAGATTACAATTGGGAAGAATACCAGAATTGTTTTACGCAACGATGGTTCTTATGAATATGCCGATGGTTCCTCCGCTCCATCCTTTCCTATTCCCAAAGGTGGCATACCCAATGACTTCCTTTACACCACCATCATGACACATCACCGAGAAGCTCAACAAAACCACCGTGAAACCCAACGCACTCTCAAAAGTCTTCGAAAATTGATTATCGGTTCTCACAACCAAACCGAAGAGGAAGATGAAAGTGAAGCTGGTAGTGAAGATGGTGAAGATGAAAGTGATGATATGTCGGAAGAGGAATGAGCATGCATGTCCTGTTGCTTTTGTTGTTTTTATTTAGTTTAAAAATTCTGTTATAAGTCCTAAGTTTGTTAGGCAATTTTGATTTCGTTTCGGTTATGTTTCCGTACTCTTTTCCGTTTTTAATCAAATTATGTTTTTGTTATTTGTGCTTTTGTGTATGTTTTCATCATGCTGAATTTTATGCTGTATTTTTCATGTTTATGCTTGATCCTCTCTTCCTTTTTGCTAATGCCAAAGGGGGAGAAGAGCTTTGGTTTCTAATATCTCTCTGTGCAGAATTTTGCCTCTGTTTAAATAGGGGAGTTGCTTGACATAGGGGGAGAAGCAAGCATAGAACATCATTGATTGATCAAAGCTTGTACGCAAAATTCGCTCGGTTGTCATCATCAAAAAGGGGGAGAATGTAGAAGCATACTTCAAGCTCAATGTTTTTGATGACGTCAACATTATTCAAGCTCATTCCAGATTGCAAAAAGTCGAGATGACAACAACGATCAAGATCATGGCTATGCATCATCAATGGAATGCTTCCGATCGTATCAAGCTTTTGTGCAACACTTTCAAGACTTGTCTCAAGGCTTAGGTATATCAAAATTTACTTCTTAATATGATATACAAGTGTTCAAAATATTCATCATAATTTTTAATGCATGTGCATCTTTTTTGAAAAGAATTGGAACTGGTTTTAACACTTTAAACAGAAATATTTTTCTGTATTTTAACAGTTTTAACCGGTTAACCATATGGGTTAACCGGTTAACGGTATCAATTTTTCAAATCTGTGGTAACGTTTCTGGGCGTTAACCGATTAACCTATATGGTTAACCGGTTAACACTGTAGAAATTTTGAAAAATTGTTTCTCTACAAATTCAAATGTTTATTAAGTGTTATACCTTTTCATGATTTTATTTCATAACTTTTTTATACCTTTTCAAAGAATTTCTTTTTAAGTTCTCATACCTTTTTGAATAGGTGTTTCAACTATTATAAATTCTAAAAATTTCAAATTCATAAACACCTCCTAGAATTTTAAAATATTATCATACAATCAAAATCACTAAATTCAAATATTTTTCAATTTTCAAAAGTGTTCATAAGTTCATCATTTTCATATTGTCTTGAACACTTGTGTTGAATCTTAAGTAGTGAATTCTTGATTATAGGAGAAGATCAATTTTTATTGATACCATTCATTGTAATCTCACTCAAACAATATTATGGAAAGTGTTTTTCTATTTGTGACTTGTGTTCCAAGGATTGTTTGGACATAAGGGTAAGTGTGGCAAGAGGATTGTTCTTGCACATTTGTTTGTATAGTTTGTTAGAAAGTAGGCCTCACCATGAAGGTGTGATAGGTTGTACTATTCTAAAGAAACTAGTGGAAATATCTTTCGTCTTGAAAGGGGACTAGATGTACCTTCGGATTGTGAAGGGAACCAGGATAAACCTCCGTGTCTTCTTTACTTTCCTGCTTTACCATTTTTGTTCTTTAAACCGTAAAAAGAAAAATCCATCCATTGAAGAAAAAGAATCGAAAAATTTGATAACACCTAATTCACCCCCCCCCTCTTAGGCACATTCTGATCTTACAGAGCATTCATAACAACAATCAACACATTCTAAATAATTCAAAGCTTGATTTATACGGGTAAGTTTTGAGTTTCCGATGAAGTTTCAAGTTTTTCCCGTAAATGAGTTACAATGCTTTGTTAGGGATAGAAATGTGTAGATATTAGTTGAAACATAGTTCATAAGTAGTTTATGTATTGTTTGTTGCTTAAAAAAGACGATCAATCTATCAAAAATCCAAATGTGATAGTGAGAGGATGAAATTTTCGCCACATCTGAGTTGTAGAATCTTTTGGAGATTCATCTGCGGAAAAATGTTACGTTAATGTATTCTAGTTGGTTCCGGAGATGCATTTGCAGAAAAAAGTTACGTTAATGTATTCTAGTTGATTTCGGAGATACATCTGCGAAAATTGTTCCGTAGATATATCTTTGGAATTACCTCAGACTATTTTTTTTCCTTTTTGTTTTATAATATAAATAGTCTTTTTTTATTATACCTTGCAGACATTATGGCCGATAAAGCCGATCGTTTGAGACATGGACGGGTTGCACATCATGCATCTATCAGGCGTGAGCGGAGCCAGTTCGTTCTGGAGGTAGACGTTACATATGTTCAAGCACTACCTACTAATGGCATCCATGCCACACTTATGTATCTTATCCCACTCCTGATGCTCGACCTTCGCCTCAGCATACTCCTTCTACATTGAATCCCAATCCACCTTCTACTTCTTCTTCCCATAGGCGTCTGGATTCTGCAGATGACGCATTACTTCCCTATCCTCCTGTAGGCATCATCGAGATGCACCTGTAACACTTGTTGTTGTTGATTTGGTGCCACTCTCGGAGGGTGATGTCACACCACCAGAGGGATATGTTATTGATGACCACGTTGTTGAGCCAGAGGGTTATCCAGGGAGTCCATCATATTTTTCTCTACTACCATTGTACCACGACCACACTGCCAGATTTGTCTGGGAGGGAGAGGTAACATTACTCAGATTGTTGTTTTTTTCATTGGAAATTGATTATTTGTAACATTGATCCTTATTGAGATTGATTATTTATGGAAATTTTTAGACACATGATCCTCATAAGTTTCTGAACCACGGGCAAAAGATCTTAGGTTTGACCCAACCACGGGAGCCTTAGTTTCAGGATGTTCTCACCGCTTATGATTTGAAGCACATGTGCTTGACCGGTTACATTGTGGCCAACCACGAGATGCTTATGTGATTCATGGAGCGATGGCACTCTGAGACGTCTTCATTTCATCTTCCGTATGGCGAGCTCTCGATTATACTGGATGACATCTCATGTTTGCTGTTTATCTCGATCAGAGATACCCTTCTCCATCACGGTAGGATGTGGAAGGAGTAAGCGACAAATATGTTGGTGAAGGAACTTGGGGTTAATCCATTGAAGGCGCTTGAGGAGGTGGATAAGACCCGAGGCGCTCATATTAGGTTCTCCTTTCTTAAGGAAGGGGTATTTGATCCTCAGCGTGCTGCTGCACAGTAGGCTGTGGGTGACGACACACTGGTAAAGATACATAGGACTCATGTGTTGATGGCTTATATTTTATATCTAGTAGGCACTATTCTATTTGTGAATACGAGCACCACTTATACTGATGCTACTTACCTCAGGTACTTTTTAGATTTCACACGGATCCATGAGTACAACTGGGGCAGCTCCACTGGCGTATCTGTATGCGAGGTTGGGAGGGGGATGCTTATGGAAGATGAGGAGTGTGGTAGGCAGCACGACACCACTTGTGGTAACAATCTTTTATCCTTCAATTTGATACTTTTCTTTTCATTCTATATTCATGATAATGCTTGATCATAATTTTTTTATTTTCATTTTAGGCTTGGATCCTCCAGCACTTCCTGAGGATTGTTGGCTGTGCTAGTTTTGATGAGTACACCGAGGACATGCCACATGCCCGTGCTTTTACCCCGCTTATAGGGAACCATGAAATCGAGCCTTTCAGAGTCTATCTCGGTCGGTTGGCTGCTAAGGACATCCATTACAACTGTTATGTAGTTCAGGATCTGAACTGGTGTTCGGATTCCGTTTTAATTCTTAGCAGCGGATGTTAATAGAAGTAAATAAGTAATATTAGAAGACACAAAATATTTATCCCGGTTCCTCCCCTAACTTAGAGTACTCTAGTCCCCTTGCATCACAAGAACTTTTCACTATAATATAATCATGATTACAATCACCTATGCATTTTGCGTAAGCCTTTACACTTGCTCTGACTCACTGTCTCAGACTTATGCTCAATCAACCTCATTGATAAAGACTTTCACTACTTAGGAAATTAAGCAAGAGACTTATGTGGCTTAAGCATATTGGCTCAAGAATTCCTTGCGTAGGACCTCAGCCCAAAACTTATGCTCATTCCCTCTGATTGAGCCCAACAGCTCCAATGGTCACTCTAGATGAGACTTCCTTGCTCACATCCTCTGACTGAGCCCACTTCCTCCAAAGGTCATCCAGATTGAGACTTCCTTGCTCATATCCTATGACCGAGTCCACCTGCTCCAAAGGTTGTCTAGAATAAGACCTCATTGCCCAAGCTTCAATTGAGACTTCCTGCTCACGCCCCTCAGATGGAGACTTTTCCTTGCTCAATCAGCTTAGCTGAATAATACTTTTACTGCTCAAGCGGTTAAGCATTGAGACTTACGTAGCTCAAGCATCTTGGCTCGAGTCTTGTTACTTGAATCTCAATGAGAAAAGACTTTTACTTAATGTTGTACCCCAAAATTTTACCTCCCACATTCAAGACCATATACATCAAGAGGTCTCTCAATATTCACAAGGTCCTCAATTGGTCAAAAAGATTGAAGGTTTCATCCGACAAAGCCTCCTTCTGAACAATGGATCTAGAACTAGAGTTTTGAGTTTCTACAAGCTAAATGGACTTCCAAGACCTCAAGTGAACTTCATAAAATCCCACATACCCTAAAGAATCCTCATGTCAAGTTTCAAAGATTTTCTAACAAGTTTGACCAGTCAGATGCTCAGATATTCAAAAATCAGTTAACTTGGTAAAAAGGTCAATTGTGGTCAACTTAAAGTCAAACTTCAAGATTTTTTGTCAACATCAAGATTATAAGGTAAAATTCATAATTTTATCAAGGGTTGATCATGGTTCATCAAGGAAACCTCAGATCATCAAGAATCAAGATGTTTCTAAATTAGGGTTTTCATTGTAAAAGTCAACTGAACTTTGACCAACCATAACTTTCACATACTTCATAAAAAATTTCCCATCTAAAGCTCATTTTGAAGGAAATTTAATTCTCTACAACTTTGTGTCTCACAGGCCAATCCTAAAAATGCTTCATTTGGAAGGTATGAGCTAAAACATTATAGGTCCTTTTGAAAGTCAACAAAAGGTCAACTTTTTCCAAAGCTCATAATTTGAAAATGGTAAAAGATATGGACACGGGACCAAAACTTTTGGTTATATGACACTCAAAGCTTTCTAAAAAGTCCAAGATCACCTTCATAGCATTAAAATTGAGGGAGTTATGCCTTGTCAAAGTTGGGAAATTTTCAAGGGGTGTATGAAGCAAAAAAGACCTTAACTTCATATTTTTTCCAAATGGGCCCATAAAATTGCAACCCAAACTCAAAGAGGAAGTCATGCACGACCCAATGACCATTCATACCGATTTTTATAATTTATTTTATATTATTTTGGATTTTATTTGTTAAAATTCAATTTAATGAAAATAAAATATAAAAAATCAAATATTGGATCCAATCTCTGCTTTGGGATCAAATATATGGCCTTTAAGTTGATTGGAAGTTGACAAATTCATGCTAGACCAAATTGACAAGAATATATGTGATTTTTGGACATTTATGAGTGATTGATTTCTTCAATCTTAAGTAACCAAAATCCATGATGCAAAAGCCCATCTTTTGACCTAAATTCCATCCACTATATATATGTAACAAGACACAAACAAGGGACATGAATTTTTGTTGGCCAAGCACCTTGTTCCAATTTCAAAAAATCTTCAAAAAAGTGAGATTTGGTTTTGAACTTAGAGGCGATTTCAAGACAAAACAAAGGGTGCAACACCTTCTAGGATGTTCTTTGAATGAATCCCAACTCTTAGCATCATCAAAATCATCCTCATATGCCTTAACCGATCCATCCTTGTTCTTGTTTATAATTTTTTCGATTTCGTAATTTCATGCGTTATTAACTAATTTTATTCATTGGTTCATGTTTGGTTTGAAGTGTTAATGCTTTCTGGACTATTTAATCGAAGGTTTACGACTTAATCTCTGAAATGCCATTGTTAGGGTTTCTACCTTCAATTTAGGGTTTCACGATTTAACAAATATAAATGGATTCTAAGGACCTAAATAAACTGAGATTATTGTGGGGAATGCAATGGTGCATTCAATTTGATGAAATATTGCAGGTACCATGGTCTTTGAAGAAACTTAGGGATTCCTACAAAACTGAATGCGCAGGAAAAAAGGTGGCAAATTTCGCAGGAAAACCTGCGAATTCAGAGGTTGAAGATGACCTCAGATAGCACGAATTTTCCAAATTTCAATTTTATTTTATAATTAATGTTTTGTGTTTAACATCAGTTATGGTGCAGATGGTGTAGCGGTAAAAGTGTTCGCGTATGAGCTTCAGAGTCTGGGTTCGATCCCCAAGTTCTTTTTTTTAAATATTTCATTTTTATTTGCAGGTTTATTATTTATTGATTTTGGTTCATATAGACATCACAACGCGCGTGCAGCCCAATGGATATGCTTGTAGTCTGGTAAGGGGGGGGGGGGGGGTCCTGGGATCAAATCCAGGTCTCCCCACTTTTTGAGTGCCTATTTCTTTTTTTTTCTTCTTTTTTTGTGATTTAGTTATTATTATTATATTATGTTTACTAATTATATTACTAAATAACAAATTAACTTTATAATCTTTAAAAAAAAATTCACTAATAATTTTCTTAACTATTTTCTTTTTTATAAAAAATAATATTAATAGATGTTTATAATTAGGTTTATATTTTCAAAATTTATGTAAATTTATATTTTCTTAATAATTTTTAATTCAAACCCTAATTTTTTTTGTTTAAAACCCTAATTTTCTTTTTCTAACCCTAATTCCTATTTATTTAGAATAGTTCTCTTTATTTATTTATTTATTTATTTTCCTTATTTAAATTGTTTAGAAAAATTGTATAGGTTATTATTATTATGTAATTTATTTTTCTGCTCGATTATTATGTAACTGCCCCGAAGCCGTGTAATAGCGTAGGTTTTCTTCTTTTTTTCCGCATTTTATTTATTTTATTTATCTTGCGTGGTTAGTAATAATTGTAGTTTCAGGATTAGCCTAAGAGGGGGGGGGGGGGAGTGAATTAGGCTTTATAAAATTTTCGATTATTTTATCGATGGATGAATTTTTGTCGTCTAAGTGTCTAGGTTATGAAAGAAATAAAGCAGAAAGTAAAACGACACCAAGAGTTATCCTGGTTCTCTTCACAAACCGAAGGTACATCTAGTCCCCTTACACCTCGTAAGAGATTTTATTATAGTTTTAGATTGTATAGCCTATCACACCATAAATCGGTGAAGCATACATTCTAACAACTATACAACAATCAATTGTGCAAGAACAATCCTCTTGCCACACAAACCCTTGTGTCCAACAATCCTGGATCATAAGTCAATACAAAAAATTATTCTTGAATATATTGAAATGTAGAGATGATGAAGTCTTTGTAATATCAAGCAATGTTGATCTTCTCCTTGATTGATATTTCTCACTCAAAAATAATGAATATAAGTGTCCACTAAAGTGTATGAAAAATTTAACTTTGTATACAATTGCATTTAGTGCACTTTGATAGATTTAGAAAATTTGAGATTTTGAGCAAGAAAAAGTGTTATGAAAATTGTAGGAGATGTGTTAAAAATTATGTATAAAACAATTTATAATAGACAAGACACCTCTTTGAAAAGGTACAAATTATGAAGAGATTGTAAACACCCCAAATTTTCCCTCACTCATTCACACCATGGCTTGTGATCTCTTCATATGCATAAACTCAATCATAGCATCTCATATTGCATTTTTGATTCACTGCATTGATTCTAAGTCATCTGCATCTAGGGTTTGTGATCTGAGCTAACCAAGAGCTACTTGAGCCACTCCAAAGGTCTTCAATCACTTCAAAGGGGTCCATGTATGTTCAAGCATCATATTATATCCTCTCAAAGTCAAGAATGTAAAAAAATCACAAGAACTGAGAAAGGCATAGGAGCAGAGCCAGGTTTGACTGCACAGATGACCTAGAATTAGGGTTTTGGTTTCAAAGGCCATAACTCCAAATTTTTTGGTCATTCTTGTTTCTATTGGTCTCTATATGTCATAAGGGTCATGCATATCAAGTTTCATGAAGAAATTCCATGGGGAAGGCATCTAATCAAGAGTTGACTTCTTGAGCAAGTCAGTGCAAAATCAGGGCATCTGAGGCCCCCAATGACCCAACCAAAGGGTGTTCTTCATCATTTTTATGGTGTATGATCTTTATTTGATCATAGAAGATGTTAGAAGTTCACAAAATCAAAGAATTTCAAGCCATTTGCAAAGTTGACTTTTTGGGAAAATGACTTGTAAAAGAAAATTGCCATTTTGGGAAACTTTTTCAACCCTTGCTTTTTGATTCAAAAATGCTTCAAATGGGAAAACTTTAGTCATGAAAGTTGTAGAATGGATCATTCCCTTTTCAAAATGTACAAGAACTTGTTCTAATTCATTTTGAATCAAAAGTTATGGCTTGTCAAAGTTGGGAAAAATCACATAATTTCAAGTTTTCCACCAAAGAGGCATTTTGCAAAATGATATGATCAAGTGTTCTAAAGGCTTCAAATGTGCACAAACTCATTACAACATGATCATGTGACTTCTAAAAACCAGAATTGGCCCAAGAATTATGCGTTTTGATACCTTGAACTTCATGAATTTCCAAAGGGGGCAAACTTTGTGAAAATTGCAAAACATCTCATAAGCTTTGATCCACTTGCTGATTTGTCTCATAAACAATTCCATGGACATCCTTAATCTCAGCTGAGCAAGGACAAGCCAATGAGCTAGCTACACCATTGCCCATACCTCAAGTACAACACTTTTGACTTTTTGGCAAAAACACCCATACCAATCACAACAGTCCACAACAACTCTCTGCCCAATCCAGACTTTACAAACACACTCCAAGGCTTCATTTTCATAACACAACTCATGCTAAAACATATCATAAGCCAGCATTCTCATTTTTCACCTCTTATGCAAAACCTTTCGAAACTCACAGCACAAGCATCAAACACAAAAACAAACTTCCCAAAACATCCCAGCATGACTCACTGATCACAAACCAGCCATTGAAACAGCCTGAAACCTCACATAAACCAAATACGATTTCTGCCCCTCTTTGAACAGAACTCAAGCAATCTCTCAAACCAGCCCAAATAAACTTCAAACAAGCTTTGCAAACACTTGAGGGAGGTCAGTAGAGTTGATTGGCAGCAAGGAACTGGTCCAGAAGCTCTTGGGTTGAAAGCTTCGATTCAGGTAGCCATGGAAATTCATTTTTCCAGAACTCTTATTTCTTGTTTCTAAAATGATCTATATGCTTCCCTGAATGCACTGAACCTTTTATTTTTGAAAATGATTGAGTTTTGAGGATGTATGGCTTGTCTGAAACTTTGCCCGTAAATTTGATTTTTGTTTGTTCTTCATGATTCACGAAAAAGAAATGGATTTTGTGGCTGGATTGTTGTTTAGGATGTTTAGTTGGGTTGATCTGGAGGTTTTGGCATGATCTAGTGAGGTTTTGAGAGAGTTAGGTCAGAGGTCTCGCCGGAGAAGACGACCGGAAGTCTTCTCCGGCCACCTGAAGTTGATTAGGGTTAATCTGTGTCATTAAGTGTAGTTTGAATGTGGAGCGTGGATCAGGCTGACTTTGGTTGACTGGCGCGCAAACGTGTGGTCTAGATTCATCACTTAACCCTAATCCTAATTTATTAATTTAATTAATCAGGTTTAATTAAAATCCATTCAGTTTGAATTTCAACCCTTAGATCTGGCGCCAGTCAATTCCCGCGCCCTAGGTTCAAATCCCAGCCTTTGGATCAGTTGACTTCTCATTAATTCATTTTTATTTCCATTTTATTTGATTTATTTTGTACATTTAATTTAAAATAGCAAAAAATGTTTAAAAATTATGAAATTGTTTGTCAAGGTTTTCATTATTTTTCAGAACACAAAAATATTTTTATTTTTATTTTTTGCATTAAAAATTATTTTTAAATCATTTAAAAGTTTATTTTTAATTAGTTAATGAAAATTAATTAATTAAAAATACTTTTAGGTATTTAAAAATCACAAAAAAATTCATGTAACCTTTAAAAACATTTAGAAACATTGTCCAACTCTCAAACCAAATTTATTTTTTGATCTTGATGCCTTTTGATAATTTTCTTTGGAATTAATTTCATTTCAAGGCAATATTTTGTTTCAAACTTTGAAAATTCATTTCTGCCTAACCATTGAGAGTAGGACAATGATTCCTTTGGCATTGCATCTTGCATAACATGTAGTTTATAGGATAAAATTTGCATGAATTGATCTTGCATTTCCAATTTGTTTTGCATTTTTCTTGACAAGGTACCTCAAAACCCTAGCAATCTTAGGAAATTCATAAATCTCACTAGGTTAAGAGTTGGATCCCCTCCTTTGGGCAGTGAGTTTGTATAGGTTTAGGGTTCCTTTGATTGCACTTTCAAATTTTTATCATGTCATTTGCTTCTGGTTTTGGATTTTTGCTTTGTATGTTGCATATAACCCTAATTCATGCTTTCCTTTGCATCCATCTTCCATTTGCTTGCATACCATGACTTGCCATGACATTTTGTGCATCCATTTGATTCATAATACATCTTAGGACATATTAGAATCATGTTTGATCATTGCATCTTTCATTTTCCATGTTGTATGTCATTTGCATTCCATAACTTTTCATGTATGTTCATGGTTCTAAGCATGTCTCTTTTGCATCTTTATGCTTGTTTGATCATTCTCATGCCTTGCCTCATGTTTGCATCAGCTCTTAGCATCATTAACATCATACTTATGCTTCTGGTTTTGGTTTGCATCATGGCATTGCATCTCATTTTGCATTGTATTTCATTTCTTTTGCTAACTTTTCAGGTGGTAAGTTGTTTGAGAAGTGAATTTGCCTTCACTTCTCACTTTCTCTTTTCATATCTTTCATACTTCTCTTGCTGCATTTTGTATGTTTATTGGATTGAGCTTGCTCATTCTTGTTCATCTTACCTTCTTTCTTCAAGCAACTTGTCTCCTTAAGTGAAGCAAGTTGTTTTGCTTCTTGCTCCTCTCATCTGCTTCCTTCTTGGTGGTTTCTCTGAAGATTTCTTTCTTAAACCTCACAAACCTCAGGATCTCCAAGCATGATAACAATTAGGGTTTGATTAGTCCCCCACTTGGCTTTTACCTTTGTGTCTCTTTGAGTTTTCTCTCCTCATCTCATAATCAGGGACTAAACCCTAAAGGCTTTAAAGCTTTGTGATTAAGCTTATGCCTGCATCCTTCTATTAGGATGGAGTGTATAACTTTAATCCTAAGTGTTAAACCCTTAATGTGTTTAAATCCTTTAATCAATTCACTTAATAATCATCAAGACATCAAGCTTGTAACTTGGGCCTTACATTAGGGTTCTAATTCTTCCTTAATTGGTTAAGAAGGACTAACCCTAGTGTTAATGGACAAGTCCCCCTCAAGTTGTCTTACAAACCCTAAAAATTATTTCTTAACCTTATCTTTAACTAAAATCCACCTAATAAAGGTCTTGTTTTGTCATGAGGTTAATCCCTAATCATGGATTAAGTTGAGGAGTCTTTCTCAGCTTAAATGTTCTCATCTATTATCCTTCTATTAGGATGGTGTAATGGGTCCATTAAATCTTTGATTATGGCTTAATCTCATTACTTAACACCAAACAAAAACAACAAAAACATCTAAATAATCACAAGTAGGTTAATGATCTTAATCCTACACCATGGTGATTAAGTGTGAGATGCTGACTTCACACTTAAGGTATTCTCATTACCCCTAATCAGAGGGAGGATGTGATGAGTTTACTAACCCATTGGTTTAGGCTTAAGCTCATTAACTTATGACAAACTTTCAAAAGCAATAAAAGACTGAAAACACAAAAAAAAAAACAATAATCGCCTCCTCCGGGATTCTTTTCTCATCTCATTCACTCATAAACGAGAACTTGCTTCTTCCGTCTAATGCAAGACAGTTTGCACCTGAGCCAGACAGGTCACACACTTGAGCATAGGCAAGCAAGCAGTTCACAAGTCAATTTATCTTTCAGTCTCTTTGGGTTGAACTACGGTGTTCTGACTTCCTCATTGCACGAGAGGATACGTAGGCATAACTTAACTGTTATCGAACAAAAGTCTCTGTATATTCCCCTTCTTTCCAGCATTATTCTTTAAGCCTCATAGTCTTGAGCATTTCATTCTTGTTCTCACACTGACACTTCACATATTTCACTTCACTTTTCTTTTACACTGACACTTACATTCTTTTCCAGCTTTGATGCACAAATTGCACTGACACTACCCCTTTAAAACACAAATCTTTTAAGCGTGGATCACGTCGAGTACGGCGGACAATCTGGGTGCTAATACCTTCCCAGGTTATAACCAACCCCCTTTCTCAGTCTCTCTGGTTCGCAACCGTCTTATCCATATCCTTCTAGGTTTATGCAGCATTACCTTTCCCCCGGGATAAAAATGCCTAGCTGGCGACTCTTGTCTTTTCTGAGTTCACTTCTGTGTGTTCTCTTCTCCTTTCGCCGACCGTTCGCGTCTGTACCCCTTCTGACCTAGGGTGTCATTTGGCGGGAGCGACAGCTTGGCGACTCTGCTGGGGATCCTTATACTGTAACCAGGGCTTCTGGTTCTTTGTGTGGGTTCCTCCTAGCGCTTGATTGATTTGTGTTTACTGGGGTGTTATGTGCTAATTGTGTTTATATAGTTGTTTTATTTATTGCTTTATGTACAGTTATTTATTGCTTTCTTTATATACATCATACTGTTATATTGTTATCTGGCTGGATCTGGTTTTTGTCTTGGTGGGTGGGGTTTCATTGAGAGATAAGGTCCTATACCTGGGACCTGAGTGACACCTAGGCTAGAGTGGTTCATGTTCTTTCCCATTCCATTTCGGTCTGGTGCGGGAATATGAAACACGGTTCAGATGTGGGTTTCTTCTTGAGAACTCTGTGCTACAGATTTCCTGTAGTGCTAGGGCTATCTGGGAAGCCTGCTAAGTCTGGATGACCTTTATTATGACCTTCAGAAACTGAGGTGAATTAGAGGAGGATCTTTTATGGTTATTGTAAACACTGCACCTCCGGGTTAGAAGTGTTTACACTCCTCATAACTGATCCAAGTCTGAGGATCTTTGTTTTAGAACACTACCTGTGAGGGGGTTGGGCTGTTTACAGGTTTGCAGGAACCCTTGGCCATATCATACCCTGTTACTTATTGTGTTTAAGGATGCTTCACTTTGGACAGTTCTTGTGATTTAACCCAGGACATGTGACTCTTTATTTGAGCCCCCCACCTTGGTTACTGGATTTCTGAACCTCCATCTGGACTTCTTAAACATACATGGGCCTTTTGTATCCAGAACAGAAATCAGATCCAGCTTGATCACAAACCCTTGCATATCATTTGCATACTCATCATTTGCATCATTTTAACATTTGTTTATTTGTTTTTCAGGGTATCCATATTACATTTGGCTTGGTTTTGACCCCTTCATCTGCATAGACCCTTGTTCACCAGTTATCTGCTTCAGCTATCTTTATCAGTGGTTTGCTTCAGTTACCTCCATCATCAGCCTATTAGTGGTTCATCTCTAGTATCAGTCTTCATCATCAGCATCTGTTTTCAGCCCTTCATGGCACCCAAGAAGAGCAACATTTCATACCATTTCTTTGAGCCTGTGTTGACTGGCATCAGGCAGGTTCAGGCACTTATCACTCCAGACCACATCCCATTATTCAGAGAGCATTATGGAGGCATCCTTGATATGGTTATGGACTTAGACCCTTCTCATAGGAGTTTGATCCACACTTGTCTACAGTTTTATGACCCTCCTTTGAGATGCTTCACTTTCCAGAACTTTCAGTTGGGACCTCTGTTGGAGGATTTCTCATCTTTGATTGGAGTACCTGTCAGGGGTGATATCCCCTTCAACCCAGAGATGACTTCTCCCAGCAGTGGAGAAGTGGCAAAAGCACTGTACCTGGAGCCTATTCTGATTGAGCAGAACATGACAACAAAGGCAGGGATCCCTGGTTTGCACCTAGACTTTCTGACTTCTCAGGCCATCCTGAAGGCCTGCTTGGGAGAATGGAAGGCAGTTTGTGCATTGTTAGCCCTCAGTATATATGGGGTTATACTTTTTGCAGATGAGCCCAAGTTTATCAACAAGAATGCTATTCATCTCTTCCTTCTGAGGAACCCAGTGCCCACCTTGCTAGGAGATTTCTATTATTCTGTTCACCAAAGGAATGAGAAGCAGAGGGGGAGGTTGGTGAGATGTTGTGCTCCCCTGTTTCATACCTGGCTGCTTAAACACTTACCCAAGACTGATGCTTTCTTGAACCCTCTCCAACAGAAGAATTGGGCCAGGAGGCTTATTGCTTTGACCTCAGATGACATCAGATGGTGCACCCAGAGCACCAAAGGCAGAGACATAATTACTAGCTGTGGACAGTTCCCCAATGTACCTCTGATAGGAGTGAAGGGTTGCATCAACTACAATCCTTTGCTGTTCAAAAGATAGTTGGGATATGCTTTGGTTCACCCTCCTAGAGTGCAAGACTTGGCTGAAACCCTGTATTGTGAGATAAAACCTAATCTAGCTGTTGTCAGACAAGCATCCTGGGCTTGGGACAACATCCAGACCAAAGGGATGGCCATTCTTGGGAGGTGCAATAATGTGGCTTCAGCTCAGTATTATGAATGGTCTCATGCTAGGGATCAGATTTCTGGGATGCCTTTCACCATTGAGGATGCACCTGGACCATCCACAGTACCACCTCCAGCCATTGTCAGCCTGGAAGAATTTGAGAAGCTGAAGGAAAGGAATGAGAATCTGTCTCAAGCTCTGAAGAAGACCCTCTGGGAGAGGAGTGATGGTCGTCTAAACATTGAGAAGTTGGAGAAGCTTAAGGTGGAGCATCTGACCAAGATTGAGAAAGCAGAGGACTACATCAAGAAATCAAGAGCTGGGGAGAAAATATTGAAGAATGCCTGTAAAGAGGCCAAGCTTCAGAAAGCCAGGACTGATCTCTATCTGCAGGAAAGTCAGGCTAGGTGGGTCAGGATCACTGAAGCTCGTACTCAAGAAGATAAGAGAACTCAGGCCAGGATTGAGCAGTTAGAGGCCATTGAGAAGAGGCAACAGGAAGCTTTGCTGGCAGCCCAGAAGGAAATTTCAGAATTGAAGCTTAGGGTTGGTTTGAAGAGGTCAAAGGACCAAGACAGGCACAAGAAACTGACCACTGCTATTGCCACCAGAAACCTTCTTATCAGGAACTTTACAGAGCATCCGGCTGGTCCTGTAACTGAAGCACTTTTGAAGGAGGTTAAGGAGGATGAGTTTGGCTTAGATGTTTGATTTCTTTGCTTGTTGTTATTTCCATTTGATGTACTTTTCTTTTTATGTTGTATTTTGACCCTTCAAGGGCATGTGTTGTAAAAACAAACTATGTATGATCCACCATCTGTAATGTATTTGTCAGTTTGTTTCATTGAGTTTTCTTTCTCTCGAGCAACATCAAAGCATACTCCTCAGGGTCTGGAAAGGTCAAAACCAAGAGCCAAGCCGGATACCTTGGAAAATAAATAAGCATACTGCATTGCATACTAACTCTTGTTTTGTTTTGTAGGATCTTGCTTTTATTTTGTTTCTAACTCTGTTGTGATTCAGGAATTATTGCTCGCCGCCGGGTGTTCCCTCTCAACCGTCCGCACAGATATCCTACTCGCAACAACCTTCCTGGTATCCAGATGGACCAAGTACAGCAAGATCTGACAGAGGTCAGGACTCAGATGGCTAACGAAAGGGTGGATATGAGAAACCAAATGGCCCAGTTCATGACTGTAATGACTGGCTTGGCTCAGAGCCAAGAGAGGTTAAGGGCATTGGTAGAAAGACAGACCCCCGAAGAACATCATCCTGGCACTGGAGGAACCAGCAACAATGAGGGAGGTCAACCTCATGTTAACCCACCAGTATTTGGACCTCATCTAGATCCAGAGGCCAATATCCCAAGGAATGTACCAGGCAATACTGCTACAGGCAGGATCTTGCAAGAAGATCCTCAAGAAGAGCAGTTTACTGTAATGGGAGCTGGGGATGAAGTTTATGATAGGAGGTTTGATGAAATTGCTGAGAAATTGAGATCTCTGGAGTCTCAAAACTCCTTGGGCTTTGATGTCATGGATATGGGGTTAGTGGATGGGGTAAGGATTCCTCATAAGTTTAAACCCCCGTGCTTTGAGAAGTACAATGGAACTTCCTGTCCACGAACTCACTTGCAGTCTTTTCTGGGGAGACTTAAGGCATACACCATGGATGAAAAACTATGGATGTTTTATTTTGAAGATAGTTTGACTGGGGCTTCAAGGGAATGGTACTCTCACTTGACCAGAGCTACTATCAGGTGCTGGAAGGACTTAGCTGAAGCCTTCATCAGGCAGTACCAATACAATCTGGACATGGCTCCTAACAGGACCCTTTTGATGGGAATGTCTCAGTCCTCCAGAGAAAGCTTCAGGGAATATGCCCAGAGGTGGAGACAGCTTGCTGCTGCTGTCCAGCCACCCATGTCGGAAAGAGAAATGGCCGACATGTTTATGAACACTCTGCAAGGAACATATATTGATAGGCTAGCTGCCTTTTCTTCCACCAGCTTCGCTGACGTAGTCATAGCTGGAGAAAGAATTGAAAGCCTTCTGAAGATGGGTAAGATTTCTGATAATGGTGCAAGTTCGTCAAGCAATCCCAGGAAGCCTTTTGTGGGACCTAGAAGAACCGGCGAGACAAATGCCATTCATGCCACCAGGGGCAGACCTCAATATGTCCACAGATCAGTAGCAGTTGTCGCTATTCCAGCTCTGATTCCTCAGCAACCAGCATATCAACAACCACAACAACCACATTATCAACAGCAAGTTCAATATCCGCCACAGAGAGCCTACAACAATAACAACAACAATCAACATCAAAGACCCTGTCAGCAAAGACTATCACAGGCAAATAGGGTGATTGACCCTATCCCTATGCCTTATGCTGCCTTATTGCCACAACTCCTGAAACTCAACTTGGTTGAATTAAGGACATTGGCACCACCAGATCCTTCCAATGTTCCAAGAAATTACGATGTCAACGCCAGGTGTGCTTTTCATTCTAATGCACCTGGCCACAATACGGAAAAATGCAGGGCTTTGCAAATGAAGGTACAAGATCTGGTAGATTCTAAAGCCCTCAACTTTGCACCCCCGCCAAGTGTCACTAAGAATCCCATGCCCAATCATGGAGGACCCAGAATCAATGCCATTGAGGAAGACAAGCCATCTTTCTTAATCACCAGTGTTGGGCAGATTCAGACACCTCTGGTAGAAATTAAAGCTCAGCTTCTAGAGTGCCAGATGTTCCCCGGGTGTGAGCTCGGTTGTGGTTATTGCAACATTTCGGTCAACGGGTGTAATAATTTGAGAAGCGGCATAGATGGTCTTATCAAAAGTGGTATACTTCAGATCTCGACAACGACGCCTACAAATCCAGCAATCCCTTTGACAACAGTTCCTGACTCTTCTACAACTGCAACAACAATCACTCCGACCAATTCATCAATATCATCAACAATGGCTTCATCTATCACTTCAACAAACCAGGTGTCAACAACCATCTCTTCTACAACATCAACATCCTTTTCACCAGCAGGATCTTCTACAACACCAACAGACATTAATGAAGATATCTCAGCAGTCACCATTTATTATGATCCATCAGATATTCCTCCAAACAACAACTTTCAGCAACAATCAGTGGCACCTCCTGCCAGATCACTGGTCACCATTTACTACGATCCGCACACCATTTCAGTACCCTCCGCTGCAGCAGTCAGCTCGGTTACCATCACGGTACCTGGACCCGTTCCTTATGAAAGCAGCAATGCCATACCTTGGCATTATGGCTCTGACCTCTACTGCAATGGGGAGAAAATCACTTTGGACTCTTCAACTTCTTCCCCACAGATTGATAATGTTGGAGGAGGCGGAGGCTTCACCAGAAGCGGACGCCTTTTTGCCTCACAATTGCAAAGACCTAATGCTGAAGCAGAAGCTGCTGCCAAAGCAAAGGGGAAGGGTGTGATATCTGAAGAACCAATTATCAAGGAAACTCAGAAGACATCTTTTGAACAAGATGTAGACGAGTTTATGAGGATTATAAAGAGAAGTGATTACAAAGTGGTGGATCAGCTTCACCAAACTCCCTCAAAGATCTCCATATTATCCCTGTTAATGTGTTCTGAAGCTCACCGGAATGCATTTCTAAAAGTCCTGCACGCGGCGTACGTGCCAGAAGAGATCACTGTTAATCAGCTGGAGACAGTGGTGGCAATGTCAATACCAGTCATGGGCTGGGTTTCACCAATGCTGACTTAACAACTGAGGGACGTAACCACAACAAGGCTTTACACATCACTCTAGAATGCAAGGGTGCTGTTCTATCCCATGTACTGGTGGACACTGGGTATTCACTCAATGTTCTACCAAAGAAAGCCTTGGTGAAGCTAGAATATGATGGCTTGGCACTGCGTCCAAGTAATCTGGTGGTGAGAGCATTTGATGGCTCTAAGAGATCAGTGCTTGGAGAGATTGATCTACCAGCGATGATTGGCCCACAAACTTTCAAAATTACCTTCTATGTGATGGACATTCAGCCGGCCTACAGCTGTTTGTTGGGTAGACCTTGGATCCATGCCGCTGGCGCTGTTACGTCTACCCTTCACCAGAAGCTGAAATTCGAGTGGGAAGGCCAGATCATCACCATCTGTGGTGAAGAAGATATCTTTGTTAGCCATCTGGCTACATACAAATACATTGAGATGGATGGAGAGATCCATGAAACCATGAGCCAGGGGTTTGAGGCCCTGAACATAAATGAAGCATCTGCTGTACTAGGGACCTCCATGACGTCTTATCAGCAAGCCAGGAAGGTTGTTGAAGAGGGGACTGCCCAAGGCTGGGGCAAGCTGCTGCCCATGGAGAAGAAGGAGGACAAATTTGGGTTGGGTTACAAACCAACTCAACAAGATCAATCAGAGGCTGCCAAGAAGCCCAATTTTGTCAGCGGGGGAATGCTCACCCCAGATGCAGTGAACAACTTGGAAGATGAGTCGGAAGATGAGCGCAACCTGGATAGCTGGATACGTCCAAGGATCCCGGGGAGCCATATCTCAAACTGGTCTTCCCAGGAAATTATAAGGGTTACTCCTGCAGAGTAATTATTATTTCCTGTATTTTTTAAGCATGCATCAAGTCTTGCATCTTGCCCAAGATGACAAGACTCATTTTGTAATCGGGCCATCTTGTAATTTTGTGCAAACAGATCAATCAATGAATATCAGACATCTTTTGCAAATGAGTCTTTTTTCTTTTCCGCTCACTGTTTTTCATTTTTCTTTTTGTACAAAAATAAAATGGCAATGTTTTCCAAAATGATAAATTCATTTCACTTTTTCTAAACAAGATTAAAATCAATCACTAAAATGGACAATCTAAACCCTTGCAGAGAGTGCCTTTCAGACTGCACCGACAACGGCACATCTATGGCTTCGTATGACTTTGACAATCCAATCAATCAAGCCGATGAAGGGGTCGAAGAAGATTATGAGCTTCCTGAAGAGCTAGCCAGGTTGTTAAGGCAAGAGGAGAAGGTTATCACTCCTCATCAGGAGGAGGTCGAAACGATTAATCTTGGTACGGATGAAGATGTGAAAGAGGTTAAGATCGGGGCCTGCTTACAAGACTCAGTGAAAGAACAATTGATTGACATGCTTCGGGAGTATGTAGATGTCTTTGCTTGGTCTTATCAGGATATGCCAGGGTTGGACACCGATATTGTCATGCACAAGTTGCCTTTGAAGGAAGACTGCCCGCCAGTGAAACAGAAGCTACGCCGTACTCGCCCGGATATGGCAATGAAGATAAAAGAAGAAGTACAGAAACAGTGGGACGCCGGGTTCCTTGCTGTAACTAGCTATCCACCGTGGGTTGCTAATATTGTACCCATACCTAAGAAAGACGGCAAGGTGAGAATGTGTGTGGACTACCGGGATCTGAACAGAGCCAGCCCGAAAGATGACTTCCCATTACCTCACATTGATGTATTGGTTGATAATACGGCTCAGTTCTCGGTGTTCTCCTTCATGGACGGATTTTCAGGATACA
This sequence comes from Lathyrus aphaca, assembly GCA_963966055.1. Classification (NCBI taxonomy): domain Eukaryota; kingdom Viridiplantae; phylum Streptophyta; class Magnoliopsida; order Fabales; family Fabaceae; genus Lathyrus; species Lathyrus aphaca. Next base: position 565,625,077 of record OZ014520.1, read on the forward strand.
ATCAGATCAAGATGTCACCTGAAGACATGGAGAATACAATTTTCATCACACCCTGGGGGACGTTCTGTTACAAGGTGATGCCATTCGGACTGAAGAATGCTGGTGCGACCTATCAACGGGCTATGGTAACATTATTCCACGACATGATCCATAAAAAAATTGAATGTTATGTGGATGACATGATTGCCAAGTCCCTCACAGAAGAAGACCACCTGGTGAATCTGCTGAAGTTATTCAAGCGTCTGAGGAAGTACCAACTGAAGTTAAACCCCAACAAATGCACATTCGGGGTGCGATCTGGTAAGTTGTTGGGATTCATTGTAAGCGAAAAAGGGATTGAAGTTGACCCTGATAAAGTTAAAGCCATTCAAGAAATGCCTGCACCGAAAACTGAGAAAGAAGTTCGGGGTTTCTTAGGTAGATTGAACTACATTTCAAGGTTCATATCTCACCTCACAGCAACCTGCGAGCCTTTGTTCAAGCTGTTAAGAAAAGAACAAACAGTCAGGTGGAACGAAGACTGCCAGAGGGCTTTTGACAAGATCAAGGAATATTTACAAGAGCCTCCGATCCTTATGCCACCAGTTGAAGGGAGACCTCTGATAATGTACTTGACAGTATTAGAAGAGTCGATGGGGTGTGTGTTGGGCCAGCATGACGAGTCTGGTCGAAAAGAGTATGCAATTTACTACCTAAGCAAAAAGTTTACCGACTGTGAACAACGTTATTCACTACTCGAGAAAACTTGCTGTGCTTTAGCGTGGGCTGATCGCCGACTAAGGCAGTATATGTTGACCCACACCACTTTATTGATCTCAAAGATGGACCCAGTTAAGTACATATTTGAGAAGCCAGCTCTTACCGGACGGGTTGCAAGATGGCAAATGATCCTCACAGAATACGACATCCAGTACACATCTTAGAAAGCCATCAAAGGCAGTGTATTGTCTGATTATCTTGCTGAGCAACCTATTGATGATTACCAGCCTATTCACACTGAAGGGCCTGACCCGGGAGAAGAATGGACTATGATGTTTGATGGGGCTGTTAACATGAATGGTCGTGGTGTTGGTGCAGTACTCATTACACCTAAGGGAGTTCACATGCCTTTCTCGGTGAAGCTCACCTTCAACTGCACCAACAACGAAGCTGAATACGAAGCTTGTATAATGGGTCTTGAGGAAGCCATTGACCTCAGGATCAAGACTCTGACTGTGTTCGGAGATTCAGCTCTGGTAGTTAATCAAACCAACGGCAAATGGTACACCCACCAGGATCATCTGATACCTTATAGGGATTATACAAGAAGGTTATTGACTTTCTTCACAACAGTCAAGCTTGAGTATATCCCTCGGGACGAGAATCAGTTTGCAGATGCTCTGGCTACCATTTCATCTATGATCAAAGTTCAAGCTGCCAACTTTGTACCTCGAATCTCAGTATCCAGACTTAATAGACCAGCATATGTGTTCTCAACAGATGTTGTTAAGGATGATAAGCCTTGGTTCCATGATATCAAATGCTTCTTAGAGGATCAAACATACCCACCTGGGGCGTCTTCCAATGACAAGAAGACATTAAGAAGGCTAGCTGGTAGTTTCTTCCTGAATACTGATGGTTCCCTGTACAAGAGAAACTTTGATATGGTACTCCTCAGATGCGTTGATAGAACAGAAGCAGACTTGCTGATACACGAGGTGCACGAAGGATCCTTTGGTACCCATGCGAGAGGGCATGCAATGGCTAAAAAGTTGTTAAGATCGGGCTATTATTGGATCACAATGGATGCAGACTGTTGTGCTTATGCCAGAAAATGCCATAAATGCCAGATTTATGCGGATAAAGTGCATGTGCCTCCGAATCCTTTGAATGTGATGTCTTCACCCTGGCCCTTTGCCATGTGGGGCATTGATATGATTGGCAAGATTGAACCGACTGCTTCAAACGGCCACAGATTCATCCTGGTAGCCATTGATTATTTTACCAAGTGGGTTGAGGCAACTTCCTATGCAAATGTTACAAGGCAAGTGGTAGCCCGATTCCTGAAGAGAGACATCATCTGTCGGTATGGAGTTCCCGAGCGAATCATTACTGATAATGGTTCCAACTTAAACAACAAAATGATGGCAGAACTGTGCCGGGACTTCAAGATCCAACACCACAATTCTTCTCCTTACAGGCCAAAGATGAATGGCGCTGTTGAGGCAGCTAATAAGAATATCAAGAAGATTGTGCAAAAGATGGTAGTTACCTACAAAGACTGGCTTGAAATGCTACCGTTTGCCTTGCATGGGTACCTTACGTCAATCAGAACATCCACTGGGGCAACACCATATCAGCTTGTGTATGGTATGGAGGCAGTCCTACCTGTCGAAGTTGAACTACCCTCCCTACGAGTATTAATGGATGTTAAGTTGAACGAAGCAGAATGGGTCCGGTCCCGATACGAACAACTGAGTCTGATTGAAGAGAAGAGATTAGCAGCAATCTGTCATGGGCAGCTGTATCAGAAAAGAATGAAGAAAGCCTTCGATCAGAAAGTCAGGCTCCGAGAGTACCAAGTAGGAGATCTTGTGTTGAAAAGACTCCTCCCTCCTCATACAGACCACAGAGGCAAGTGGACTCCGAACTATGAAGGGCCATTCGTAGTAAAGAAAGTTTTCTCTGGTGGAGCGCTGATGCTCAGCACTATGGATGGTGAAGACTTCCCGTCCCCTGTGAATTCAGATGCGGTTAAAAAATACTTCGCATAAAATGACCCGCTGGACATAAAAACAGAATGAAAGTCCAGGCAAAAATAGGGCATCCCGGCGAGTCAAAAATAGAATAAAAGACTCGGGCAAAAATAAGGGAAAATAAACAAAAAATGTACACCCGCTGAGTTGAAAAGCCACAATGGACAGCTCAGGCAAAAATGGGTATCCCGATGGATTGAAAACCCGAAAGGGCGATCCATGCAAAATAAGGGAATAAGCGAACAACTGCATTCTGAATTCATCTGTATCACTTACAACTTGGTAAGCTTCGCAAGGATCAAGCTTCTTTCATAATCAGCCTTCTTCAGAAAGCAAAACGAGAAGAACGTCAAAAGTCATACGAGTCATAGCAAAAGGGAAGCTCCCTGAAGCGTCATCAACATTGCCAATACCTTTTATTTCTCAATTTGTAACAATCTCCTCATTTTAGGGGACCTGTTTCTTCGACTGTATTTGCCAATTCAGGGCACATGAATTAATAAAATCAGATTTTTCAGTCATGTCTCGTCTCGTATATTTTATTTTCATTTGCAAGAATGTCCGATGCCTTTAAGATACTGATTGCACAAATACAGATGCTTTTCTTCTAAAAATACGTGCGTGCAGGAAATATACTTACTCCCGGGAGTGTCTAGACTTTTAAGATGGAATCCGGTAAGGGATACCTCAGGATTACTTGTGCATTTCTCTATCTTTTCAGGATTGCAGGTGTTCAAAACACAACATGGGGCATGAAAACTCCATCCCAGCAATCTGGCAAATCTCCATCTACTCAGTCATAGCACCAGAAGTGCTTCCTCCCCAGCTGAGTTGCCATTTATTACTTCCTCCTCAGCCAAATACAAAAGCCAGGGAACCATCCCCCCACAGAGTTTCAGCCTCCATCCAGAAAAGCAATACCTGAAGATCTCACAACAGAGTGACGAAAGCTTCTACAAACCCCAGCTGGGTCCTTCATTTACTAGAATAGGTCTATCAGTGACCTATATCCCCAAGCAGAGTCTCATATGTCAGATCTACCAATGATCTCATCCCCAGCTGGGATGTTCACTTCAAACAGATCAGCCGGAGATCTCCTCAGCAACGGGACCCGAATCCCGGATCAGTACCTTTGCATAATCATAGCATTCGCATCATATTCTCCCCACAGAGCGTAGCATTCCGTCTAATACGGAGCATTACGGCAAAAATCAAACATATTGCATAATCATAAGCCATGTTTTGAATTAAACACTTGTAAGTACCGACAATCCGTCGAAGATATACAGAGAAACTCCCCAAATTCCCCGGCAGAAAGCCAAGACATTTGCCCTACACATAAATACCAATGCACACTCCTTTTGACACCCGTCCGTGTCATCATTCCCCAGTAAAGTCGCCCGAGCATTTTTTACGAACAGACACTTACATATTACAGATACTTCTTGACACCCGTCCGTGTCATATCCCCAGTAGAAAGCCAAAGCGTCCTCTTTGCACTCACAGATATATATATCTATACAGATTCCCTGACAACCGTCTGTGTCACCTTTCCCAACATAACTACCTGAATACTTTGTAAAGCATATATTTATAATATACCTTTTGACACTCGTCCGTGTCGCCCTCCCCAGCAAGATAAACACTCGCCTGTACACCACTCATACTTATTACTTTTTTTTTACTCATACAGGTACTCGTTTGTACTTTGTATACACCACTTATACCTCCTTAGATTCAGCACTAGTCCGTGTTCTTTGTTAACACGTTGGTACTCGTCCGTATCATCATCTCAGAACATGCGTCAAGCGTTTGTTTCTACCTGATACTCGTCCGTATCACGGTCTTAAGGATGCTCGTCCGCATCTTTAATCCATACACGTGTCGAACACCTATGTCTTCTTGAATTTAGACATTCGTCTGTGTCTACTATTCCCTAGAAGAGTCCCCGCAGAATCAACACTCGTCCGTGTTCTTTGTTAACTAGTTGATACTCGTCCGTATCATCATCTCCGAACATGTGTCAGTATTCGTTTCTACCTGATACTCGTCCGTATCATAGTCTTAGGGATGCTCGTCCGCATCTTTAATCTATACACCGTACCCAAACACTAATGCCTCTCATTTCTTGGACACAGACACTCGTCCGTGTTTACTTATCACAGCAAATTCCAGTGAACTATGTCCTTTCTGTCTGACATTCGTCCTATGTCATGATACCCCTTTTCGGCAGCCGTACCCTGCCAGGTGATCGTCCTTCACCTTTGATGACCGTCCCTCATCCTTTCCCTAGCAGAGTCTCCATTATTGGAACCCTTTTCTACCCAGCATTCATCCTATGTCGTGATATTTAGCAGCCGTCCCCTGCTAGGTGATCGTCCTTCACCTCCTGATGATCGTCCTTCATCATTTTATCCGATGGACGTCCCCATTGTTGATCTTGTTATCTGAAATTCGTCCTATGTCATGATAAACCCTGAGAGCAGCCGTACCCTGCTAGGTGATCGTCCTTCACCTCTTGATGATTGTCCTTCATCATGCTTATCCGATGGCCGTCCCCATCGTCGACCTTTTCATCCGACATTCGTCCTATGTCGTGATACTTTCGGCAGCCGTACCCTGCCAGGTGATTGTCCTTCACCTTAGATGACCGTCCCTCATCTTATCCCCAATAGAGCAGCCGTCCCCTGCTAGGTGATCGTCCTTCACCTTTGTTGATCGTACCTCATCATCTATTTTATTCATTTCCTCAACCCGATGGCCGTCCCCATCATTTATTTTTGATCCCCAGAAAGTCTTATAGCTTTGCTTGATGGTCGTCCCCGTCATGATCCCTTATATCCCCAGCTTGTCGGCCATCCCCGTCATTGCTTTATTTCCTGCATTTCCCAGCGTGTCGGTCGTCCCCGTCATTGCTGTATCCCCAGCAGTTGTCCTTTGCTCGGCGGTCGTCCTCCGTCGCCCGCACTTTATATAAACTTTATTTTCCTTTTACAATCTATATCCCTTTTCTTCTTCATTCTGTGAGTGCAAATTTTGGACTGTCTTTGGTATTCAGCCACAAGTTATCTTGTTTGCCTGTTAAGCCGTTGCTTACATCCTGCACAGCTAACTCATGTTTGAATAGGGGCAGCTGTAAACACCCCAAATTTGCCCTCACTCATTCACACCATGGCTTGTGATCTCTTCATATGCATAAACTCAATCATAGCATCTCATATTGCATTTTTGATTCACTGCATTGATTCTAAGTCATCTGCATCTAGGGTTTGTGATCTGAGCTAACCAAGAGCTACTTGAGCCACTCCAAAGGTCTTCAATCACTTAAAAGGGGTCCATGTATGTTCAAGCATCATATTATATCCTCTCAAAGTCAAGAATGTCAAAAAATCACAAGAACTGAGAAAGGCATAGGAGCAGAGCCAGGTTTGACTGCACAGATGACCTAGAATTAGGGTTTTGGTTTCAAAGGCCATAACTCCAAATTTTTTGGTCATTCTTGTTTCTATTGGTCTCTATATGTCATAAGGGTCATGCATATCAAGTTTCATGAAGAAATTCCATGGGGAAGGCATCTAATCAAGAGTTGACTTCTTGAGCAAGTCAGTGCAAAATCAGGGCATCTGAGGCCCCCAATGACCCAACCAAAGGGTGTTCTTCATCATTTTGATGGTGTATGATCTTTATTTGATCATATAAGATGTTATAAGTTCACAAAATCAAAGAATTTCAAGCCATTTGCAAAGTTGACTTTTTGGGAAAATGACTTGTAAAGGAAAATTGCCATTTTGGGAAACTTTTTCAACCCTTGCTTTTTGATTCAAAAATGCTTCAAATGGGAAAACTTTAGTCATGAAAGTTGTAGAATGGATCATTCCCTTTTCAAAAATTACAAGAACTTATTCTAATTCATTTTGAATCAAAAGTTATGGCTTGTCAAAGTTGGGAAAAATCACATAATTTCAAGTTTTCCACCAAAGAGGCATTTTGCAAAATGATATGATCAAGTGTTCTAAAGGCTTCAAATGTGCACAAACTCATTACAACATGATCATGTGACTTCTAAAAACCAGAATTGGCCCAAGAATTATGCGTTTTGATACCTTGAACTTCATGAATTTCCAAAGGGGGCAAACTTTGTGAAAATTGCAAAACATCTCATAAGCTTTGATCCACTTGCTGATTTGTCTCATAAACAATTCCATGGACATCCTTAATCTCAGCTGAGCAAGGACAAGCCAATGAGCTAGCTACACCATTGCCCATACCTCAAGTACAACACTTTTGACTTTTTGGCAAAAACACCCATACCAATCACAACAGTCCACAACAACTCTCTGCCCAATCCAGACTTTACAAACACACTCCAAGGCTTCATTTTCATAACACAACTCATGCTAAAACATATCATAAGCCAGCATTCTCATTTTTCACCTCTTATGCAAAACCTTTCGAAACTCACAGCACAAGCATCAAACACAAAAACAAACTTCCCAAAACATCTCAGCATGACTCACTGATCACAAACCAGCCATTGAAACAGCCTGAAACCTCACATAAACCAAATACGATTTCTGCCCCTCTTTGAACAGAACTCAAGCAATCTCTCAAACCAGCCCAAATAAACTTCAAACAAGCTTTGCAAACACTTGAGGGAGGTCAGTAGAGTTGATTGGCAGCAAGGAACTGGTCCAGAAGCTCTTGGGTTGAAAGCTTCGATTCAGGTAGCCATGGAAATTCATTTTTCCAGAACTCTTATTTCTTGTTTCTAAAATGATCTATATGCTTCCCTGAATACACTGAAGCTTTTATTTTTGAAAATGATTGAGTTTTGAGGATGTATGGCTTGTCTGAAACTTTGCCCGTAAATTTGATTTTTGTTTGTTCTTCATGATTCACGAAAAAGAAATGGATTTTGTGGCTGGATTGTTGTTTAGGATGTTTAGTTGGGTTGATCTGGAGGTTTTGGCATGATCTAGTGAGGTTTTGAGAGAGTTAGGTCAGAGGTCTCGCCGGAGAAGACGACCGAAAGTCTTCTCCGGCCACCTGAAGTTGATTAGGGTTAATCTGTGTCATTAAGTGTAGTTTGAATGTGGAGCGTGGATCAGGCTGACTTTGGTTGACTGGCGCGCAAACGTGTGGTCCAGATTCATCACTTAACCCTAATCCTAATTTATTAATTTAATTAATCAGGTTTAATTAAAATCCATTCAGTTTGAATTTCAACCCTTAGATCTGGCGCCAGTCAATTCCCGCGCCCTAGGTTCAAATCCCAGCCTTTGGATCAGTTGACTTCTCATTAATTCATTTTTATTTCCATTTTATTTGATTTATTTTGTACATTTAATTTAAAATAGCAAAAAATGTTTAAAAATTATGAAATTGTTTGTCAAGGTTTTCATTATTTTTCAGAACACAAAAATATTTTTATTTTTATTTTTTGCATTAAATATTATTTTTAAATCATTTAAAAGTTTATTTTTAATTAGTTAATGAAAATTAATTAATTAAAAATACTTTTAGGTATTTAAAAATCACAAAAAAATTCATGTAACCTTTAAAAACATTTAGAAACATTGTCCAACTCTCAAACCAAATTTATTTTTTGATCTTGATGCCTTTTGATAATTTTCTTTGGAATTAATTTCATTTCAAGGCAATATTTTGTTTCAAACTTTGAAAATTCATTTCTGCCTAACCATTGAGAGTAGGACAATGATTCCTTTGGCATTGCATCTTGCATAACATGTAGTTTATAGGATAAAATTGGCATGAATTGATATTGCATTTCCAATTTGTTTTGCATTTTTCTTGACAAGGTACCTCAAAACCGTAGCAATCTTAGGAAATTCATAAATCTCACTAGGTTAAGAGTTGGATCCCCTCCTTTGGGCAGTGAGTTTGTATAGGTTTAGGGTTCCTTTGATTGCACTTTCAAATTTTTATCATGTCATTTGCTTCTGGTTTTGGATTTTTGCTTTGTATGTTGCATATAACCCTAATTCATGCTTTCCTTTGCATCCATCTTCCATTTGCTTGCATACCATGACTTGCCATGACATTTTGTGCATCCATTTGATTCATAATACATCTTAGGACATATTAGAATCATGTTTGATCATTGCATCTTTCATTTTCCATGTTGTATGTCATTTGCATTCCATAACTTTTCATGTATGTTCATGGTTCTAAGCATGTCTCTTTTGCATCTTTATGCTTGTTTGATCATTCTCATGCCTTGCCTCATGTTTGCATCAGCTCTTAGCATCATTAACATCATACTTATGCTTCTGGTTTTGGTTTGCATCATGGCATTGCATCTCATTTTGCATTGCATTTCATTTCTTTTGCTAACTTTTCAGGTGGTAAGTTGTTTGAGAAGTGAATTTGCCTTCACTTCTCACTTTCTCTTTTCATCTCTTTCATACTTCTCTTGCTGCATTTTGTATGTGTATTGGATTGAGCTTGCTCATTCTTGTTCATCTTACCTTCTTTCTTCAAGCAACTTGTCTCCTTAAGTGAAGCAAGTTGTTTTGCTTCTTGCTCCTCTCATATGCTTCCTTCTTGGTGGTTTCTCTGAAGATTTCTTTCTTAAACCTCACAAACCTCAGGATCTCCAAGCATGATAACAATTAGGGTTTGATTAGTCCCCCACTTGGCTTTTACCTTTGTGTCTCTTTGAGTTTTCTCTCCTCATCTCATAATCAGGGACTAAACCCTAAAGGCTTTAAAGCTTTGTGATTAAGCTTATGCCTGCATCCTTCTATTAGGATGGAGTGTATAACTTTAATCCTAAGTGTTAAACCCTTAATGTGTTTAAATCCTTTAATCAATTCACTTAATAATCATCAAGACATCAAGCTTGTAACTTGGGCCTTACATTAGGGTTCTAATTCTTCCTTAATTGGTTAAGAAGGACTAACCCTAGTGTTAATGGACAAGTCCCCCTCAAGTTGTCTTACAAACCCTAAAAATTATTTCTTAACCTTATCTTTAACTAAAATCCACCTAATAAAGGTCTTGTTTTGTCATGAGGTTAATCCCTAATCATGGATTAAGTTGAGGAGTCTTTCTCAGCTTAAATGTTCTCATCTATTATCCTTCTATTAGGATGGTGTAATGGGTCCATTAAATCTTTGATTATGGCTTAATCTCATTACTTAACACCAAATAAAAACAACAAAAACATCTAAATAATCACAAGTAGGTTAATGATCTTAATCCTACACCATGGTGATTAAGTGTGAGATGCTGACTTCACACTTAAGGTATTCTCATTACCCCTAATCAGAGGGAGGATGTGATGAGTTTACTAACCCATTGGTTTAGGCTTAAGCTCATTAACTTATGACAAACTTTCAAAAGCAATAAAAGACTGAAAACACAAAAAAAAAAACAATAATCGCCTCCTCCGGGATTCTTTTCTCATCTCATTCACTCATAAACGAGAACTTGCTTCTTCCATCTAATGCAAGACAGTTTGCACCTGAGCCAGACATGTCACACACTTGAGCATAGGCAAGCAAGCAGTTCACAAGTCAATTTATCTTTCAGTCTCTTTGGGTCGAACTACGGTGTTCTGACTTCCTCATTGCACGAGAGGATACGTAGGCATAACTTAACTGTTATCGAACAAAAGTCTCTGTATATTCCCCTTCTTTCCAGCATTATTCTTTAAGCCTCATAGTCTTGAGCATTTCATTCTTGTTCTCACACTGACACTTCACATATTTCACTTCACTTTTCTTTTACACTGACACTTGCATTCTTTTCCAGCTTTGATGCACAAATTGCACTGACACTACCCCTTTAAAACACAAATCTTTTAAGCGTGGATTCCGTCGAGTACGGCGGACAATCTGGGTGCTAATACCTTCCCAGGTTGTAACCAACCCCCTTTCTCAGTCTCTCTGGTTCGCAACCGTCTTATCCATATCCTTCTAGGTTTATGCAGCATTACCTTTCCCCCGGGATAAAAATGCCTAGCTGGCGACTCTTGTCTTTTCTGAGTTCACTTCTGTGTGTTCTCTTCTCCTTTCGCCGACCGTTCGCGTCTGTACCCCTTCTGACCTTGGGTGTCATTTGGCGGGAGCGACAGAGATGTCTCAATACAATTTGAAAAACACAAAACATAATTCAAAATTTAAAAGAAATAATTTCTGAAAATTTGATCAGTGGTAACCGGTTACTACCCCATGGATAACCGGTTACTTGCTGTAATGTTAAAAAGAATTTTCAAACTTGGGCTGAAGTAACCGGTTACTACCTACAAGGTAACCGGTTACTTGATCAAAAACCAGAAAAAAAATATTTTAAAATAAGATCACTAACACATAGGCATGCAATATGATTTGTTCAAAAATAGCAAATGTGAGTGCATCCTAAGTTGAACACTTAATTATCATTATTGATTCATGAGAAATAAAATTATACCTTCCGATGAGAAAACCTTATATCTTAATGAATACTTCATTTGAATGAATCTTGAATGACCTTTTTTGCTTGCTTTCAAGACTTGATGTTTAGTTGTTATCATCAAAATATAGTTTGAGAAGGTTGCTTCTACAATCTCCCCCTTTTTGATGATGAAAACCAATAGTGAAAATGAAGTTTGCTTCTATGTTTCTCTAAAAACACTCCCCCTTTGAAGGTGCTCCCCTTCAATGTGATACTAGGAGATTTGTATGAACAAATTCTACATAAAGAGAAACAAGAATGCATACAAATAGACTTCTCCCCCTTTGTCATCCACAAAAAGGATGAGAAAAGTACTTAAAAGATTAATTATTACATGAATACTTAAAAAGAATATAAACTATACACATAACAATCATATAAAACAAACACCAAACATAAATTATACGAAACATGAGTTTACAAACATAAACATGACGGAATTTAAAAGAGGCAACAAGATACGGAAATGATAAAAAGAAAATAACAACATAAAGACTAACAAAATAAATCTTAAATTAAGAACATAAACTAAGAACATAAGGAGGACATTCACTAAAGCCTAATCACTTTTGGAACCATCTTCATCCATATCATCTTCGTCACCCTCCGAATTCCCCGCATTTGAAGGTTGAGAAGGAGAAAATAGAGACTAGGTTTCCAAGAAGTGAATGAGGATTTAATGTTCCCAAAACATAACTTTAAGACTCATAGGAAAAGAGAAAAAATGAAAACATGTAGCAATTCAACACATTCTGCGTAGGAAAAAAATTTCAGAAAATGACAGTGGTAACCAGTTACTAGCTACCCGGTAACCGGTTACTTGCCTCAGATTTTCATTTTTTTTAAAAGACAGCAGCTATATATAGAGAAAAATGGTGATGAGTTTTGTCAAAATATTTTCACAAAGTGTTAGCACATAATATTACACAACTTTTGATCAAAAAATATTTTGAAACCGATTATTTTCGGGTATGCGAAAGTGAGAAAAACGAAAAACGGCAAAATATGAGTGCTAGCATTTTGTAACACAAAAGTGAAAATAAGCATATTTTAAGCTAATGGTTTTGTGAATATGTCGGCAAGTTGGTTATGTGTATCCACGAACGTAACATCTACATCTCTGTTGAGCATGTGATCTCGAAGGAAATAATTTCGGATATCTATGTGCTTTGTCCTTGAATGCATGATCGGGTTCTTTGTGATGTTGATGGCACTTGTGTTATCGCATCGAAGAGGAATGCAACCGAGATCTACACCAAAATCAAGAAGTTGTTTCTTAAGCCACATGATATGTGCACAACAACTACCTGTTGCAATGTACTCCGTTTCGGTCGTGCTAAGTGCAACACATGTTTGCTTCTTACATGCCCACGACACTAGTGCATTCCCGAGAATGTGACAAGTACCACTTGTGCTTTTTCTATCGGTCTTACATCCTGCATAATCATCGTCAGAATAACCTATTAAAGAACATGTACTAACTTTTGGATACCATAGTCTGACGTTCGTTGTTCCTTTGAGATACTTCATAATCCTCTTCAAGGCGGTGAGATGTGATTCCTTCGGATTTGCTTGAAAGCGTGCATACAAACATACACTATACATAATGTCAGGACGACTTGCCGTCAAATATAGTAATGAATCAATCATACCTCGATATTTTGTGATATCTATTGAAATGTCGGATTCATCTTGATCAACGTACGTTCTGGATCCCATAGGAGTGGATATTACCTTGCAACTATCCATATCGAATATTTTCAATAATTCCTTGCAATACTTAGATTGGTTGATGAAGATGCCATACTTTGTTTTCTTGATTTTTAGTCCAAGTGAAAAATTTTCGCAAAGATCTTTGTTCGTTGAACCGAAGATGATGTCGTCGACATAGACTTGAACCAATAAGGTGTTACCCTTGATCTTCTTTATGAACAAGGTATTGTCAACCTTCCCTCTTACAAATCCATTTTCACATAAAAAGTTTTGAGGCAGTCATACCACGCTTTTGGTGCTTGCTTTAAGCCATATAGTGATTTCTTCAACTTGTACACATGTGAAGGATTCTTGAATTCTTCAAAACCCGGAGGTTGTTTGACGTAGACTTCTTCATTGATGTAGCCATTTAGGAAAGCGCTTTTGACATCCATCTGGAACAACTGAAAATTCATAGAACAAGCATAAGCAAGTAATAATCTAATTGCTTCTAACCTTGGTACCGGAGCGAATGTTTCATCAAAATCAATTCCTTCCTCTTGGTTGTATCCTTGTGCGACCAATCTTGCTTTGTTACGAACTATGATTCCATTCTCATCAAGTTTGTTTTTGAACACCCATCTCGTTCCTATGATATGCTAGTTGTCTGGTCTTGGTACGAGACTCCAAACTTGATTTCTTTCGAATTGGTTGAGTTCTTCTTGCATTTCTACTATCCATTGATCGTCGCCTAAGGCTTCATCGACTTTGGTTGGTTCTATTTGAGATACAAAATCCATGTTGAGATAAGCATCCTTGAGATTTAGTCGTGTTGCAACGCCTTGGCTAATATCACCAATAACTTTATCTATCAGGTGATCTCTATGAGTTCTCCATTCTTTCGGTAGATCATGATGTTCTTCAATGATTGGTGAGTCATCTTGTGGTATTGGTTAAACATTTGGAACTTCCTTTTGTTGTTGTTACATATCTACTATATCATCATCATCATCAACAATAATAATATTATCCTCTTTCGAGGGGTTAGTCTCATCAAAAGAAACATGAATAGATTCTTCAATAGTAAGAGTTCTTTTATTGAATATTCTAAAAGCTTTACTAGAGAGGGAGTAACCAAGGAAAATACCTTCATCGGACTTCTCATCAAACTTACCGAGATTGTCCTTGTCATTGTTGAGAATGAAACACTTGCATCTGAATATATGAAAGAATGATATGTTTGGTTTCCTACCTTTGAACAACTCATACGAAGTCTTTTTGAGGATCGGTCGAATATTGACACGGTTGCTTACGAAACATGTTGTGCTAACCGCATCCACCCAAAAATACTTAGGTAAATTTGAATCGCTAAGCATCGTTCTCGCAAGCTCCACCAATGACCTATTCTTCCTTTCCACGACCCCGTTTTGTTGAGGAGTCCTTGGTGCGGAAACGTTGTGAGAGATTCCATGCTCTTCACAAAATTCTTCAAAGAATTTGTTTTGGAATTCTCCACCATGATTGCTTCTAATGGAGGCTATAGTGAGTGACTTCTCATTTTATATTTGTTTCGCATACTTCTTGAATTCTTTGAAGTCATCACTTTTCTGCACTAGAAACAATGTCCAAGTATATCTAGAGAAATCATCAACAATAACTAAAGCATAAACATTACCTCTGAAACTTTTTATTCTTGATGGACCAAAGAGATCCATATGCAACAATTGTAGTTGCCTTGATGTGGACACTACTTTCTTGGATTTGAAAGTTGTCTTGGTTTGTTTCCCCTTTTGACATGCGTCACAAATTTTATCTTTGATGAACTTAATCTTCGGAAGACCAACAACCAGGTCATGCTTTATTAACTTGTTTAAGTGCTCCATGTGAATGTGAGCGAATCTTTTATGTCATAGCCAAGCCTCGTTGTTGTTCGCCATTAAGCATTTTACCTTCAAGGAATAGTCATCAAAAGAGATCATAAAAATATTATAAAATATTTTACCTTTTAGAAAGATGTCATGGGTGACTTCATGTTCTATCAAACATTCATCCTTTGTGAAGTTGATTCGGAACCCTTTGTCACACAATTGACTTATACTAAGTAGGTTGTGTTTAAGGCCTTCCACATAAAGGACATCTTCGATGATTGTAAATGGAGATGCACCAACGGTTCCTACTCCAAGAATATTTCCTTTATTGTCATCACCGTATGTAACATATCCTTTGGCCTTTAAAGATAAATGTGAAAATTTGTTGAAGTCGCCCGTCATATGCTTTGAACAACCGCTATCAAGATACCATTGATTTGAAGTTGTCTTCAAGCATACCTACAAAACAAAATCAGGTTTTGTTAGGTACCCAAATTAGTTTGGGTCCTTGGTAGTTAGTACCCTTTTCAACCCACACATAATGCCCTTTTGCAACGCCAATGTTTCGCACATAACAAGCATTAGGTGTGTGACATTTGATTCCACAATAAAAACAAGTAGGTTGAAAATGACTTCTATATCTAGGAACATAATTCTTCTTCTTAACAATCATTTTCTTTTTATGACTTTGATGGACACTTTTAGAATTGTTTACTTTCTCTTTAACAATTTGTTCACTTGCTCTAACAAAAATGGTCTCATTTGTGCTTGGTTTGGAAAACTTAGAATATCCTAATCCACTTTTATCATTAGGATACCTTTGGTTCCTAAGAATTTCCTCCAAGCCAATTTGACTTTTTTCATATCTTTCTAATACTCTTTTAAGTTGAACAATTTGGAAAGATAAAGACTCACAATTCTTACATACAAGACTTTGTTTTTCATCCATCAACTTTTGTTTTTCACTTTCAATATATTTTTCCAAAGCAATATTATTTTCTTCTAAAGATGAAATTCATTTCTTTTGGGATGAAATACTTTTATACAACGTCTTGCATTCTTTTAAAAGTTCATCTATAACATCTTGTGCGTCATTGTCATAAATTGAAAAGTTGATACTAACCTCATCGATTTCTTCATTGGAGTGATGTGAAACCATAAGAGCCATGTTCGCACATTCATCGCTTTCCGACTCCGAGGATGAACTTATCTCATTATCGTCCCAAGCAACATAAGCCTTTTTGTTCTTGAATTCCTTCTTGTCTTTGAATCCTCCTTTCTTTGCAAGTTTCGGACAATCCGGCTTTATGTGACCTTGCTTTCCACATTCATAACAAGTGATGTCTTGCATTGATGTGGATGTTTCCTTTTTCCTGAAATGTTTATTCTTTTTAGGATAAGAGGAATTTTTATTTTTATTAAAAAACTTACCAAGCTTCTTCACAAGAAGCATAAATTTCTCATCTTCGGAAGTCTCATCATCTTTGTCATCTTTTGAATCAACCTTCAAGGCAATTCCCTTGGACTTCATTTTCTTGACTTTCTTGCTTCTCGAGCCTTCTAAGTTCCAATTCGTGTTCTTGAAGTTTACCAAATAGAGACGCGGATGTCATCGTTGAAAGACTCTTCTTTTCCGAAATAGAGGTCACCTTCAGTTGCCATTATCTTGTCAAAGATCTTAGGAATTTCAGGTTGAGATCATCATTGGTGAAGGTTTTACCGAGAGCAATCAAGTGATTTGTTAGATGGACAAATCTCTTTTGTAAGGAAACTATAGATTCACCGGCTGCATGCGAAACATCTCATATTCTTGACTTAGAGTGTTTAGCCTCGATCTCTTCACTTCGGCGGTTCCTTCATGTGTTTCTACCAAGGTGTCCCAAATCTCATTTGCTGATTTACATTGAGATACACGGAAGAACTTGTCCATACTAAGAGCGCTTTGGAGTATGTTGATTACCTTCTTCTCATTTAGAATCTCTTTCTTATCATCTTCGTCATACATATTTTTCAACTTTGCGGTTCCAACGCCATTGATTACATCCACCGGATTATGTGGACCGTTCTCAACTGCTTCCCATATACCTTCTCCTTGGGCTTCAAGATGTGCCTTCATTCTGATTTTCCAGAAATCAAAATATTCTCCGGAGAAGAGTGGGGGCTTGTTACTACTTCCACCATCTTTGAAAACCGTATTTGTGCTTGCGGAAGCCATGCTGGATCTCTAGGAACAAGTTACCTATAACTTGCTCTGATGCCAATTGTAGTTTCAGGATTAGCCTAATGGGGGGGGGTGAATTAGGCTTTATAAAATTTTCAGTTATTTTATCGATGGATGAATTTTTGTCGTCTAAGTGTCTAGGTTATGAAAGCAATAAAGCGGAAAGTAAAACGACACCAAGAGTTATCCTAGTTCCCTTCAGAAACCGAAGGTACATCCAGTCCCCTTACACCTCGTAAGAGATTTTATTATAATTTTAGATTGTACAGCCTATCACACCATAAACCGGTGAAGCCTACGTTCTAACAAATATACAACAATCAAGTGTGCAAGAACAATCCTCTTGCCACACAAACTCTTGTGTCCAACAATCCTGGATCACAAGTCAATACAAAAAATTATTCTTGAATAGATTGAAATGTAGAGATGATGAAGTCTTTGTAATATCAAGCAATGTTGATCTTCTCCTTGATTGATATTTCTCACTAAAAATTAATGAATATAAGTGTCCACTAAAGTGTATGAAAAGTTTAACTTTGTATACAATTGAATTTAGTGCACTTTGATAGATTTAGAAAATTTGAGATTTTGAGCAAGAAAAAGTGTTATGAAAATTGTAGGAGATGTGTTAAAAATTCTGCATAAAACAATTTATAATAGACAAGACACCTCTTTGAAAAGGTACAAATTATGAAGAGATGTCTCAATACAATTTGAAAAACATAAAACATAATTCAAAATTTAAATGAAACAATTTCTGAAAATTTGATCAATGGTAACCGGTTACTACCCCATGGGTAACCGGTTACTTGTTGTAACGTTAAAAAGAATTTCAAACTATGGCTGAAGTAACTGGTTACTACCTACAAGGTAACCGGTTACTTGATCAAAAACCAGAAAAAATCTTTTAAAATAAGATCAGTAACACATAGGCATGCAATATGTTTTGTTCGAAAATAGCAAATGTGAGTGCATCCTAAGTTGAACACTTAATTATCATTATTGATTCATGAGAAATAAAATTATACCTTCCGATGAGAAAACCTTATATCTTAATGAAGACTTCATTTGAATGAATCTTGAATGATCCTTTTTGCTTACTTTCAAGACTTGATGTTTAGTTGTTATCATCAAAATATAGTTTGAGAAGGTTGCTTCTACAATAATAAGGAGTGAAAAACATAATTGAAATTAATACAGACTTAGATAATTTAAAAAATAAGATAAATACTTGAATATAATCAATCACACACGTAATTCGATCGTTCTACGATCACCATATACACCTCCTAGGGTTCTCCTCTTAAGTTGCCTTATAAATGGTCAAGTCCCTTGAAAGTGGGGGTGTTTTAAGCAAAGTCCCTACAAAATCAAATTATCATAGTCCCTTAAGATTAAAAGATCAAGTCCCTACGAGGTTGCCTACGATATAATGATCTTGTCCCTCTGGTAAATATGATGATAGTCCCTTCGAATTGCTAAAAACACCCCTTAAGTTACCTTCATTGACCATACAACGTCCCTACGCCTATCCCTCAAACAAATCCAAGGTAATGACTACCTACTCCTTAATAGTAGGGATAGTCTTACCCTTGAAAGAAAATAAAAGAACATGAAAGACTAGTCTAGGGTAGGTACAGCTTAGTTACTTGCTCACATTTCAAAAATACTTTTCACACCTCACTCTTTTCAAACATTTTCAAAAACAATGCTTTTTATACATCCATACGAGGATCATTACAAAGTACTTATAAAAATTTCTAAATACACACACTTCACATTTTCAAAAACAAATAAGTGAGCCAAGTAACTAAGAGCCCATGGATAACCATGGATATAAAGGGTGTTAACACCTTCCCTTTATATAACCTACCCCCCGAACTCAAGTCTTTTAAAAAAAGGTCTTTCCTGTTCTTTTATACCCTTTCCTATTGGATAAAATAAAAGCCAGTAGCGACTCTTGCTATCCGCAACATAAATAGAAAGTCAGTTCTCCCACCGTGTTACACTTAAGCACTTAGCAAGAAACTTTAATCTAAACTGTTGAACAGGTTCAGCTGAATAGAGAATAAGGTATACATGATACAAGTATCAGAGGCAGGTGAAATCACCATAATAAAGACCTAAAGCACTTAAGACTTCTAAGATATTCAATGGTAGAAATCTTAAAGCTTTTACAATTACAACGTACAAATAGAAAATATGCATATACAATAGAGTTGATAATTGCTTGATCTTGCTACTCCTTCTTTTGGAGAATCCTTGTTAAAGATTCAACTTAAGCCTTCAACCATATTTATAGCCTTTACAAAAAAAACTAGATGTTGAAGAGGTAACTTGATCAAGTACCTTTGCATTTGCTCCATAGTACAAGAGACATTGAAGATAGATACATAAAAGATTCTGAACGCAATGTGTAACATGTTTAAATTTTGAGTCTTCAAGAGATTTTTTACTAATAGAGCTGTTGAGAGTATATATCTGTAGAGCATGCCAACCTTTCTTGAGCCTTGCACTCTGTAGACTCTAGTTGACAAACTGATTAGACAATACAACTTGTTTTCTGTAGTACGAACAACTCCAGCTTTATCACCAACTCTGAATGGTATCATATGCTAATATACCATTAATAAGTGTAGTGACTCACCTAAATGTCGATATCTTCAGCACCAGAGTCTGGGACAATTAACACTAGCAAATGTTCTTCAAATTTAGCCACTAGAAGCTAGCAATGCAGTAACTCCCAAGTGTGTTCAAGTATATCAGATTATGCTTATTTATGTACATGAATTTAGAACCTGCATATATGAAACACACATCAAATAAACCATTGTTATTTCAATACTTTGTTATCATCAAAACCCAAATAGAATATGTCATGAACATATCTTGTTCTAACACTCTGATGGCTTATGAATTATTCCCTTCATGAAAAGGATGTGTTCTTCTCCGAATCAGTTCTTTTTTACCAAAATAATAGCCATGGTTCCATAGGTGATCCTGAATTGGGTCTCATGACTTTTTGAGTGTGGTGTAGCTCGATGGACCTAAAGGTCACATGGGATCTTCTAGACCTAGTTTCCTTTTGATATGTTGAGTCTTCTCTTCAAACTTCTTAACAACACTTGGTTGACGACTTAATATTTCTCATTGGTCTGGGGGGTCTACAAAAAAAAGGTAATTGATCATGAGATCTACGAGGAATTTCTTCAAATTATTGTTTAAGAATCGAGTTTCAATATTAGTGCTAATAGATTGGGGAATTATGTATCTTTTGAGGATTGTTTTAAATAATTTTTTAATGTTGTTCGCGTTCGTTTTCTCCAAGTATTTTATTCAATATATTTGGTGAATTAGTCTACGACTACGATCTTAAATTTTAGTTTTCCAGTAGCCAATGGGAAAGGACCAAGGATATCTATGCCCCACGGGGGAATGACCATGGCGAAGTTAATAAACTTAGTCCAGATGGAAGAGAGATATGGATTTCACCATAAATGTAAGACATCTCACACTTCTTTACATATATGTTTTGGCATCCCAAACCATTTATGGTCATTATTATCCGTCCCTAAGAATATTCTTGGCAATGGTTCTTCCACCTATGTGTTTCTAGAATAATCTCTCATGGACCTCAACGAGTGTGTATGTGGCTTCTTCTTCTCTATGCTACGTACATGACATAATGATCTATATTCAACTCGTGGAAAGCCGCGTCGGGTCAATATCAAACATCTCAACCAATTAAATTGTGAATAGGTTGACATTTTCTTTGAGGGACTTGATGATGTCCATGTTTACCGAGGTTGGAAGACAGACTCATATCTTCAATGTTATGGATGGATTTTTATAAAATAACATGAATATGAATTTTCTACATGGAATTTGTCTTGGAATTTTCTCCCTTGCCTCGATGGGGAGATCATGTTCTTCATCAACCATGGTCTCGTATAGGCATGCATCAAAATTTGTGGTATTAATGTTATGCTAACCAGAGTTGCGAACGACAATCTGTCACATTTTCCTCTCTTGTTGGAAGGTTGTCACAATTGGATCTTTTAGTATTGTCTTGTATATCGAGCAAAATCCAAATAAGTCGTCTTGGATGAAGACTGGTTCATCATATATGTTGTGGTATTTCATCTTTAGGTGTACTGTCGAAGTGACTATGTCGATTGTTGTGAAAAAGGGTATTCCCAGGATATAGTTGAAGATGTTTTCACATGGGACTACCAAGAATTGGATGTACATTGTCCTCACATCCTTTCCTTTTCCCAAAGAGATGGATAACTCTATAGTTCCCCTAAGGAGGAGTCAAGAAATCGTTGACCACCTAATGTTTTATACCTTCGTAAGGTGATAATTCTTCTTTGTGTAGTCCCATCACTTCGAAGAGGTCAAGGTACATGATATTGAATGAACTTCCCCCATCAACCAGAATCCTTGGTATTGCACGATTCACTACTTTGGTGGTTATCACCAATGAAAGCATTTTGTTGGGAAAATCATCCATTATTTATTTATCTCTACACCTTATGATCAGTCTCTTGTCTCTTGTCTATCCTTTTGTGTTATTTGTCTGCGAACCTGGAGCATTTCTTTTCGAATATCTCTTGTCTCTTGATTGTCTATCCTTTTATATATGAGCGATTAAAACTGCTCCAATTAATCCGACACACATTGCCAGAGACTGATATATTGGATCTAATGGCTAATGATGAGTGAGTGGTTTGGAACCGATACTTGTTAAAGTTGCGATATTTGAAGGATTTAATGGAAAATATGATTCTATTTGATTGGTTTAAATAGTTGAGTTAAGATTTAACAAGAGATCTCATTTGATTCCATATCTCATTCAATCTTTAAGACATCGTGAGAAAATTCTACAAAGTAAGCACCAACTAAGCGGCAAATTGAGCTAGCAAGAGAACATGAAAGTTGCAACAATTAACTAGATAATTCAACAACATTAATTCTTACTAACTATTACATATCATAATTAAGTTGCTAGGTTATTTCCTTCATCGAGTTCTTTGAGTTGAATATAGGTTGCATTGATGAAAGCATTTGCTTCTTTAGCTGGCTCCTCCATCACTTCTTTCAGCTTTCCCAGTGCCATGCAATATGCTTCCTGTAATGTCCAACAATAGATCATACACACGTGACCTAGATAGGCAAAACATTCAAATTATATATATATATATATATATATATATATATATATATATATATATATATATATATATATATATATATATATATATATATATATATATATAAAGAACGTATGACTTTGCATGTGAAACTTGGCATTAATTGGTTGATTGTTGTGGTTGGGTTTAGGGTTTCAGAATAATATTTATTAATACTTTTAGATTCTTATGTATTCTGAGGTGAGTTCTTTTATTTTTAATTTATTAAAATAATTTTTTATTAAAATATTGCTCCATAAATTGAGTGAAGTATAATGCAATAAATATTATATTTTAACCATGAATATTTTTAAAATTGTGATATTTTGCTTTCGAAATATTCTTTATATATTCTATACAAATAAATTATATATAACTAGCTGATTTATATATTCTATACAAATAAATTATATATTAATTCTTGACTATTAATGTAAAAAATACCATGAATTGATCAAGCTCTGAAGTATTTGGAATAGTAGTATCTTTGGACTTTGTGTTCACCAACTTCTTCCATGCATCACGTTTTATATGAAACTCCCCTGCATCCTCAGATCCTACCTAAGAAATAAAATAATTATATATATATATTGACACATTAATTAAACACACTAAAAAATATATAGCTCATAAATTATAATGTGCTTTAGTTTTTTTTCCAACAATTAGTCTTTACAGTTACATGAAGAAAAAAAAAACAAGAAAAAAATGGTATAAAAATAAAATTAATTACCTTCAAACAATTAATGTGGGATTCAATTAACACTTCAAATAAAGGATGGCTTGCAATAATCTTCTTTAAAGCCTCATCATCATTTTCTTTTTCTTCAACTTGTTTTCTCATTCCAATTTCTTTCCCCTCCTCCATCTCTCTCTAACTATCACAATCTAAACTCAATGTCTTATACAAATGTAGCAACCGAATCAAAGACTTTGGCACAAACAAACAAGCACTAAGTACATATATAGAAAAAAAAATTTGATCAAAAATAAAAGGGTTTTGTACTAAGGTTATTAACCAACTGTGACTATAAATGATGAAGCGTAGTTATCAAGAAATGTACTTGATGTTATAATTTAACTTTTAATGGTAAAAATCAGTATGAATACAAGTGAATGTATGGAAGAAAATATAAAAGGTTAAAACTATGTGGGCTTCCCATGTTTCTCTTTTATGGTTTGAAAGCAACTTGTCAAAGATTTTATGATATGATTAAAGTGGCTTTCAGGACTTTGTATGGTGTACCCTTTTTTTGGACATATTCTATATTCTCCTCTATCTTGCCCCAAATATCTTCATTTCATTTGACATGTTTCTGACTATACTGTTCATCAGTGGAACTCCTCACTTTGTTGCATCATCTTCTTTACGAGGTAAAACAGCTAGTTACACCAACTTTTTTTTTTTGGCAAGTTTTGATTATTGAAAGAGATATATGATAAAAGCCTTATGCCTGACACTTGGAAATCTTGTATTTGTTTGAAAGGTAGGGTTGGATCATATAATAATGAAATAAAATACTAAGTCAATTGATGAGACATATCTTTGCTGACATTATTAGATTGTATATTACGTTGAGTTTGAATTTGAAAATTTTACGATTGTCTATACGAGTTCTTAGTAGTTATACATGTGAAGTATACTAATGATAAACTATCCAGCGAGTCAATTATAGTCACAAGTATTTGTCGTATGAAAATATTTGCCTCTTTTCTTTGATGGTTACTATTCTATGTACAATCTTGATTGGTCATTAAGACTTGTGTCCTTTTCTTTTGCACGAAAACACTTAATCATCTAATCTTATGTTTTCTTATTTGAGATTGGCCACTTATGATTATTAATATATCTTGAATGTTTTGTCTGCATGTTAGAGTGTATCAATCAGAAGTGAAATATATGTTGGATTTGGGTTGGTTTGCTCGACTTGGCCAATTAAGTTTAACTAGTTTGGTTTTATCCATGTATGACTTAAAATTGGGTTGGGTTTTGTTGAGTATGGGTCGGGCTCTGTTGAGTCTGGGTTCGAACTCGACCTATCTTTATCGCATACGTACACAGACCCTTAAGCAAGAGACTTCTATAGACGAAATGCTTTGGATGAGAGACTAGATTGTATACAGTCACTAAAGTGTGAGGCATGTATGAGTGAAATGTTTTAGGTGAGACACTAGATTATACATATTACTTCAAGCAAGAGGTCTCTACGAGAAAACTACTTTAGGTGAGGGATTGGATTGTACACAGTCCCTTAAGAATGATGTATGTAAGAGTTAAATGCTTTATGTGAGAGACCAGTTTGTACACAGTTCCTCAAACATGAGGTTTGTAAGAAAAAATTCTTTATGTGAAGAACCAGATTGTACACAATCCCTCATGCAAGAGATGTGTTAAGAGTAAAATGCTTTAGGTGAGAGACCTGATTGTGCACAGTCTGTGTGCAAAGGGCGAGATGTTTAGTTATATGCAAATGCGAGATGCTTAGTCCTATGCAAGAACAAGATGTTGTGCCTTAATGTTGTCACCTGAAGTCACGACCGTCGTTTGTTATAGTTATTTTCTTTCCTCTTGGTCTTTCTATTTCCACTGGGGTATTAGCTTTGTTTAGGCCTAATGCTAAGTGCGTCATGACTCACATAGAGGTTCACCATTAACGTCTATATCCATAGGTTAATAACATTAAGTATGGTCGTTTTCTTGTCTTCCACTTGTGTTTTTAAATAGACTAACCCCTATCCTCTTCAAAATCATTTCAACTTATACTCCTCAATAGAATTATTATGTTCTCTTTTCTCAGTCCTCTTCATCTTTTCTCGTTCTCCAGTTGTTAAAAATCACATGTAATATCTCGACCCTTTTTAATTTTTGTTTATCCTTTTCTTAGTTATGGTGTTTATTCATGAGTGTGATATGTTCAGGAAATTCATAGAACCCCAAACCGTTTCGATGAAATAGGAGTCATGGAATCAATTCTTTAAAGCTTTGAAACATGGAACAGGAAAATGGATTTGAAATATATGGTGAAGGAGATGTTCAATTTTTTCGATAGTGCATCTATCGATGATTACACTTATTTGGTGTCTTATTCCTCAAGTTTTGTCGAATTCATCATGGAGCTCTCCACGTCTCTCTCAAATTCATTTTGTGAATAAGTCTGAGTCTAGATTCCCTTTGCCTCAAAGGTGATTGAGTGGGGGCTCTATGGATGGACTTGAAGTTGTCTAACGATGATAACATGGTCAATGTATTATCAGAGCCTTCTATTTGATGTGAGACAGTTTTCCTACGGCAACCTCCTGAGTGGAGAATGAGTACTTCTACTTTTAGACTAAGGTTATTAAAGATTTTTGGGCTGGTATCCCCTTCACCCTTTTTGAATCTGACATTCTTAGGATACTCAATGCTGCCCCATCTCATTTACACCCAAATAGTCGGGGCAATTGTCTGAGGATTAGAGATCATCTGCTGGGGTATTAACTTAACACCCACATTCATGATATTATTTTCTTCTTATGAAACGAAAGGTGTGTCTCAAGGTGGGTGGGTTTCTATGAGTGTTATCCCAAGTCAACCTCTCATTTCTCCCTATACTTCAAACTACAATAATTGGAAGGATAAGTTTGTTAGGGTTATAGGTAGCGGCCAACGACCCAAGCTATCTACGAGGAAAATAGGTTGCACAAGTTTCCTCTTTACTAGACGAGAGAACCTTTTTTCCATCACGAATTATGACCCTGTCAGACTTAGTGAGACAAAAGGAATAGGTTAAACTATTTGAGAAGTTATGTATCATGTGGGTAAAAGATATCTTTAGATATGAGATGGATTACCCCATGTTGATAAGTTTTTTTGGGTAAGGTACTCTTTTCATGAGTGATCTTCTAGTTACTTTTGGCTAATTTGGACCGACTTGTTTTTATCTTTTATAGGAAGGAAAACATATGTTTCAGTGGTTAATTAAAAAGTTATGATGGCGAGAGCCAAAGACTACAACAACATGGTTCAATCCATGCATCATAGTGATCTTGCCGGCTTCCAGACCCGGGTAGCCAATAAGAGACAAAATTTTACATATGGAATGATTGTAAAGGTTATTCCCTTAACTACACTTACACCTATTATTGTTACTGAGGGAGCAATGTCACCTCTAGCCAAAAAGAGCATAACTAACTTCAGAAAATTCAATTTGATGTGGATGTTGTAGATTTTATTTATTTAGAAGTGGGAAATATTATAATGGACAGTGTTGGCGTACATCAAAAAGATAATTCCTCTTTTACCCCTAATGCGGAAGAGTTTAATTTTTGGGGAAAGAGCTTCGTCGGGTTGGCGTTCCTCTATGATTATATCAATGCCCTCGATGATGTTGAGAAAGTGAAGCCACTAGAGGCTCATGAAAGGATCTAGCTTCTTGGAACTTACTTAATAAGGAGCATCGGGCTAGGACGAACATTATTCAAGGATTCTAACTTATCCACCCAAAAAAAATCCTAAAGGTCTAGCTCAAGAAGATGAAGGAAATCTAAGAGGTTAACCAGACCATACTGAACGTTTCCAACAAGATGATAAATACTTTCAAGAATAACTTGAAAGACGCTTTCTAGAAGGTGGAGAAAGAGAGAGGTCCCCTTGAAGGGAACAAAAAAAATGGAGATGTCTTACTAGACGTTCCATGACAAACTTCCTAAAGTCGGGGCCAAGGTGGATATTCTCAAAATAGATCTGGAAGACGCTTAAATGGAAGACCCCCTCTAGAGGAACTAGGGATTTGAGAAAGAAAAAGTGCATGCACTCTATTTGCACCTTGATTTTTTTCTAAGAAAGCTGGACCATTGAAAGTGGGGGTGAATGGTCGTCTAGTGGAGGAGACTAGCCCTAAGGTCAACTAGAATCTGAATTTCAAGCACAAGCCACCGCCTCTTTTGGAGGAAGGGGTGCCTTCTAGAAGAACCATTAAGGCAGAAGGAATTCCCTTGGTGGAGAATTCGTCTAACGTTTCCCTTGACACTAAGTATTATGGCTTTTATTGTTTATTTTATCGTACCTGTCCAGATAATCCTTTTTCCCTATTAAAGGATAATTTTGTAATTGTAGTTATTCCATTTCAATCAATATATTTTATGCTTCACATTTTTATGTTTTACGTTTTGATTTCTCCATATTAATATTTTAATCATTATCTGTGTTTGACCATTGTATTGTCACAATAACAATCTTGGTTAAGTGAACAATGAGTTCTATTTAGTTGATGTATTCTACTATACTTGGAGTCTTAATTCCTACTTATACTTGTTACCGGGTCAAAAACATATAATTTATTTAGAACACGTTAGGAGGCTCATTAAAAATATTTTCCATTGGATAGGAAAAAAGTGTTACCTTGAGGTGCAATTATTTTATTGGTTATAATTTGTTGTTACATATTTTTACCTTGGTGGCTTCCTTTTAAATACAATAATGTCTTAAATTTACAATATTCCATGTTCTAGGAACCTTTTTGCCCATAAGCTTTCAAACTTGTATGCTCCCCGATATAAGTTATGTTGTAATTGGTAAGGTCATTCATTTTACAAAATAGCTTACCTTTCTTGGTTGGATCCATTACCCATTTTAGCACCATGTAGCTCTCTTTCATTACTCATAGTTTTCCTTGGTATTATACCTTCTTTTAATCCTTGTATTTATCGCAAACTTTTGGATCTGAGCCATTTATATGACTTCTTCAATCATGTCGGCTGAACTTCTTAGTTGTGCATGGTTGTCTTCCTAAAATTTTCTTACAACCAAGGGTTTATTTCTATAAGGAGCATCATGTCTAAACCATGGACCATTATAAAGAAGGTTTCTTTGTTTTATGAGTGAAGGGTCGTGGGATATGACCATAGTTCCTCATGAACCTACTCCTCCCAAATTCATTTAGCATAATCTAACTTCTTTTTCCGTCTAGTGAGTATGATATTGTTAGATGACTCTGCTTGGCCATTCTCTTGGGGGTGCTCGACTGAGAAAAAAATTTGGACTCCTAGCTGCTTGCAGAAGTTAACCACAAAGAAACTAGCAAATTGTGTCTTGTTGTATGAGATGTTGGATTTTGGCAGTCCAAACATGAAAATGATGTTTCTCGAATAAAAATGGTATACCCTATTTGTGGTTATCTTGTCTATCGCTTTGACTTCGTCTTATTTAGTGAAATAGTCTACCCTGACCAAATGGATCTTTAGTTGTCCTGAGAAAATAGGATTGGTACTGGGATGTCCACCCTTCACTAGTAGGAAGACCAAGGAGGATGTAATACCCCATATTTTATTTAAAGCTATGAACAATATTAATTGGTAACGATATTATTCCGGAATATTCTAAGAAATTTTAACGGAACTAAATAGAGTAATTCAAGGGATTTTATTTTATTAATTGATATTAGCTGACTCAGAGGTTTTATAAAATATCGGATTAAGAGACATTGGATACTCTCTAAATTTTGACCCATTGGTAAAAATATAAGTTTTTGTATTTTTATATAAATAGAAAGAATATGAGAGAAAGAAGAAGTTAGTAAGAAAGAAGAAAAGAAGAAAAGGAGAGGAGAAGAGAAGAAGAAGAGAGAAAACCCCAAAAGCTTCAATCCCTCATTTTGGATCATTCGTCCGTCGAATCAACTCAATCTTCCCGCCAATCTGCATCTCTGAGGTGGGTTCTTAGTTAGAAACTTTTATCTTTGATTTTGGTTAAGTTTTAGAGATTTTTGTGGTTAGGGCAAAATTGGAAAATCTAGGAAAAAAATCGGAAGTCTAACGGTTAAAACTCGATTAAAACCTAACTAAAATGCTTATATGACGTTTATGAACACGTTTGGTTATGTTTTTCTGCAATGGTTGATGTTTGGGAGAGATTAGGTGTGGGAGAGGTGTTTTTCCGTAAGGCTGGAACTTCCTGAACTAGTGTAGCTCGCTCAGGGAAAGTTCCAGGGCGATTTTCGCTCAGCGAGACCTGTAGGTTCCAACTTTGGTATTTTATTCGTAACTTATGATTCGGGTATCCGTTTTGAGCGTTCCACATATCGTTTTGAAGCTAATAACATAATCTATCTATTAAGATCAAGAAACATTATTTTCAAGCCGACTTTTGCCCGACTTTTTTAAATGACCAAAAATTGATAAAAAGGAAAGTGTGAGTTAATGGAAATAGAGAAAGGTACGACTTGTGAGGTATCTACGTTCCCCTTAAACTCGTTTGAATTATGATTTATGTTTTGTTTTTAGAATCCTCAGTAAGGTCTTGTATAAGTCTATATGTGGTTACTATGTGTCTCACTAGAGCATCCGTAAGGACATGAGGTATCCGTTGTGTATGCATGGGCGTTGATTTGAGAGGTGTAGACTATAAGTCCTCCGTAAGGTCTTGAGTAAGCCTTAAGGTGGGTTGTCCTTAGTCCCACGTGAAGCATCCGTAAGGACTTGAGGCAAGTACTATGCTATTTTTGTGTCAATCTTGAGTAAGTCTTGAGGTGGTTTACCTTTAGTCCCACGGGAAGCATCCGTAAAGATTGAAGAGCGTGTTATGTCAATTCCTCCGTAAGGTCTTGTATAAGTCTCAAAGTGGTTACTATGTGTTTCACTAGAGCATCCGTAAGGACTTGAGGTAGACATTTCCCTTTGGTATTTTGAAATCGTGTGTGGACCTTAGTTTCCCCTATGATCTTGGTCCTTGTGTGAGTTAGTTTGTGAAACATGCGAGTTTCGTTGAGAATGACCATTAGAGCCGAGAGAATTCTAAGATAGGGAGTCCATTAAGATGTTTTATCTCACCCCATGTTGATGTTGTTATTTCAAGTACTCCAGGTTCCGCTAAGGGTAAGGATAAGGCGACTTGATTATCCTTACTAGTTGATGGCTTAGTCTTCCACTGTGGATTTTTTTGAGATCTTCGGATCTAGTCCTTAGATCTTTTTGTATTTGAACATCTTGTACTATTTTATAGCCTTGTTTAATACCTTATGTTGTAGCGGCTATATTTATACAATGTGTTGCTAAGAACTTATTTGTATTTCAGTACCAAAATTTTAATATTATATATGAAGAATATGCTTTATGTATGTCTTTTGTATATGGTTATTACAGTTGGTATCAGAGCAGGTCATATCCTCGACCTAGCCTTGAAATATTATGAGTATTTCCTTCCGTTCATACACGTTGACTTGCGATATGACTAAATGTTATGTTTATGGTATTGAGCCTGATCAACTTAAACTTGTTTTGATGACATTTAGGAAATATGGCTGGTAGACGTGGAACTCGTGCTCGGCCCAGTGTCACTCCTCCCGGTAGCGATCAAGCAGGTAGCGGTGGGAATGCTCCTATGTTCCAATTTATGCAGTAGATGCAGCAACAACAACACCAATTCATGCAAGAAATGATGCATCAGATGGGTGGGGTCCTTCACCCTCATGTGGTTGCTCCTAGAGCTGTGGGTGGAACATTTAGAGACTTCTTCCGCATGAACCCCCAAGAGTTTCATGGCGGATTGGACCCAGTTAAGGCTCATGAATGGGTGACTGGAATAGAGAGGATATTCCAGATTGTGATTTGTAGTGAAGAAGACAAGGTGACTTTTGCGTCACATTTACTAAAGGGTCCTGCTGCTAGGTGATGGGAGAGTGCTTCCAATTGTATGATGGTGCAATGGACTCCGAGGGTATGGCAGCAATTTAAGACAGTTTTTATGGATAAGTATTTCCCAAGTTCCTTGAGGACACAAAAAAAGTTTGAATTTCAACAATTGAGGCAAGGGAGCATGATTGTGGCCAGTTATGCTGAGAAGTTTGAGAACATGGTGGCCTACTCTAGGAAGGCTATGTATGCTCCTGATGAAAGGTGGAATATTGACCAATTTTTGTTTGGACTAAGGGCCGAAATCTTGCATAGTGTCTCTCTAAGGGAGTTCACTACCTACTCCAAGATGTTGAGACAATGCTATGTTGCAGAGCATAGTTTGAAGAAAGTGCAAACAGAAGCCAGTGTCGGAAGAGAGGTTCAAGGAGATAGAGGGAGGGTTAGTCAATCTTTTAGGCCGAGGCCTCAACCCTTCAAGGGGAAACAAAATATCGAGTCCTAGAGCCAATGCTCCTCCTTCTTGCCCCTGATGTCGCAAGAATCATTTTGGAAGGTGTGAGCAGAGCGGTGTAATTTGTTATCATTGTCAGAAGGAAGGGCATATTTCTAGGGATTTCCCTCGGAGAAAGGATCTGACTCAAGGGAGAGTTTATGTTATGGATGCTCGGAAGATGAAAGGCGACAATTCCTTGATTACGGGTAATTGTCTTGTTAACAACCATCCTTGTCTTGTTTTATTTGATTATTGAGCTACACATTCTTTTATATCTACTAGTTGTGCGAAGCGACTTGGGTTGCGATTATTTCCTTTGTCTCCTCCAATGGTGGTTACTACCACTATGGATGAAACTGTCGAGATGCCGCTTAAGTGTGAGAACTGTACGTTGTCCGTGGATGGTAGAATCTTTCAGATTGACCTCATTTGTTTGCCCCTTAAGAAAATTGATGTTATCCTGGAAATGGATTGGTTGTCTGCTAATTATGTGTTTATTGGGTGTGAAGAAAAGTTGATCCTTATTCCCTCCGTTGAAGTGCCTCCGAAAGATGTTTTGACAACGATCTTAAAAGGTACGGTTGGGATGGTAAATTTTCTGTTTGAACAAGAGAAATTTGTTTTGCTTGTCCTTACTAAAATGGAGAGTAATGATCATCAAGTTTTAAACATTCCGATAGTTTGTGAATTTCCAGATGTTTTTCCTGAAGATGCCACTTCCTTACCTCCGGTGAGGGAAGTTGAATTCTCAGTCGACCTGATACCGGGAACGGCTCCTATATCTGTTTCCCCTTATCGGATGGCTCCGCTCGAGTTGAAAGAGTTGAAGGATCAATTGGAGGATTTGATGGCAAAGCATTTTGTAAGACCTAGTGTTTCACCGTGGGGAGCTCATGTGTTGTTGGTAAAGAAGAAGGATGGTGGTATGCGGCTGTGCATCGATTATCGTAAGTTGAACAAGGTCATAATCAAGAATAAATACCCCTTACCAAGGATAGACGATCTGCTAGACCAATTGAAAGGAGCCTGCGTGTTCTTGAAGATTGATCTGAGATCGGGCTATCACCAGATTCGTGTGAAGAGTTCTGATGTTCCGAAGACTGTGTTAAGAACCCGTTACGGCCATTACGAATTCTTAGTGATGCCTTTTGGTGTGATGAATGCTCCAGCTGTTTTTATAGACTACATGAATCAGATATTTCAGAATTATTTGGATAAAATTGTGGTGATTTTTATCGATGACATTCTTATCTATTCTCGTACTCCGCAAGAGCACGGAGAACATCTAAGGATTGTCTTATCAACACTGCAGGAAAAGCAACTTTTTGCTAAGTTTAGTAAGTGTGAGTTCTGGATGTCAAAAGTCAAGTTCCTTGGACATGTTATATCACAGGGAGGTGTAGCTGTAGACCCGTCAAAGATAGAAGCTGTAATTAATTGGGAGAGACCGAAGAATGTTACCGAAGTGAGAAGCTTCCTAGGTTTGGCAGCTTACTACAGAAGGTTTATTAAAGGTTTTTCTCAGATGGCATTACCGTTAAGTAAACTCACTAGGAAGGACTTCGCTTATGAATGGGATTCTAGTTGTGAGCAAAGTTTCGTGTGGTTGAAGGAGAAATTGACAACTGCTCCAGTCTTGATTATTCCTGATCCTAACAAATCTTATGAAGTGTTTTGCGATGCTTCAAAGATGGGTTTAGGAGGTGTTCTAATGCAAGAAGGTCAGGTGGTTGTGTATGCTTCCAAACAGTTGAGAGTTCATGAGAAGAATTATCCTCAGCGTGATTTGGAATCAGTGGTCATGGTGTTTACTTTGAAAGTGTGGCGACACTATTTGTATGGTGTGCGTTTTGAGATGTTTAGTGATCACAAGAGTTTTAAGTACCTCTTCGATCAGAAGGAACTGAATATGAGACAGAGAATATGGATGGAGTATTTAAAGGATTATGATCTTGAGTTGAAGTATCACCCCGGAAAAGCAAACAAAGTGGCGGATGCCTTAAGTAGAAAAGTGATTCATAGTGCCGAATTGATGGTATTGGAGTATGCATTTTTAGAAAAGTTTTGAGATCTTAATCTTCAGTTTGTTTGGACTCTGAATGGTGTAATTATGGGAAACTTGAATATTAATTCTACCCTGAGGAATGATATTCAACAAGCGCAAGTTTTAGATGAGAAGTTGCAAGGATTGTTACTCCAACCGGGTTTCGTGAGAGCATTAGATGGGATCATTCTATTTAATCAAAGAATTAGCATTCCGAATGATGATGTGTTAAAGAGAAGGATTCTGGAAGAAGCACATAAATGTTCTTTTACGATACATTCGGGTTCTTCGAAGATGTATCAAGACTTGAAGAGGGAGTATTGGTGGTCCGGAATGAAAAAGGACATTGCGGTATTTGTGTTAGAATGTGCGGTGTGTCAGCAAGTGAAGATTGAGCACCAAAGACTCGGTGGATTGTTACAACCTTTGGACATCCCAATTTGGAAATGGGATAGTATCTCTATGGACTTTGTAGTGGGTCTACCGAGTACTCAGGGTGGCTATGACTCCATTTGGGTGATTGTGGACCGACTAACGAAATCTGCGCATTTCTTAGCCGTGAAGACTACATATAAGGCAAATCAGCTTGCAAGTTTATTTATTGCTGAAATTGTGAGACTGCATGGTGTCTCGTCCAGTATTGTATCGGATAGAGATCTGAAGTTCACTTCGAGATTCTGGAAGGTGTTCCAACAAGCCATGGGTACGAATTTACGTTTGAGTACTTCTAATCATCCTCAAACGGATGGTCAGACGGAACGTACGATTCAAACGATGGAGGATATGTTGAGAGCATGTGTTTTAGAGAGTAGAGGAAATTGGAAAGAACTTTTTCCGTTGATCGAATTTTTGTACAACAATAGTTACCATGCAAGCATCGGTATGGCTCCGTATGAGGCTTTGTACGGAAGAAAGTGTAGAACACCGTTGTGTTCGTCGGAAGTGGGTGAAGATAGGATCTTAGGACCGAATATTATTCAAGAGACTACAGAAAAGATTTGTATGATTCGAGAAAATATTAAGCAAGCCCAAGATCGTCAGAAGAGTTATGCTGACAATCGAAGGAGACCTTTGGAATTCGATGAAAGCGATCATGTGTACTTGAAAGTCACTCCGAGATTAAGATTGAAGGGACCGTTTAAGTCGCGTAAGTTAAGTCCGAGATACGTAGGACCGTATCAGATTCTAGAAAGGATTGGTGAAGTTGCTTACTGTTTAGCCTTGCCACCGTCTCTATCTGAAATGCATGATGTCTTTAATGTATCCCAACTTCGTAGGTTCGTTCCCGGTCCTCTTCAGCCTATTCTACCGGATTCTACAGAGATAGAAGCGGATTTGACTTTTGAACCCAAACCAAGCCGTATTGTTGGGAGAGAAACCAAAGTGTTGAGAAATAAAGAGATACCACTTGTTAAAGTGCAATGGGACGAGACGCATCCGGGCGATGCTACGTGGGAGTTGGAATCAGAAATGCGAGAATCATACCCTCACCTATTCATGTAATCCTTTAAATTCGTGGACGAATTTTATTTAAGGGGGGGGGGAGGATGTAATACCCTGTATTTTATTTAAAGCTCTGAACAATATTAATTGGTAATGATATTATTCTGGAATACTCTAAGAAATTTTAATGGAACTAAATAGAGTAATTCAGGGGATTTTATTTTATTATATGATATTAGCTGACTCAGAGGTTTTATAAAATATCGGATTAAGAGACATTTTTGGATACTCTCTAAATTTTGACCCATTGGTAAAAATATAAGTTTTTGTATTTTTATATAAATAGAAAGAATATGAGAGAAAGAAGAAGTTAGTAAGAAAGAAGAAAAGAAGAAAAGGAGAGGAGAAGAGAAGAAGAAGAGAGAAAACCCCAAAAGCTTCAATCCCTCATTTTGGATCATTCGTCCGTCGAATCAACTCAATCTTCCCGCCAATCTTCATCTCTCAAGGTGGGTTCTTAGTTAGAAACTTTTATTTTTGATTTTGGTTGAGTTTTAGAGATTTTTATGGTTAGGGCAAAATTGGAAAATCTAGGGAAAAAAATCGGAAGTCTAACGGTTAAAACTCGATTAAAACTTAACTAAAATGCTTATATGACGTTTATGAACACGTTTGGTTATGTTTTTCTGCAATGGTTGATGTTTGGGAGAGATTGGGTGTAGGAGAGGTGTTTTCCCGTAAGGCTGGAACTTCCTGAACTGGTGTAGCTCGCTCAGCGAGCAGACCTCACTCAGGGAAAGTTCCAGGGCGATTTTCGCTCAGCGAGACCTGTAGGTTCCAACTTTGGTATTTTATTCGTAACTTATGATCCGGGTATCCGTTTTGAGCGTTCCACGTATCGTTTTGAATCTAATAACATAACTATCTATTATGATCAAGAAACATTATTTTCGAGCCGACTTTTATCCGACTTTTTCAAATGACCAAAACTTGATAAAATGGAAAGTGTGAGTTAATGGAAATAAAGAAAGGTACAACTTGTGAGGTATCTAGGTTCCCCTTAAACTCATTTGAATTATGATTTATGTTTTGTTTTTAGAATCCTCTGTAAGGTCTTGTATAAGTCTCTATGTGGTTACTATGTATCTCACTAGAGCATTCATAAGGACTCGAGGTATCCGTTGTGTATGTATGGGCGTTGATTTGAGAGGTGTAGACTATAAGTCCTCCGTAAGGTCTTGAGTAAGCCTTGAGGTGGGTTGTCCTTAGTCCCACTTGAAGCATACGTAAGGACTTGAGGCAAGTACTATGCTAGTTTTGTGTCAATCTTGAGTAATTCTTGAGGTGGGTTACCTTTAGTCCCACGGGAAGCATCCGTAAAGATTGAAGAGCGTGTTATGTCAATTCCTCCATAAGGTCTTGTATAAGTCTCAAAGTGGTTACTATGTGTTTCACTAGAGCATCCGTAAGGACTTGAGGTAGACATTTCCCTTTGGTATTTTGAAATCGTGTGTGGACCTTAGTTTCCCCTATGATCTTGGTCCTTGTATGAGTTAGTTTGTGAAACATGTGAGTTTCGTTGAGAATGAACATTAGAGTCGAGAGAATTCTAAGATAGGGAATCCACTGAGATGTTTTATCTCACCGCATGTTGATGTTGTTATTTCAGGTACTTCAGGTTCCGCTAAGGGTAAGGATAAGGCGACTTGATTATCCTTACTAATTGATGGCTTAGTCTTCAACTGTGTATTTTTTTGAGATCTTCGAATCTAGTCCTTAGATCTTTTTGTAGTTGAACATCTTGTACTATTTAATAGCCTTGTTTAGTACCTTATGTTGTAGCGGCTATATTTATACAATGTGTTGCTAAGAACTTATTTGTATTTCAGTACCAAATTTTTAATATTATATATGAAAAATATGTTTTATGTATGTCTTTTGTATATGGGTATTACAGAGGACTTATTAAGTAAAAGACATTGGTTTGAGATTAAATAAAGTTTTAAAATATTAGGAATTTATCACATATGTTCATAAACTAATGATTGACTCTCAACATTTCTAGCTAGTAGTACCCAACTCTTAAAAGCTTTCTCGACAATGTTCTTCCTCCTATGTGATTTCTATAACAACCAAGGCTAATGAAGTCGAGGAGTGGTCACTAATACACAAGGCATGACAATGAGCGGCTCCTAAAAGCTTCTAGGAAAAATCTGAAGTCACGTCGGAATGAAATGGGTCTTGAGTATGTGCATATATGGGATTGCATGGTTGAAGGAAGGCTTATGAGGATTGTTTGGTACTACCTATAGTAACAAGATGCATCTTCTTATCGATAGCTTATCAAATAAGAACTGCATAGTTAAATGTGCTTGATTTGGAGTAATATTTAGATGGATAACCTTCTAGGAGGTTTCTCGGAAAGCGTGTGAGTGAGGACAAATCATGTTTAAAAGATTCTTGTTGGTCTATGGGTCATTCGATAATCCTGAAAGCAATATGGGGATTTACAAATGGTATCAGAACATACATCTCCTAATAAGATGTGGTTTAGGGACAAAGTTGATAGGCATGTAACACCTGAGGTTGACAAGGGCGGGGAGTGGTTGTCGGTGCACAAGGTACAACAATAAGCGACTCCTGACATCTTCTAGGAAAAAACTGAATCACATTGGAATGATAAGGATCCTAAGGTTGTGCAGAAATAGGACTACATGGTTAAAGGAATGCTTATAAGGATGCATTGGTACTATCTATACCAATAATATGCATCTTCTTTTCAGTAGCCTAACATAGATAAATGTGATTGACTTGGAGTAGTATTTGGATTGGTGACCTTGTGGTAAGTTTCTTGGAAAGTGTGAGTGAATAAAGCATGCTGAAAAAGATTCGTGTTGGTTTGTGGGGTCAGTCAGTAATTGATTGGTTAGGCCTTAAAAATATTCTTAGGTGATTTTGTTAAGTAAAGACAAACCTTAAAATAATTTTAAGTGTGTGTGTGTGTGTGTGTGTGTGTTTCCTTATTTTCTTAGTAGTTACTTTCATACTTTCACAAGACTAGTGACTCCGAAAAACACGACCAAGCGAACATTCACACTTCCTCTCTTTCACAACTCTGAAGCTTTCAAGTTCCTTATATATATATATATATATATATATATATATATATATATATATATATATATATATATATCTTCTACGGGATTAGGCTAGAGATAGCTTCAAGTTAATCATCATTCAACATTCACCAATTTTGTTGTCAACAAAGCACTAAGAAAGTTATTAGCACGATCATTAACTTCATACCTGCAAGAATATAGATTCACATTCTCCCCTATTTTTTTAGGTTGACAATAATTCTCTCAGGGGAGGTGGTACAAGAGAGAACTGATGGGTAAGTTTATGAGTGGTTAAACTTTCCCTCACGATAGTATAGAGTATGCTTTACTCCTATTGAAAGTATACTTCTTCCCCTCTAGCATAATAAAAAAGGCGAGAAACAAATATAGCACATAGATAGCATATTTGCTCAGATAAATGGAATGAGCTACACAATAAATATTAGACTGATAATATTATAGGGTAAGAAGCATCTAGAAACATATAGGCGAGAAACAAATATATCACATGATATCATACTTTTTTCCAGTGATAAAAGCATCTAGCTTTGAGATCAAACAATAGATGGGCTTTAGAAAGATTCCATTCCTTGATTTTTTTCTCGGACAAAGCTCAATAATCTTTGAAGCTTTCTAGATCAAGAGAAATGCCTGGGGTTTTTTCTTTTTGGTATTCCTTCCAAGAGTTAATAATTTCTCCTTAGGAAATATTTGGACAACCTTTTTGGTATTTAAGGCCTTGGAATGATATTGGGCTCTATCAATACAACTTTTGGAACTCCTTTGTTCCAATAACACTTAATACTCAACAAAAAGTTAGTAAAAATAATTTTAATTAATTAAGCAATTAATAAACCACTTACTAGAGATACAATCATAGTTTCTATATTTTTCAACCTTTTATTAATCGTACTACCTCAATACCTCAAGATAACTTGTGAAAAACTTCCCCTTTCGAGGGAACATCACACCATGCTGATTTTCCGTATATATGAATCATTTGATATGAGAGTTTGTCTAAACCCAAAACTGGTAAATCCATTACCATTTTATCACCTTAACCTTTTAAGAGATTTTGTGATCATATATGTTAAATGATACTATTAACACCTTGGACAGTTCCATTCCAAAACATCATAACATCTTGCTCAAAGACATCGGGATTTACAGACGCCATCAGGTATACACATGTTTTTCAAAACTTAATTGAACTTGCTAAGAGACCCCCTTTAAAGCTACAAATCATTCCTTTTCATATTTATTAGTATCGAGATTTAGATTTATTTGTACATTCTTTAGGTGAATTTGTTTAAGTAATTTTTCCTACGTTTGTTAAATTTGTAGACAAAGAGAGTACATAAGCTCTCCCATCATAGACCTTTCAAATTTAATTTTGTTATAGGAGTATCGTATAGTAACTTCTTTAGAAATATCTCCAATTTCATTCTGGATAGGATGGTATTCGGTTGTCCACCATTCCTTTGGAAAATTTTGATGATCTACATGATATTTTTCATTCAAATCTTAAACATGTTCTACTTCTTGATCTTTATCTCCATTCACTAGGATTATCTTTTTCAAAATCCCTGCAAAATTGACAACCTCTACTTCTACCTACTAGGTTTAGTTCAATAAAGATAATATGTATGAGTTATTTTATAGTCATGTCTTTTTTAAAATAATTTTTAAAAATATTTTGTTTCATGGTTTTTAAAGATCATTCATGTATAGGAATTTAAAATATACATTATTACTTTTGTCACACAAATTACTTAAAAGTAAATTATGTTATAAAACTTTAGTCAAAGAAAAAGTTAAAGGTAAGATTACAGCTCATGCCCAAAGTCACAAATCTTACTATATTTCCTTATTGTTTCTATAAGAAGAGATTTCTCTTCTTGTAGGAGTGAAACAAGAGAAAAAAATTATTTCTTCAGTTGTATGACTTGAAGAGCAATAGTCAGTATCATTTTTTGAATTCGAGCTGTCAAGCATATCTGCATCACAATTTGACTTTTTAACCTTTGGTACCCAAATCATTTTGGCTCCTTTGTTATTAGTGGAATAGATAATATAAGTATATATCTTTCTCTTTTTACATTCAGAATGCTCTTTATAAAAATACGAGGAAGGATATCCTTGTTCATAGGTTCATAGACAATATCATAGTTGTTGTAAGATGCTTATAGGTTAACAAAATATTCAAAATTTCTCTTCCTTTAGTGAATATTTCAAGTTTGTTTTGAATATCATCAATTTTATTTTAAAAGTATCACATTGATCATACTTGATAGATTAATTTAAGACTTTGTGAAAAGATAATGAGTTTTGAATTAGATCATCTTGTCTTTCTTTAAGACTTTATTCCAATAAGTTTTTAATTTTCAATTCAAGGGAAAAAATAATGTCTTTGGAGGCAGAGACAATTTATTCTAATTTACTTGTATCTTTAGTTAGATTTTTGGCAAAATAGCACTAGAGGTCCTTTAAGTTATTTTAAAGTACCAAGTTAGTCCTTTAAGTTTTTTTTAACGATCAGGTCCTTTAAGATATTTTAAATTAATAAGTTAGTCCCTTAAGTTCTTTTTGTAACGATTTGGTCCTTTTTTAAAAATCTTTTTTACAATAAGTTGCAAACTCATATACCATCTGAATTATTTTTTTGCGTTGATCACGAATATGTAATTAGTTTTGCGTTTGGTTGTGTATTTTGGTCGGGTCAACGATTTTTCATTATGTATTTCGTCCTTTTTTACCTGATTCTCATGAACCATAACTTGTTTGATAAATTTGATTGCATATTCATGATTGGTGCGAAAAACCAATTCAAATGGTATATGAGTTTGTAACGGAGATTTTAAAAAAAAAAGGACCAATTCGTTACAAAACAAACTTAATGGACTAACTTGTTAATTTAAAATAACTTAAAGGACCTGATCGTTACAAAAAAATAACTTAAAGGACCTAAGTGGTACTAGAGTTGTCAAATGTATCGGTCCGACCCAGCCCGCATCGACCCTGTGGACCAACACTTATAAATAGGCTGGAGTGGACCAGCGCGATTACTTCATGGACTATCAAAATTGAACTCGACCCAGTTCCTAATGGGTCGTGCAACCCGATGGGTCAGGCCCGTCTATATATTCCAATATTATCATTTTAATTTTTAAATTAAGAGACAATAAAATACAGTCATACATAACAAAATAATTACTCATCTAACCATTCAAAATAGATATAAAAAAATAAATTATAAAGTATATGATTTTTTGGCTAAGTCCCATGAACACTTGGTGAATCCAACCATTGTCAAATAGTGTAACTTCAGAGATAATATAATATATTCACACATACATAGCCAAATAATTGAGTATTAAGTATTTCTTGATGACTTTGTTGCAACCATATTATTTTAATATGCAGCAAAGAGATCATACAAATCATCCTTCACTTTCTTTACCTTGTCTCATGGCCACTTGGATCAAGTTTCTTAAAATAAAAGTTCAAAAAGTCCAACTTTGATGTTGGGTCAAAAACATTTCCAACTGCAAGAGTAACTAAATATTCACTCCAATACTTATCAAATTTTTTCTTCATCCCCTTCCTAATACTTATCAAACTTCCCCCTCAAAATTAACAAAAACAATTTTCTAATTTTTTTTATCAAAACAAATTTTTTTTTTTTAATGGTTTTAATGGCTACCCCAAAGCCCGCTTGCCCGACCCGACCCGACCCATAAAAACATTGACCTGATGGACTGACCAAAATAAAATATTGTTGTATTTTTTAAATATTTTTTTATGGTTCGGCCCGTGCTAAACTTTAAGGCTTATGGACTGGGCCCATTTTGAAAGCTCTAAGTGGTACTATTAAATAACTTAAGGAAATTATACCATGTACCTCTACGTTTAGCCTGATACCCCTACAAAATTTTTTAATTCCAATTTTGCCCTTTTAATATTTAAATAAAAACGTAAAAATTTTACCGCGAAGTCAGAGTAGAAGAATAATATTTTTTAAATTTGGAAAATACGAACCGGATGTACAATGGGTAAGAGTTTCGGTTAGAAAAATTACGAACCAGAAGTAGTTGTTATGTGTTTTCCGGTTCAGAAAAATAACGAACCAGAACTAGCTTTGTTGCGTTTTCCGGTTTGTAATTTCTTAACCGGAAGTAGCATAGATGGGTTTTCCGGTTCGTAAATTTTTTTTTTAAT
The DNA here is from genome assembly GCA_963966055.1 of Lathyrus aphaca. Lineage (NCBI taxonomy): Eukaryota > Viridiplantae > Streptophyta > Magnoliopsida > Fabales > Fabaceae > Lathyrus > Lathyrus aphaca. The sequence continues at coordinate 565,667,169 of OZ014520.1, forward strand.
TTATAAATTTTCAATATTTTTTAGGAGACAAGGAGTTGTCTTTGATGATATGCGCGAAGGATGACTCAAAAGTAGATACTACAGATATATTCTCTACTACACAAAAATTTCCTACAAGAGAAGAGGCGACTCGATGGATCAAGGAGGTTGGACTCAGAAATATGGTTACTATTATAATCACTCACTCGGACACAAAGACAGGGAAGAGAGGAAGAAGTGACAAAGTTATATTTGCATGCGATGGAGGTGGAAATGAAAAAGAACGAGAAAGCGAAACACAAAGTGCTTCCAACAGATGTGAGTGTCCTTTCAAAGTTAGATCAACACCTTCAAAGGATGGTTCTAGTTGGAAAATCGATGTAAAATGTGGCGTTCACAACCATGGTTTACCGGATAGATTTGAAGGTCATGCATTTGTTAGCCGGCTCACTGAAGATGACCAACAACATATTTTAGATTTGTCAAAACGTCGTGTTCCTCCAAGACATATTTTGTTGTCTTTGCAAGAGCGAGATCCAAACAATGTGACTCGAATCACCCAAATATATAAACATAAGAGTAAGATTGAGGAAAAAATCAGGGGAAGTAGAACAGAAATACAACATTTTCTTAAGTTGATTGATGAATCGAATTATGTTTATTATTGTAGGAAAAAAGATGAATCAGAAGTTGTGAAAGATGTCTTCTGGGCTCATCCAGACTCTGTGAAATTGTTGAATATGTTTCCGATTTTGTTGATTATGGATAGTACGTATAAAACCAATAAGTATAGGCAACCTTTGTTTGAAATAGTTGGTGTCACATCAACCGAATTAATATTTGCTGTTGCATTTGCCTATATGGAATCTGAGCAAACGAAGACTTTGTGTTGGGTACTGGATAAACTGAAAGAGTTATTCACGAAACAATGGTTATGGCCACAAGTAATTTTAACCGATAGAGATCTTGCTTTGATGAAAGCAATTGAAACTGTATTTCCAGCGACAGTCAATATGCTTTATCGATATCACATAACCAAGAATGTGAAAGCGAAGTGCAAGGAGTATGTTGTGGACGATATGCGAGAACCGATAGAGAAATTTTTCTACGAACTTATTGTGGCTAGTGATGAGGTTGAGTATCATTAAAGATTGAAATTATTTGATAATGCTTGTTTGGATTATGGACCTTTTATTGATTACGTGAAAGACACATGGTTGACACCTCATAGACATAGATTTGTTGAAGCTTGGATCAATAAAGTAATGCATTTAGGAAATGTCACGACTAACAGGTAATGTGTTTGTTTTTTATGGGTTTAGACATAGTTGTTTTGTGGTAATAGTAATGAAATTGGATTTTTTTTCTTTTTAGAGTTGAATCTGCGCATTGGAAGCTGAAACAAATGTTGGAGAACAACTTAGGTGATCTGGTCAAATGCTGGGAGGCTATGAATGGCAACATCAAGGTTTAAGTGGGAAATATTAGAGCTTCATTTCATAAGAGTTTTTACGAGGTTGAGCGTGTCCATAGAGGTCCATTTTATGTGAATTTGGTTAATTCAGTATCTAGAGCAGCTTTGCATCATATTGATGAAGAATGGCTCAAGGTTGACATGGTGGGTACAAACACCCAGATGTGCAGATGCTTTCGTAGAACAGTTTATGGTTTACCTTGTGCCTGTGAGTTAGAAAAATAAAGATTAAGAGGTGAACAAATACCAATAGATGTTATTCATATCCATTGGAGGAAACTAAGTATGAAAGGTGAAAAAGAGGTGGACACAGAGGAAGGAGCAGAGTTGGATATGACGGCTGAAATTGAGGCACTGTGGAAATGGTTTCATTCATTAAATGTTGCAGGTAAGTGAGCATTAAAAAGTAGGGTGTGTGAAATAACATACCCCAATAAAACAAAGATGGTACCACCACCTGAGAAGATAAAGACCAAAGAAGGAGTGAAGAGAAAAGGGAAAAAACCTATTGGTAAATGATGTTTATCGTGATCCTTCGTATCATGAGTATGTTGAACAATCACAAAACAATTCTCAGAAATCGTCCAAGAGGCCATGTTCACAGTTATCACAGACGTCAAAGAAAAAATCGTCTCACAGGTACATTGCACAATTTCCGACACATATCAGACCTTTTATTGACGACATTGTTGATGTTAAGGATGATGGAAATTGTGGGTTTAAAGACGTTGCATCAATGCATGGGTATGGTGAAGATGGTTAGTCAATGGTTCGTCGTGATCTGGATAATGAAATCAGAGGACCTAGAAATAGTCTTTATGCGAAGTTATTTGGTGATCGCTTAGGAAAAGTAAGAGAATCCTTGTTGATATCATCTGTAGGTTCTCAGCCATATGATAAATGGATGACACTACCAGAAATGGGTTATGTCATAGCAAATCGTTATAACACCGTTCTTGTATCCTTAAGTTCTCTTAGTTTGACATTCTTCCCTATGACGACTAAACATAATCCTAATGTCTCCATTTACTGCATTGGTTTTGTAAACTCAAATCATTGGGTTCAGGTAATTATATTTATTCATTTTTGTTATAGGTTAACATTATATGTATCCATTTTTGTTACAGATAAACATTATATCTATTCATGTGTGTAACAGGTTAACATGAACGAAGGATTTCCTTTACCACCCTGTAAACACCCCAAATTTGCCCTCACCCATTCACACCATGGCTTGTGATCATTTCATATGCATAAATCCAATCATAGCATCTCATACCACATTTTTTATTCACTGCATGGCTTCTAAGTCATCTGCATCTAGGGTTTGTGATCTGAGCAATCTAAGAGCTTCTTGAGCCACTTCAAAGGTCATCAATCACTTAAAAGGGGTCCATGTATGTTCAAGAATCATATTATGTCCTCTCAAAGTCAAGAATGTCAAAAAATCACAAGAACTGAGAATGGTATGGAAGCAGAGCCAGGTTTGACTGCACAGATGACCTAAAATTAGGGTTTTGGTTTCAGAGGCCATAACTCCAAATTTTTTGGTCATTCTTGTTTCTATTGGTCTCTATATGGTATAGGGATCATGCATAGCAATTTTCATGAAGAAATTCCATGGGGAAGTCATCTGATCAAGAGTTGACTTTTTAAGCAAGTCAGTGCAAAATCAGGGCATCTGAGGCCCCCAATGACCCAACCAAAGGGTGTTCATCATCATTTTGATTATGTATGATCTTTATTTAATCATAGAAGATGTTAGAAGTTCACAAAATTGGAGAATTTCAAGTCATTTGCAAAGTTGACTTTTTGGGAAAGTTGACTTATGTTGAAAATTGCCATTTTGGGAAACTTTTTCAACCTTTGCTTTTTGATTCAAAAATGCTTCAAATGGAAAAACTTTGGTCATGAAAGTTGTAGAATGGATCATTCCCTTTTCAAAAAGTACAAGAACTTGACCTAATTCATTTTGGATCAAAAGTTATGGCTTGTTAAAGTTGGCAAAAATCACAAAATTTGAAGTTTTCTACCAAAGAGGCAAAGTTGCAAATTCACTTGCCAAGGCAAATTGAGCTATCAAATAAACTTCTAATCTTCATACAAGCATGTTCCAAGACCTAAAAGTCAGATTGCACCAAAGGATCACTCATTTTTATGACTTATGGAGCAAGAAATTTCAAAGGGGGCAAACATGAACCAAGTTGCAAAAACTCACTCAAGTTTGAATCCACTTGCTTGCTGACTCCATAATCAATCCTAGGGCTCTCCACACATCTTGCTGCGCAGGACACCCCATTTGTCCTTGGCTAGCTAGCAGCCCATACCTCTCTTACACAAATTTGACATTTTGGCAAATTGAGCCATACCAATCACAGCAGTACACATCAACTCATCTGACCTATCACACTTGTTTATACAAACCAAAAGCAAGCCATTTCACTCAACACACAAGCCTGAAAGCACCAAGAAGACAGCTCTCTCATTTTCCACCCCATTTGCAAAAGCATTCGAAACACTCTCCACAAGCTGCAAACTCACAGACAAACTTCACAAACAAACTCAACATGCCTCACTGATCAGAAACCACCCATCACCATAGCCTGAAACCCTCAGAAACCAAAATACGATTTCTGCCCCTCTTTGAGCAGGACTTCAGCAATCTTTCAAACCAACCATTATAAACTTCAAACAAGCATTGAAAGCTTCTCAGGAGGTCCATTGGAGTTGATTGGAAGCAAGGAACTGGCCAGAAAGCCCCTGGTTTGAAAGCTTCGATTCAGGTAGCCATGGAAATTCATTTTTCCAGAACCTTTATTTCTTGTTTCTAAATGATAAAGCATGCTTCCCTGAGTTCACTGAGCCTTTTACTTTTGAAAAAGATTGAGAAATGAGCTTGTATCGTGTTTCTGAAATTTCTGCAGTTTTTGATGTTTGATTCGTATCTTGATCTTGAGTAGAAATAAATGGATTTTGTTGCTGGATTGTTGTTTAGGAAGGTTAGTTGAGTTGATCTGGAGAGTTTGACATGATTTAGTGAAGATTTGAGAGAGTTTGAAAGAGGAGCCTGCCGGAGAAGACGACCGGAACAGTGTTTCGGTCGTCTGAAAGTGATTAGGGTTAATTAATTAGGGTTTAGTCTTAATTGCGTGAGTTTAAATGCTGGCCGTCTAGATGAGCGCCAAGTCAATTCGCGCGCGTGTGAGTTTGAATGTTGGCCCTTGATCTTGCATACTTTCATATTTTTCAGTTTAAATTCATTTTATTTTCCTTTTATTTCATTTGTTTTCTACATTTTATTTAAAATAGTAAAAATCTTTGAAAAATTCTGAAAATTTTTATCAATCCTTTTATTAATTTTCAGAAACCAAAAACATTTTTATTTTTATTTTTTGCATTTAAATTTATTTTTAAATCATTTAAAAGTTTATTTTTAATTAATTAGTGAGAATTAATTAATTAAAAATACTTTTATGTATTTAAAAATCACAAAAAAATTCATGAAACATTTAAAATCATTTAGAAACATTGTCCAACTCTCAAACCAAATTTCTTTTTTGATCTTGATGTCTTTTGACCATTTTCCATGGAATTAATTTCATCTCAAGGCATTATTTTGATCCAATATTCAAAAATTCATTTCTGCCTAGCCTTTAAGAGTTGGACCTTGATTCTTTTTGCATTTCATCTTGTTTAGCATGTAGTTTATAGGATTAAATTGGCATGAATTGATCTTGCATTTCCTATTTGTTTGGCATTTTTCTTGGCAAGGTACCATAAAACCCTAGCAATCTTAAGAAATTCATAACCCTCATTAGGTTAAGAGTTAGAACCCCTCCTTTGGGCAGTGAGTTTGTGTAGGTTTAGGGTTCCTTTGAGTGAATTTTCAATTTTTTATCTTGATGTTTGCTTCTGGTTTTGATTTTTGTTTTGTGCATTGATCATAAACCCTAATTTGAGCTTTCATTTGCATCCATCTTCCATTTGCTTGCATACTTTGACTTGCTATGACATTTTGTGCATCCATTTGATTCATAATACATCTTAGGACATGTTAGAACCATATGTGATCATTGCATCTTTCATTTGCCTTGTTGTATGTCATTAGCATTTCATAACTTTTCATGTATATTCATGGTTCTAAGAATGCTTCATTTGCATCCATATGTTTGTATGATCATTCTCATGCCTTGCCTCATGTTTGCACCATCTCTTAGCATCATTAACATCATACACATGCTTCTGGTTTTGGTTTGCATTATGTCATTACATCTCATTTTGCATTGCATTGCATTTCTTTCACTAACTTTTCAGGTGGTAAGTTACTTTGAGAAGTGAATTTGCCTTCACTTCTCACAATCTCTTTTCATCTCTCTTATGCATCATTGCTGCATTTTGTCTTGTGTTTGAGATTGAGCTTGCTCATTCTTCTTCATCTTACTTTCTTTCTTCAAGTGACTTGTCTTCTTAAATGAAGCAAGTTACTTTGCTTCTCTTTGCTCCTTTCATCTGCTTCCTGGTGGTTTCTCTGAAGATCTTTCTTGTAAACCTCACAAACCTTAGGAACAACCAAGCATGACAATAATTAGGGTTTTGATTAGTCCCCCACTTAGCTTTTACCTTTGTGTCTCATTGAGTCTTCTCTTCTTATCTCATAATCAATGACTAAACCCTAAAGGTTCTAAGGCTTTGTGATTAAGCTTATGCCTGCATCCTTCTATTAGGATGGAGTGTATAACTTTAATCCTAAGTGTTAAACCCTTAATGTGTTTAAATCCTTTAATCAATTCACTTAATAATCATCAAGACATCAAGCTTGTAACTTGGGCCTTGCATTAGGGTTCTAATTCTTCCTTAATTGGTTAAGAAGGACTAACCCTAGTGTTAATGGACAAGTCCCCCTCAAGTTGTCTTACAAACCCTAAAAATCACTTCATCATCTTATCATTAACTAAAATCCACTCAATAAAGGCTTTGTTTTGTCATGAGTTTAATCCCTAATCATGGATTAAGTTGAGGAGCTTTCCTCAACTTAAACATTCTCATCTATTATCCTTCTATTAGGATGGTGTAATGGGTCTGTTTAATCTTTGATTATGGCTTAATCTCATTACTCAACACTAAACAAAAACAACAAAAACATCTAAATAATCACAAGTAGGTCAATGACCTTAACCCTACACCATGGTGATTAAGTGTGAGAAGCTGACTTCACACTTAAGGCACTCTCATTACCCCTAATCAGAGGGAAGATGTGATGAGTTTACTAAATCCATTGGTTTAGGCTTAAGCTCATTAACTTATGACAAACTTTCAAAAGCAATAAAAGACTGAAAACTCAAAAGCACAATAATCGTCTCCTCCGGGATTCTCTTCTCATCTCACTCACTCATAAATGAGAACTTGCTTCTTCCGTCTAATGCAAGACAGTTTGCACCTGAGCCAGACAGGTCATACACTTGAGCATAGACAAGTAAGCAGTTAATGAGTCAATTCATCTTTCAGTCTCTTTGGGTCGAACTACGGTGTTCTGACTTCCTCATTGCACGAGAGGATACGTAGGCATAACTTAACAGTTATCGAACAAAAGTCTATGTATATTCCCCCTCTTTCAGCATAATTCTTTTAGCCTCATTGTTCTGAGCATTTCACTCCTATTCTTACACTGACACTTCATTTATACACTTCACATTCTTTCACACTGACACTTGCATTCTTTTCCAGTTTTGATTCACAGATTGCACTGACACTACCCCTTTAAAACACAAATATTCTAAGCGTGGATCCCGTCGAGTACGACGGACAATCTGGGTGCTAATACCTTCCCAGGTTGTAACCAACCCCCTTTCTCAGTCTCTCTGGTTCGCAACCGTCTTATCCATGTCTTTTCTTAGGTTTATGCAGCATTACCTTTCCCTCGGGATAAAAATGCCTATCTGGCGACTCTTTCTTTCTCTTGAGTTCACTCCTGTGTGTTCTCATTTCATCCTTTCGCCGACCGTTCGCGTCTGTACCTTTATTTGAGCCATTCTCATTTATCGGGAGCGACACACCCGTCACAGTGGATTGGCTGGATAATCGCACACCAGATGCAACATCTTGGATAACAGGATTCTCTTGACGGTTACAACATTGGCACAAGCTTACCCTGATTATCCCAAGCCATATTAAATTATAATATGGTTTCATTTTTTTCTATATATTTCTAAAGTACTATCCTTAATATGTTATTTCTTTTTATATGCCGGATGAACAATTATAAATAATATAAGTTTCATTTCATCTGAATAATTATGAACCATACAAGTTATCTGAAGATACAAAACAAAAGATTACTACAACAAATATAGCTACAATAAAAGATCATGCATCGTCCTGAGGAGCCGGTCCACCTAGAGGAACCGGTCCACCCTGCGCTAGACGTAGTGCTTGGAAGATCTCAACAAACTCATCATCCTCCTCCTCAGCCTGGTGACGTTGTAAATAGCAACTAAGCTCATGTGAAATATGCCATAACCTCGGATCTGTCGGTCCACCATCAAACTCAGGAACTGGAACCTGTATATCCTCTCCCCGAGCTGGTGGAGTCAAATGAGGATGAGATACTGTGTAGTACCAAGCCAGGTACTTTGCCACAGTATCATATGGAACATCTGCAAAGCGCGCCTGCTGAATCACCTACCTAACGCTATAGTGGTAACTGACTCAGTCAATGACTATGTACAGTGAATCAATGTCAGGGGGTGTGATGGTACGTACTGCTGGTATCCAAACTGTCGTAAGCATCTGTCAGGTAAATAAAGGACAAATGTATCGTACCATCGCAGACCACCCCTGTACAAAATGATATCATCAAAGGGCCTGTGCTTCCTATGATCCTCGAATGGGCACCATATTACATCACTGGGTGTCAATCCATCTAACTGAGCTCTGATCTCTTCAAACTTCGTCGATGATTGCTTGTATCACCACTTCATCGCCCTCGGAAGTCGAAAACCAGCACCGCCAGACATCTTCGAGAAGCCTCTCTTCCCAATACTCGGGAAATACTCGTGAATCCAACATTGTAATCAAAATATTATCATTTAAACGTATTATAAATTACATAATATGAATCTTATAAAGTCACTTGAAATAATAAAGTAAATTAAAATAAAAAATTTGTACCTGTAGAAGAGTGGCATATCCACCAAGCTGCTTGCACGAATAAAATGAAGCATCTCCGAGGTATCTGTAAAGTGTGACAAGTGCAGTAGCTCCCCAGCAGTATCTGCCACATCTGTCCAGGTCCTCAAACAGGGGTAAATATTTTGCCTCTACAAGAGTAAAGGTTTTATCCGTAAGAATAGTGCAGCCAAGTATAAACAACATATACACCCTAGCCGCACAATCAAATCTCTCCTCAGATCACAAACGGACAAAATGTGTCTTCAACTACTCAAATCTATAATATGGACCTCTGCATGCACGGACCTCCTCGGCTGCATCCTCCAGCGAAATACCCATCAGATGAATATCAAGACTGATGGCATTTGAGTTAGTAATGCCTTCTGCCGGGATAAATAGCTCTCCTCTAATAGGTGTGTGAAGGAGGCAGGATACATCATCCAACGTGATGGTCATCTCGCCAAAGGGCATATGAAAAGACGAAGTCTCAGGATGCCATCTCTCGATAAATGCAGATAGGAGGTTCGTATCGATCCTGGATAAGTTGGTCCACTGAAGAGACGCTAGACCTGACTGAGATATCCACTTCTGTATCTGAGGTGGGAGCATAGATGGAACCCATCCTATAAGTTTGTTGCCATGTGCAGCAACCTTAAGCTCATTCTTTGTCGTCTCTCCTGAAAAAATACATATTATATGTTATTATCAACTAAAGATTAAAATAAATGTTATTCATTATTGAAAGTTTATAGGTTCTCTTACCACGCCATCCCACCAATGTCGCGCAACATAATTCTGGTACCTCACCAAAAGTGAGGTATCAGAAGTTCCTCCGGGGAACGGTGGATGTGGAGGAACATGAGGTGCAATAGGATTAGCAGCCTGTAGTGCGTCAAGTTCCTGCTGGTATAAATGCGTAGGAACTGTTCTACCATCGGGCAATCGCCGATGAATAGGTCTGTCGCGTCCTCTGATTCGAGACACTGTAAAGAAAACAAAAAATATATATTAAAAAAATTAAAAAATTAAAAAAACAAAAAACAAAAAAAACACAACCGGATGTAGCTCATGATCTACTTCCGGTATGTAACGTTCTAAACTGGAAGTAGCAATGACCCTACTTCCGGAGTGTAAAATAAAAAAAAATATGAACTGGAAGTAGCTTACTGGCGATTTCCGGTTGGCAAAAAACTAAATTGGAAGTAGCTACTCTGGGTTATCCGGAATGAAATTTTAACTGTGCGAATTTTTTTCCAAAATCTTGTCTGAGGTGAAATGAGGTGAAAAAGTTAATTTTTTTTAAATATTTACTATTTATATGAGGGTAAAATCGTCCAAAAAAATTGTCGTAGGGGTACAGGGATAAATGTGGGGGTACAGGGTATAATTTTCATAACTTAAATGACTAAAACATGTATTTTTCCTAGATTTTTACATATGCAAATAATTATTGATAAAAAAAGAGGTTACCTCATCATCTGCCTGATTTAGCATGAGACACATGTTTCCTTCCTCATTGACAAAGAATTCCACATCATTATCATCCCAAGATATGTTGGATCTCTTAACTTTTTTTCGCGGTTTCTTGGATCTTCTATAATTTTAAGGGCAGTTTAGTCTTATGTGTCCTTCGTTTCTGCATTGTTGGTATTTGGGAACGAAAGAGTATTGTTTTCTTCATTTTGCTCTTTGAAACTTGAAATTTATTTTTATGTGTCTTAGGAACTCCTTGAATTTTTGAAACATGAGTTTCATGTATTTATTAATCTTACTCTGATAGTCCTCATTTTTTGATAGCATATCTTTGACGAGATCAAATTATGTTAGTATTCACAAAGTCAGAGAAAAAAGGTAGCAGAAAGTAAATAAGGAAGTTCAGTAAATAACAAAAATAAAAGAGATAGCGTTAGAGAAACAACACTAGAGAGTTACCAAGGTTATGTCGAACATTGGCCTATCCTCTCCCCAAGATATCTTCTTGAGATTTCACAATAAATTGAGCTTTAACAAGGTTATGCCCACGGACCCTTAATACAATCAAAACAAGAGATATTATATTGGCTTATACCTCCAACCAAAATATAGTTTTTCCACGGGATGAACTCACGAACCGAGTGGAGATTTTATAGTTTGATTTCAATAACAAAAAAAAACTATCCATGTTGAGTTCTATAACTTAACACATATTTTGCAAGTGGTTGATCTCAATAATAAAACTCAATTCTTCAAGAGTATCTCACTCTTGAAAATAACAACAATGACACGACACGATTACGACTTTTTCCTCACAAACAATTTTCACTCATAAGGCACTAAGACAACTTTTGATGAATGAAAATATTTAAAGAGAGAAAATAGAGATATAGAATGTAAATAATTAGGAAAACTCATGAAGTTCTGAAATACCTTCTTTATATAGAAAAAAATAGCTAAAAATGAAAACAATCCATGGGCTGAATTAAAGGCCTAATCGATTAGATGCGTCCAATAATCGATTCTTATGGCCCAGAAAGGAATGATTTTGTATGGAGTTGTTATCAATTATTAAGTGACTGTCATAATCAATTATGGACTCGATTAGGTATCATCTAATTGATTATGCTTAAAATCTAATTGATTAAACCGTTTAAAAATTGTCCTAATCAAGTAGACAGTCTCCTAATCAACTAGTTAGGCCCTGAAAACATTTTTAGGTGATTTTGTTAAGTAAAGAGACGCCTTAAAATTATTTTAAGTTTGTGTGTTAGTTACATTAGTATCTTAGGAGTTACTCTCCTACTTTCACAAGACTCTGGTCACTCAGACAAACACGACCATTTGAGCTTTCACACTTCCCCTCTTTCACAACTCTAAAGTTTTCAAGATCCTTTGATAGATATATTGATCATATACGTACTTCATTGGAACCTTCAATATTCTATTGATGAGGCTTGTGATATCTTCAAGTTAATCACCATCATTAGAGAGTTGGAAAGATATCACCATTGAATTCATCATTCATCAGTGTTGTCATCATCAAAACATAAAGAAGGTTGTTATCAAGATCATTAGCTTCATACTTGAAAGCACGTAGATCCAAAATGACGTATATTAACTTGAGTTTTTACTAGGACATTAGTATATTGGTAATAATATTCAACATGTTATTAAGACATTGTACGAGACATTTTAGTTTCCACTTTCTAAGTAGGAGGAACAAACATAGTCTTTAGGGTGGATGGACACCATTATATCAAAGTCCTTTCATAGTTTTTGCGGGTTTACCAATATTCAAAATAGCAACAAGGTTATCAACTTCAAAATTCAGCATACATACAAATTTTGTCCTTCCATCATGTTTGGAATTGAGACGCCTAACTTCCTACTTCAACTCACCAGTCGTAAGCATGGGTCTCGTTTTGTCTTGAAGAAGAATTTCAACTCTTTACTTCTTTTTCTCATTCATATAAGATTCTTCAATCCACTTTAAATGAAAAGTTATACATGATTCAACAAGGACGTCATCAGTATTACAAATTTCTTTGATATGAGTAGTAAATACCAAAACACTACTTGTATGACTAAATTTACTTTCTTCATCATACTCATCATCCGTATAGGTAGAATTGTAGTTTTTTCTTTATTTTATCATAAAATTAGGACAATCAGCTTAAACATGCCCAAATCCTTTGTATTCATGACATTGAATTCCTTTTGATCTATTAGGATATATAGGGTTTTTTATTTCATCATTTTTACCTCTAAACATAATTTTTCCACTTTTTGGAGTTTGCGATTGATTGTCTTTAACACTGGTAGAAACATTGTTTCCAGGTTTTCTGTCAAATCTTCTATAACATGGCATATTTTGTTACAATCATAGAAAGAAATTCAACTATATTTTCATCAATACCATTGGATACATGGTCTTCATGATCAATCATGTTTTATTTAAACATCATTCCTTAGTTTTTCTTCTCGAGTTTGTGATGATGCGGTAAATTAGCAAGCAAAAGTAATTAATTATCCAGTTTTGTCATATCCACAAGGATTGGTGTGACATTAATGCCATTCAGTGATCTCTATGGTTCTAAGCTTAGGTTTGTATGGTTTGGTTTTAAATATACGCTATGTAAAATGGATTAATAAATAAATAAAATTTCGAAGAGGTGAGAACTTATCAGGATTGAACTTCATCAACCAATCAAACAGGTAATTTACCAATCAGTCGTGCATAATCTAAACATTTATCAATATCATCATGTATCGCTCACAATAGGGTTCATGTTTAAACATCTGTCGAGAGTTCAACCATATTGTTTAATCAATGATCTCTCAACCTATCAAACAATATGGAGCATTTAGATTTGATACTCATGCAAATGTAAAATCTAAATCTATGTCAAGAGTTTAGCGTCTAACAGATGATTATCGTAGATTGAGATTCTGAGAGGATTTCTCAATAACATATCAAATCGATATGTAAATAGTGAAACAATGATAACATCGATATAGATTCGTAAATAGATCGTACATAACGCCATGATTCCTAAAAATACACACTTTAACAGTAAACTTACATATAATCCCAACAAGAAAGAAATTTAAGATAAGAATGAAGATGAACAAACATCCACAACGATTTCCCAATGATAGAAGCGAATCCAACACCAAATTTTCAAGAAATGTCCTCACTTGTTGTTTTCTAAGTATCTAACTCTCCTAACTAAAATTGGTGGCTCCAAAATTTAACAAAATTCATATCTCTCTCTAAAAATGAATGATATTCAATTATATACAAAACTAGAATTTTCTTGTCTCTCCTAGCGAAAGTCGCTTTATTGGCCATCAATCAGTCAGAATGCATCAAACCACCCTTTCAAAATATTTAATCTCACCCGACGACCAAGGCCTCGCCCAGCAAGCTTAAATTTACAAATCCTCGTCGGGAGTCCACGACATAGTTTTGTCTCTGCCTCAACATTTTTTTGCCTCACCACTGGTTTGCCAAAGCTCGTCGGGCGAGCTCGCTTATTCTTCGCCAATTCTCTCTCAGCGAAGCTGCTTATTTTCAACATGTTTGCTTTGCTCCAATTTATTGGTTTGGTTTCCTGCACACACATCAAGGATACCAAAGCTAATTTCAAAATATATGACACTCTATAAATAAATCGGGGTAATTAATCATTGAAATCGCAAATTAGAACCGAAAAATGCCAAGTTTTAATGTACAAAATTAGTCAAAATTTGCACTTATCAATTTGTCATTAATATCCATATAAAAAATGAGCAAAAAGGAAAACGAATCATAAAATTTAACTGTGGAAACATATTGTGTTTCCTTAATGGCACTAAACTCCATGTCAAATCTCTTAGACTGAGATCTCAAAATATTTCTGACAAGTTTCTCTTCTGAAATATTTTCACTGAATGCAAAATAAAGTTATTGGCAATGTCACAAACACAAACATTGAATTCAATAATAATTTTCTCCTCAAGAATCTTTAAATTTTCAAATTTGGCAGTGAGGGGTTGAAGCCTTTACATCTAAAATTTGGAAGTTCCCTTATGAGCCACCTCAAGACTTTCTCATGCCTCTTTAGCACTAATGTAGGTGTTAATGATCTTTAAATTTTCTTGTCAACTCTGTTGTAAACAATATTAAGATCACAAGAACTTAAAAAGAGAAACTTCATTTTCAGTAGGGACCCAATCATTTTCAGGTTTCTTGGATTTAGAATCATCATCAAATTTGATTGTAGAAAGTGTTCATTCGTTGAAAATAACTTTCTAGGTCTTGTTGTCAATGAACTTGAAAAACAAAATAGTGTGAGCCTTCTTGTAGTCATAATACTTTGCATCAAGAATTGGTAAATGAATAACAAATCATCATTCCTTGATATTGTCCATATTAAACAATAAGAGGTTAGCCACACTAAAATACATCCAAATGGGACAATGTTTCATGTTTTGATGTCAATTGAAATTATGTTTGATCAGATACAAGTTGTCACACATAATGAATCAACGTATGAAACAAGATGATCTAAAATAATATATGAAGGTTCTTGGTTTGGCTGCATGTGTAGGAAAACATTATCATGTGTTCTGATGTGATGTAAGATGTCTTTGACATGCTTGAAGAACATCTGTGCAGTTTTTTTGTGATGTCAGATCAGATGTCGTAACATTTGTTTTGTCTGATCTGGTACATCCTGATGCATAAAGTTTTGATTTTATTTATGCATTTTTTAGCAGGTGTTTATTTATGTGTTTTATTCTAGTGCCTGCGAAAATCAAGGGAATTTTGTTGTCCAATACAAAAGTTGTTCTATGTTTAGTTTTTGGAGATTTTGAAGATCTTTTTATTCTTGATTTGGAGTAATTCATGATATCTTATCTTTGGAAGTTTCTAATCTGACCCAAACCCATTCAAAATGCTCTATATACAGGATGTTTAACCTAATTGAAAAATGTGGAATATTTGTGTATTGTGAAGCTTAGTGCTTTTGAGATATATGGTTTTCTTGTGTGTGTGTGTGTGTGTGTGTGTGTTTGGGAGCCACTCTATTATCATTATGATATTAGGTTTGGACTGTCATTGAGTTATATGTTCTCAACTCCAAGCTTTTAAGCATGAGTGTATTGTTCTTGATTGAAGCTTTTAAGCAAGATTAAGTTTTGTCTTGGAAGAGTGTTCTTCTTTCATTGTAAGGTTCAGTTATTATCACAATGTCTGATTGAGGGGGAGTAAGAGGTGTATCTTATCTAAGAGTTCTTAGATAGAAATTGCTTTGGGTAGTGATTAAGTGAAGATTGTAAACAGGGAGGTTTAACTCTGAATTGATACTACTAATAATGGATTTCCTTCATGACTTGGTAGCCCCCGGAGTAGTTGTGTTTGCACCGAACTGGGTTAACAATTACTTGTGTTACGACCCTTTTACTTTATATTTTATTTACCTTGTTAATGTTCAAATATTAATGTCATAACATCTTATTCGACATCTCATATCTGATACCTGAATTTTTTTCCTCTGAAGGGATTAGTCATGAATTCTCATCTCCCATTACTCCTCAGCAAAATGGAATTATAGAACACAAAAACAGAACTATACAGGAATCTCATAGAGCCATGATACATGCAAAACAATTACCTTGTCATTTTTGGGCTGAAGCTATGAACATTGCTTGCTACACTCACAACAGAGTCACCTTGGGGAGAGGTACTTCAGCTACAATGTATGAATTATGGAAAGGAAGAAAACCTACTTTTAAATACTTCCAAGTCTTTGGAAGTAAATTCTATATTCTGGAAGATTGTGAACAAAGAAGAAAATTAGATCCAAAGAGTGATGAAGGGATATTTCTAGGATACTCTACCAACAACAAATCCTATAGAGTCTATAACTCCAGAACTAAAGTAATGATGGAGTCTATAAAAGTTATTGTTGATGATTAAGACTTGAATAAATAAGTTGATGTCCTGGACGATATTGAAGCTTTTCAAAATGAAACTTCAACAGAAACTAAAGACAGAAGTATTGATGAACAACCCTCTGGTTCTGAGCCTGAAGCTAGTCAGACCAACAAGGGAAATCATATCTAACTCATGTTTTGTATCAAAGATATAGCCAAAGAATGTTAAAGAAGCATTAACTGATGAGTTCTGGATCAATGTTATGCAAGAGGAGTTAGATCAATTAAAAAGGAATGAAGTTTGGGATCTTGTCCCAAGACCTGATGGAACAAATGTGATAGGAACCAAGTAGGTGTACAAGAACAAAATTGATGAACAAGGAGTTATTACCAAGAATAAAGCAAGACTGGTTGCTCAAGGATACACTCAAGTTGAGGGAATTGATTTTGATGAGACCTTTGCTCTTGTTTCTAGACTTGAATATATTAGATTACTCCTTGGAGTTTCTTTCATTTTGAAGTCAAACTGTATCAAATGGATGTAAATAGTGATTTCTTGAATGATTACTTAAATGAGGAAGTCTATATGGAACAAACCAAAGGATTCATTGATCCTAATTTACCTAATCATGTATACAAGTTAAGAAAAGCTCTATATGGATTGAAACAAGCTCCAAGAGCTTGGTATGAGAGACTTACATAATTTATTGTTGAACATGGCTACAGAAAAGGTAACATAGACAATAATCTCTTTGTAAAAGAAGAAAGAAAGAAGCTCGTGTTTACTTAAATATGTGTTGATGATATTATGTTTGGTGGGATGTCTGAGGATATGGTTCAATATTTTGTCAAAATGCAGTCTGAATTTGAGATGAGCCTTGTTGGTGAATTATCTTATTTTATTGGTCTTCAAGTCAAACGGGTGGAAGACTCTATATTCATATCTCAGAGTAAATATGCCAAGAATATTGTTAAGAAGTTTGGAATGGAGAATGATAGCCACAAAAGGACACCTACTCCTACTCATCTGAAGTTGTCTAAAGATGAAAAAGGTGTGAATGTGGATCAAAGTCTTTACATAAGTATAATTGTAAGCTTATTATATCTCACAACAAGCAAGCATGATATTGCTTTTGTTGTAGGTGTTTGTGTCAAATATCAAGATGATCCTAAAATAAGTCACATCAACCAAGTAAAGAGAATTTTAAAGTATGTCAATGGCATATGTGATTATGGTATGCTATGTTCACATGGATCAAATTCTATGTTAAGTGGTTTATGTGATGCTGATTGGGCAGGTTGTGCTGATGACAGAAAAAGCACATTTGAAGGGTGCTTCTTCTTGGTAAATAATTTGATATCTTGGTTCAACAAGAAACAAAATTGTGTGTCACTATCTACAGCTGAGGCTAAGTACATAGCAGCTAGAAGCAGCTATTCTCAGTTGGTGTGGATGAAGCAGATGCTGACTGAATATAATGTCTCACAAGATGTCATGACATTATACTATGACAACCTAAGTGATATAAACATCTCCAAGAATCCTATTCAACATAGCAGAACCAAGTGTATTGATATTTGTCATTATTTCATTAGAGAGCCGATTGACGAAAAAATTGTTGCTTTAGAACATGTAGCCACTGACTTACAACTGGCTGACATTTTCACTAAAGCCTTGGATGCCAATCAGTTTGAAATCTTAAGGGGTAAGTTAGGAATTTGCATTAATGAGGATCTATAGAAATTAATGTTGTGTGGCAAGACTATTCAAGTTATTTCAGTTCTCCAACTGCAATTTGTTCAAATGTTTCAATTTTGTTTTCTCCCACATCATCTCTATTATGTACTTGTGGAAGATGCTAGATCAAACGATGAATCATATGGTGTTACATCATCTGATGATGAAATGATCAAGATTGTGAATCCCGATGTTGACATAAGAATAAAGAAAGACAAATATGTTGCTTATGTATCCCCTGCTAGGAGCAAGTTGAAGAATGTTGTTATGTCTGATCATGACTCAGACTATGATGTTGAAGATGATGTTCAGAACATTATCCCTGCAAAGAAGACTATTGTTAGAGCTCTTGATGCCACATTGGACAATGTCTCCTATCATTATGCTAATAGTATCTGGAAGTATGTTACCAAAGAAGAATGGGTCTTGAAAGAGATCTTGAAAATGATGGTTTGGATTGCAAGGAAGTGATGAAGCTCATTACTTTTGCTTGGTTGTTGAAAATTGTTTCTTGTTCTGAAAATGGTGTTTTTGGTTTTGTCAATTCTGACAACGACGATGCTTCCTTTACTGATATGGGAAGATGGTGTGTGCTCTCACTCCTTTGAATAGGAATGTTGTGTTAAGGGGGAAAAAAATTCTGACTGTCTCAAAATGGGTCTTTGTTATTCCACTATGATCCTGGTTTGGTATGGTTGACATATTATGGCTAACAAGAGGGAGAGCTGAATATTCTGATCTTTTTGTTATGTTGTTGTGTTTGACTCACTATTTCAGGAGAGTTGTTGTTCTGATTGGGTGGTGTTTTGTCATATGTTCTATCTTGTGCAACCATAAAATTTTTTTTGGTTCTATAACCTCTGTGTTTTGTGTTTTAGTTTGGTTCCTTATGGTTGACTTGTTCTGATAATGTTTTAGCCACAATTTACCAAAGGGGGAGATTGAAGGTTCTTGGTTTGGCTGCATGTGTAGGAAAACATTATCATGTGTTCTGATGTGATGTAAGATGTCTTTGACATGCTTGAAGAACATCTATACAATTTTTTGTGATATCAGATCAGATATCGTAACATCTGTTTTATTTGATCTGGGACATCCTGATGCAGAAAGTTTTCATTTGATTTCTACATTTTTTAGCAGGTGTTTATTTATGTGTTTTACTCTAGTGCTTGCGAAAATAAAGGGAATGTTGTTATCCAATACAAAAGTTGTTTTGTGTTTAGTTTTTGGAGATTTTGAAGATCTTTTTATCCTTGATTTGGAGTAATTCATAATATCATATCTTTGGAAGTTTCTGATCTGACTCAGGGCCATTCAGAATGCTCTATATACATACTGTATAACCTAATTGAAAAACATGGAATGTTTGTGTATTGTGAAGCTTAGTGCTTTTGAGATTTAGGGTTTTCTTGTGTGTTTTTTTGTGAGCCGCTATATTAACATTCTGATATTAGGGTTGGACTGTCATTGAGTTATATGTTGTACACTCTAAGCTTTTAAGAACGAGTGTATTGTTCTTGATGAAGCTTTTAAGTAAGATCAAGTTTTGTCTTGGAAGAGTGTTCTTCTTTCTTTGTAAGTTTCAGTTATTATCATAGTGTGTGATTGAGGGGGAGTGAGAGGTGTCTCTTATCTAAGAGTTCTTAGATAGAAATTGCATTGGGTAGTGATTAAGTGAAGAGTGTAAACAAGGTGGTTTAATTCTGAATTGATACTACTGATAGTGGATTTTCTTCCTGACTTGGTAGCCCCCAGAGTGGGTGTGTTTGCATCGAATTGGGTTAACAATTACTTGTATTAGTGCCCTTTTACTTTATATTTTATTTATCTTGTTAATGTTCAGATATTAATGTCGTAACATCTTATTTGACATCTCATATCTGATATTAGAATTTCATTATATGAACTAGTAAACAAAATAATGAATAAATAACACAAGAAAATGTTAATCTAGTTTGATGTAATTGTCACATACGCCAAAAGGGAGGTAGCCAAATGTAAAGCAAATTAAATAATAATAATAATAATAATAATAATAATAATAAGTAGTAGTAATAGTAGTAGTAGTAGTAGTAGTAGTAGTAGTAGTAGTAGTAGTCAATAGGACATGATAGTCTTATCTGAACTATTTCCTAATACTACTTGTGAATTTCAACTCAGGCTTCCCCGAATCTGAGAAGCTCTCACTTTCAATCAAACACTCTTCCATATATTTGTAAATCTTCAAAAATAAGACTGTGAATTAAAAAATAAAATTATTGATTTGGAGTTATAAATAACGTTAATTAATGGAAATAATATTAATTTGTTTAAAAATAGAATTAATCATCTCATGTCAAAAAACAAAATGAATCTACATATTTATCACCAAATATATAAATATTTTAGAAATTAAATTGATATTTATATTTTAAAGACTAAATGATATCAATATAATCAATAGTAAATATACATAAAGTATAAGAGATATTAATTGAAATATATTGTAGGGTAAAATCATTTTACAATTAAAATTAGTCTTTTTGACACATAAGCATCTGAATTAAAAATAAAAATAATATATTATAATTAATTATTCTAATATACCTTATTCTTCCACTTTTCTCTTGTTCATTTGTATTGCTCTTCTGAATATGGAGTGGACGAAATTCAAGAGGAATGGGTTCAGACACATCGAACCAAAAAGTGATGTTTTTCCGGTAGGAGGCAAGGTTTTCGAAGTGGGTAACAACAATGTCTCACCTATTTATTTCTTTGAGTTTCCTGATAGCACGAAAGCTTCCGACATTTTTTATCTCTTTGGGTGTATTAGATAATTTGTCAAAGTTGTGATTTCTACAAAGAGGAATAGACTGGGCAAGAAGTTTGGTTTTGCAAGGTTTTCATGAGTTGATGATGTTAGGCTATTAGCTGTGAAACTGGATAACGTGTTAATCGAAGTAAGAAGATACATGTTAATACACAGTGCTTTGAGAGGAGTGATGGAGTTGGGAATAAGATGTGGAAAGGTAGAGGTGAAGAGTACACAGAGAATAGGATCTAGGTGAAGCCTTTCATTCGTTCGTTTTCGATTTCTCGCGTTCAACGGAAGGAAGGTTTGATTGGGAAAGAATCCTTTGCCCAAGTTGTTAAGAAGGTTGATGGTATTTCTCAACCGGATTAAGATTCATATTCCACGGATTTACATTACATTGCAGACACTGATGATTTTGTGAAGCTTAAGAAATCTTATGTTGGAGTCATTGTCAATCCCGATATGTCATACAACATCATAAAAATTGTTTTGAAATGGAATGTTACTTCTCTATTAAAGTCACTCCCCTTTATAAAAATTGTTGGTGTAAGCCCTAGAGGCCAATACTTTTTGGTACTTGTATCGGATTATTCGTTTAATAATAAAAGGCATTTCTTTATTATGTTTGTCTTTCAGAATAATAAAGTCCCTAGAATAGTTAGTCTGTTTAATGAAATGTTAAGTGTGACTTAATCATGAGATCCCATTAAACATAAAGACATTATTCTTAAAATATCCGTAGTCAAGCTTTATTGCAAAGTGGGATAACATTAAAGCATTGAGACTATTATGAAGATAGACTGATGATCACATCTCATGGATCATGGATAAAGAGTTATCAAGTCTTGACATAGGTATAAATATTAGGAGTAATATTTATACCGGATTGACCCGCTATGAGAGTACTACATAGTATGTTATGCAAAGTGTCATAAGTTATTCTCATGGTGATAATGGTGTATTACCACCCTTCGACTTGAAACCACTATGGACCCTAGATGTAGAGTCGGGTGCTTTATTGCTGATCAAACATTATCTGTAACTGGATGATCATAAAGACAGTTGATGGGCACTCCACGAAGCATGCTGAGGGACATGAGTGTCCTAGATGGAATTTGCCAATCCTGCATAACAGGAGAAATGTCTAAGGGCCCAATATTGAACTGGACAAGGATGACACAGTGTATGCCTTGTGTTCAATATAGACATAGGGGCAAAAGGGTAATTGTACAAACATATATTATCACGAAAAAGGTTTTGTCAGATCACATGACATTTTCGTGACTTGGGTAGCAGTGATGTGTTGCTAGATACCGCTCACTGTTTATTATGTTAAATATATAATTTAATATAATTACCAACGTTACGAAATCCTACAGGGTCACACACATAAGGACAGTTTGATGAGAGATAGAGAAATCAAAGGAACACCGTAAGGTACGGTGCACTTAAGTGAAAATAGAAATTCGGATAATATAATAATAATTATTGTTATTTTATAATGGTTATAAAATAATAATAAAATAAATATATTTATTATAATAATAGTTATTATAATAATATATAATATTATTATGGATCATGTGAATTGGGCTTTTAGCCCGCAGCCCACAAGAGAGTCTATAAAAGGAACCCTTGTGATGAAGCTTTCACTTGATGCAATTTCGTTTTTGATTCTCTTTTCTCACTCAAATAATTTCGTTCGTAAGCAGCTAGCACTGTGACCGGAAGCTGTTCGTGTGGACTGAGTAGAGGCGTTGCACTTCATCAACGCTTGTGATCGCTGCATCAAAGATCTGAATCGCCACAAAGAGGTAACGATTCTATCACTGACCATGCTCATTCGTAAGGATCACTAAAGGAAATTTTTGTTTTCCGCTGCGTTTAGATCGCAATTTTCCTTCAAAAATCTCTACTTGTTAGAGGAAGTAGAGGAAGGGGCGATCCGAGATTTGATTAAGGAGGGGAGAACATGGTGGGGTCAGTGTTTCTCTACCATTAGAGAATGGAAGGAAAATGATGTTGACAATGAGAGAGTTACTTGAATTAGGATGCATGGAATCCCTTGTCATGCCTGGAATATTAAGTTTTTGAAAAGGTGGAAAACTTGATAGGGTGTTATATTTGTTGTGATGATAAAACTTTGAAGGTTGTGAATATGGACATTGCTAGGTTTATGGTGAGAACCTTATGTGATATAATCCTAAGTAAGGTTCTCAATGCGTTAATTGATGGAACTTCATTCAAGCTTTGTTTGTCAGAAGATTCTTACAGTTCGGTACATGTTAGTATGAATAACAATAAGGTTAATCAGGTTAATTCTTCTTCTGATTCAGAAAAAGCTTGGCCCAAGTATGATGGTGGTTCAATTGTTGGTGGTGATTTTGAAATTTCTTCTTTCAAGGAAGTAGAGGCTCATGTTCCTATTATTATCCATTCTAGTGTAATTCATGTTGCTCCTACAGTTTTAGAGGGGTCTCGGTCTACATGTGATACCAATATTAGCAAGGAGTTAATTGTCTTGAAAACTATAAAAGGTTATTTTGATGTAGCCATAGGGGTGACAAAGGAGGCTACTTTACGTAGGTTGTCTGAAGGCGGGTCCCCTATCATTATTTGTGTTTCCCAAGACATGACTGATACTAGAGTTGATTGCTCCTTGAGAAAGAATTGTTAGACGATGGCGCAGATCTAGAAGGGGGTTGAATATATCCCTTTTTAAAATTAAGCTTTTCAAAAATTAATTAAAAAATAATTTGCAGAAGTTCCCTGGAAAAATCACGTCTAAATAAAATCAAGTCACGGGTGATTGGATATGCATTCAAAACCAAATGAGATATAAGAGATGAATAAATACAAAGCCAATTAATCACATAAATTCAACATAATTGAATAATCCACTGGCAACAATGAATATAGATGAGAAATAGACACAAAGAATAAGAAGTTGTGTGTTTTGAGTTTTTATCAAACACTTGGTGTGCACACATACAAGGTGTAGTTTGACAATTAGTGTAGTGCATAATTTTTATCAAGTTGCAATCCAAAATTTTCAAAACAACACAACTTCACTTTATGCAGAAAAATTAACAAATGAAAAATGCGAAGAGCACATGAGATTTGTTTAGGCAGTTCACCCACTGTCCTTAAGGGTACTCTGCCCCCAATTCACAAACCGAATAGAGATCTTTTATTAATATTGAAATGTTAATACAAGAAGAAAATTGGAACAACAAACCAATCTGAATTGCGATTGTTGCTATAACTCTGCTTGCCCCTTGATTCGAGATGAACAAATTCCTTCACGCGTGTAGAACAAACCTCTGATTAATTGCTCCCCTCGATGCTTGTGAACCCACAACGTTCTTCACAATCCTCCGGTTACCGTGATATGAATGAACGATCACTTTGATCTTCAAACCTCCTCACTCGACTGAATCTACAAATGAATGATGCGTGCAAAACCCCTAAATCTCAATGATCTTGGAGGACAAACACTCAAGGTTTATTCAAGAAAAACCTACAAACCTCTCAACCCAAACTGAAATCGCAATCTCACGTTTGAACGTTATCACCTTGATCTTGCCCTTTGATCAACAAAAATTGTTGTGTGTAATTGTTGATGAATGCTAGAGAAGGAGAAGATAAAGAGAGCAATTGTGTATCTATTTCACTTTTCTTGTTAGTTTGCACAAAATAATATGATATCTATTTATATGGGTTAGTAAAAGAGTGATAAAATTAAAACACAGTGAAGAAAGAGAGAGAAAATAAAAAGGGCGCTCACAACAGGAATGAGTCGACTTGTTTCTTATTTTGCGTCGACCTGATTGATAAATAGGAATGAGTCGACCTGAAGATGTATTTGAGTCGACCTGTTTGTGACATTTTAGTCGACCTAAAAATGCCCTTTTGTCAGCCTGTTGGGACCCGGGAGTTCAAAGGGAAGAAATCCATCAAATGAGTCGACCTGAAGCTTTCATTGAGTCGACTCAAATTTCTCTAACAGAATGAGTCGACCTGTTTAGAGGATTGAGTTGACTCATTTCTTTCAATACACTATAAAACCCTTTTTAATGAGATCTTCCTTTTCCTTGTGACCCCATAGGAAATAGAAGTTTTGACATCATTCAAAATATATTTTATGTCTCACAAACTCCCCCTTTTTAATGATGGCAAAACTTGTTGAAATTGGAAGAGCATTTTATACACTACCATGCTCCCCCTGAATATGTGCCGCCAACATGATACAACCTTTACCAATCACATCTCCCGCTTTGATAACATTAAAAAGAGAGAGAGAAAATTAGACAAGACCCGGATAGCGAGAAATATTATGAGGTGTCATATTGCAATAAGATTCAATCATCAACAAACACGCAATAAGCGATGAAAGAACAATAATCGACTAATAAACAAGAAAGAATAACCAAACTGACGAAAAAGATTATATATTATCCAATATCAAGATAGAATAAACAAGCAAACCAATATGATGAAATATTAACCATTGTCATATAGAAATTACAATGACGAAAGAAAGTAAAAAACATATGAAAATGAGATGAAATGCAACATGCTTTCATGACCTAGGTCCCCTTTATGAAGGATGATGATGATGGTACACATTCGGTTGACGTTCTCCCTCATATTGAGAAGTGTAGTGGATGAAATTTGTGCTGAGGGTGTTGAACTAATTTGCAAGAGCCACATGGGAACCATTAATCTCATTAATCCGAGCCAAAGAATTTGATGCGAAAGAATCAAAATTGTCACTTTAAGTTTGTAGGTGAGCTTGCAAAGAGGTATATCATTCATCTTGAACCGACATATAAGAGGCAAAAGCCTTGTCTTGCTCACCAATTCTCCGCTCTAATTCAGCATAACGCTCAGATTGGGCTTCATAATAACTTTGTTGTTCCAAGTGCATATTCTAAAGCATATTCATGATGTCGACATAGTTGTCTTGTGGTGGTGGTGGAGGTAGTGGAAATGGAGGAGCAAACAATGTTGAAATATGAGTCCATCCGGTGTAATGCCATTCACCCCAGCCTTGGTTCTCATATTGTGCAGAATCGTCAGAAGGAGCATGATACCAATCTTTGTTATCCACCTGTACTTCTTCAATGTTAATTGGAGCAACATTTGGATCAATTTCTGGATTTTGATCCTCATTTTCATTTTTATCACCTTCAACATCACCTTCATCCTCATGATCATTACCGTAACTAGCCTGAACTATATACCGATAGCGCTTCTCTTTAGAATCCCACATATGACCCATCAAGCTCAGTGTCTTTTGCTGAAATATATTATTTTCATAAATAGAGACAAACGGAATACCTTGAACCACAATTTGTGCTTTGTTGTTGATAGATTGAATTATTAAAGGATAAGGAAGAGCAACACCCTTCTTCTTCTTAAGGGAAAAGACATGACTCACAAAATAATGTGGCCAATTCACTTTCACTTTGTTCCGAAGAATATATATGAGGTGAACTTTTCAGGAATATCAATGTGAGAAAAGTCGCCTTTCTTGGGACGAAGGTTGTGTGATACAATCCAATTGAGAATGCAATTAATAGGATTGACCTTGCCGGTAGTGGTGGAAGTCGAAAACAATTCAGTGTTGATAATTGATTCAATGAAAGGCTCTTTTAGCATGCCATTCAATTCCTTACGAAATTCGTAGTTATCAACATGATCTGAATCTGTCATCAAAATACTAGGATCAGTAGGATCAATTTTTAACAGATCTTTCCAAATTTGTGCATTCACCGCAAACATTTTGTCACCCATTCTGAAGTTAAACTCAAAACCCCTAAATTTTCCAACCAAACCAGCGTAAAATATAAAAATCATATCCTCATTGTACTCAACTTGACAAAATAAGAAAGAATTGATTTCTTGAAAATCAATTAGTTCAACAATATGAGGAATTTCCAATTGAGAAGCAGTTCTCTTTAAATAAACATATTGAGGAATGACTTTCCTATTTTTGAACTTTCTATCATAAGTTTCAGCAAAGTCAGAAGGAAGAAGTGATAAAGTAGTTACCGGAAGTGCCGATTGAGATGAAGAGCCCCTCAAAGTTCTTTTTCCAGTAGTTCTTGAAGCCATTGATGGAGACTTTGAGTGAATTTTGAGAAGGATGAGTTTTAGGGTTGCTTGAGAGAAGAGATGAATTTTGATTGTTCTTTGAGATGAATGAGAAAATGAAATGTGATGATTTTATTTCATAAAATGTGATTAAGTTAAATAAAGGCAATTAAAGCAAACTTAATTGGCTTTGAAAAGCTGTGTGCACCGACCTAGGGAGAGGAAAAAGCAGAAAAACGCGTATTCCAAAGCGCTTTGAGCAACGCAAAAGGCTTTGAGTCGACCTCAATGTTTTAATGAGTCAACTCATTTTGAATTTTAAAATGAGTTGATGCAGCCATATGAATAGGTCGATGCGAACGTCCCTGAGTCGATGCAATGGGTCGACCTGTTGGGACCCGGGAGAATCAATAAATTTTGCAACACAATATTCAAAGATTTCACTCAAAAAATTCATAGCATCATACAATAATGCATTCTAATGACATATATCTTAATATTTTGACATATTAACCAACATAAAGGATAAATAATTGCCAAAAACAAGAACAAAATCACAACTACCTCTTTATATCAAATATGACAAACAAATTTTCATAGATGAATCATATTTGTGAGTAATACAGAAGAAGAACGATATTACCTATCGCTTGTGAAATGTTATGAGATAAAACCAAATTAATATGCTTCAGTAAGACTTGTTGTTAGTGACACGATAGATAACTCAAGAGATAATATATAATAAACATGTGCCAAGCATTAAGAACGATATGAAATATCAAGAGCATCAAGTTCCCTACGGATGTGAAAGAACGGCTCTGTGGCAAGTGGTTTTGTAAAAATATCGGCAAGTTGATTTGAACTTTCAACATGCTCAAATACCACGTCTCCTTTCTCTACATGATCTCTAAGGAAATGATGGTGAATTTCAATGTGCTTAGTGTGTGAGTGTAATATTGGAATTTTGGTAAGATTTATCGCGCTAGTGTTGTTACATAAAATGGGAATATTTTTAAGAGTAATGTTGAAGTCGAGCAATTGTTGCTTGAGCCACAAAATTTGGGCACAACAATTTCCGGCCGCAACGTATTCCGCCTCCGCAGTTGACAATGCAATAGAAACTTGCTTTTTGTTATGCCAACTTACAAGAGAGTTTGAAAATATGTGACAAGTAGCACTAGTTTTTTTCTTATCTACTTTACAATCGGCAAAGTCAGAGTCAGAAAAACCTACCAAAGAACAATCACTACCCCTGGGATACCAAAGTCCAAACTTAGAAGTATCGCAAAGGTATCTAAGAATGTGTTTAACGGATTTTAAATGTGATTCCTTAGGGCAAGATTTAAATCTAGCACACATACAAACACTAAACATTATATCTGTATGAGATGTAGTAAGATAAAGAAGAGAGCCAATCATACCTCTATAACTTTTTATATCCACATCCTTACCATTCTCATCACGATCTAAACTTGTTGTGGTTGGCATTGGTGTATCGATAGGTTTTGAATTTGTCATATTAAACCGCTTGAGAAGTTCATTACAATATTGTGTTTCACTTATGCACGTGCCTTCTTCAAGTTGTCTAATTTGAAGTCCAAGAAAGTAGTTAAGCTCCCCCATCATACTCATCTCAAATTCACCTTGCATCAAACTTGAGAATTCTTTGACCAAATTCATATTAGTAGACCCAAAGATAATATCATCTACGTACACTTGAACCAAAATTGAGTGATTTCCTTCCTGTTTAATGAAAAGGGTAGTATCAACCTTTCCTCTTGAAAATCCTTGATTTAACAAAAATTTACTAAGACGTTCATACCAAGCTCTAGGAGATTGTTTGAGGCCATACAAGGCACGTTTAAGTTTGTATACATAGTTAGGATTTTCATAATTTTCAAAACCAGGAGGTTGACAAACATACACTTCTTCATTTATGTATCCGTTAAGGAAAGCACTCTTGGCATCCATTTGATATAACTTAAAGTTCTGTGAGCATGCAAATGCAAGCAAAAGGTGCATAGCCTCAAGTCAGGAAACAAGAGCATAAGTTTCATCATAATCTATGCCTTCCTCTTGGTTATAACCTTGAGCAACAAGACGGTCCTTGTTGCAAGTAATGATACTGTTGTCGTCCATCTTATTCCTAAACACCCATTTTGTGTCAATTACTTGATGACCTCATGGAGGAGGGACAAGGTCCTAAACCTCATTTCTTTTAAATTGATTAAGTTCCTCTTGTATAGATAAAAACCAATTTTCATCGAGTAAATCATATTTAGAGTTCATAGGCTCAATTTGAGAGACGAAAGCATAATGATAACAAAAATTACTTATCCTTGATCAAGTGGTGACTCCCTTTGATATGTCTCCAAGAATATTATCAATGGGGTGATCCTTAGAGATTTTCCACTCCAAAGGTAGATCATCTTGAATTGATACATGATCTTTATCTTTGATTTCAGATCCTTTATCCGACTCTTCCTCGGCTTTATCCGGAAAGGGTTTAACACATGAAGCTTTTTTATCTTTAACAATATCCTCAGAAGAAGCACCTGCACCAATAACATAACTACCTTTTCCGACAATTTTCGGAAAAGATTCATCAAAGGAAACATGCACAGATTCTTCAATAATAAGTAATCTCTTGTTGTATACTCTATAAGCTTTACTTGAGTTGGAGTATCCAAGAAAGATACCTTCATTTGCTTTTGAATCAAATTTACCAAGATTTTCTTTGTCATTATTTAACACATAGGGCGTTTTATTGAGAATAGGTCGAATAATTACCCTATTTAACACATAACATGTCATACTTATAACATCGGCCCAAAAATATTTAGGAATCCCAATATCATTGATCATAGTTCTTCATAACTCTTATAGAACACGATTTTTACGTTCCACAACACCATTTTGTTGTGGAGTTCTAGGAGCAGAAAAATTATGTTCAATTCCATGCTTTTCACAAAATGCTTCAAAAAGATGATTTTCAAATTCACCTTCATGGTCACTTCGTATTGTAACAATGCTAGTGTTTAGTTTATTTTGAGATAATTTGGCAAATGTTTCAAATGCCGAGAAGGTGTCACTTTTACTTGATAAGAAAATTTTCTAACAAAATCATGAGTAGTCATACACGATAACAAAACCATAATAGTTTCCTCCTAGATTCTTGATTCTAGATGGACCAAATAGATCCATATGAATAAGTTCAAGAGGTCTAGTCGTTGAGACAATGTTTTTGGATTTAAAAGACACCTTTGTTTGCTTCCCCATTTGGCATGCATCACAAAGATGAACTTTAGTAAATTTTATTTTAGGCAGACCAACTACCAAATCTTTGGAAACAATTTTGTTTAGAAAGACAAAGTTAATATGCGCTAAGCGTCTATGCCAAATCCAAGAGTGTCATCAATCTTAGAGACTAGACACTTAGGATCATTTACGGACACATCATTCAAGTCAAGCATGTATACATTATTCACCCTAAATCCCTTTAACACATCATTCTTCTTATCATCATGTTCAATTATGCAACCTTATTTTGAAAATGAGACTTTATATCCCTTGTCACATAATTGACTAATGCTAATAAGATTATGTTTAAGGCCCTCAACTAAAAGGACATTGGAGATAGATGTAGAAGAGGGATTACTTACACTACATTTACTGAGTATTGCACCCTTGTTATTATCTCCATAAGTAACAAAGTC
Source organism: Lathyrus aphaca (assembly GCA_963966055.1). Taxonomy (NCBI): domain Eukaryota; kingdom Viridiplantae; phylum Streptophyta; class Magnoliopsida; order Fabales; family Fabaceae; genus Lathyrus; species Lathyrus aphaca. The sequence continues at coordinate 565,697,534 of OZ014520.1, forward strand.
ATAGAATAAGGAAATGTCGCCCGCCATATGTCTTGAGCAACCACTATCGAGAAACCATCTTTTCTCCTTAGCCTCAAGACACTCCACCTATATGATTAAACAAGAGAGAGAGAGAGAGAGGTACCTAATTTTCATTGGGTCCTTGTGTGTGAGTGAAACTTTGGTTGCATTTGGGAAACCATTGGAAAATGCCTTTAGGAACTAAGAATCTCTTAAATCGACATTTAACAATAGTGTGACCCCTCTTGCAACAATAAAGACAATTCAAGGTTGGTTTAGGGTTCCATTTTCTATTTTGATCTTTCACCACATAGTTGTATTTTTTATATGGATTATTCATAGAGTTTCTAAAATTTGAACGATCAATAGAAAATGTCATCTTTGGTTATGATGTCTTGTCTAGTTTGGCTTGAAGAGTTTTGATTTCTTTTTGCCAAATACAACAAGTTTAACAATTATGAAAATTTGACCACCCTTGTTTGTCTTTATTAATAGGTTCCACCGTAGATTGCTTAAGAGCTTCCAATGCCTTTTAAGAATCAGAAACTTTTTTCTCCAAATGCTTGAAAATAAATCTATCAGAGGCTAGGAACTTAAAAGCTTATTTAGCTTCATGGTGAAAAACTCTAAAAGTACTAAGTAAATCGAGATGAGACAATTTTACGAAACTATCAAATTTAGAATGACTTACTTGCTTTTTTCCCTTGTTGTGAGCCATAAGACAAAGATTTACTTTCTCTTCCTCATCACTTGAGCTAGCGTTTCTAGAGACTTCACTATCGCTTTCCCATGAGATATATGCTTTCCTTGCTTTGTTGCCTTTCTTTTGATAGTTATCTTTGCCTTTGTCTTTCTTAAACATTGGACATTTTGGTTTGTAGTGACCGGATTTTCTGCAATTATAACATGATCCTTTTGACTTAGTACTTTTGCTTTGATCTTGCTTAAAGGGATTTGATTGCCTTCTATAATTGACAAGATGTTTGTGAACCCACAACTTTCTTCGCAATCATCTGACTATCGTGATATAAATGAATGACCATCTTGATCTTCAAACCTCCTCACTCGGCTGAATCTACGAACGAATGATGCGTGCAAAACCCCCCAAATCTCAATGATCTTGGAGGACAAACCCTCAAGGTTTATTCAAGAAAAACCCACAAGCCTCTCAACCCAAACTGAAATCGCAATCTCACGTTTGAACGTTATCACCTTGATATTGCACTTTGATCAAAAAAAATCATTATGTGTAATTGTTGATGAATGCTAGAGAAGGAGAAGATGAAGAGAGCATTTTTATATCTATTTCACTTTTCTTGTTAGTTTGCACAAAATAATATGACAACTATTTATATGGTTTAGTAAAAGAGTGATAAAATTAAAACACAATGAAGAAAGAGAGAGAAAACAAAAAGGGCGCTCACAACAGGAATGAGTCAACCTGTTTGTTACTTTGCTTCGACCTGATTGATATACAGGAATGAGTTAACCTGAAGATGTATTTGAGTCGACCTAAAAATTCCCCTTTGTCATCCTGTTGGGACCCGTGAGTTCCAAGGGAATAAATCCATCAAATGAGTCGACCTGAAGCTTTCATTGAGTCGACTCAAATTTCTCTAACAGAATGAGTCGACCTGTTTAGAGGATTGAGTCGACTCATTTCTTTCAATACACTATAAAACCCTTTTTGATGAGATCTTCATTTTCCTTGTGACCCCATAGGACATAGAAGTTTTGACATCATTCAAAATATCCTTTATGTCTCACAACAATACCTTTCGAAAATTGGTCAAAAAGGTGTAGAACAGACCTGTGAGGCCCACTAGAAAGACCAAAAGCATCCTTGAGTTGGGTGGGCTAACTTTCTAAAATAAGGAAGCCCAAGAAAAGATCTCTCAAAATTTTTATTCTAGTGGACCTTTTTCCATCTACTAATAGGCCTTGCACGTTGCCTTTAGAATATTCTCAACCTTTTCTTTCATCTCATCTACAGCAATCGAATAAACCCATTCATTCTGTAGAGGTGGATAGTTGTTATACAGGTGCCATATTATATTGTGATTCAATATCAGAATCTGATGTAGTGCATTGTATTTATCGATTTTAGGAGAATGTTGACTCAAATGTAGGGACCAAAGTTTGGAAGGCCAATTCTAATCTTAACATAGTCACAAACGAGGATGATAGGAATTATAAACAAAAAATAGTTGACCTGAAGAGTAGGGATTCAAAAAGGATGCAAACTCGGTAGGAGAACTTGAAGCAATTGAAGTGATAGTGGGTTCTTATAACATTAGATGGGGTTGCAGCCTGATTAAAACGAAACGAGTAAATTCAGTTGTTTCTCAAGGGAAAGCCGACATTTTTCTTATTCAAGAAACTAAGCTAGCTTTTATGGATTATTTTTTGGTGAAGAGTTTGTGGGGTAAGGAAAACGTCGGTTGGTCTTTCGCTAGTTCTAACAGCCAATCAGGCGACATTATTACATTATGGAAGGAAGGTATTTTTGAAACTATTCTTAGCTTCAAAGAAGATGGATATTTAGGAATCAAAATTATGTGGCAAGGTATGTTCATTTAGGTCGTAAATGTTTACTCCCCTTATTTATTGGCTCTTAGGATAATTCTTTAGAAGAACATTTTAGAATTAAAATCAAAGTACTGTGATAGAGAATGGATCCTAGGAGGGGATTTCAATTCAATTTAAGATCCAACTAAGAGGAAAGGCGGGAACTCACTTTGTAGGAATTCTGAGATTAGAGAATTTAAAGATTTCGTGGCTAGTTCAAAGTTGGTGGATCTTCCTTGTAAAGGGAATGCTTTTAGTTTGTTTAGTAGCGACAACTTATCTATGAGTAGGTTAGATTGTTTCTTAGTGTCTATCCCTTTGATTGATGTTTGGGGGAATGTTGGTCAATTAATATGTTTAAGGGATATCTCTGATCACTTTCTAGTGTGGCCGGTGGTTAATAAATCAGATTGAGGACTAAAACCGTTTATGGTGAATAATAGTCGGTTCGACGATAAATTGTTTCTTCCTTTCAATGAGTCAAAATGGAAAATCTTAAAGGGGTTGGTAGGAGTGATTTTGTTTTAAAGAAAAGTTTAGATTGTTGAAAGATAATCTTATTTGTTGGAATTCTAACGTCTTTGGGAGGATAGACTTGGATATTGAGAAGATTCGCAAGATTATTAACGAGGTTGACATCGTTCTTGCTAACTGTGATGCAATGGCTATGGACAAATGGTTTAAATTAAGGAAGAAGGTTAATGTTAAATTCTAGCAGGATTTGAATTCAAAAGAAAACATGTTGATACAAAAGTCTAGATTCAAATGGGATGACGAAGGTGATTCTAACACCAAATTTTTTCATAGCATTATGAAATTGAGACAGTGCATGAATTTTTTGGGTTCGATTAACATTGATCATGGTTTGATTGAAGGAGTTCAAAAAGTAAAATCTGAAATTGCAAGTCATTTTGAGGCATTCAATTTAGAAGGCTAACTGATTCTGGCAGTAGGTCGCTCAAAGCAATTTTTTTCAAAATCAAAGATCAAGGAGGCGTTTTGGGGTGTGAAGGATCAAAACGTTCGGGGTCGGATGGATATAATTTCTTTTTTATGATGAATTATTAGGATTTCATTAAAGAAGACATATTTCGTTTTTTCAACGAATTTCACTTGAGGGCACGGTTTTCAAAAGCTATATCTTCTTCTTTTATCACTTTAATACCAAAAAAATGAGAATACGTTAGTTCTGTCTAACTATAGACCTATTTGTTTGTTCGGTAGTCTATACAAAGAAGTATCAAAACTTCTTGCAGGCAAGCTAAAAAGAGTGTTAGGTTCTGTAGTATATGTTACGTCGAATAGGTTTTGGAAGTCAGTGGCTTAGGTGGATGGATGCAACTGTTTTCTATAGTTATATGTCAGTTCTACTTAATGGGAGTCCAATGAAGGAGTGTCGTGTCACTAGGGGACTGCTCCAGGGGGATCTATTATCTCTGTTTCTTTTTGTGATCATTACGGAAGGACTAGTCGGTTGGGTGGCAAAATCTATTGATAATGGTGAAGTTTCTAACTTTAATATTAATAGTGATTGTGCGGTGAATATTCTCCAAGTCGCCGACGAAGCCTTATTAATTGGATAGGGTTCATGGAGACAATTTTGGGCTTTAAAAATGGTTTTCAGGGGATGTGAACTTTGAAGTCATTTCCATATTGGGAGTTAATTATCAGAAAAGAAAATTAATTGGTGTCAATATTTCTTCTCATTTTTTCAATGCATTCGTTGATTTCTTGTCTTGTAGAATAGAAGGATCGTCATTCAACTTTCTTGGTATTCCTATTGGTTTTAATTCTAGAATAATTTTGGAATGAGATTTCTTGATCAAGAAGTTGGAACCAAGGATTTCGAGTTGGAAAGGAAGGTTATTAAATATTGGAGGTCGCATTACGCTCATTAAGTCGGTTTGGAGCAATCTACCAATTTTTATATTCTCCTTTTACAAAGTTCTAATACCGGTGTGCAAGACAATCACTAAATTACATAATTCTTTTATGTGGGGAGGTGAAGTTAATTCTAGGAAAATTCATTGGGTGTTGGGATAAACTATGTTGGCCTCTACATAATGGCGAGCTAGGATTGAAGCGAGTGCAAGAATTTAATTTATCGCTTCTGATGAAGTGGAGATTGAGGGTTCTTGAAGGTGAAAGGGCTTTGTGGATTGATGTGCTCAAAGCAAGATATGGTAATTTGGCTCAAGGTTTAACTTGTTTGGATTCCTGTAGGATTCGGGGCAACATCTCTAATTGGTGGAAATCCATTATTTCTTTGGAGAAGGGTCTGCTTAATGATATTTTCAAACTTAATTGCAGGTTTTATTTGGGATATGGCGACTCGATTCCCTTATGGACTGCGATTTGGATTGGAGATTCTAATTTACAATCGTTTTTTTTTCCTAATTTATACTTTCGCAGTTCCTGTAAAAAAGCAACAGTTGGAGAAATAGGTGATTCGCATGAAGATTCTTGGGTTTGGGGTGACTTTGGTGTTCCTTTCTCAACTGTTTGGGTTGTTACTTCCATGATGCAGGACCTGAGGCTACTGATTGTTGGTATGATTCGGCTAGAAATGGAATTGATTGTTTGGTGTGAAAGGAAGATGGTCAGATGGTTATACTGTCAAGGGGGTATAACTTATTGTATGGTAATTTGGTGGATCAAGGGGTTGTTAGTGGCGGTTTCAATTGTTTCGATTTATTGTGGAAACTTTGATTTCGTTTAGAATTAAAGTTTTTGCTTAGAGGTTCTTTTTAAATCGCTTTCCCACTAAAGATCTCCTATGTCGTAGAAATGTTCTTAATTTTGATCAACTCGTTTGTCCTATTTGCAATCAAGGCAATGGAATTATCGCTCATTTATATTTTGATTTTGGCATTGCCAAAAGGGTTTGGAAGGCATACGTGGATTGGATTGGTGTCGATGTTATTGCAGTAGGAGATTTGTGTAGTGTTTTCTACTCTTGTGTAGTTTTTGCTAGAAGGAAAAAGTTGAGAGATTATAAAACTGAAGTGGTTTTTTTTCACTGTGTGTTGGTGCTTATTGAGATTGAGGAATTGTATTATTTTTTATATTTATACTATTAATGTATATGATCTCATTTGGAGTGTCAAAATTTTGGTTTGGAGATAGTCATCAATTGGAGATATTAATCGAATCAAATGTAACTTTTACGAGTTTTGCAAAGATTCATTGTATTTTTTCGGTTAAGTTTTATTTGGTGTAATCTCTCTATTTTGATTTTTCGGGAGTCTCTCGTCTTTTGTAACCGGGTTAGAGTACTTCTAGTACTCTTTAATTAAAATCCCTTACTTACAAAAAAATAAATAATTAAAAGACAAAGTAAAGTGATTTTATACTATATTCCTATTTATCCCTATTGGGGTGTTTGTTTCGTGGATACAATTGTTATTCACAGGAATGTGACATTGGAATTCACATATCCTTTTGTTTGTTTCAAGTTTTGATAATTTATAACCGGATACGTTTTATTCCCAAGAATATATTTTCTTCATGAATTTCTTCATTTTTATTCTCATGTCAAAGGATGTGAATCTTATATTCACATTGGAATATAAAATAATCAACCATAACTTCTCACTCATGTTATTTTCACTCTCATGTTATTTTAACACATTTATTTTTTAATTTTTAATTTTTAAAATTTAATTAAAATAAAACTTAAAAATCTTTTTTAAATTTTTTTTTCATTTGCCAAACACATTATTAGAAATAAAACATGCAATGAATATTTTTTAAATAATTATACTTCTCCACTTAAATTCTAAAATAATCATATTTCCAAACTATATATCAAATTATATATATTTTAAATAAATAAATAAAATTCAACAAAGAGTATATGCCAGATCAATTTATACATGCTCTCAAAATTGTCCTTAGACATTAATCAATTGACGTATACATATAACAAATAAAATAAAAATAAATATACATTGACTTCAGACAAATTGACACATATAAAAAATACAATTAATGAAACTGACATATATATATATATATATATATATATATATATATATATATATATATATATATATATATATATATATATATAACTGTGAATCAACCTGACACATACTCTTTGTTGTGAATTTTAATATTTGAAATATGATTAGTTTATAGTTAAGAAATATAGTTAGTTTTGAAAGATTTATTTTGAAAATAAATTCACATATAATAATTATATAAAGCATATATATAGATGGGTTGGATGGAGAGTTTTAGAGGTGATAATAGCAAAATGTTTATTATATAGTATATATACTTGTATATTAGATGGGTTGGGTGCAGAGTTTTAAAGGTGAGAATAGCAAAATGAAGCGTGTTTCTTTGGGAAGTAAAAATAAAACTAAAATGAAAATAGAAACTCTACAATATAAGATATATTTTGTAGGTGCACCCTGATACAAACAATATTCTCAGCTACACCATTTTCCAAACTATTGAAGATAACAAATATGCAACACCATTTTCCAAGTCTACGTAAACAATTTGAGCATCCGGTGAGGCATCGGTTCAGACGGTTCGGGTTCGGACCAAAACCCCCAACTGAATCAATTTATGGGTGATATTTATTGACCCGATTTTTTACTAGATTAGTAGGGATGTTTGTGAGTCGATTTGATCATGTTTCGAGAAATTTTTATCTCATACCTATGTAATTATCTCGATATCCATACGAATTAATTTTTTGGACAAAAATATCCCTACATAAATATTAATAATTTCATTAAAAAAATTGAAATCACATTTTGCTTCCGGAGAACCCAAACACAAGACATCTGGTTCGCAATTTTACACATCGGATAACTATTGAATAAGTGTTCCGGTTTGTATTCTTTAAGTGATTTGCACACGGAATAACTTGTTTCCATGTTATCCGGTTCCTCTCTTGTTTACGCTAAAATCTTATTGTCATATTTTTCGATTTGTTTTCAATAATTAATTTTTTTATTGATTAAATTGTATTATTAATGATGAATGTTTATAGTATCTTTTTATATGTTAAGAAAATATTTAAATAAACTGCATAAAAAAACAAAACGAGGAATTAAAGATTTTTTAACAATATAATGAGATATGTTTTCAAAACATACCGAGAGATTTTCTCAGTATTTTGTTGTTAGTGAATAATGTTTTTTCAAAAGTAAAACAAATTATTATTTTTTAACTTATTTATTTTTTGATTAAAGTTTTTTTTTTATTATTTAATTCATTGCATCCTTTTTTAGCTATATTAAATATGCAAATATGTTAAATATATAATTACGTTAATTTTGTTATGTAAAATAAGATAATTGTTAAAAAAAAATGAAGTGAGTTCATTTGTTATATACTTCGTCACATGTTTTTTGGTGCTATGAAAAATTTAAACTGGATCACTTGTGACAGTGTTATCTGGTGCTTTTATGTGCTTCAAATTGTAAATCAGATGTCTTGTGCTTGGGTTCACCGGAGCAAAACATGATTTCAATTTCTTTTACGAAATTATTGATATTTATACAGGGATATTTTTGTTCGAAAAATTAATTCGTAAGGGTATAAGATTAAGTGCAGGGATATGAGGTAAAATATTCTAAAAATAAATAGATTGGTTTGGATTAGATTTATATATTTTGGCAATAAAGCCTAAACCAAACCGATTCAAAAAAGAATGGATTGGTTTGGATTGGTTTGGATTTGGTTGATCGGATATTGTATAGAAAGAATCTGGACAGGTCCCAGTGGCCTCAAGCTAGGACTGTGATGTGTTGGTAGGAGAAAGGGTGGGGTACCTGCAAGGTACTCCGACGCTCAAGTAAGTTTCAATGTGAGACAAATCAAAGTGTAAGGAAGATAGGGTTAGAAAAGAATACATGACCCTCCAGAATGGAGGGTTTTTATAAGGACAACTGCCTGTATAAAGTGGACGTGTAGCCTTTGAATGAGCACAACTGCCTCCTGTAAATTTGGAGGGCAGTTGGCGGATGAAAGGCGTTATAGCGCGTGAGGGGAGGTCCCCCAACGACTATATGCCAACGACTCTTTTCCTGCAACGGTCATATCCTCGTTGATCCTTAATGGGTATGTGCCTAATCGACTTCTGGATTGGGTCTCAATTCGGCGTAGGGCACGTGCTAGACCAGTCCAAAACAAATTATTAAAAAATAAATATACAAATTTTTTTTTTGTAATTATTTGTTTTCACACTGAAATATGAAAAATAAATATTAAATATATGATACATATTTTTAAACAAATTATGACCACCATAATCATATAATTATTGTATTTCACCAGAAAAATATAAAACAAATTATGATCTTCATAGTCATATAGTTGCATCAATATATTATAACAAAAAAATACAATTAATAAATTAGTTGAAGAAAAAAAGACAGTTTTATAAACCATAATTGACATCATAAATATATTAATTAATTAGTTGAAGTAAAAAAGATAGTTTTATAAACCATAATTAATTAGTTGAATGTCAATGTTTTTCTATTATAAATATATTAAATTCTTAAATAAGTAAAAATATTTTAAATATTTAAAAAATAGTAAAATCTATATTAATGATTAGATTTGTGAATGTTTAATAGCAAGAATGATTAAGACAATCAAAAACACATCCTTGTGAAATCTGCAACAAAATCAATGGAGAAAAAGAACAACTATTTGAAGGAGATTAGCTTATAATCAGAAAACTTTTATTTGAAAAGATCATTCATATTATACAAATGCATCAAATAGTATTGATTTTTTTTTAACAAAAAAAATCACCTTTCCAATTAAATTAAATCTTACAGAGAAAATTGTTAGGAGAAGAAACCACGGTAAGCCTTCCTAGCATCTCATGGGATATGACAAAATCTAAACCAGAAGTTAGAACAAAATCATTAATACATAAATTATTGTATGTAACAAAAACACATTTGACAATCAACAAACGTTTGTTTTGTAAGGCATCTTGAACCTAGCTACAAGAAAGACAATCAACAAACATTTCAATTGATATAATATTAACAAACAAATCACCAAATAAAAAAAATCAACAAACAAGTTTTATAAACCTCGATCATTTAGAAACAATCTTAACATTAATTATAAACCATAACCATTTTCTTTTATAAATCAAAATAGTTACCTTTCACATTAACTCTTTGATGTAGCATTGAGTAAAGATTTGAAATGAAACATAACTAGAAAACTATTCAATGTAAAGCTTGAAACCTTCTAGCTAAAACAACATTTGTCACACTTCATCCACTTCCAAGAATTTTTTTAAGGAAAAAACGGGGAATTGGTACATATACAAATACATCACTTTACATGTTAACAAAATATGATGTTGTTGTTATTGTGGGAACCAAAGGTATACCAGTATCATAAAATATGATCTTGGTCCAACAATGGAGTAATAAGCAAGAATATGAGTTGGGTGATGATTACCAGTTACACAAAACATTAAGAGTAGAAATCACATACACAAAACTAGTTAGAAATCACATACACACAAAAATTAAGAGTAGAAAAATACATACACAAAACATTTGGAAGTTAAGCCCTTTGTCAATTGAAAGACCTGCAAGGAGGAAAAACATACCCAAAACTAATTAGATCTATGAACCAACATTAACCCTAAATCTTAACTTCCAAATCTTAACTTCAAACAACCACTAACCCTAAATCATAAAAGAGTAGAAATCACAAATAAAAACCACTAAGCTTTTGAATGTTGAGATAATCGTAAAAGAAGATGTGAGATACAAAATACCAAAACAAAAACACGAACATAAAGATCTGGACTAGGAACGACGCAAATATAGTTATGAAGATCTGAATACGACATAGATTGGAAAATGAAGGATAAGATTTTGGGAGATATGAATGCGACGTATATTGGAATATGAAGGATGATATTTAGGGTTAGACAAGGAACATAAGATATGAAGTCGTAGACTTAAACTGGGTTGGAGTAGAAGACCTAAAAAACATCATTGAATTCGGTCAAATTCGGATATCAACGGGCCCAAGAATGTAAGTCGATTCCGACCTATGTAAACCGCCCCAACCCTCTTTAATCACCCGACAACCCGAACCGAGCTGACCCAATACTTCAAAAAAAACACAGGTCAGACCGGGTTCGGTCGTTTAATGTTTTCATGTCCACCCCTACAGAGCACACCCGAATGCGAAATTAATGTTAGTATGGAATACATGTGGAAATTAATAGAAACATAATAACAAAATAACATGTAAGGATATAAAACTTTTAATTTGCAAGAATTTTTTAAGAGTAACGATAAATATATAATATTGTATTGTTGAATATTTATGCAAATCAAATTAAAACTAAGGTGTCACATGCAAGTATACGTGTATGTTTGATTGCAGTAAGTAATAGAGTAAGGATTTCGTACCCACAGGGAGTGGAGAGATTTTAGATTGAACTTTTTGTATTAAATCTTTGTTTAAAAGAAGTATGAGCAAGGTAACAAATAATAGTTGGTAATAAGTAGAAATGAGTTCACACTACAAACTAAAAGAATAAATGAGAGGATAAGATTATCAGAGAGTGATTAATGAGCTAAGATCCATTAATATTTTATTGCTTAAGTGTAGCAATGATGTGAAATGGCGTGTCTCAAAAGGTCAGAACATGATCTCATGGTGTGTCTCTACAACATCAAAGCATGCATAAATAAGGCAAGAGAATAACTCTCTAAGCCTCATTTATAACCCTGAAATACTTTTGATTTTAATTCTGAAAATCTGTATGGTTTTAGCTTCTTATCTCTAAGCAATCTAAATTAAGTGAATATCTTTATCCTACTTTGTTAACCACTTTTGTTATGAAATCCACTTGTTGTTGGATCTCTCACAACAACAAGCTTTTACCTTTTTCTAAATTGATCATTCTAAGAAGCATGTTTATAGCATAAAAACACATAAGAAAATAAGACACTTAACAACACATCATTTCAACATAAAACAACTTTATATTAACTTCACTTTGCTCATCAAACAAGTGTTTTAGCTCATATTGAGCTGGGTACAAACTATCTGAATGAAGATACAAGGAAACATACTTAAACAGAGATGTAAAAGAAATGACAACCTAACAGCAACTTGAAGATCTTTTGCTTTGGATAAACAACAATTGATCTCTTCAGTCACTTTAGTTTCTAGCAGTGAATACCAGAGTGGATGAGAAGAAAAACTCTATAATTATTTCTAACCCTCCAATGTGAATAACAACTATACTAAAACTATATGAATGTGTAAAATCTCTTGCTTTCTTCTTTCATAGTAGAAGGCTTTCTTTTATAAACAAGAGTGAGAAAGTGGAAGTTGGGGAGTCTTGGATCATGGGCCTTTGATTAAAATAAGGTTCAACCCAAATCAATTCATCAATAATCTCTAGTTGTCTATTTCCCTTAGCGAACAAGTTTTCTAGTACAAACAACAATAGGGGACAAGGTATCTTGCAGTAGATAATGGCACAGAGGTGTAGGCGGCAGATGGTTGGTGTTGGGTACAAGAGGTGGTCCCCACTGTAATATGTTTTTTTCCCTTTGTGCCTTTGACCTTATCTTTTTGCTTCATCTTTTTCTTCATGCAAATTCTGGAAATGTATGCCTAATGAATTCCCTCCAAAGTCTTTGGTAAGCTATTGATTGTGGTTTCCAATAACTTTCTTTTCTTCAATTCTTTTTCTACTTCAGACACTGTCTTGAGAAGTCACACCTCAACTTGCCTTCAAAGATATTCTTCACAACAAAAACCCACATAAAACTATAAAGGAAACACCTAATATGCTTAACACTAAAATAAGATAAAACAAGTAAAATTAAGCAAATAAACATTAAATTTAAACTAAAATACTAAGTAGAAATGGATCATAATCACACACTAAAACTAAAATACTAAGTGAATGACAAAAGAAAATTTCATACACAACCAACTAGGATCGAATTAATAAAAGAACTAAGCTTTTATGGGCTAATGGTTTGTCTAAAAAGATTGGCACAACTCAGCCTTGCACTTGCACTAAAGATAACACATTACAAAGTTTACCAGCTTCCTACTGTCACGATAGTACTCTTCAAAAGAATGAGCTAGTTTTAATTTTTGTGATTCCAATTGCTCAATTTTATTATTCAAGGGTTATCTTTTTGGTTTAATGAGGGAATTTTTGTCCTAGCCCTTCTATTGACTTTTTGCTCAAAACAAGTTGGACCACATTTTCCACTTATTTAACTTCCTTTTTTTTGGCATAATATTTCACCTTTTCAATCGACAGGATCTCACTTGTAATGAGTCCAACCAGTTATTGTGATGAAGCCATTGGAGGTTCCTCCAGTTCTGGGTACAAGGAATTTTTTATTAGGAGTGATCTTTTGCCTCTTTTTGCACACGTTTGTGTGTTTATTCTCAATTGTGGAGTGTGTCACTTTTAAAAAAAAGAGTTCAAGTCGATATTGGAGCTATTTCAATCTTCCCTTAATGATTCCTTAAAAGTTATCCTCATTTCTCAAAATTAAACAAACTAGTCTCTTAAAAAAATACTAAGTTAACTCCACTGATTACTAGGGGAGGGACATTGGTCATTAGTATCCTCTGTATGATTCCCTAATTCAATACTTCAACTTTGTTTCCAAAAATTCTCAATACACCTATTACCCATTGTTCTAAGCATAAACAAACATAATTTCTTGATCCTTGAGTTGAAATTACTCAATCCTCTTGTTATTCTTATTGAAGACATCTAAGCATCTACTTAAACATGCAAACCTAAAACATAGATAAAAATAAAAAATTATGCAAAAATGAAACAAAATTAAACTAAGCATGCAAACAAAACATAATTAAACTAAATACCAAGTGAAATTAATTATCCATGATTCAAACAAACAAGGACAAAACACGACTACCAAATTCATCATCCAAAACATAACCACCAAACATCAACTATCCCAAGCATCAATTATAACCAAGTTCGAAACCAAGAACATGTTCGCTGCGGCAGCATTGAAGACACCAAATCCTTCCATAGATCTTATCCTTTTTTCCAAAGTCATGCATTGTTCCCTGACATCTTCAATGTTACCAGCTTCTTGTACTGATGATGGTAGATTGTAAATGAAAGGAGGATTCACATAAGCAGTTTGGGCAACAATATGCACAATAGGTTGAGATTCCGTGAACACTACAGGTTCGAAAAATGTGGATGTACTAGCCATCTGAGTAGTTGCAAAGGGAGGAGAGTAACTTGGTGATAGTCCAAAATCTGGCCAAGTGGTATTTGGTATTGAAGACTCAGGATTAATGACGAAGCTATTGACTTCAGAGATGACGGTCCTCTGAGTTTGAGTGTCTTTAGAAGTTAAGGCTTGGAGCATTTCCATAATTTTACTCACGCTGCTCTCCAAATCATCAATGTTATCCCTAACTCTTTTGTTATGCTCTTCTTTTTCAGCCATTCTTCTTCTTTCATTGGCTCTAGTTCTCTACTTGCATAGAGGAATCAACTTACAGTTACTTAACAAATCTGAAGACGAGAACAGATGAACATGAGCAACTAAGGTGTATGCAAAATGAATGCAATGATATGCAAATAATATGTGAGGAGATGTTACGCATAAAACCAGGATTTCAAAGGTATGAGGTATGGATAGAGGATACTTGGATTGCTCTCCTTACAAGGATCTCACCAGGTAGGATCTAAAGTTTGAAGGAATCCCAAAGTTGTCAATTCATATGGTTGTTCATCACACACGCCATTAGCATTATGGTTGATTGACTCCCTCATATGAATCTATTTTGGGTGAGATCTTCATATCGACAACCCACAAGAGCAAATTTCTCAGGAGCATGTACTACGCGACCATCGACACGAGGTTTAAAACAAAGGTCTCAGAGTTATGGACTTTTCTCAACTGTTTGATGCACGTGTCAGCTTTAGACAGTCAATCAACTCCATCGAGAAAGTCTATTCTGAGTGAGATCTTCATATCGACAACCCACGAGAACAAATTTCTCGGGAGCCCATACTACGCGACCATCAATATTTGTTTGGCCAAACGGTTTAAGGTTCTAAAGGTCCTTGGAGTCGATGATCCTAATGAAAACATTGATCACACATGCCAATAGTTCGACGGTCGTCGACATTCTCATTAGAATCTACTCCAAGCGAGGTTTTAGTATTGACAACCCACGAGAGCAAATTTATCGAGAGCCCATACTATGTAATGTCTCCTAATCTTATGTTTATACTCAAGGACTCGGGTATAGAGTCTTTCCCTCAACTTTATTTTGCAATCAAAGTATCGATCCAATACCAAGGAGCCACAAGATATATAATATGGAAAGCGATAAAGAAGGCGGTAAAAATAAACAAGTAAGACATAAAGGCAAACATACAAACAAGCATGGAACAACCTAGACTAGGCTTTACTTGTATAGGGGTGAACTAGTCCCCAGCAAAGTCGCCAGCTGTCGTACCTCGAAAAATATGATACTCGTGAATACGGTCGCGGCTGGGCTGACATGAGAGTCACCATCTAATTTTAATTTTTTCCCAAAGAGGGAAAGGGAAAATATAGATAAAACTCGCGATGAAAGGATAAAGACAAGGTCGTTGCAACGATTGTATGGGTTCGAAAGTCGGTTATGCAAGGGGAAGGTATTAGCACCCCTTACATCCATCGTACTCCATGGGAACCACCTAAGTTGTCACGTGAGAAAGGATGTCTATGCCTAATGAGTTACTTGTTAAAGGGAAAAGAGTTTAGATTAATGTTTGATTGATCCTACGTGCTCGGCGAGGATCGAGATTCGTGTACCTACGTATTCCGTCATGCAATGGGAAAGTCAGAGCTTTGTAGTTCGGCTAACTACGGGTGGTTGTTGATTTTATTCCCTTTCTTTCATAAAAAGATTTTAGGAGTCGAATTTCACTAAAGACTATGGGTAAAGGTGATTATTCGACCCAACAAGCCAAGTGTCTTGCATCGAAATAATCGGAGCGAGTAACAAGATTCACATTATCCTCCTTTCTACCACTTAAGGCTCGTGGCGTATAATTTATCTCATATTATTAAAGTAATTTATTACCTATGACCACTTGACGTTGGATCAAGGGTTTTGATCTAAAAGAAACGTCTTGGTCAAAAGGAAGGTCAGTTGCGAGGTACGAAGCGCTCGACAATGGTGAATGCAAATGTAGTGTAAGGGTTGATTAGTTACTTGGGATCGAGTCCTAGTCCTAAGGGAGGCGCCTAGTAAGCAGAATCAAAACCTAAGGAAAATGTGAGTGTGCATGTGAAACCACTTGGTGTTGGACCAAGGGTTCGAAACGAGGGAAAACGATAATATAAAATACATCAGAATCGGGAGAGGGGTACAAAGTAATTTACACGGGATTGCACGAAATAAAAGGGTCTGTTGTATGGGCCTAAGAGGAAGCGTGTGTGAAAGTGTCCTAAAACTATGTGAGGCCATTGGAGCTTGAGATTAAATCAAAAGCATCGAAATTTAGCTCTTTAACTATCTTAGAATCAATTCAATTTTAGAATCATTTTATGATAAGTCAAGCATCGTTTTATGCATCCAATTTTTTTTGAAAGTTAAATCTAATTTTAACTTCGAAATTGCAATGCAACAACAAAGTAAATAATCGGATAATTATTTAAATAGAAGAATGGTCTCATCTTAATCATGATTTGTAGATTATCATGATTTTTTAATTTCATCGACCATAAAGATAAAGAAAAACGATAAAATAAAAATTGGTCTCATATTGATTTAAATGACGTCGATTTGTTGAAATTGAACATTTAGATCGTTTATTATATCATTGAGCATACAAATAAAATAAATCGAGAAATAATAAAGAAAATAAAGGAATGAACTCACATTGGTTTAAATAACGTCAATTTATTCGAAATTTAATATCTAACAGTTTAACATCGGCTGGATAAAAATAAATCGGGACAAGAATGAAAATAAAGGAATGACCTCATACTAGTTTAGATAACGTCAATTTATTTGAAATCGAATATCTAACCGTTTGTCATTGTCCGAATAAAATAGAGAGATAAAATGGATCTAAAAATTAAATTAGAAACCATAAAAAACAATAGAAGTGGTCTCATATCGATTTGGACAACGTCGATTTTAAGAAATCAAATGTCGAAAATCGGGTGATAATATCATAGACCACAAAAATCAATACGATCCATAAAAATCATAAAGTTATAAAAAACATTAAATAATATAATTGTAGATATTTTAGATTGGCTACATTTTGTGGGAAAACTTGGTTTGTTTCTGGATGTCATAAGCAATGTTATGACATGTGATTTAAGCATTATGCAGGTATGAAGTTTTTGTGTGCAGCTGTTTTTATCAGAATGTCAAGACTGATGTTATGACAACTCTGACTAGGCCTGAAGACCTAAGTGAATCCTATTTTGTGCATGCATCTGGCTGTCATTAAAACTGAGATTTTGTTATAGTTTTAGCGCATTTCTATCAGAAGGAAAAGAAGGATTCAGCTTGGAGTTATTTTAGCAGAACATTTGTTCTTGCTATTTTTATTCCTTTATTTAAGGAATTATTTTATCTGTTTTGTGCAAGTTCAGCAGGCCCAATGCCCATTCAAGGTTCTACTTAAGGCTGCTTTACCCCAGTGTGAACGAATGAAAAATAAGGATTGTTATTCAGCGTTTTTCACGTGTGTGTGTGTTTTAGTTTTCTTGTGAGTCAAGCAATTGTCTTTTGATGAATGTTCTGGACTAGGTGTGCATTTGTATTTTGTCCACTGAAAGCTTTTAAGCAAGAGTATTTATATTTGACTGAAGCTTTTAAGAAGGTTTAAAGATTGTTTTGAAGAGTGTCTTCACATTTTTGAGTTGTTTGTTTAAGATCACTGCTGTGATTGAGGGGGAGTGAGAGGGGTCTCATATCTAGGAGTTCTTAGGTAGAACTGTCATTGGGTAGGGATTAAGTGAAAAGATTGCAAACTAGGGTATTTAATGTGGATCTTTGAATTGATACTACTGATAGTGAAGTTCCTTCCTGGCTTGGTATCCCCTAGAGTAGGTGTGATTGCACTGAATTGGGTTAACAACTCTCTGTGTTCTTTAATTCTGCCTTTGTCTTTTACTGTGTTTTAATCTTGTTGTTTTTGGTGTTGTAACATCGCGTTCGACATTGTATATCAGTTGCTAGAATTTCAATTGGCATCAAAGCTGACACCCTGCCTATTTTTCTGGGTGAGATCTAGGGGCATTATTCTGGTACCATGGACAAGGAAGAAGGATTTTGACACAGACCACACATTCTGAATGGTTCTAACTATGATTACTGGAAATCTCGCATGATTACCTTCTTAAAGAAGGCTTGGAAATCTGTTGATAGAGGATGGGAACATCCTACCACTACTGATAAAGATGTCAATACAACTCTGAAGCCTGAGGATGATTGGAGAAAATATGAGGATGAGCTGGCACTATGGAATTCTAAAGCCTTGAATGCCTTGTTCAATGGCATTGATAAAAACATATTCAGACTTGTGCATCACTATCAAAATGCCAAATAAGTTTGGGATATTATCAGAACCACTCATGAAGGAACCTATAAAGTCAAGATGTCAAGACTTCAAATGCTTACCACCAAATTTAAAAATCTGAGAATGAAAGAAGATAAGACTGTTCATGACTTTCACATGAATATTCTTGATATAGCTAATGCCTCAGGAGAATAGATGTCTGATGAAAAGCTTGTGAGAAACATTCTTAGATATCTTCCCAAGAGATTTGTTATGAAGGTGACTGCTATAGAAGAAGCACATGACATCTGGAACATGAAGGTGGAAGACCTTATTGGATCCCTTCAGACTTTTGAAATGTGACTCAATGATGTGCCTGAAAAGAAGAACAAAAGCATAAATCTTGTATCAAATACCGAGGAGGGAGCAAAAAGAGGTGAAAGGGAGAATGAGGAAAGTATGAAAGAAGTTGTTTCCATGATGGGAAGACAATTCAACAAGGTCATGAAGAGGATAAAATTTAGCTCAAGACCAAATGTCAAGAACACTTCATCTGACATCAGCAGATCAAATGAGTCTAGTACAAAACCTGAAGAGAAGTCAAGTCAAAGCATAAGAGTTTAATGTCATGGTTGTGATGGTTTTGGACATATTAGAGCTGAATGCCCCACCTATCTGAAGGGGCAAAAGAAAGGCTTATGTATTACATGGTCTGATGGAGACTCTGAGAGTGACTTTGAAGAAGAATCAACTAAACATATCACCGTGTTGACAGGGACACGTGTGTCTGATGAGGACTCTAATAAAGATGAGCTGGCATTTAAAGAACTTGTCGATATTTATCAAAAGCTTAGCATGAGATGTGCTTAAATGATGCAAGAAGGAGAGGAACAAAAGGAGACCATAGCAACTGTGGAGGCTGAAAAGAAAGAGAACTTATCAACAATATCTTTTATGAATGATGAAGTCTCTATACTGAACTTCCAGCTTGATCAAATGACCAAGTCCATCAGAATACTGAACAATGGATCTGAAAAACTTGATGAGATTCTTCAGATGAGAAGAAGTGTTAAAGATCTATCTGGGATAAGATTTAATGGTTCTAAAAATGAGTTCTTCAGAAGTATCAAACCTGAGCCCAAGAATGAGGTTCCAAACCATATGTCAAAATCAGTGTCTCAACATAATGAACCAAGAAGATCTACTCATCAAAAGAGAAGATATCAAAGATGGAGGTGTCACTACTGTGGCATGTATGGTCACATAAAATCATTTTGTTTCAGACTTCGTGGATACCCTACTCAGAATCCACAACAGAACATTGTCATCAAGAAACAACAATGGACCCACAAGCATATTTATTTGATAGCTCATACATCTCTTAAAGTATTAGCTAAAGAGGATTGGTATTTTGATAGTGGGTGTTCTAAACACATGACTGGAATAAAAAATTTAGTGGTTGACATTAAATCACATTCCACCAATTATGTCATTTTTGGTGATAGGGCTAAAGGAGAAAACAAAGGAGTAGGAAAACTTGTTTGTTCATGTGTTCCAAACCTTGATGGTGTTCTACTAGTGAAAGGATTGACTGCTAATCTCATTAGCATCAATCAGCTGTATGATCAAGGATTAAGGGTCAACTTTACAAAGTCAGAATGCATTGTCACAAATGAAGAGAATGAAGTAATCATGAGGGGAGTCAGATCTAGAGATAATTGTTATCTATGGGTAAATCAAGACACCAACTATACGTCTGTTTGCTCTCTGTCCAAATAAGGTGAAGTAAAGTTATGGCATCAAAAGATGGGTCATATTCATCAAAGAGGAATGAAATAAATTATAACTTTGGAAGCTGTAAGAGGAATCATAAGCTTCAGATTGATGAAGGTAAGGTGTGTGGTAAATGTCAAGTAGGGAAGAAAACCAAAATGTCACATTCGAAGGTTCAACGTCTCATTACTTCCAAAGTTTTGGAGTTATTACACATGGACTTGACGGGTAATATGCAGGTTGAAAGTCTGGGAGGAAAAAGGTATGCCTACATGGTGGGGGATGACTACTCAAGGTTTATTTGGATAAACTTTTTCAGAGAAAAATCTGATGTCCTTGATGTGTTCAATGATCTCTGTCAAAGAATTCAAAGGGAAAAGGAAAGTTGTGTCATCAGGATTAGAAGTGATCATGGTAAGGAATTTGAGAATAAAAAATTCTCGGAATTTTGCTCATCTGAAGGAATCAGCCATGAATTTTCTTCCCCTATTACTCCTCAGCAAAATAGGGATGTTGAAAGAAAGAACAAAACCATCCAGGAATCAGCTAGGGCCATGATTCATGCCAAGAAACTTCCTCTGTACTTTTGGGCTGAAGCTATGAACACTGCCTGTTATGTTCATAACAGGGTCACTCTAAGAAAGGGAACTGCTACTACTCTCTATGAGCCCTGAAAGGGAAGGAAGCCTAATGTCCAATACTTTCATGTATTTGGAAGTAAGTGTTATATTCTAGATGATAGAGAATAAAGAAGAAAAATGGATCTTAAAAGTGATGAAGACATATTTTTGGGTTACGCTACTAACAATAGAGCCTACAGAGTTTTCAACTCTAGAACCAGAGTCATGATGGAATTCATAAATGTGGTTATTGATGATCTATTCAAAGAACCTAATGTCACGTATGATATTGGAACATTCTATGATACTCCAGTTGAGGTTACTGATAAAGAAGATGATATAAATCCAGCTAGTCCAGTATTTGATCCAGAATTAGCAAACAAAGTACCTTCAATCAGGATTCAGAAGGATCACCCTAAAGATCTTATTATAGGTGATCCCAACAATGGAGTTGTAAAAAGATCGAGGGAAGTTATTTCTAACTCTTGCTTTGTATCCAAGATTGAACCTAAAAATATCAAAGAAGCACTGACTAATGAATTTTGGATAAATGCTATGCAAGATGAGCTAGAGCAGTTTAAGAGGAATGAAGTGTGGGAGCTTGTACCAAGACCTGAAGGAACAAATGTTATTGGTACTAAATGGGTGTACAAGAATAAATCTGATGAACAAGGGGTTGTGACCAGGAATAAAGCAAGACTTGTTGCTCAAGGATATACTCAAATTGAAGGCATCGACTTTGATGAAACATTTTCTCTTATGGCTAGACTCGAATCAGTACGATTACTTTTGGGAGTTGCATGCATTTTGAAGTTTAAATTGTACCAAATGGATGTAAATAGTGTCTTTTTGAATGTATACTTGAATGAAGAAGTCTATGTGGAGCAGCCTAAGGGATTTGTTGATCCAAACCTTTCAGATCATGTCTACAAGTTGAAAAAGGCCTTGTATGGACTAAAACAAGCTCCTAGAGCTTGGTATGAAAGATTAACAAAGTTTCTTCTCAAGAATGGTTACATGAAAGGTGGAATTTACAAAACTCTATTTTTCAGAGATGCAGGAGGAAAAATCACGATTGCTCATATTTATGTGGATGACATAGTGTTTGGAGGAATGTCAGATGAAATGGTTAAACATTTGTCAAACAGATGCAGTCTGAATTTGAAATGTGCATTGTTGGAGAATTAACTTTTTTTATGGGATTGCAAGTTAAACAGATGGAAGATTCCATTTTTCTCTCTCAAAGCAAATATGCCAGAAACATTGTTAAGAAATTTGGAATGGAGAGTGCCAATCACAAAAGAACACCTGTTCCTACCCATCTTAATATGACTAAAGATGAAAAAGGTGTAAGTGTTGATCAAAACTTGTATCGAAGCATCATAGGAAGTCTGATGTATCTAACAGCAAGTAGACCTGATATTGCTTTTGTTGTTGGTGTATGTGCCAGATATCAAGCAGATTAACCTAAGGTCTCTCACATAAATCAAGTCAAAAGAATTCTAAAATATGTGAATGAGACTAGTGATTATGGCATGTTTTATTCTCATGGAAGCGATCTTATTTTATCTGGATATTGTGATGTTGATTGGGCTGGGAGTCCAGATGATAGAAAAAGCACTTCTGGAGGGTGTTTCTTTGTTGGTAACAATCTTATTTCCTGGTTTAGCAAGAAGCATAATTGTGTCTCCTTATCTACTGTAAAGGATGAGTATATAGCTGCTGGTAGTAGTTGTTCTCAGCTTGTTTGGATGAAACAAATGTTATTTGAATACAATGTCACTCAAGATGTCATGACATTATACTGTGATAATCTCAGTGCAATAAATATTTCCAAAAATCCTATTCAACACAGTATGACTAAACATATTGATATCAGGCACCATTTCATCAGAGATCTTATGGAAGATAAAGAGATCAAGTTAGATCATGTTGCAACTGAACTATAGATGGCTGACATATTCACAAAGGCCTTGGATGCTAATCAGTTTGAAAATATAAGAGGCAAATTGGGAATCTGTCTTTACGAGGGCTTGTAGCAATCAATAATGTTTGACAGTCCAGTCAAAGGATATAGAATGAAAAGGAAGCTTCAGATGACTTGGATGGTGGTCAAGAGAGTGAAGAACAAGTTGAACTTTGTTTCTGGTGGGGTTCTGGTTTATCCAAATTGTTTGCTCTTCATGAGCTTGTGGTTCTATCTGTTTCTTTTGCTTTATGATTGTGATCCTGTTTGGCTAAAAGGGGGAGTAATTAGATAGCCGACTATAGTTGTGTGCTGATGAATACTATTTATGATAGTATTGTTAGTTCTTATGTGTTGCAGGGCTGGGCTTAACAGGTTGAGGGGGAGATGAAATATCTCTCTATTTTCTGCTGCTGCTGTGTTGTGTTGTACCGTGTTACAATTTTTGTTTTGGTTTTCTGATGTGTACACAACTTATGTTTTTTGGTGCTTCTGTTGTTGTTGGTGTTGCTGTAATCTGATACAACTATTGGTTTGAGGGGGAGTCCTCTCTGTTGTGTGTGTGCTTTTGCTGCTGCTGTTTGTTTTCTGATTTATGATGTTCTGATAATGCTTAAATTGTTTTAGCCAAAAATTTGCCAAAGGGGGAGTTTGTAGATGTTTTAGATTGGCTACATTTTGTGGTAAGACTTGATTTGTTTCTGGATGTCATAAGCAATATTATGACATGTGATTTAAGCATTATACAGGTATGAAGTTTTTGTGTGCAACTATTTTTATCAGAATGTCAAGACTGATGTCATGATATCTCTAACTGGGCCTGAAGACCTAAGTGAATCCTATTTTGTACACGCATCTTATTGTCATTAAAACTGAGATTTTGTTGTGGTTTTAGCGCGTTTTTATCAGAAGGAAAAGAAGGATTCAACTTGGAGTTATTTTAGCAGAATATTTGTTCTTGCTATTTTTGCTCCTTTATTTAAGGAATTATTTTATCTATTTTGTGCAAGTTCGGCAGGCCCAATTCCCATTCAAGGTTCTACTTAAGGTTGTTTTACCCTAGTGTGAACGGGTGGAAAATAAGGATTGTTATTCAGCGTTTTTCACGTGTGTGTTTTAGTTTTCTTGTGAGCCAAACAATTGTATTTTGATGATTGTTCTAGACTAGGTGTGCATTTGTATTTTGTCCACTCAAAGCTTTTAAGCAAGAGTGTTTGTATTTGA
Organism: Lathyrus aphaca; assembly: GCA_963966055.1. Taxonomy (NCBI): domain Eukaryota; kingdom Viridiplantae; phylum Streptophyta; class Magnoliopsida; order Fabales; family Fabaceae; genus Lathyrus; species Lathyrus aphaca. Next base: position 565,721,241 of record OZ014520.1, read on the forward strand.
CTGAAGCTTTTAAGCAGGGTCAAAGATTGTTTTGAAGAGTGTCTTCGTATTTTTGAGTTGTTTGTTTAAGATCACTACTGTGATTGAGGGGGAGTGAGAGGGGTCTCATATCTAGGAGTTCCTAGGTAGAACTGTCATTGGGTAGGGATTAAGTGAAAAGATTGTAAACTGGGGTGTTTGTTGTGGATCTTTGAATTGATACTACTGATAGTGAAGTTCCTTCCTGGCTTGGTAGCCCCCAGAGTAGGTGTGATTGCACCTAACTGGGTTAACAACTCTCTGTGTTCTTTAATTCTGTCTTTGTATTTTATTGTGTTTTAATCTAGCTGTTTTTTATGTTGTAACATCGCGTTCGACATTGTATATTAGTTGCCAGAATTTCAATGATAAAATTATATAAAAAAATAGAAAATGAAGGAGGTAAACTGAATCTGGGGTGGTGTGCTCAGCTGAATCATGGGTCAAGCCTAAAATTTAACACAAAATAAAAAACATAATAGAGAGGATGTGTAGCACTAGTTCAAGAGGTGTCTGCAGAAAGATCTGATGGGCTTAAGATCATAATCAAAGTTGAGCCCAACCACATAGTAAATCAGCAAAATAAGAAATAAAATAAAATAAACAAATTAAAAAAAAACATAGGCTCATTTAAACGATGCAAAGAGTAAAATTCATGAACCCTCCCTCAAGTTCGTTAGATTTCTTCCGCCTCTCTCATTCAACTCGCTCTCCGTCTCAAACACGCATCAGAACATGAAGATCCATCTTCTTGTTTCGCGGTTTCAGTCCATGTTTCTCTCTTCTCTCTCGACTTTATTTTCATTTTTGGTTCACTCACTCTCTCATCTCATATCTCGTTTTATTTTCGATTTTTTATGATGTTTGGGAGTTTGAGGGAGATGATTATGAAGTTGTGTTTTATGAATGAAGAAAGGTTTTGTTTTTTCCTGATAAGATTTAATGAAGGTTTTTGGTGTTTGAAGGTGAATTTGTGTTTGAGGTTTGTGAGAAGATGATGGTGAATGTTTTTGTGGAAGGTTTAAAGGTTAATGATGAGTTGAATGAAGAAGAATATGTTTGTGAAGGATTTGATGGGTTGGGAAAGGAAATGGAGTTTGTATATGAGTGATAAAATGATTTTTTTTTCTCTGAGAATTTGGCAGCGGTTTATTTAAAGGAGGATTTGAGGGTGAGATGGGAAAGAAGAACCAAGAGACGTTGTGTTGCACGAAATTTGTCATTTAAGGTCGCATTATTTGTTGTACGATTCTATGTGTGTTACGTTGGCTATATGGGCAACGTATATAATATTCGCGGGTGAGGGATGGCTAATGCAGATTCGTTTTGGGGGGTTTTTTATATGCAGATGTACGACACGTCTTGTGTATTATCGTTTTTGGCTCATTTGTGTGATGCTCGCGTTTTGTTCGTATGCAACTTGTGTTTTGTTAGTTGGAAAAACAATGAGGTTGGAAAGAATTGTTGTGGGGCCTGCTAAAATTTTGATGAATGGCAGAAAAATGGTCTTGCGTTGTGAGATGGTGGCAGGAGTGAGGCTCACACTGAACTGTAATGAGTTTTGAATATAGCAGCATTCTTCCAAATTTTTGTATAATATTTTTATGGTAATGTATATGTATGGTGATGGGCTTGATGACATGGGCTGATTTTATTTATGAAAACATGATGGACTTATTGTATTTTGTAATTAAGACTTAGAAAAATGATAATAAAACATTAATAATAATAATAATAATAATAATAATAATAAAAAATGAAAAATGAAATAAAAAAATGAAATTATGGGTAACAAAAAATAAAAAATGGACTTAATTAAACTTATGAAAATGAATTATTTTTTAAATAAAAACGCGTAGTCAAATGCGATTCAAAATAGAGGTATGACAAATTTGGGGTATGATAATAGACTTCATTAATGTCTGAATAAACCATTTGTCAAATGCAGCCTGAGGTAATCCAATCTCAAAAGTTGCCAACTCCGGTACACCATGATGTCTGCACAACCTTGTTATCAAACATGGGAAATACACCATTCTTACTTTCTTCCTCGAGCATACATGGATTTCTTGAACCACGATCTTTCCAACATTAACCTTGCTTAAGGATGTAATGTAATGAAGCAAAACCAGCCAAGATCTATTGACTGTCTCATTATGAGCAGTTGGCTTCAAGGAATGTTTGACAATTTGATACCAAACCTTCACCTCAGGTTGAAGATCCATCCTTCTCACAACCTTCTCAACATTTGATTCCACCAAAGTAGTTCCTGGGTTGCACAAAGATTGCATGAAAACTTCATAATATTGTTCATCATATTTCAATAGCCGGTTCTGGTATTCATCAATTGTCTCCAGTAGGTTCAACACTAGGTTAATGATAGCATAAATATACGACATTTGTTCCTCTAACCACAACTTCCATTCTTTTGTTACCAGGGTCAGTCAAGTTTGCATAAAACGCTTTGACCATTGAAATGTTGTACGAACCCGATTGTTTACAGAACTTCACCCACTTCAGTTGTTTTAAGGTGATTCTGATATCCTAAGGAAGACCAAGGTTATCTTCTTGGTTACAAAAAACAAAACCTCTTTTTGACAAGACGCTCATTGTTCTGAAATGCTCAACAAACTGTCTTGAAGCTTCATTATTGATGAAGATGGTTGCATCTTCATGCTCTTCATCGAAATAGTCAACATGCGATGTAACGTTCTTTATGGCAGTTAGGGTGAGCTTTCTGTGAGGGTGGAGGGAAGTTAGGGTTTACAGAGCGAGAAAATGAAGGAAGTTCGTAAGATGGAAAAAAAGTAAGGTTGAAAAATGAAAAAGTGCTTTTTGTGTGAGAGAGAAAGGTTTGTTTGTGAAATTAGGGAAAGGAAACAAATGGTTAGTTGATGTGGGAGAGAAAGTGGAAAAAATATTTTTGAATTTTTTTTACACAAAAATAGCCATGTCGGTTGAAGACGAAACATATCACATGCATCGTAACATATCACATGCAGCGTAACACTACTGATGGTAATAACTCTTGATCCTTGATTGTTTTTCTGTCATTTTCCTTTCATAATTGTGAAATCATTGCTGATAACTCTTGATCCTTTAATGTTTTTTATTTTATTTCAGAGTTGGATCCTCCAGCACTTCCCGCGCATCGTTGGTTGGACGAGTGTGGATGAGTACACTAAGGATATGTCGTGTGCCTGTGCTTTTATCCCGCTCAGAGGGAGCTAGGTGGTTTGGTCTTTCAAAGTCTATCTTGACCATTTAGTTGCTGAGAACATTCATTTCAATCGCGTATCACTGCTCCTCATCTGCCTGAGAGCGTCATATTGATGATGTCTTGCCTAGATGTCATTGCATAGTGGAGATTGCGTGTGCATGTATTGCCGATGGTATCCTCCCCGAGGGGTCTGCTGTCAGGCGAGTCCTTGATGCCATGGTGACGAAGGTACAAAAGGCACTATTGTACCGGAGACATCATCGGAGGACGGGGGGATTGATGGTCGAGGAGGGAGAGTATGCAGAGGAGGTAGAGAAGATGATGTCAGGCACACCCAATAGTAGTATGTTATTATTTTATTGTAATACTATACTCTCTATTTTATTTTTACGGTTATATTACATTTTGTATCTCGATTGTATGATATTTTCTACATATATTACTATATTATTTTTGACACACCAAGTATTAGTCTTTTATTACTTTGTATGTCCATTTTTTATTTGATTTCGTGTTTCATACTTCATCTAAAAAAATACACAACTTATACCAAAAAACACATGTTCTGATACACTTCATAGATGTATCTCTGAAATATTACCGGAGATGCATCTCTAGAATAATTCAAATGTAAATGATTTATGAGTGACATGTTCTGAATGTTTAAAATAATTTCGAAGACGTATCTTCAAAATACGTCAAAGTTTTTTAAAAAATAGGTACGTCCGAAAATATATCTTTAAAATCTTGAAAGATACGTGAAAATTTTATGCAATAATAAATTTTCATAGTTTAAACATATATATTTTATAATATTTCTCTTTATCTTAAAATAATTATATTATTTAATATCATCTACTTTATTTTCATAATAAAAATTAACGAAAAAAAATTGAACAATAAATATTACTTTCTTCTTTCTTTTATAAGTGTCATTTTTTGAATAATTTTATGTTTTTTTTTAAATTGGTATTTATAAATTTTAAGGTAATATTAAATATATTTTTATCAAAATTATCTCTAAATAATTATTACAGAAAAATAAAAGTAAAGTAAATGTAATAAATAACTAAGGATAATATAGATAAAATGAGAATTATTATATATAAAAAATAATATTAATTAACTTTTTTTATATATATTATAAAAAATAAAAAAGTAATATTTAAAAAGGTACCGAGAGAGTATAAAGTAGTCAATACATATTAAATGTATAGTATTTTATGATCTTATATTTAGACATCCATCCACCATAGTTTTAGAACCCAAAATTCAATGTTTTGAATTGAAAGATCACAATATCTAGTCAAAAAAGTGAATTATGAAATTCATTGATTCAAGACAATATGGAACATCGATGTTAAAGAAAGGTTTAAAACCCTCCACGTGTACGGTTAAACTTTCCAACCAATCAATGCAAGAAACGTGGCACATCCCACGAGGAATTCAGATAATTTGAGACAACTCTCTTACGTGGGTCCCACGACAGACATAATCCTCGGTGACGGACTTGCCGAAAGACAATGGATAAGGACGAACTCAACGAGATATTATAAAATACAACCCAACTCACATTATCATAATCAATCTCTTAATCATAACCGTCCATTTTGATTAACACAAACCCTTCCTCGTTCATCCAACGGTCCAAAAACATCCTCTTCAAAATTTGAAAAGAATTTCAATTTTTTAATTTTTTTTAATTTTTAGTAGTTGACCCATGAAAACAAGTAAGCTTGTTAAAAGATCATAACACTGTTGCATGCTGATTTTGTTCACTGCAGTGAGAGAGAGAGAGAGTATGGAGTTGGGTGGCTTTTGTGATCAAGGAGAAGCCATTGAAAGTTAAATTCATTTTTTCTTAATCAAAATCTTTTTATATTCTTCTCCACTATCCACTTAATCAAACTGGAATTGAAATTCATGTCTCAAAACCAAACCTGGTAATTTGTTTATTCCATTTCTGTTCTTGTTTTGTTTTTGTTTTTTTTTAAAGTTGTTTTATATTTCAGACACCAATCTCTTTGTCTGTTGTTTTTGTTTTTGTGATCTGAATCTGTTTTTTCATTCTTTTATGAGACTAATCTTTTGTAAAGTTATAATCTTTACACAAATTCTTCACACCCTTTTGATGTTTTCCTTTGTTTCTCATCATAGATTCACAACTTGCATATCTTGCCATTTCATGCTTTGTAACTTCTCTTTCACTCAGTTTAGAACTAGTATTAGTTGACCCAAATCTCAAAATCTAGTCTTTTTCACTTCATAATATTTAGTTTTTCAGTGACCCTTTTGGTTCACTTGGGTTTGAAAAAGTAGAGTGTGTTGGGTTTTGTGATTGATTACATATTTACAAGGATGGTTTCAAGATCTTATTCAAATCTAGTAGAGTTAGCTTCTGGTGAAGCTTCATCATTTGGTTTAGTGAACAGAAGAATTCCAAGGATTATGACTGTTGCTGGATTGATATCTGAATCTGATGTTATTGTTGATGATGATCAAGTGGAGAGTGTTTCTTCGGATATCTCTTCGTCTTCAGTGCACCGGGACCGAATCATAATAGTAGCGAATCAGCTTCCTATTAAGGCTCACAAGAATCAAGATGGTGATAGGAGTTTTTGGTCTTTTGATTGGGATGAAAATTCTCTTCTTCAATTGAAAGATGGAATAGGTGATGATGATATTGAGATTATTTATGTTGGATGTTTGAAAGAAGATGTTCATCCAAACGAGCAAGATGAGGTTTCAATGATACTTCTTGAGAATTACAAATGTGTCCCGACTTTTCTTCCACCGGAGATGTTTACTAAGTATTATCATGGTTTTTGCAAACAACAGTTATGGCCGTTGTTTCATTACATGTTGCCGTTATCGCCCGAGCTTGGTGGTAGGTTTAATCGGTCTTTATGGCAAGCTTATGTATCGGTTAATAAGATTTTCGCTGATAGGATTATGGAAGTTATTAACCCGGAAGATGATTATGTTTGGATACATGATTATCATCTTATGGTGTTACCAACTTTTTTGAGGAAGAGGTTTAATCGGGTGAAGCTTGGATTTTTCCTTCATAGTCCATTTCCTTCATCGGAAATTTACAAAACATTGCCTATTAGGGAAGAGCTTTTGAGAGCTTTGCTTAATTCGGATTTAATCGGGTTTCATACGTTTGATTATGCACGGCATTTCCTCTCGTGTTGTAGTCGGATGCTAGGTCTTACGTACGAATCCAAGCGAGGGTATATCGGTATTGAGTATTATGGTAGGACTGTTAGTATCAAGATTCTTCCGGTTGGTATACATATGGGTCAGATTCAATCGGTTTTAAGGCTGCAAGAAACCGAGGATAAAGTTTGCGAGTTGATTCGACAGTTTTCGGATCAAGGAAGGACAATGTTGCTTGGTGTTGATGATATGGATATATTTAAGGGAATAACTTTGAAGCTTTTGGCAATGGAGCAGCTTCTCATTCAACATCCGGAGTATCGAGGAAAAGTGGTACTAGTTCAGATAGCGAATCCTGCTAGGGGGCGAGGGAAAGACGTGCAAGAAATGCAAGACGAGACGAAGGCAACGGTGAAACGGATCAACGAAACGTTTAGGAAACCAGGGTACGATCCTGTTATTTTGATTGACGAGCCGTTAAAGTTTTATGAGAGAGTTGCTTATTATGTTGTTGCCGAGTGTTGTCTAGTCACTGCGGTAAGGGATGGAATGAATCTCATACCGTACGAATATATAGTCGGTCGTCAAGGAAATGAAACACTGGATAAAGTTTTAAAGATTGGTTCCTCCCCTAAGAAAAAGAGCATGTTAGTTGTATCCGAGTTCATTGGTTGTTCGCCGTCTTTAAGCGGGGCAATCAGAGTGAACCCGTGGAACATCGATGCTGTGGCCGATGCAATGGATTCTGCATTAGGAATGGCCGATTCTGAAAAACAGCTTCGACATGAAAAGCATTATAGATATGTTAGTACTCATGATGTCGGATATTGGGCCCGAAGCTTCTTACAGGACTTGGAAAGGGCTTGTAGCGATCATGTTCAACGAAGGTGGTGGGGAATCGGGTTTGGATTAAGTTTTAAAGTCGTTGCACTCGATCCGAACTTTAGGAAGCTTTCAATGGATCACATAGTTTCAGCTTACAAACGGACGGCAAATAGGGCGATCCTTCTCGACTACGACGGTACACTAATGCCTCAGGTTTCCATCGATAAGAGTCCAACAGATAAAACCATTGAAATTCTTAATAGCCTGTGTCGAGATAAGAACAACATGGTGTTTCTTGTTAGTGCGAGAAGCCGATCCATACTCTCCGATTGGTTTTCTTCTTGTGAGAATATAGGAATCGCAGCTGAGCATGGTTACTTTCTCAGGTAAGATTCTTTCTAACCAATGCTCCTAACCTTTTCAGGATTGGCGCCAAAATTGATTTTTCTATAATGTATGGTTTCAGAATGAAGCGAGACGATGAATGGGAAACCTGTGTTCCTGCAACCGATTGTAGTTGGAAACAAATCGCAGAGCCTGTGATGAAACTTTATACCGAAACAACTGACGGATCTACCATCGAAGATAAGGAGACTGCACTTGTTTGGTGGTATGAGGATGCAGATCCCGATTTTGGATCATGCCAAGCAAAAGAACTTCTCGATCATCTCGAAAGCGTGCTGGCAAATGAACCAGTGACCGTGAAAAGCGGCCAGAATTATGTCGAGGTTAAACCACAGGTACGTACAACATTCTAACCGATGTTTGCAAGAGCTTATGAAAACAACTTATGACAAGTCCATTTTTGGCTGAAAAACTTTATACGTGCAGGGTGTGAGCAAAGGAATAGTGGCGAAACGTCTACTTTCATCGATGGAAGAAAAGGGAATGTCGCCTGATTTCGTTTTATGTATAGGAGACGACAGGTCAGACGAAGACATGTTCGAGGTAATCACGAGTTCGATGAACGGTCCAATAGCACCGAAAGCAGAAGTGTTTGCTTGCACGGTTTGTCGGAAACCGAGTAAGGCTAAGTACTATCTTGATGATACTGCTGAAATAGTGAGATTGATTCAAGGTTTAGCTTGTGTTTCAGATCAAAAAGTTTTATGCTAAAATTCCATGTGATGTATGGAAGTTGTTACTCAGAAAACATGTACATATTTGGTTTCAGTTATAAATTCTCTTTGTGCTGGTAAATTTTGCATTCTGTTTTAGACTTTTATTTTATTTTGCAACAAAATAGATGGTGTCAATTTAATTAAGTCTTCAAGTTTTTTATTTTATTTTGATGCAACAAAATAGTATTTATTTATTAAAGATCAATTTTGAAAAATTAAAATTGATGAATCTTATAATTTTGAAAATAAAAATGCATATTTACTTAATAAGATTGTCTTGTCAAAAGATTTTTAATGAAAGTACTCACTTTTACTTTTAGACTTGCAAGATTAGTTTTTACTATTTTCTAATTAAAATATGATAAATATATTTAAATTTTATATTCTAAAGATGAGTTTTCATTAGGTTTCCAATTCAAGGATATGGTAGCTTCTGCAAATGATGTTGACAGTTTTGATGCCAATGTTAAACCTGCCAATTTCCCTAGTGATGCCAAGCTACAAAATGCTGAAATATCTTAAGATATTTACTAGAATTTGGTTTCCTTGCTATGGAAATTAGAAGTTGCATCCACTAATGGCAATATATTGTGCATGCTTCCTCATCGGCTACTAGTCTTGCATCAATTTATTTTATTATGGTGTTCTTTTGAATTGGTTGCATTATGTAAAATTGTATGAAGTGTATAAGATGTTTTGGTGAAGAAAAGACATATGTGAGACTAAATGTTCCAATATATGTGCAAAATATATGTGCAACATCTGACTCTTGTCAATAGGACAATGTTATAGTTGTTTTGAACATGTTTTCTGATTGTGATTCAATATGATTTTTTGTTATCTTTTAGAAATGCATTAATTATATTTGTCTAGATGATTAAAAGGATCAAACTAGATTAGATAAAGATTTAAATTTGAATTCAAATTTAAATCAAATTTTTTTGGAGTTTTTTGAAAAACAAATAAAAACTAAATCATCTATAAATCTGGACATGATCATACCTTTTGCTCATTGGAGAAAAACCCAGAAGATTGCATTGTTATTAAAGGAGACTCGAACCTAACTTTTGAAGTATGCAAGTATTGAAGATTCATGTTTGTTTATGTTGTTGTTTGTGCACCATTACAGGGAATTCATTTATATCTAAAGGCATAAAATATGGTTTGTTAGTTGAGTTGTAATTAAACATTCAATATTATGATTATTGTAGTGGTCCTTTGGAATTAGTGATTAAGAGAAAGTGAGAGGGGTTCTCATATTTAGGGGGAGTCCTAAATATAAATACACAGGTAGAATTAAGAAGAGGGGCGTTGAACATGAGGTTGTTCATCTAATACACTTTGTACTAATTATATTGAAGAGTGAATTTCCTTTCTTGGGTTAGAAGTTCCTCAGACATATGTGTTGTTTGCATTGAATTGGGCTAACAATTTTTTGTGTTCTTTTATTGCTATAATTTTGTCATATTAGTTATGAATAATCTATCAGTTTTGGTATAATATGCTGATTAGCTTGGCTTAAGCATCTAGTCTAACATTTGTGCCCTTAAGAACATAATTTCAATAGGCATCCGAGCAGGCACCCTGTTCTTTTTGGGGTGAGCTGAAAGGAAGATATTTTTTGTTCAAATGAACAACACTAAGGATGAAGGTCTTGTCAATGGAAAACCTGTCTTGGGTGCCACCAATTATGATTATTGGAAAGTTAAGATGGTTGTTTTTCTCAAAATCCATGGACAACAAAACATGGAAAACTATTATAAGAGGTTGAAAATATCTTGTGATTGCCTCTAGAGAGGGAACATAAACCTTAAAGTCTGAAGTTGATTGGACAAATGCCAAAAATGATGAAGCTCTTGAAAATTCCAAGACATTAAATGTTATTTTCAATGGTGTTGACAAGAACATGTTCAAGCTTATCAACACATGTATTGAATTAAAAAGAAAAAAGCATGAGAGATTCTCAAAACTGCTCATGAAAGCACATCCAAGGTTAAAATGTCAAGCCTACTGCTCCTTACTGCAAAGTTTGAGAATCTGAGAATAAATAAAGTTGAATCTGTTTATAACTTTAATATTAGACTGTGTGACATTGCCAACACCTCTTTTGCATGTTTGAAGAAAAACTGGCCAGAAAAATCCTTAGATATCTGTTAGCTCCTAATTTCGACACCTAGATGACTTCAGGAAGCATTGACTTTAGTATCATGTCTTTTGGAAGAATTAAAGGGTTTCGACCAAATCAAGTTGAAGAAGCCTGAGTCAAAGACGAAGGGAGTGCAAGAATTTGGACTTAGAATATTTCCTAAGTATAGGAAATATACTTCGACCGAGCGCTCATAAGAAGTGGTCGGTGTGCAGTAGTTGAGATTTAATATTTGAGGGGAACTTATGGTTCTTTCAATTTGAAAAAAGGACAAGTGACACATATTGGAAGTTCAAGACATGCAAAGTGCCATGTGGCATATTTCTGGGAGTAAACTGCCAATAGCAGTTATTTTCGACTAATATAAATAATGTAGTTTTAGTGTTGAAATTGTGTGTGAATCATATTGTACAAGTTACTCCGTAAACATTCAAAGTACCCATGTGTAGAGAAACGAGTGAAGGAGAGAATGTTCGTGATGAGATCACCACCCTATTTCATATCAATGCAATTTATATTCAAGTTTTTACTTTGAAGTCATTTATTTTGCGTTTCTTTACTTTCAAGCAAGTTTATCCTTTAGCAATTTATCGTTTCTTTACTTGCTTTCTTTTACATTCCCTTGCAATTTACATTTTTATTGCACTTTACTTTCGACTTTAAATTGTTTTGAGTCTTGTTTTTATTTTCTGTTTTTACCAAAACACTTCATAAAATTTGTTGAAGAGTTTATGACATTATCACTAGAAAAACCAATCAATACCTATTATAGTACATGTCCTAGGATCAATCTGGTCGATCCTGTGAGTAACTGAGAACGTTTTGTTGTTTTTAGAGGACCAACAGTTGTTTACTAATTTTCAGGGTAAACAAATTGGCACGCCCAGTGGGACAGTGCTATAGTAACCAACTATTGGAAGTTTTATAACTATCTTAAAATAACCAACTTTTAGAAGTTTTGTAACTTCCTTTTCTTTACGTGTTCGTTGGTCAAAATGTTGTGTAATATCTTGTTGTATGCATTTGAGAAGTGGAAAGGTAGCCACTACAGACGAATGCATACCAAAATAAAAATATGAGGAAAATGACATCTAGTCAAGGGAATTCAAGTAATCAAATCCCCATACGACTGGGTCGAATCCTCAACCAAGAAGTTCGTCTGCACCAAAAATCAACATCAATCCACAATATATGCCTAGGAGTAATGTGGTGCCTCCCTCAAATACTTCGACAAGAGGATCAACAATACTAGCCATGGTTTCAGAACCAGTTTCTTCGATGGCAGGAACAAGAGGAATGATATATAGACCTTATACTCAATCGGTGATGGAATACATTGGAGAAAATCCTCAAACTCCACCACCAAATACAATAATGTTGAAGTCTTTTCCTCCCCCAGGGTTTTCACAGCCTTTGCCTAGAAATCCAGCCTATGGCATACCAACAACAGTGATGCAAATCTTACGTAACGCGCCTGCGGTATTTTCAGAAAATATGCTTTCTTCGCCCTTGCAGGAATCGGGATCTAGAGTAAACATGGGTCAAAATAGTCAGATCATAGGATTGATATTTTCCGCCCAAGGTCCTGACTTGACAAATGAATCTGCAGCTTATTTAAGGCAGGAAATGGACGAAAGCAATATGCAAAGGGTACAAACTTTGTCTCAAACCATTGGGGGGGGGGGGTCTTTCAACCTTTGATTCAAAGTACCACTCAAACTAATAAGCAATTGGCATCCCAGATGGCTAGAATAACATAATTTATGGGAGTACCTGCCCCTCCTTGACACCCAACTAGACAATACATGAGAGAAAATCATGGTGTCGAATTCATGGAAAATGTCCAAAAGGTGTTATCGCTAAATTTCGACGCTAGCAATTAATGGGGTCATTTGGCTTAATAGAGAGTTTTTCTTATTATGAGTTAAATGTGAGGTTTTCGACCTTGCTCGATAAAAGGATGAGAGTCGAAGGAATCTACTTACAAATTTGGTACTTAGAGAAATTCTAAGTTAAAATATTTTCTAAGTGTTGGGATGATTCGACCATGCTGAGATTCGACGAAAATTGCAGTTACATGAGTTGACACGCTCAAGCTTGGAGGGAAGTTATGTAATTTTCAATTCAAGTGCAGAGATAAGCGGCGCAAGATCAAGCTTCTTCAACATACTAGTGAGACAAGTGTCATCATCTTAGGATAGTCTTAGGAGTAAACCGTCGAAAACGGTTACTTTGTAATGTATATAAATATCTTAGTCTAGTGTTAGAATAAGTGTGTGGAAATCATATGTACTAGTAACTCCGTATACTAAAAGTATCCGCGTATAGAGAAAAGAGTGCGGTGAGAATGCACGTGATTGAAACACCACCAAATTTATCTTCAATTTCAAATTTACCTTCAAGTCATTTATCTTTGAAGTTATTTACCTTTTACAAGCCTTTATTTTAAAGCATTTATCTTTCAAAGTCATTTACCTTTTTAAGCAATTTTACTGCATTTCCTTTACAATTATTGCCTTTACTTTTCCAGCATTTTAGCATTTTGCCTTGCGTTTATATGCCCTTTACATTTTCAGCCATTTAAGTTTCCTCGCCTTGCCTTTAATTTCCATTTACCTTCAAGCCTTGCCCTTCTCTTTTATTTACTTTTGAAAGTTTTGCTTTACTTTCTTTCTTTTATTTTAAAACAACTTCTGAATCCTGTTGAAGGATTCAAAACCCTTTTTCCCAAAAATATTACAACCAACCCTTTTTTAGCACATGTCCTAGGATCAATCTGGTCGATCCTGCGAGTTACTGGGGGTATTTTGGTATCTTCAGAGAACCAATGATTGTTTACCAATTTTGGGGGTAAACAAATTGGCACGCCCAGTGAGACAATGCTAAAAAACGTTTTTTTTAGAAGTTTCGTAACTTCTTTTTCTTTGTAACTTCTTTTTATAACTTCTACGTTTCGTAATTTCCTTCACGTGGACATATTGGTCGAAAGCACGGTTACTTTTGTTGCATGCATTTGAGAAGTGGGAAAGTAGCTAGTACATATCATTATATACCAAGAAGAAGAAACACAAGAAGGATGTCATATAGCCAAGGAAACACAAGTGATTCAGTTCCCGAAACAAGTGGGTCGAATCCTCAAGTGAGCATTTCAAACGTTCATGGTACGAATACACAAGATGTGCCAAGGAGTGATGCCATCCTAGTCTCTAACTCTTCGACAGGAGCTTCGACAACACCAAGTGTGATGTCCGAACCAACCCCTTCGACTGGGCCAGGAGAAACAATTAATAGATACTATACTCAGCCAGTGTTGGAGTATATTGGGCCAAATGCTCAAACTCCACCACCAAGTTTGTCTGCATTTAGACCCTACACGCCCACATCACTTTCTCAGGCTTTTCCTAGAATCTTTGGTGCACCAACCTCCACAATGGCAAGATTGAGGAATGTACCTCCAGTTTATTCAGAAAATGTTGTTCCTTCACCTTTGCAGGAATTTGGTTCTGCAATAAACATGAGGAGGAATAACCAAACTAGTGGCTTGGGGAATTTGACTCAAAGTCATGCTTTAACGAACGAGTCTGCGGCCTATTTGAGGCAACAGATGGATGAAAGCAATATGCAGATGGTTCATACTCTATCCCAAACCATGGGAGAAATTTTTCAACCCTTGATTCAAAATACATCTCAGACGAATCAACATATGGTGTCTCAAATGGAACGCATAACAAAATTCATGGGAGTCCCAACACCAGTTCAACAACCCAATTACATACCAAATGTAGGAGAAGCTGTGCAACCACCAAACCAAGAGAATCCACCTGTGGTTGAACCAATAGAAGTCTAACCCATCAGGAATCAGGCAGATTCCGGTAGAAGATGAACCAAGGGTGATGATGGTGAACAGGCAGCAGAATACAGACCATGTGGTTCATCAAGTTCGACAAAATAATTTGGCAACAGAAAACAATTTAGCAGCCCTTATCAAATGAATAATGGCCAGAAACGGGATAAATACAGGTTTTGACAGGCCAAACTTTACTTCACCAATAGTGGACTATATATTCCAATCAGAGTTACCTCCTATGATGAAGGTTCTTAAGTTTTCCAAGTTCTCAGGGGATACAACTGAATCTACGGTCGAACATGTGGCGTACTACATGATAGAGGCTAGGGAAATTGATAATGATGAAAGTCTAAGAATTAAATATTTCCCTAGCTCCCTCACCAAGATTGCTTTCACTTGGTTTACTACATTGCCACCTGGTTCGATATGTAATTGGACTCAATTAGAATGTTTGTTTCATGAGCAGTTCTATATGGGTCAAACTAAGATTAGTTTGAAAGAACTAGCCAGTGTTAAACGAAAGTTTAATGAATCCATTGATGATTACTTGAACATGTTTCGACTGCTTAAGGCCAAATGCTTTACTCAAGTACCTGAGCATGAATTGGTAGAAGCCGGTGGCCTGGATTACTCCATCATGAAAAAGCTGGATACCCAGTACTTGAGAGATATGGCGCAATTAGCAGATAGAGTTCGACAGCTTGAGCATCTGAAGGACGAAAAATCCAGGGCGAACAAACATAAGAACATAGCTTACGTCGAATATCAAGATGAGGTCGAAAATGTATGACGGAAATATACCTCTAGATGATAATGAGATAGACCTAGCTGAACTTAAGCAGGGTCCTCCTAATTCCTGTAGACTGTTAGTTCCGTCAAATGGAAAGAATCCTATTGAAACTGAAAAGAGTGACAAATTTCCAAAGAAAACATATACTTTTGACATCACCAAGTGTGACGAATTTTTTTATTTATTAGTTAAGGATGGACAAATACTTGTACCTCCTGGTGCTAAAACACCACCTTTAGATCAAAGAAAGAAAATAGGTTTTTGTAAATACCATAATTATTTGGGTCATAAAACTTCTCAATTTTTTCTTTTCAGGGATTTGGTGAAAAATGCAATCTAGGAGGGAAGACTCAAGTTTGGAGATAATCCAAAGGCGTAGATGAAGATAGATATTGATCCTCTTCAGATGGCTGAGGCGAATTACATTGAACCTGCTGCAGTAAATTGGATTGAGATTGTTGAGCAAGTTGCTGATGATGACGACAACCCCAATTCAATTGAAGTGATAGTGAATCATGTGGTAGTTGAGGTTACTGAGAACCTCAACGATGAGGCTATGTTGTTCAAACCCAATGAAGAGCAGACCAGTGAGCAAAGGGAACACCTGATATACCAAGCTGCTGAAGAATTCTTCAAGACATCACCAGATGTCGAAAGGTTCAATGTGGAGGTTACCATCGTCCCCCATGAGGAGGTTGAAGAGTCAAGCCTCCCATTGATTACAAAAGAAACTGTGAGAGTTTCGTGAAGATGGATAAGGCTACTGATGGCCTGGAACTAAACATCTCCAAGATGAAAATTAAGGACGAATTTAATGTCAATATGGTTGAAGTGACAAACAACCAAGTGTTGAAGGTTGATCATTATGCGTCCCAGAAGGATCACTATAAGAAAGCTTATCCCATAGAGGATGAGACAATTGTTGATTTCTTGCACATATGTCAAAGCAAGAAGTTAGAATTTATGTTGTGTCCAAGATGTAGTTCCATATTTGTCAGAGAAGTTGCCCAAAGCCTTCAACAGGCGAATAAGGCACACTGGGGCAGAAGTCGAAAATTGCCCAAAAGCATGGTCGTTTTGACCCAAGGCACGTCAACCCCTATCAACAAGGGGGTATGCCCCAGTCTCTCAAGTCCAAACAACCCACATTTAAACCAAGTGGTGAGGTTCCCAATGACAAGTGATTTAAGCCTGATGAGTCAGGCAAAAGGGGAGGATAGAAGTGGAGAAAGTTCGAGGTCAAAAGAGGACCTTCGGTGGGGTACAAAAAAGGAGGTTAGGACCCCTAACAAAGCTCTGTATGTATATGAGAATTACAAGGGTAAAAACCCTATGACTAGTTCGCAATGGCGTAGGGAACAACGCAGGAGGAAGGCTCAAAGGGAAGCCTACAAAGGTGATTGTGCTGAATCAAGCACAAGTGTCCTTGGCGAAGCTGGGGATAATATTAAAACAAAAATAAATAACAAAGTGTCTGTGGGGAATAAGGGACTCTTGTCCAGAAACAAAGGAGTTGAGTTAAAAGAAGAGATAAAGGCTAAGTTGAGAGTCATCGAAGATGAAGAAATGACTGACAATTTCGACGGCAAATCTGAAGCTTCTCTGGACATCTTGATCAATGTGGTCTCATTAATGCCCAGAGAGTATAACCGCATTACTGAGGTCGAAAATCTAGATGCTAATACTGAGGTAGAAATGGCAGCACACCAACTAGGGTGCTACTATGTGATGAATAACGGTTGCGTCGAAGAGCAAAATACTTTCTTCAAAAGACCAATTGAGGCCATGAGGGGACACTTGAAACCCCTCTATATCACTGGAAAGGTGGAAAACATGGCCATCAATAAAATTATGGTTGACTGTGGCGCTATAGTAAATATAATGCCACATTTCTTGCTGGCCAGAATTGGCAAATTCGACACAAACTTGAAACCCCACAACTTGGTCCTGTCGAACTATGAAGGCAAGATTGGACCCACTATAAGGGTCATATAAGTAGACTTGACTGTGGGAACAGTTACAAGGCCCACTCTCTTTATAGTGGTAGAGAGTAATGCCAACTATAACCTCCTGCTAGGGAGGGAATAGATACATGGCATATGAGCAATGCCATCTTCAATGCACGAAAGGGTCACCATATGGAGGCCAAATGGCATTGTCGAGAATATTGAGGCTGATCAGGGGTACTTTAAGGTACCAGTGAATCATGTAGAAGGAGTAGAGTTCGAAAAGAACCTAACACATATTGCTCCATGTGCACTACCAGAGTTCAAGTTCACACCTGATGATCACGCATTATGCTCATTGCATCTCCATCCTGTCGAAGGTTTCCGCTGGGATAGAGAGGTAGTAGAAGAAGCAGGCAATATACCACCATATTTTCTAGATCCTGCAATTCACCCCACAAGATGGGGAAACGAAGGAAGTAACAATGACTGACTTCGATACATTAAAGAGAATTTTGGCCTATGTGGCTGAAACAAGAATACAAGCGGCCTTGGAGGCTGCAGGAAATTATATGGATGTAGAGGCCATTACCTAATTTGTTGAAGAGAATCATGTGAATGATTTCGACCAAGAGCCCTTAGATAAGGCTCAAGAAGATTCAGACCAAATGCTTGATTCCATTTATGATAATGAGCCTTTAGGATTTAAAAAGGACCCTTTGACCTGGAGGAAGGGGAGTTGAAAAGGCCTACGTACATTAGTGCCAACCTCGACCCAGAACTCAAGGTCAAAGTGGTCCACTTTCTAAAATAATTTAAAGATTGTTTTGCATGGGACTATAATGAAATGCCTGGTTTGGAAAGGGAACTTGTCGAGCATAAGTTACCAATCAAATATGGGAAGAAACCTGTCAAACAAAATCCAAGATGGTTTGCCCCAGCAATCCTCACCAAAATTAAAGAGGATATTGAAAGGTTTCTTCGATGCAAGTTCATTCACACAACTAGGTATGTTGAATGGTTAGCAAATATTGTGCCAGTAATAAAAAAGAATGGCTCTTTAAGGGTGTGCATAGACTTTATGGATTTAAATTCAGCAACCCCTAAAGATGAGTATTCAATGCTTATGGCAGAAATGCTAATTGATTCTGCTGCAGGACATGAGTATCTAAGTATGATAGATGGCTACTCAGGATACAATCTGATATTCATTGCTGAGGAAGATGTCCCTAAAACCGCTTTTCGATGCCCAGGGGCCTTGGGCACCTTTGAATGGGTAATAATGTCTTTTGGTTTGAAAAATGCAGGGGCAACTTACCAGAGAGCAATGAATTCAATTTTTCATGATTTCGTAGATAGGTTTATGCAAATTTATATTGATGACATAGTTGTAAAGTCTATTTTTGGACTAGACCATGTCAATCATCTTCAACGTTCTTTTGAAAGAATGAGAAAGCATGCTCTTAAAATGAATCCTTTTAAATGTTCTTTTTTGTTGTGTGTAGGCAGTGGACTTTCTGGGATTTGTGGTCCACAAAAAGGGGATCGAAATCAATCAGAATAAGACTAAAGCTATCATGGAGGCAAAACGCCTTCGACGAAGAAGGAGCTGCAACCACTCTTAGGAAAAATCAACTTCTTGAGGAGGTTCATATCAAATGTAAGTGGCAAGATGCAAGCCTTCTCAAATTTGCTACAAATGAAAAAATAATGATTTCAATGGGGGCAAGCTCAACAAAAAGCTTTTGACAAGATCAAAGAGTACTTGAGTCATCCTCCAATTCTTTCTCTGCCTTGTAGGAAGAAAAGTATGAGATTATACATAGCTGCCTTAGATAGAACCTTAAGGAGTATGTTAGCCCAAGAGGATGATGATGGTGTCAAAAGAGCCATCTATTACCTTAGTAGAGTTTTAAATGATGCAGAAACTAGGTATAGTATGATAGAGAAATTATGCATATGTTTGTATTACTCTTGTACTAAATTGAAACAATATATAAAACCTGTTGATGTATATGTTTCTTCTTGTTTTGATGTTATTAAACATATGTTGTCCAAACCTATTTTGCATAGTCGAATTGGGAAATGGGCACTAGCATTAACTGAGTACTTATTAACTTATAAACCTTTAAAAGCTATTAATGGGCAAGTGGTTGCTGACTTTATAGTAGACCACTCTATAAATGAGAGTCCTTTGAATTATATTTAGATTGAGCCCTGGAAGTTATACTTCGATGAGTCTAGTCATAAAGATGTGACTGAAATTGGAGTACTTGTTATTTCTCCTAATACAATTCCAACAATACTCAAGTATAAAATTGAAGGCCATTGTTCTAACAATGAAGCTGAATACGAGGCTTTAATAGTTGGACTTGAAGTATTGTTAGAATTGGGGGAAACTCACATCGAAATAATGGGAGACTCAGAGTTGGTAATAAAACAAGTCACCAAAGAATATAAATGCATAAAAGAAAATTTAATCATGTATTTTGTAGTAGTAAATAGACTGTTGAAAAAATTTGAAGCAGTCACATTTCGACACATTCCCAAACTACAAAATCAAGTCTCAAATGACTTGGCTCAAATTGTATTAGGATATAAACTCTCAAAAGAGAAATTACAAAGCACAATTGAGGTTAGAGGGAAAGTAGTGTCAGTAGGATTGGCCCCATCAGACTTAGAAGAAACTAAGCTTGGGTATGTTGATGACCAAAGTTTTGCAATATTGATGGTCGATGGCATAAGTGACAAGGATTGGAGGAAGCCCATAATGGACTATCTAGAAAATCCAACAGCTTCGATAGAAAGAAAGATCAGATACCAAGCCTTAAGTTATGTTCTCTTGGGGAACGGATTATTTAAAAAGAATTCTGAAGGAGTATTGCTTAAATGCCTGTGAGGCTGATGCATACCTGGCTCTTTCAACTATCCACAATGGGGCATATGGAGCACACCAAGTATGCCACAAAATGAAGTGGCTTTTATTTCGACAAGATGTGTATTGGCCCACTATGTTGAAAGATTGCATAAAATTTGCCAAAGATTGTCAGGAATGTCAAATACACTATGGCATCCAACATGTGTCTGCAAGTGAATTACACTCTATAGTGAAACCTTGTACTTTTAGAGGATGGGCTTTGGATCTGGTTGGAGATATTCGACCAACATCTTCAAAAAATCACAAATACATCTTGGTAGGAATTGACTATTTCTCTAAATGGGTCGAAGCCATTCCATTACCTAATGTTGATCAAGAAGATGTAATTGAGTTCATCCAAAAGCATATCATCTATAGATATGGCATTCCAGAAACAATCACTACAGACCAAGGGTCTGTATTTACTGGTCGAAAGATGCAGGAGTTTGCCACAAAAATGGGATTTAAACTTTTGACATTTACACCTTACTATGCTCAGGCCAATGGTCAAGTCGAAGCAGCAAATAAGATAGTTATTGGTTTGATAAAAAATCATGTAGGTAAGAAGCCAAGAAATTGGCACAAGACATAGGACCAGATCCTCTGGGCATGTCGAACCTCACCCAACGAAGCAAGCAATACCACTCCGTTTTGACTTACTTATGGGCATGATGCAGTGTTGCCTATTGAAATATATCTTCAGTCCACAAGGATTCAAAGGCACCATGAGATTCCATCTGAAGATTATTAGAATATGATGCTAGATGAATGATTGGATTTGGATGAAGAGAGACTTCATGCCTTAGAATTACTAGAAAGGCAGAAGAAAATGGTAGAAAAATCCTATTATAAGAAGGTTGAGTTAAAAACCTTTTCAATCGGTGAATTAGTGTGGAAAGTCATATTGCCCATAGGTCGAAAAACTAGATCCTTAGGGAAATGGTCACCCAAATGGGAAGGCCCTTTCCAATTTGCAAAAATATTCAGTAACAATACATATGAGATACATGAGATTGAAACTGATTTAAGAGTCTTTAAAGTAAATGGGAAATATTTAAAAAGATATAGGCCAATGTTGCAAGAGATTCAAATACGAATGTAGAATTTCATTAATCAAGAAGGGGCCATTAATGGCTTACAGAAACAAAAAATAAATAAAAAAACATGGTTCTATAACCAAGAAAGGAAAACTATTCCTAAATATCATCCTAATTAAGGGAGTTAAGGTAGTTGATCCAATCTTCATCAGCTTCATCATCTTGGTCTTGAATTTTTGGAGGTTCCTTCTTAAGGGATTCTGCTCTGCCCTCCTTGGTTTTGGAGCGAGTCATCACCCCTACTGAAGTACCAGGTGAATGAGTTTTCTTCCCTTTGGCGCCTTCTAAAGGCTTGGGTGACTCAACAATGTTCACTTTCTTCACGAGACTACTCATGATTTTTGGTTTGTGAAGTCCCCCTTGGAAATAACACCCTAAAAAGGCGTTTCAGCTACAACCATTAACTAGGGACTTGTGCCATGCAATTATGAGACATTTAAAGCTTGAATATCGCCCCATGACCAAGGTTAAGGCAACGGTGCTTTTGACCCAAATTTAAGTTGAAGATTATTTGACTTAAAAGTTGTTTCGATAGTTATTCAAAGCAATTACTTATGCAGAAAATAAAATGCAAGTCAAAATAATAAGACTGAAAGCATAAAGTAAAAGGGCCAAAAGCACGCCCAATATTGTCATTACATAAGGACCTTGTTAAGGCCATATTATTAATAAGAAAAGAAAAATAAAAAGTCCTAAAATATTGCTAAGCCATTGAAATCACAAAGGGAGATTTCCTTGTAGCTGAATAAAATTATGCTGGCTAATTTGGAGATGATTCTCACACACATCCTTCTCAAGTTTTGCTGCTGCAAGCTCCTTATCAAGAACCTCAACATCGTCAATAAGGCTGATGGTGTGCTTCAATTCAACATCCAAATCATCACTGTCAGATTGGCTCAGCTCAAGGTTATGTTGTTTGGCATCAACAATTTTCTTTTCAAGTTCCTTAAGCTATTTTCCCCAAACTTCATTGACTATGTTATTAACATCTATTTTCTTTTCCCTATTGGTCGTGCGTTCCTCCAGCCTTTCGAGTTCGTTTTCAGCTTCCCATGCCCGATCCCACGCATTTCCACTCTTGACGCCAGTCAAATCAATGGTTTTTTCAACCTTTGGAAGGAGTTTAAAATCATAAGACATCTGGTTCACCATAGTGGTCAGTTCCATAAGAGCACTGGAGATTTTGGGGTCTACTGTTGAAAGATCCATCTGGTCTAGAGACTCTTTCAGGAAGACACGGGCGGTAGGATCAGCATTCAGGGTTAGATGAATATCCCTCTTGAAGAATTTATCTTTGATCTTTTTCAGAAGAGGGACAAAACTCTTACCAAGCTTTTTCCTGGCATACTACATGGGATTCGACCACATCAGGGTCAATAGGCGATCACTAGCTACATTTGCCTTGGGGGTCAAAAGTTGAGAGGAAAGAAGGAGTTGATATTTTCCCCAGATAAGGGTTAATGAGTCTTTTCAGGCTCTTTTTACTTTTCAATCTCATCCTTGTTCTGTTGGACATTTTCCTCACTCTCAGCCTATTCTTCCTCCCTTTCTTCCTCCTGCTCTGGACGGTTTACTTCCATATCCTGAGCACCAGCTTGTGGCTCTCCCATATGCTCTGGTTCTTCATTTTTTGGATTTGAGGGGGTAGGTTCTTCAGTTTTCTCAACTTCTTCCTCTTTAGCAATAGTTTCATGTATAGCCCTGACAGTCTGGCTTCCTTGGCCAAGATAATATTTGATCGAAAGGTCATCACGCTCACGATCAGAATCATTAGTGTGAGACTATTGAGTAACGGATTTAGCTCCGATCACAGGGGGAGGAACAACTGATGAATGAGTAGGTTGGTTAATCTCACTTACAAAACTATAACCAGAGCCAAAATCAGAAGTTGGGTGATAAGTTGGCTCACCTTGGCTGTTTAAGAGGACTGTCGGCGAAGGAGTAATAGTCAAAGGAGGCTGAGACGTGCCAACTCTATCCTGATAAAAGGAAAATGGAGAGTTAATTCGAAGCTATTGTAAAAAGGTGGGAGAACTGACTTTCTATAAATGTTGAGGATAGCAAGAGTCGCCACCGACTTTTATTTTATCCAAGTGGAAAGGACATAAAAGAACATGAAAGACCTATTTTTAAAAGACTTGAGTTCGGGGGGTAGGTTATATTAAGGGAAGGTATTAGCACCCTTTATATCCATGGTTATCCATGGGCTCTTAGTTACTTAGCTCACTTAAATGTTTTTCAAAAGTGTAGTGTGTGATTAGAAATTTTCTAAGTCCTTTGTAATGATCATCGTATGGATGTATACAAAGCCTTATTTGAAAATATTTGAAAATATTGTGGGGTGTGAAAAGTATTTTTTTTAAAGGTGTGAGCAAGTAACTATGAGGTACCTACCCTAGACTAAGTCATTCATGTTCTTATATGTTCTTTCAAGGGTAAGACTATCCCTATTATTAAGGAATAGGTAGTCATTACCTTTGATTTGTTTAAGGGGCGTAGGGTCATCGTATGGTCAATGAAGGCAACTTAAGGGGTATCTTTAGCAATTCGTAGGGACTATCATCATTTATTCAAAGGGATAAGATCATTATTCCGTAGGCAGCCTCGAAGGGACTTGATCTTTTAAACCTGTAGGGACTTGATAATTTATACGTGAAGGGACTTTGTTTAAGACACCCCTATATTCGAGGGACTTGACCATTTAAAGAAGGCAACCAAGAGGGATACCCTTGGAAGTGTAGACGACGATCTTAGATCGACTTACTTGTGTGAATGATTTATTTCAAATATTTATCTTATTTAATTAATTATCTAAGTCTATATTAATTTTCAATTAGTTTTCACTCCCTATTTACTAACCACGCAATTAAATATTTACAAAGAAAATAAAGACGGAAAAATAAATCTATAAGCTATTACAAGGCTTTGGTAGATACATAATAATCGGATAAAAATGAATTATAAACCAATAATAATAGATATAATAAAATAATAAATAAACAATAGTAATAAAGCAATAATAATAATAATAATAATAATAAAGTAATAATAAAAAGATTAGAATTTAAAAAGAAATTATTTTAGGTTAGGCAAATTATAAAATTTTTAGAAGTTATTTAAGAAAGTATAAATTTAGATAATTTAATAATAATAAAAGAATTTAATTATTTGCATAATAAAAAAAATAAGGGTTAGTATTTTAATTAAGAAAATCAGGGTTACGAATTTAGGTTTAACAAATTAGGGTTTTAAAAAAAAGGTTAGAATTAAGAAAACTAGGTTTTTTAGCAAATTAAAATTTATTTAGAAAAATATTACTAATTATTATAAATTAATTTACGAAATTTTTTTTACATATTAATAAAAAGAATGGTTAGTGAAATTAATGAAAAAGGAAAATCAGATTTTTTTTAGAAAAATTAGAGTAATTTAGAAAATTACAAATTTAATTAACAATTAATCTATGAATTAATTAATTTATAAATAATAATAATAACTAAATTATTTAAGAAAATATTATTTAATATTTATATCCTGTTTATTTTAAATAAGAAAAATATTAGTGGTTATTTTGATTAAGAAAAGTTTGTTTTTTAATTTCATTGAATTAGTCTAATAATTGTTCTAAAAAGAAATCAATTAAAAAAACATTAAAAACAAGAGAATATGAAACAGAATGGAAAATAGATCAAAAAGACAGGACCTGGGAATCGAACCCAGGTCCATTACCTCACTAGCGATCACACAAAACCAGCTGAGCCAACGCGTGTTGGTGATATTCATATGGAATGGGTTCGTTTTATGCCCTGTTAACAATTTGAAAAATTCTTTCCGCACCAAAACTTCGTCTCCTTCCTCAGATTACCTGCGAAATTTCCTTCGCGTCTACCTGCGAATTTTCCTGCGATCCAGCTTTTATAGGATTTCCTTGGTTTTCGTCAATGACCATGAAACCTATAAAATTTCACGAAATCGAGCATACCTACTAAATCCTTAAACCAATTACAGTGTAACCACCTTATTATAATTCATTTATATTTAATCATTCAAGAAACCCCAATTTGAGCTTTGAAACCCTAGTAATGGCGTTTCAAGCTTACAGTTGTACACTTTCGAATAAATTGCCCAGAAAGCTTCCTTAGATCATCACAAACAAGAATCAATCAAAGAAAACAAATTATCATAGCCACACGTATGAGTTCGGAAAAAAAATTAAAGTATGCATGACGATGAATCGATTACGGCATATGAGGTGGTTTCATGTGATGTAGATGATGTAAACGTGTTCAATGATCATCAAGGAATGCTTTGCCACCTGTAAATCGCCTGAAAAACAACAAAATTCAAGAATCCGAATTTGACTTTTCCTTGAATTTTTTGAAATTGGTTTGGTGTTCTTAGCTGCTCCAAATTCGTCCTCTTTGTTTTGGTTAGGTCATATATTTATGAGTGAGTGAAACTAGGTCAAAAAATTGATGCCTTGTTTGGATTTTTGGATTCCTTGATCATGAAGAAATCAATCACCATAAATGTTAAAAAAATCACACCAAACCTTGCTATTTTGATTCAATCTGATTTCATGTGGTTTCCAATCTTTCTAAATGTGATCTCAATGATTTGCAATCAAAGATTTTATCCATTATTTGTTTTTTTATATTTTATATATATTTAAATTGAATTTTAACAATTAAATCCAAATAAATAATAAACAAATTATAAAAATAAGAAATACATGGAATTGGCTCGTGCTTGATGTTATCATGGAAATTGGTTGCAAAATGATAGGCCCATTTGGGAAAAAATTGGATTTAAGACCTTATTTTCTTCATACACCCCTTAAAAATCTCCCAACTTTTCCAAGGCATAAATCCCTCAATTTTAAGGCTATGAAGGTTTTCTTGGACATTTTAGAAAGCTTAAAGAGTCCTCTAACAAACCTCTCTGGTCTCATGTCCATATCTTTTATCATTTTCAAATTATGCTCTTTGGAAAAAGTTGACATTATTTTGACCTTTGAAATGACCTGTAATGTTTTAGCTCATACCTTCCAAATGAAGCATTTTTATGATTTTCTTGTGAGACACAAAGTTATAGAGAATTCAATTTCCTTAAAAATGATCTTTGGATGGGAAATTTTTGATGAAGCATGTGAAAGTTATGGTTGGTAAAAGTTTAGTTGACTTTTCCTAGGAAACCCTAATAAAGAAACTTGATGATCTGAGATCTCCTTGATGAATCATGATCAACCCTTGATCAAATGATTAAATTTACTTCATAATCTTGATGTTGGCAAAAAATCTTGAAGTTTGACTTTAATTTGACCACAATTGACCTCAGTTTGACTTTTTAACCGATTTAACTGATTTTTGCATATCTGATTATTTGTCTGGTCAAACTTATTGGGAAAGCCTTGAAACTTGACATGGGGATTATTGAATATATGTAGGATGTTATGAAGCTCACTTGAGGCCTTGGAAGTCCATTTAGCTCAGATAAACTCAAAACCCTAGTTGTGGATCCATTGTTTAGGAGGAGGCATTGTCTGGGGAAACTTCCACACTTCTTGATCAATTGGGAGTCTTGAGAACCTTATGATCATTTAGAAGTCTTGAGAGATATTGTCTTGATTGTGGGAGGGAAAATTTTGGGGTACAACAGTTGCCCCTGTTCAATTTTCTGAAATCTGAGGAGTTAGATTGGCATGTACGCCATTCGTGACTTGAAGGTTGAAGAGGATTGAACACAAAAGCCCAAAAATTTGCACTCGCCGGTGCGTAGAATGATACTATTGGTTGGTTGTGATGCTTGAATGGGCTTAAAGATGCCATTCGGAGAAAAATTCTTCAGATATATTTCTTTGAGAGGAAGCAATCCCCCAATATGAAGATCTAGCTTTTGGGTGGATAAACAACGGCCCAAGGTAATGATATAGCTTTCGAGAAGATAAACGACGTCTCAAAACAGCCTTCGGGAAGATAAACGACGTCCAAAGATAATGAGATAACCTTCGGGTGGATAAACGACGGCCCAAGGTAACAATATGGCTTTTGAGAAGAATAAACGACGTCTCAAAATAGCCTTCGGGAAGATAAACGACGTCCCAAGATGATGAGATAACCTTCAGGTGGATAAACGACGGCCCAAGGTAACAATATGACTTTTGAGAAGAATAAACGACGTCTCAAAATAGCCTTCGGGAAGATAAACGACGTCTCAAGATAATGAGATAACCTTCGGATGGATAAACAACGGCCCAAGGTTACAATATGGCTTTTGAGAAGAATAAACGACGTCTCAAAATAGCCTTCGGAAAGAATAAACGACGTCCCAAAATAATGAGATAACCTTCAGGTGGATAAACGACGGCCCAAGGTAACAATATAGCTTTTGAGAAGAATAAACGATGTCTCAAAATAGCCTTTGGGAAGATAAACGACGTCCCAAGATAATGAGATAACCTTCGGGTGGATAAACGACGGCCCAAGGTAACAATATGGCTTTTGAGAAGAATAAACCATGTCTCAAAATAGCCTTCGGGAAGAATAAACGACGTCCCAAAATGATGAGATAACCTTTGGGTGGATAAATGACGACCCAAGGTATCAATATGGCTTTTGAAAAGAATAAACAACGTCACAAAATAGCCTTCGGGAAGAATAAATGACGTCCCAAAATGATGAGATAACCTTCGGGTGGATAAACGACGGCCCAAGGTATCAATATTGCTTTTGAGAAGATAAACGACGTCTCAAAATATAAGTTGCTGATGAAGTTTGTCTGCTGGAGAATTAACCTGAAAAACAAGGTTAGTTCGGCGCAAATATCATGATGTATATAAAATTCTGCAAGATAACATTTTATGAGAATGAGAATGCGTATGATATGATATGATATATGAATTATGTAGTTGAATCGCATGAATAGCTTCATAGAACAACTGCTAGCTGGGGAAAATAAATCCCGATTCATTGTTGCGGAGTATGAAAACTTCATTCCTGTCTTGTTTAAGAACATCGTACTTAGAACTTCCTATTTTTCGTTCTTCATAATTTATTGAAGGATTAAGTTCCTGAATGTCCTGACTGAGGATAAAATAGATGGACATAGATCCGGGAGACTTATTCGGACAAATATCAATTCTTCGGAGGATATGAAACTGTTTGGAGACTTCGCAGAGTTGGAAGTATAAGATATTACTTGAAGTACTCCGTAAGAATATTAATAAAGATTAATCTGTGGGGATGAACCGGCAAAGATTCGTTGAATTCCTACCTCCGTTCGTTCTTAGTAAATGCTATTATTGTATTTTATGCATTTCTGGTAAACATCAATCATATTCAAAGGCATATATACATTCAAACATAACCAACATACGTTTTTCGCTTTAGTAAAAGGGGAAAAGTAAACCTGAATAAAGAGGTGTCGCTTCCCCGAAAAGACACCTAGTCATATAGGGTACAGACGCGAACGGTCGGCGAAAAGAGAAATGAAATGAAGTGAAAAGAGTCGCCAGCTAGGCATTTTTATCCCGAGGGAAAGGTAATGCTGCATAAACCTGGAAAGTTATGGATAAGACGGTCGCGAACCAGAGAAACTGAGAAAGGGGGTTGGTTACAACCTGGGAAGGTATTGGCACCCAGATTGTCCATCACACTCGACGGAATCCACGCTTGAAAGATTGTAAAGGGGTAGGGTGCTATCTGTGTGCAAAAACTGGAAAAGGAATATACAAGTGTTAGTGCAAGAAAATGAATTGCTCAGGAACTGAGGCTTAGAAAAGAGAATGCTGAAAGAGGGGGATGACAAAGAGACTTTTATTCGATAACAGTTAAGTTATGCCTACGTATCCTCTCGTGCAATGAGAAAGTCAGAACACCATAGTTCGACTCAAAGAGACTGAAAATAAATTGACTGCGAACTGCTTACTTGTCTATGCTCAAGTGTATGACTCGTCTGGCTCGAGTGCTAACTGTCTTGCATTAGACGGAAGAAGCAAGTTCCCATTTATGAGTGAATGTGATGAGAAAAGAATCCCGAAGGAGACGATTATTGTTTGTTTTTGTGTTTTCAGTCTTGTTATTATTTTTGGTGTTTGGCATAAGTTAATGAGCTTAAGCCTAAATCAAGGGCTTGTAAACTTATTATATCCTCCCTGATTAGGGTTAATGAGCCTACTTAAGTGTGAGATAAACATCTCAACTTAATTACCATGATGATGTAGGATTAAGATCATTAACCTACTTGTGATTATTTAGATGTTTTTGGGTTTTTGTTAGGTGTTAAGTAATGAGTTTAATCTCTAATCACAGATTAGTAGGCTCATTACACCATCCTAATAGAAGGATAATAGATGAGAACACTTAAGCTGAGGAAGATACCTCAACTTAATCCATGGTCAGGGACTAAAGTCATTATATAACAAACCTTTATTAAGTGGATTTTAATTAAGGATGAGATTAAGAAGTGAGTTTTATGGTTTGTAAGACAACTTGAGGGGGACTTGTCCATTAAACACTAGGGTTAGTCCTTCTTAACCATAAAGGAAGAATTAGAACCCTAATGTAAGGCCCAAGTTACAAGATGAAGTCTTAGTGATTATTAAGATGATTTGATTAAGAGGTTTAAACAAATTAAATGTTTAACACTTAGGATTAAAGTTATACACCCCATCCTAATAGAAGGATACATGCATAACCCTAATTCCAAAGTCCTAAAACTTTAAGAGTTTAGTCTCTGATTATGAAGATGAGAAGAGAGACTCAAGGAGACTCAAAGGTAAAAAGACTAAAGGGGGACTACATAAAACCCTAAAGTTATCATTCTTGGTTATCCTATGGTTTGTGAGGCTCAAGAGAAGTCTTCAAGATGGCCACCAAGGAAGAAGCAGATGAATTAAGAAGAAAGGAGGATTAGGTTACTTACTTCATTTAAGAAGATAAGTAAACCTAAGAGGAAGAAAAGAAAGTAAGAGGCACAAGTGAATGAAATTCACTTCAAACACAAGTATAATGTACAAAAGCAAGAGAGAAAGAGAAGTTAGATGTGGATGCACATCCACACCTTAAACAACTTACCATAAGCCCCTGAAATGTTAGTTGAACACTTAAAGAAAGAAAAGAAATGCAAATGAAACAAACAAAGATGCTATGATCAAAGTCAGAAGTGCATATGCAATGAAAATGAGTTATGAGATGATGCAAAGTCACACATGATGCATATGTATGATCATACAAGAGATGGATGCAAATGAAGGCAAGTTAGAAGCTTGAAAACACATGTATGTTCATGAAATGTTATGAATGCAAAACATACCAAATGGATGAAGAAACGATCAATCATGATTTTTTCATGTCCTAAGATGTCTAAGATGACATATGAATGCAAGAAATGTCATGGCAAGTTCATGTATTGATGCATATGCAAGATGAATGCAAATGAACATGTAAACTTAGGGTTTTATGGAAGTATGAGATGCTCATGACTAAAACAGAAGAAATGCACAAGATAAAAAAATTGAAAATGCACTCAAAGGAACCCTAAACCTATACTAGGTTACCATCCAAAGGGGGAGGTCAGAAGCTAAACCTAGGAGGAGTTATGAATTTTCTAAGTTACTTAGGGTTTTTGGGTGATCTTCAATGTAAAATGCCAAACAATTTGAAAATGCAAGGTAAAAATGAAACAAAAATGTTTTTGGATGCTAGAAGACATGCATAGAACAATGCAAAAAGAACCATTCACAAACTCCACTTAGGTTTAGGGTTATGAATTTTTGAAGCTAGGGTTAGAAAAATGAACTTTTTAAGAACCCTAATTCATTGAAAAATCTCAAAGTATGATCAAAACCAAAAAGAAATTTGTAAGCTGAGTTTTTAAATGTTTCTAAATGTCTAAGGATGCTCTCTGATTTTTTTGGTGATTTTTAAATACCTAAATATATTTTTAATTAATTAAAAGACTTTAATTAATTAAAAATAACATTTAAATATTTTAAAAATACTTTTTATATGCAAAAAATAAAATAAAAATCATTTTCTGGTTAAGAAACATATTTGGAACAAAAATGCCAAAGGAAATATTTTTTGAAGTTTTTTTTAACTATTTTAAATAAATTATGTAAAAGAAATAGGAAAAAAAGAAAAGAAAATAAATAAAATGGAAAGGTATGCAGATCCTGTGGCCAAGATTAAACTGGGAAAAAGAAGTTGACTAGCGCGTAATCCAAGGGCTGAGGATCCATCTGGCTAATTTTAATTAATTAATTTAAATAATCAGAATTAAAACTTAATGACCTAATCTTATCCGTCCAAACACGCGCGCGCAAACTCATCCAAGGGTCCACATTCAAACTTAGCCCTAAACACGTCATTAACCCTAAACACTTTCAGATGACCGGAACAGTGTTCCAGTTATCTTCTCCGACCAGCCAAAATGATATCTCTCTACTCAAGCTTCTAAAACCTAATTTTTCTGCCCAGAAATGATCCCCATACATCATACATCAAGAATCAACAAACAAAATACATTTATAACACATCAAAAGAGAGAATCGAAGCAAATCAGTTCTAGGTCAAAAGGTTTCAGAGCAAACATACATACTCAATTCTCAATCATTTTCAAAACTAAACATATCAGCATGATCAGGGAAGCATGTAGAATCATTCAGGAACTTAAAATAGCATTTCTAGAAAAATGTTCTTGAGGTTACCTGAGTTGAAGCTTTTCAGTTAGGTGCTTTCTGACCCCTTCTTTGGTGCAAAACCACTCCCTTGAGTCCCTTGATGCTATTGAGAAGCTTGGAACAAGTTTATTTTGGCTGTTTTTGAGGTTTCAGTTCAGAGGAAGCTGAAATCGTGTTTTTTTTGTGTGTTTCAGGCCATGGTGATGGGTGGGAAATGATCCTGGGGTTATGTGGAGATGATTGGTGAAAGAATTTTTGATTTTGGTTGAGGGAGTTGAGAGATTCAAAGAGATGAAGTTTGAGAGGGATTTTGTGAAATCTGAGCTATGGAGAGTTTCAGGCTTGTGTGTTATGTTCTTTGTGATCCATAAGGTTAGTGTAAGCAAGTGTGATTGGTCAGAGGAGTTGGTGTGGCATAGTGTGATTGGTATGAGGTGATTTGCAAAAAAGTCAAGAATGTGTACTTGAGGTATGGGCATGGTGCATGCCTGAGTTTTTGGGGTGTCTGGCCTCAGCATGGATCAAGGAAGGCCATAGGATTGAAATTGCTGAGCTGGAACACTTGCAGCTAGGGTTTCTATGTGTTTTGCAAATTTTCCCTCTTTGGTGTTCCTTGTGATTCAAGGCATGAAATGATCAAATTCTTGGGCCAATTCTGAGTCTTTAATGTTGTTTGATCATGTTATGAAGTGTTGGTACACATTTGAAGTCATTAGAGGCCTTGGCAAGTGGTTTTGCAAAAATCCCTCTTTGGTGCATTCTTGAAAATTATAGGATTTTTGCCAACTTTGAAGGATCATAACTTGAGTTCTATAATGAATCAAGACATGTTCTTGTACTTTTTGAAAAGGGAAAGACCTAATCTACAACTTTCATGACCAAGAATTTTTCATTTGAAGCATTTTTGGTTGAGAAAGAGGAGGTTGAAAAACTTTCCCAAAATGGAAAGTTTCCATTACAAGCCATTTCCATTTTTGGCAACTTTGCAAATGGCTCAAAATTCTTCAATCTTGTGAAATTCCAACCTCTTATAAGATCAAATAAAGATCATAGAACTTCAATTTGATGAAAATAACCCTTTGGTTCCATTGTTGGGGGCCTCAGATGCCCTGATTTTGACTTAACTTGCTCAAGAAGTTACCCAGTGAACAAATGACTTCCACAATGAATTTCTTCATCAAACTTGGTAAACATGATCCTTATGACATATTGAGAACATTAGAAACAAGAATGGCCCAAAAATTTGGAGTTGAGGCCTCTAAAACCAAAACCCTAATTTTGGTCATCTGTGTAGTGAAAACCCTAGCTCTGCTTCCATGCTTTGCCAGTTCTTGTGATCTCTTGACTTCTATGAACTTTGAGGGACATAATATGATGATATAACACACATGAACCCTCTTGGAATGCTTTAAGACCTTTGGGGTGGCTCAGATGGAATCTTGGATTGCTCAGATCATAAACCCTAGATGCAGATGAACTTGAACTTGTGCAGTGAAACAAAAATGCAATATGAGATGTAATGCTTATGCTAATGCAAACATGAAAGATCACAAGCCACGGTGTGATATGAGTGGGGGAAAATTTGGGGTGTTTACAAGAGGGAAAAGTAAAGCTGAATACGAAAAATGGAATTTTATTTATTTAGAAATTGGCCTATAAACATGCAAGTTTTAACATGGAGACGGAAATCCTAGTAAGAGGAATTTGTCAAAGAATATTTTACAAAAACAAGGAAAAATAGCTATGTGTAAATAATCCTATTGAGTTTCAACTTTGCTATTGCCATTATCTTTAACTATCTCATCTTCAGCTAACGGAGAATAAACGATTGGATTGATCCGTATCTGTTGAATTTGATGTAGATAACACATCTAGTAGAGATTACATGGGTGATCCAACAAGACATAGTTATACGCTTTAATCCCTAACTTTTTCCTGGATTGCCTTTTCAGGTTTTCAATCCACCGGGATACCATTTTTTGCCCAAGTCGCCTTTTCAGGTTTTCGACTTGCCGGGTGTACATTTTTTTTATATATCCCTAATTTTTGCCTGAACCCTTTTAGTTCGCCAGGATGCCCTTATTTTTTCCTAGGCCAGTCAACATAGCGGGTCTCTTTTTATGCGTAGTATTTTTTAACTATGTCTGCGTTCACAGGCTGCGGGAAATCTTCACCATCCATAGTGGTAAGCATCATGGCACCTCCAGAAAATACCCTCTTAAAAACAAATGGCCCTTCATAGGTGGGGGTCCATTTGCCCCTGGGATCACCCTGTGGTAATATGATACGCTTGATTACCAAATCACCAGCCTGATACACTTGTTGCTTAACTTTCTTATTGAAGGCTTTGATCATACGTTTCTGATACATCTGACCATGACAAATAGCTGCTAGTATTTTCTCATCAATCAAGTTTATCTGGTCAAGTTGAGTCTGAATCCATTCATCTTCATCCAAGCCTGCGTCCTTCATAATTCTCAAAGAAGGAATCTGAACTTCAATGGGTAAAACTGCTTCCATACCATAGACGAGGGAAAATGGGGTTGCCCCTGTTGAAGTACGTATAGTGGTACGATAACCATGAAGAGCAAATGGTAACATCTCATGCCAATCCTTATATGTAATTGTCATCGTTTGCAAGATCTTCTTAATATTTTTGTTGGCGGCTTCCACTGCGCCATTCATCTTTGGACGATATGGAGACAAATTGTGATGCTTAATCTTGAACTGCGTGCAAAGATCAGTAATCATAGTATTTTTCAAATTAGTACCATTATCTGTGATAATCCTTTCAGGGATGCCATATCTACATATAAGATTATACTTGATGAATCGAGCCACAACGTTTTTAGTAACAGAAGAAAATGAAGTTGTCTCTACCCACTTTGTGAAGTAATCAATAGCCACAAGGATGAAACGATGTCCATTGGAAGCTGTAGGTTTAATCTCGCCAATCATATCAATGCCCCACATGGAAAAAGGCCATGGAGCAGTCAGAACATTCAACGGAACTGGAGGCACATGAACCTTATCAACATAAATCTGGCATTTGTGACAAGTTTTGGAGTGTTGATAGCAATCAGCTTCCATGGTAGACCAATAATAACCTGCTCTCAGAATCTTCTTAGCCATAGTATGCCCACTATAATGAGTACCAAAGATTCCATCGTGCATGTCTTCCATAATCTCTACTGCTTCTTTCTTATCCACACAGCGAAGCAAAGATGAATCGTGGTTGCACTTGTACAAAATTCCATTACTCAGGAAGAATTTAGCAGAAAACTCCTTAGAAACTTCTTATCATTGACAGATGCCTCTCCAGGGAACTCTTAAGCTTCAAGATACCTTTTCACTTCATAGAACCAAGGTTTTTCCTTTACTCCTTCAGTACCCACCTCATTGCAGTATGCAGGTTTATCAAATCGATCAATAGTAATTATCGGAGCTTCATCACCCCAACTGATTTCAAACATATATGTCATGGTGGCTAATGCATCTGCCAACTGATTCTCTTCTCGTGGAATATGTCCAAGGGTGATATTCAAAGTATGGGATCAAAGACAACACATGCTCTCTGTAAGGGATGATATTAGGATGCTTGGTGTCCCAATCTCCTTTAACTTGACTAATTACTAGGGCTGAATCTCCATATACATTAAAAAAACTTGATCTTCATCTCAATGGCAACCTTGATACCCATGATGCATGCTTCATACTCAACCATATTATTGGTACATTTAAAATAAAGCCTTGCAATAACTGGTGTATAACAACCTTTAGGAGAGATAATCACAACACCAACACCATTACCAAGCGCGTTAGAACCTCCATCAAAAACCATAGTCCATTGGGATCCTTGTCCAGGTCCTTCATATTGTCTAGGTTCTTTAGTAACAGTCGTAATATCCTCATCTGGAAACTCAAAATTCATAGATTGATAATCATCCACTGCTTGATGAGCCAAATGGTCAGCTACTACATTTCCTTTGATTGCTTTCTGAGTAGTATATTGTATGTTATATTCTGTCAAGATCATTTTCCATCTTGCTATTCGTCCGGAGAGAGCAGGTTTCTCAAATATATACTTGATTGGATCCATTTTTGAAATCAATAAAGTGGTATGAGTCAACATATACGGTCTTAGTCGGCGAGCAACCCATGCCAAAGCGCAGCAAGTTTTCTCGAGCAGTGAGTATCTAGTTTCACAGTCGGAAATTTTTTTTGCTAAGGTATTATATTGCCTGCTCTTTTCGACCAGACTCGTCATTTTGCCCCAACACACACCCCATTGAGTTATCCAATACTGTCAAATACATAATCAAGAGTCTTCCTTCAACTAGTGGCATCAATATAAGAGGTTCCTGTAGGTACTTTTTGATCTCATCAAAAGATACCTAGCATTCATCATTCCATTCCATTACTTGATCTTTCTTCAACAACTCGAAGATTGGTTCACAAGTAGCAGTCAACTGGAAAATAAATCTTGCAATGTAATTCAGTCGTCCCAGGAAACCTCTAACTTCTTTCTCAGTACGAGGAGCAGGCATCTCTTGTATAGCTTTTACCTTTGCATGATCCACTTCAATACCTTTACCACTGACAATAAAACCCAAAAGTTTACCAGATCTGACTCCAAAAGTACACTTGTTTGGATTCAATCTCAACTTGTATTTATTTAACCTCTCAAATAACTTGTGTATATGATCAAGATGTTCTTCTTCAGTTTGAGACCTGGCTATCATATCATCCACATATACCTCTATCTCATGGTGAATCATATCATGGAACAAAGCCACCATAACACGCTGATATGTTGCCCCAGCATTCTTCAAACCAAATGGCATCACCTTATTACAGAAAGTGCCCCATTGCGTAACAAATGTAGTCTTCTCCATATCTTCAGGTGTCATCTTAATCTGATTGTACCCAGAGAAACCATCCATAAAAGAGAATACCTTATGGTGAGCAGTGTTGTCTACCAGAACATCAATATGTGGAAGTGGAAAGTCATCTTTGGGGTTGGCTTTGTTCAAATCCCTATAATCTACACACATGCGTACTTTACCATCTTTCTTAGGCACCGGCACCACATTTGCAACCCACTGAGGATAAGAAGTAACAGCTAAAAACCCTGCATTGAATTGTTTCATAACCTCTGCCTTAATCTTTTCTGACATATCAGGACGCATACGATGAACTTTCTGTTTTATTAGGCGACAATCCTCTTTCATTGGTAGACGGTGAACCACAATATTTGTATCCAGCCCTGACATATCTTCATAAGACCAAGCAAAAATTTCCACATAGTCACGTAACATCTGAATCAACCTGTTCTTAACACCATCTTCCAACTCAGCACCTATCTTGACCTCTTTCCTGCTTTTCTCAGTTCCCAAGTTCACAACTTCGATTGGTTCCTCATGTGGTTGTATAGCTTTCTCTTCTTGCTGTAGTAATCTAGCCAACTCTACATGTACTTCACAATCTTCCTCCTTTCCATCTTCGGCTTGATAGATC
Source organism: Lathyrus aphaca (assembly GCA_963966055.1). Lineage (NCBI taxonomy): Eukaryota > Viridiplantae > Streptophyta > Magnoliopsida > Fabales > Fabaceae > Lathyrus > Lathyrus aphaca. Next base: position 565,758,528 of record OZ014520.1, read on the forward strand.
GGATTCTCGAAGTCATAATTGGCAATAGCAGAATTGTTATCAATAGGATCCAGAGTGGATGAAGATCTGCATTTTAGTAACGTGGGTTTGTGTAAGAACATATAGCTTCTTTTTTTTATAAAAGGAAAAAAGTAAGAGAAAGACAAAGAGCGCAATATTTACGAAAGCGAGAAACATCCATTGATTTTATTGAATGAAAATATGCAAATGAAATGACAATCCTAACAAGCACACCATTGTGCCCCGGGCAAGGCACAAGGCTTAAAAGTATTTAATTGTTCAAAATTACAAAATTAAGTTTAGAAAAACAAAATAGCATTTACTCCTGACTAAAGGAGATAGGAATAATGTCTTCAGCCTTCCAGTTGTTGAGTCCATCACCAATGGTAGGAAAGATCCAACCATCCAGGTTGTAATCTTCATCATAATCTCCCACAACATTTACTTGGTCCTTTATGATTCCTTTATCAGTGATACAAACAACACGAGCACGACGAACAACCTTCTGAGATTCTGTAGTAAAACCCAAACCAAAGTTGTCAGACTTGTAAGGAATGTTAGGAACCTGACCTCAAATAGTACAACCACCTTCTTCAACCACAACTTTATCATCATTGAGAGAGTCCATTGTAGGAGGTACTCTGGTAATCACATGAACTTTTTTAGCAACATGAATGACTTCAGTAGGAGGAATAACTTGAGGAACTACTTCAAATGTCTAGCAAGGAGTCTCAACAAATTCACCATCCATCTCAACATATTTAAAAGTATTCACATGACTAACCATGTATTCTTCCTCACCATAAACAGTGACAATCTTTCCTTTTACTGGATATTTCATTTTCTGATGTAAAGTAGAAGTCACAGCACCTGCTCCATGGATCCAGGGGCGCCCAAGCAAACAAGAGTACTTGGCCCAGAGTTAGAGATATGCACTGGAGTAGCAGCAATCTTTGAGGTGTCTTCTGGAGAGAAAATTCTTCCACTCCTGGTAACCTTACTGGACCCAGCAATATTGTCAACATCAAGATTAACAGCAATAACAGGTGTATCAGTCAAAGGCTCTTGCTTGACACCATTGATATAAACATTAGAACCATAATTCCAGGGTATAGCCTTATCAGAAGTATATGAGATAGGACCAGGAGTGGTAATAATCATTAGAGCCACCTTTGGCTCAACATTAATCTTCACAAGACCCTTAAAAGTGATCCTCACTGGACCTTTGGAAGTAATTTTCACAGGGATCTTATCAACCATAGTCACATCTTCAATCTTCAAGTCTTGAGCCAAACCTCCACACAGACTCTCTATAGAAAGGGTCCTCTCAAATAGTATAATATAGTTGTCTATCAGGCGTTGAATACCTAGCCTCAACTTCCAACAACTATCAGGTTTGTAGGCACAGTAAAAACAATCTTCATTACAACCCGGAAATAAACCGGCTTGCACAAGTTTCTTTTTGACAATGGATAGAGGAGTAGTTATTTCAGCCACAATACGAACATAAACAACCTCATCAACAACATTAACAGTCTTCTCAAGTTTAGGCGTAGGAGCAGTAATCACATTAGGAGTTTCCGGAGGGTCAAACTCAATTTCTCCATTCTCAATCATATCCTGAATTTTGTTCTTTAATTCCCAGCAACTGTTAGTATCATGGGCAGGACTATTAGAATGGTATGCACACCTTACATTGGGATTGTAACAGGGAGAGGAAGTATTGGTATTTTGAGGAGGGTCCTTCAAAGTAATCAACTCTCCTTTCAACATGTGTTGCAAAACTTGAGCCAACGACATATTGATCTTGGTAAATTGCCTCCTAGGCTTGGGCTGACTATTCTGTTGCTGCTCTTGTGGTGTACGTGTAGGATTAGAAATCAAAATAGCTCCCACAGATTAGTTACAATTATTACGACTATGTTGGGCATACACAACATTGGATTCTTTCTTCCCATTAGAAGGCTTCTTGGTGGTACTTGAAGAAGCAACTATCTGAATCTTTCCACTTTGTATCCCACTCTCCACACGTTCTCCGGTAATTATCAGCTCAGTGAAGCCAGAGGATGAGCTTCCAATAAGATGACTATATAAAGGACCAGTCAACATACTCATGAACATATCAACCAATTCCCTGTCAGTCAAAGGGGGTTGAACTCTACTTGCCAGATCTCTCCATTTCTGAGCATACTCCTTGAAACTTTCTTTGGCATCCATGGACATGCTTTGGAGCTGCATGCGAGTTGGTGCTAAATCAGAATTGTATTGGTACTGCTTATAGAAAGCCTCAGCAAGATCACTCCAGTTACGAATGATGGTACTCTCCAGTTGATAATACCATTCTAATTGGGACCCAGACAGACTCTCTTGAAAGAAATGCATCCATAACTTCATATCAGGAGTATGTGGTTGAATTCTCCTGACATAAGACCTTAAATGCAATTTTGGGCACGACACACCATCATACACCACAAAAGTAGGAACCTTGAAACCAATAGGGATGGAGACTCCAGAAATCAGGCTCAGATCTTCAAAGTCAAACCCAGAAGTCTTCTATAGTTCTATAGCATTCATTCGGTCCTCCAGTATCCTATACTTCTCTTCACTGGAAGGGTCATGGTTATAATTTTCCTCAGAATCAGAATTCACAGTTATACCATGTTGACTCCCTTCCTCTTCTGTAGAACTTTTATCTCCAGGATTTTCCACCTCAACATCTGTCTTGATATGAGCTCTGAATCTTCTACCCAGGTTGATGGAGCCAAATGATTTTCTAGTCTTATTCTTTTTCTTGGTCAGAAGTGTCTTCAACCCATCTTGTCCCTTGGATAAATTCAGAATCATCTCTTGAAATTGGGCATTCTGAGTCTGGAGATCCTTGACATTTTGTTCGAGAGCCATTTCTGCTGAAATAAACAGCGAGAAGATAAGATACATGCTTATAAGAAACCTGTGATGTAATGACATGGTATGTATATGTTTATGCAATGTTTTCAAGGACCACAAGATTTAAATTTGTTTATAGAAAACAAAAACAAAATTTTATTAGTAAGTGTTTAATATAAATTTTCCCCTTGGGCTTACAATGAAAGGAAATAACAATAAAGTACAAAAATAAATATATGGGGTTTTAAGTCTCCCATGGACGCTTCCTCTTTTCTTTGAGGTATGAGTTGAGGTTCCGCTCCTCGTGAAGTTGCCTTGTCAGCTCCATAATTCTTTCTTGACTAGCTCTAAAATGAGTCTCAAAAGTATCCCTTTGCTCCCGCAACTGAATCTAGGACTTCTGCAACTCTTCCAAATAAGTGGGCATGTCTGGATGAAGGATGGTATAAGGAACATCTCCTTCAGCAACAGGCTCCATAGTGACTGGTAGAATAGCAGGATATGGCATCATAAGAGTCTGAGCACGAGATCACACCCATTTGAGATAAGGCTCCATAGGAATAGAATACTTTGGCTCCAAAGTCTTGCTATCAATCATATTCACCTTGTTCCAAGCTCGTATAAACCTTTGACGGTAACCCTAAAGATCGTTGTCGTAGTCGAACATAATACCCTGAATAAGTATGTCATGAGGACCATTACTCCGAGCATAACCAAACTAACGTAGAGCTAAAGAAGGGTTGTAGGTAATTCCCCCTCTTATGCCAAGGAGTGACACATTAGGGAACTCCCCACAATGGTCAATGATAGTAACATTCTCCATAGATCGAGAGCACCAATGAATGTCTGAATGAGAAAGTGACATGATTCTCTTAGACCACCTTAACCCTTGTTCATTCTTCATCACTGATCGAGGAAGGTGAGAAATAAACCACCTAGCCAATAAAGGTATACAACACATCAGGGTTCCTCCCGCCTTCGTAGTACGAGTATGAAGAGAGTGTAAGATATCTCCAAGAAATGTAGGCACTAGATTGTGAGTCAGAAATATGTTGATTGCATGTACATCTATGAACTGGTCTGGATTAGGGAACAACACTAAGCCATAAATCAATAGGGCTAGGATCTCCTCAAAAGCATCATAACTCATAGCCTTCAAGAACACTTGAGCTTTCTCTATCAATACCTTAGCAAGAATACCCTTAACTCCGCTTCTCGTTTCTAGGACAATGTCTGATTTCTTCAAATGTAGGGCTGCAACAATGACTTCAGGTTTAGGCTCCTTCTCTAAGCCTGTAAAGGGTCTCTGATCAAGGATAGGTATACCCATTAGTTTGGAGAACTCCTCCATTGTAGGAACCAGCTGATAGTCGGGGAATGTGAAACAATGATGTTTAGGATCAAAGAACTGAAATAAGACACTCATCATGTCTTCATTGAACCCTAAAGTGACTAGATCCAATAGGTGACCATGCTTTTTGATGAATTGGGAGTTTTTAAAAACTTGAGAGGCCAATTCCTTAAGCTTAGAAGGTATCCCTATAAAGTTGATCCGGATAGTGTTCCTACGAGTAGAAGCCATGACCCGCAACAAAGAACAAAGATAAATCCTTTGGTCCTTGAAATGGTTAGTGAAAATGCTATGCTTATGATGTCATGATGTCATGATGTTATGCTTAATCACAAACATGTGGCACACACAAACAAGTCACACAAGAGCCTTATGTTTAGAGGCTTGCATGAGGTTTAAAGGTAAGTACCCTCCCCTGAAGTTTAGTTGGTTCAACCTGTCCTACAAAAGTAACCGAGTTCTAAGGGATCTCAAAATCACTGATCCTTCCCAAGGGTGGTAGTTCAGTAGGCAATTTACTTGCCAACCAAAACCCTCCAAGTTTAGGATCTCAATGAGCATAGTATCGAGTATCAACCAACTTCAATCTTCACCGAAGCCAGCTATCTCACTACTTTCTAAAGGCCAAGATGGGATAACTAGGGTTGTAAAGGTCAGTTAGTGCATTGAAAACATATGGAAGCCCCATATTATCCTTAACTTACTTAAGGAACATAAGCACCAACCAAGAAGTCACACTAACTATGACCACCAGATCAACCATATCGGTATACGCCATACAGTTTCCTTGGTCTATTGCCATTTACCTAGGGTACACTAGATCCGGGTTAGGATCTTTCACACAAAAAGCCCAACAAGTAATATAAAGCAAACAAAGCAAACAATTTAAGTGATCTAATTCCTAAGGGTACCCCTCTTTTACTTAGTAATTCCCCAGCAGAGTCGCCAGTTTTGTAACACGGTGGGAAAACTGACTTTCTATAAATGTTGCGGATAGCAAGAGTCGCCACCGACTTTTATTTTATCCAAGTGGAAATGACATGAAAGAACATGACAAACCTATTTTTAAAAGACTTGAGTTCGGGGGGTAGGTTACATAAAGGGAAGGTATTAGCACCCTTTATATCCATGGTTATCCATGGGCTCTTAGTTACTTAGCTCACTTAAATGTTTTTCAAAAGTGTAGTGTGTGATTAGAAATTTTCTAGGTACTTTGTAATGATCCTCGTATGGATGTATACAAAGCCTTACTTGAAAATGTTTGAAAATATTGTGGGGTGTGAAAAGTATTTTTTTAAAGGTGTGAGCAAGTAACTATGAGGTACCTACCCTAGACTAAGTCATTCATGTTCTTATATGTTCTTTTAAGGGTAAGACTATCCCTATTATTAAGGAATAGGTAGTCATTACCTTGGATTTGTTTAAGGGGCGGGCGTAGGGTCATCGTATGGTCAATGAAGGCAACTTAAGGGGTGTCTTTAGCAATTTGTAGGGAATATCATCATTTATTCAAAGGGATAAGATCATTATTCCTTAGGCAACCTCGAAGGGACTTGATCTTTTAAACCTGTAGGGACTTGATAATTTATACGTGAAGGGACATTGCTTAAGACACCCCTATATTCGAGGGAATTGACCATTTAAAGAAGTCAACCAAGAGGGATACCCTAGGAAGTGTAGACGACGATCTTAGATCGACTTACGTGTGTGAATGATTTATTTCAAATATTTATCTTATTTAATTAATTATCTAAGTCTATATTAATTTTCAATTAGTTTTCACTCCCTATTTACTAACCACGCAATTAAATATTTACAAAGAAAATAAAGACGGAAAAATAAATCTATAAGCTATTACAAGACTTTGGCAGATACATAATAATCGGATAAAAATGAATTATAAAGCAATAATAATAGATATAATAAAATAATAAATAAACAATAGTAATAAAACAATAATAATAAAGCAATAATAATAATAATAAAGTAATAATAAAAAGATTAGAATTTAAAAAGAAATTATTTTAGGTTAGGCAAATTATAAATTTTTTAGAAGTTATTTAAGAAAGTATAAATTTAGATAATTTAATAATAATAATAAAAGAATTTAATTATTTGCATAATAAAAAAAAAGGGTTAGTATTTTAATTAAGAAAATCAGGGTTACGAATTTAGGTTTAACAAATTAGGGTTTTAAAAAAAAATTAGGTTAGAATTAAGAAAACTAGGTTTTTTAGCAAATTAAAATTTATTTTTAGAAAAATATTACTAATTATTATAAATTAATTTACGAAAAAAAAACATACATATTAATAAAAAGAATGATTAGTGAAATTAAAGAAAAAGGAAAATCAGATTTTTTTAGAAAAATTAGAGTAATTTAGAAAAATACAAATTTAATTACTAATTAATCTATTAATTAATTAATTTATAAATAATAATAATAACTAAATTATTTAAGAAAATATTATTTAATATTTATATCCTGTTTATTTTAAATAAGAAAAATATTAGTGGTTATTTTGATTAAGAAAAGTTTGTTTTTTAATTTCAATGAATTAGTCTAATAATTGTTTTAAAAAGAAATCAATTAAAAAAAACATTAAAAACAAGAGAATATGAAACAGGATGGAAAATAGATCAATAAGACAGGACCTGGGAATCGAACCCAGGTCATTACCTCACTAGCGATCACACAAAACCAGCTGAGCCAACGCGTGTTGGTGATATTCATATGGAATGTATTCGTTTTATGCCCTGTTAACAATTTGAAAAATTCTTTCCGCGCCAAAACTTCGCCTCCTTCCTCAGATTACCTGCAAAATTTCCTTCGCATCTACCTGCGAAATTTCCTGCGATCCAGCTTTTATAGGATTTCCTAGGTTTTCGTCAATGACCATGAAACCTGTAAAATTTCATGAAATCGAGCATACCTACAAAATCCTTAAACCAATTACAGTGTAACCACATTATTATAATTAATTTATATTTAATCATTCAAGAAACCCCAATTTGAGCTTTGAAACCCTAGTAATCGCGTTTCAAGCTTACGGTTGTACACATTCGATTAAATTGCCCAGAAAGCTTTCTTAGATCATCACAAACAAGAATCAATCAAAGAAAACAAATTATCATAGCCACACGTATGAGTTCGAAAAAAATTAAAGTATGCATGATGATGAATCGATTACGGCATATGAGGTGGTTTCATGTGATGTTGATGATGTAAACGTGTTCAATGATCATCAAGGAATGCTTTGCCACCTCTAAATCACCTGAAAAACAACAAAATTCAAGAATCCGAATTTGACTTTTCCTTGATTTTTTTGAAATTGGCTTGGTGTTCTTAGTTGCTCCAAATTCGTCCTCTTTGTTTTGGTTAGGTCATATATTTATGAGTGAGTGAAACTAGGTCAGAAAATTGATGCCTTGTTTGGATTTTTGGATACCTTGATCATGAAGAAATATCACCATAAATGTTAGAAAAATCACACCAAACCTTGCTATTTTGATTCAATCTGATTTCAAGTGGTTTCCAATCTTTCTAAATGTGATCTCAATGATTTCCAATCAAAGATTTTATCCATTATTTGTTTTTTTATATATTTTTTATATATTTAAATTGATTTTTAACAATTAAAATCCAAATAAATAATAAACAAATTATAAAAATAATAAATAAATGGAATTAGGTCGTGCTTGATGTTATCATGGAAATTGGGTTGCAAAATGATAGGCCCATTTGGAAAAAATTGGATTTAAGACCTTATTTTCTTCATACACCCCTTAAATATCTCCCAACTTTGCCAAGGTATAAATCCCTCAATTTTAAGGCTATGAAGGTTTTCTTGGACATTTTAGAAAGCTTAAATAGTCCTATAACAAACCTCTTTGGTATCATGTCCATATCGTTTATCATTTTCAAATTATTCTCTTTGGAAAAAGTTGACTTTTTGTTGACTTTTGAAATGACCTGTAATGTTTTAGCTCATACCTACTAAATAAATCATTTTTAGGGTTGGCTTGTGAGACACAAAGTTGTAGAGAATTCAATTTCCTTAAAAATGAGCTTTGGATGGGAAATTTTTGATGAAGCATGTGAAAGTTATGGCTGGTCAAAGTTCAGTTGACTTTTCCTAGGAAACCCTAATTTAGAAACTTCCTGATTCTTGATGATCTAAGATCTCCTTGATGAATCATGATCAAACCTTGATCAAATGCAGAAATTTACTTCATAATCTTGATGTTGGCAAAAAATCTTGAAGTTTGACTTTAATTTGACCACAGTTGACCTCAGTTTGACTTTTTAACTAATTTGACTGATTTTTGCATATCTGATCATTTGACTGGTCAAACTTATTGGGAAAGCCTTGAAACTTGACATGGGGATTATTGAATATATGTGGGATGTTATGAAGCTCACTTGAGGCCTTGGAAGTCCATTTAGTTCAGATAAACTCAAAACCCTAGTTGTGGATCCATTGTTTAGGAGGAGGCATTGTTTGGGGAAACTTCCACACTTCTTGATCAACTGGGAGTCTTGAGAACCTTATGATCATTTAGAAGTCTTGAGAGATATTGTCTTGATTGTGGGAGGTAAAATTTTGGGGTACAACAACTATAAAAAGAGATTAAAAGAAGAAGAGGAAAAACTAAATACCTCATTCTCTTCACCACCTAGACTGGAGTTGGCACTCTCAGGAGCACCACCAGCAGGCTTCACCCCAGGAGTGGGCAGTTCAGCTTCGACACCACCTGTTGAGGGTGCCTTTTTTACAACTTTGGCCACCTTAGAAGAAGGTTGGCCAGCAATAATAAGAGACTGTGCAATCTTCCTTTTCATCTTAATGCGCTACTCCTTAGGGGATTCATCATCATTTGTTGGTCTGGAAGCACTCAAAGCCTTTTTTTCCTTTTTGGGGGATCTTAAAGGCTTTTTGGTTGTCTGAAAGGAAGATCAAAACATTTAGAGGAAAACACTTGAGAAGTTGCAAAAATAAAGGTGATGAAATACCTTAGTGCCTTCTTTGTTTTCATTCTTTATTACCACGCCTTTGTTGGCAGTGGTTCTTCTGGTAACTGCTGGAAATGGAAAAGACAATTGTTATGAGTTAATAATTGATCACTCAGCAAAGGGGTAAATAAAGACCTAAAACCTTCATATATGTCAGATTCGACATGAATGTCTTTCGAGTCCTATATGAAGGTGCCCTTTGAAACTGTCCAGTGTATGCTTAGTCGCAACCACCCTTTTGGCTTTCAGCTGAGAGTGTTGTCGAAGGATTTTCATTGAATCCCCACAGACGAACCAGTCTGGAAATAGAAGGGAAAACGCCACTCCAAAACCAGCAGTAGGCAATCAAGGAAATGTTGGAGGAAAAAGTCGAAAAACCACCTCATAACGCTTCTCACGAGGAACGTTTGAAGGGATTTTCAACTTATCCTTATTTTGCAAAAATTTCACCTTCAAAGTGACAGCAGCATCACAAACGGTTCGACTAAGATCATCTGGTTGATAAACAGTTTCAAAGTACTTTTGAAAAGCTTGTATCTCTTTGATGTGAGTGGACTTACTTTTCTTGATCTTCTCTTGCACATTAACAAAAGCAAGGTCAAGTAGGGCAGCAAATTCAATGGCCGTGAGGAAGTTCTCACTGCAATATTAGCACCACCAATTATTAAAGAGATGGGTGCGTTGGATTGTAGGTTGAAAGTAGACAGGGGATAAGACTGCTTTTTGGGTATCCCATCTGGCGAAGACGTTAGCTACGTCATATTCATCGAAGAGGTTGTTGGAAAAAATGACCTGACCTTTTTTTATCATAAAGGCATTTGGGGAAGCTCTGGCCCGGTCTAAACTTCCTATAAATTAGGTTTGGCTGATAAGCAATAAGGACGGTGTCTGATTTTCCACCATTCAGCCTATAAACAAAAAATATGGGAATTAAAAAGGCTTGCCAACCCGAAACAGAGTCCATGTGGAGCTTCTTTGAGGGGGGAATTTGGGAAATCCCTAGTCAACCATTTGGGGCCATATTTCCTTTCAGCAAAGGGAGCCATGAATGGTACAAAATCGTATTGATGTGAAAATATCATTATATAGATGGAGAAGGCCCCTTAGAGGGTTTCACCTTTATCATTAGGAGTAAGCTTCGCCAGTCGAACACCTTCAGTGCTCCTAAGCCTAATCTCCTATGATTCCTCATCAACTTTCCCTTTTCTGGGAAGTACAGACTCGAAAGTGGCATTTAGCCAGAGTTGAAGGAGCCAGAGAGGGCCAGTAAGACTCATGGCACCATATGTGGTTGATGGATTCCCCAGTTTAGTCACTCCTTCACTAAGAGACTCATAAATACTAGCCAAAAGGAGTTCACTTCAGCAAACCCCTATGTTGTTGTGGAGCTGGTTTGCCAAGGGCAGATATTTCTTTGCCACCTATTAAGACTTGGTGCAGAAGACATATTTGGATAACCATAGATTAAGGAAGGCAATGTGTTCCTTATCAGAAATTTCTTCGTCATTGGGTTTGGAGTGATGGTTGATGAAATGGGTATATGTTAGCTTCGACTCATTGAAGGCAATAGTATCCTCAGTGTCAACAGTAGGATCATATGTGGGACCATCAGGTCGAAGACCTGTAATAGCAACGATTTCGAAGAGAGAGTGGGGGTGGCCATCCCACAAGGAAGATGAAAGGTATAATGGGTACAATCCCAGAAATACAGTGAAGTTGCCAGAAGGTTCAAACAGTAGGGGATATGAGTCTTTGACAACATCAAAAGATCATAAATTCCTATAGTTTTCCAGTGGTCAGCTTTGGTTTTTTCCAATCTATCCAGCCAAAGATCAAATTCACTAAATTGGCTTACAGCCCTAACCAACCTAGTACCATCATGAAGGTATTTCACGTTCAGTTGAGTGAGAGCAAGTGGGCTAGATGATGAGTCATCGACTTTAGGGAGATGTTTATGCCCTAAAGGTTGGGTTTTACGGTAGCAAGGAAAAACTCTTTCAGCTTTTCATCAGTGTTCTTAATTGTAGCCAACGGACCAGATAAAGCAAAAGGACAATCATTGACAGTAAAGGGGATCATTACCCGAGACTGGTACAAACGTCTGGTTTCAGCATCTTTGGGTTCTGGAGCAAACTGGGGATTTTTGATGGTTTTTGGCTCAGTGATTTCGTTGAAAAGGGGAAGAGTTTGCTCAAAGTTAAAAGCTTTCGCCTTTTGACCTTTCTTCTGAGAAGTAGTAGCTTTGGAAGACGCCATTGGTAGAAATGCAAATGGAGTTTTTTAGGGTTCATGGAAGAAAGTAGGAAGACTTCAGCAAGAAAGAGACAAATGTTTGTAAGAGTTTAGAAAGGTTTCTTTGTTATGTTGAAGAATTATTTATAGGCAAAGGAGATGAGAGGTTGCAAAGTCCAACCACTTAACGTGAATATGATGTGGTGGGGAAAATGGAACTTGGGATCTGACACATTGAGGGAGCAGTTAATGGAAAAGATGTTAACACATTGTTTCAAGGAAAAACTCATGATCAGAAAGCTGTAGAAATAACTGATGAGACTCTTGGGATTTTTTCCATTATGACATGACGTCATGCGCATGGGTGAAGAATCACAATAGTTTTAGAACGTGGGTTAGGTAGTTCCAACCATACTTTCGTCTGGCCTAAGTGGGCGTCGAAAAAGATGAATATCAAAAAATGATCTTTTCATCAAGATGGTCGAAAAGAACATTTTTGGGGGACAATTTGTTATCCCTAAATTTGGACTCTAGCACTTAATGGGGTCATTTGGCTTAATAGAGAGTTTTTCTCATAATGAGCTAAAAGTGAGGTTTTCGACCTTGCTCAATAAAAGGATGAGAGTCGAAGGAATCTACTTACAAATTTGGTACTTAGAGAAATTCTAAGTTGAAATATTTTCTAAGTGTTGGGATGATTCAACCATACTGAGATTCGAAGAAAATGGCAGTTACATGTGTAGATGTTTAGAATTGGCAGAATTTTTGACCAACAAGAAGTGTTGAATTTAGTTCAGGATGTCACATCAGATGTTGGGACATTATCAAACAAAGTATAAGTAAATGAACTTAATTCAGGATGTCATACCAGATGTTGTGACATTGTATCAGTTAATGATGTAAGTTCAGTTTACAGGATGTCACACCAGATGTTGTGACATTGTATCAGTAAATGAAGTAAGTTCAGTTTTCAGGATGTCCTACCAGATGTTGTGACATCTCAAACCTGCTACCAGAATTAATTAATGACTAACAGAACTGAGCAAATTAAGGGAAGTTATCTGGAATTAATTATGGATGAATGAAACAGAATAAGGCGCATCTGTAGGGAGTTTTGTTATGTGACTTCAGCATAATCAGAAGAACTGAATCACCTAGAATCTAGGAAGTAACAAACCCTAATTCAAGGTGATGACAGCATGCGTATCAGGATTGGATAAACCTACAGAAAGCCCAAAATCCAAACACCTATTTAAGCAACAGAAACTCTCAGAATAGAGTACGAAATTAAGAAGACTAAATAGGGTGTTTTGTGTTTTAATAGCAGGTTGTTATATTGTACCACTTTATGAGCTTTTAAGCAAAAGTGTATTTGTGTCTTGATTGAAACTGTGAAGTAAAATCAAGCTGTTTTGTTTGAAGTATGACTTCAATTTTATTAAACTTGTAAACAGATCACTGTGTGATTGAGGGGGAGTGAGTTGGTACTCATATCTAAGTTGTGTCTTAGGTAGAAATTGCATTGGGTAGATATTAAGTGAAAGATTAAACTGAGTGGTTTAAGTCTAGAATTAATATTACTTATATTGGATTTCCTCCTAGCTTGGTAGCCTCCAGATGTAAGTGTGGTTATACACTGAACTGGGTTAACAAATTCTTGTGTTGTTTAATTTTCCTGCACTTTAAGTTTTAGTTAAGTCTTCAAGTGTTTAAACATCTCATTCGACATCTCGTACCTGATCACAGAATTTCAATTGGCATCAGAGCAGGCACCCTGCCTGTTTATACTGGGTGAGATCTAGGGACTGCAAATTCTGGAAACATGGACAGAGATGTAGGATCAGTAAATAGACCACCTATATTGGATGGATCTAATTATGACTACTGGAAGCCAAGAATGGTTGCATTCTTAAGATCACTTGACAATAGGGCATGGAAAGCAGTCAGCAATGGATGGGAGCACCCTGTCCAAGACACCAAAGATGGAGCAAAAGTGTTGAAACCTGAAGAAGAATGGAGTAAGGAGGAAGAAGATTCAGCACTTGGCAACTCCAAGGCCTTAAATGCTTTATTCAATGGCATTGATAGGAACATCTTTAGACTTGTGCATCACTGTGAGCTGGCCAAAGATGTTTGGGACACTCTCAAAACAACTCATGAAGGAACATCAAAGGTGAAGATGTCAAGACTTCAACTTCTCACCACCAAGTTTGAAAACTTGAGAATGAAGGAAGATGAGACAATTCATGAATTCTACATGAACATCTTAGAAATAGCCAATACTTCTGGAGCTTTGGGAGAAAAGATGACTGATGAAAAGCTTGTAAGAAAGATTCTCAGATCTTTGCCAAAAAGATTTGACATGAAGGTCACAGCAATAGAAGAAGCTCAAGACATATGCACAATGAAAGTTGAAGAGCTCATTGGTTCCCTTCAAACATTTGAGATGGGAATGAATGACACAATTGTAAAGAAGAACAAAAGCATAGCCTTGGTGTCAAATACTGATAAAGAAGAAGAAAATGATGAATCAGAAACTGAAGAAAATTTATCAGAAAACATTGCTATGCTTGGAAGACAATTCAAAAAGATTCTCAGAAAGATGGAAGACAAGACCAGACCAAGTGGAAGATACACAAACTCTTCTGAGAACAAAAGACCTTATGATTCTAATAGAAGGTCAAATTATGATGAAAATACCAGTCAAGAAAAAGGGATTAAATGCCATGGATGTGAAGGATATGGATACATCAGAAATGAATGTCCTACCTATTTAAAAAGGCAAAAGAAAGGTCTCTCTGTAACCTGGTCTGATGAAGACTCAGGAGGTGATTCAGAAGAAGAATCAGCTAAGCATATCACTGCTCTAACTGGATTATATGAATCTGAAAGTAAATCCAGTGATGGGGAGCTTACTTTTGAAGAGCTTGAGCAATCATACAGATAACTAGTTAAAAGAAGCACTGAAATATGCATGGAGAATATAAAGCAAAAGAAGCAGATTGAGGCACTAAAGGATGAAAAAACAAGTGATCTAGAGATCATTGACACCTTGAAAAGTGAAGTAAGTCTTCTCAATTCCAAGTTGGAGCATATGTCCAAATCTGTTAGAATGCTGAATAGTAGCTCAAGCACATTGGATGTTATTCTCAATAACAGTAAGCATTCAGGAGATAGAAGTGGACTGGGATTCAACAAAGTTCATAAGGATGAAGCTAGCACCAGCAAAACTACTTCAAATTCCATACAGTCAAACAAGATGTCCCAACAGATGCTTCAACATCATGAAGAGAACACAAAGTCAAACATAATGTTCCAACAGATGTCTCAACATCATGAAAAGAACATAATGAAGAAGAAGTATCAAAGATGGAGATTCCATCATTGTGGAAGGTTTGGACATATCAAACCTCATTGCTACAAGTTGCATGGATATCCAAATCAGATGTATCGACAACCTCCTAAGCAGAAGACAGAGGTTACCAAGAAAGTGTTGCATAAACATCAACCTCAAAGATATCAGCAACCCCCTAAGCAGAAGACAGAGGTCATCAAGAAAGTATGGGTACCTAAAGCTAGTCCTCATGCTGATCAAAGCTACATGCCCAAGAACAAGTTCAACAAACAACCTTGGAACTCTACTAATGGACACTGCACATGGCAGAGGTATCAAAAGAAACCTCAATACAAATGGTCAAAGAAAGATGTTGCATATATAGCTCATACATCCCTAAGAGTATCAGCTAAAGAAGACTGGTACTTTGACAGTGGATGTTCAAGACACATGACTGGATTGAAGAATCTGCTAGTAGACTTAAAGTCATATTCATCCAGATATGTAACATTTGGAGATGGAGCTAAAGGTGAAATCAAGGGAGTTGGAACCTTGGACTGTCCAGATGTACCAAGACTAGATGATGTGCTGCTGGTAAAAGGTTTGACTGCTAACTTGATCAGCATAAGTCAATTGTGTGATCATGGTTACAGTGTAAACTTTACCAAAACTGAATGCATAGTGGCTAATAAAGAACAGAAGGTTGTCATGAGAGGAGCCAGATCTAAAGACAACTGTTACATGTGGGAACCTCAAGACTTCAGTCTCACTTCAACTTGCTTTTTAGCCAAAGAAGAAGAAGTGAAACTATGGCACCAAAGACTAGGTCATCTTCATTTCAGAGGCATAAAGAAAATCATATTTATGGAAGCTGTGAGAGGTATTCCTAAACTGAAGATTAATGATGGGAAAATATGTGGTGAATGTCAAATAGGCAAGCAAACCAAGATGTCCCATCCAAAGCTCCAACATCTGACAACTTCCAAAGTTTTGGAATTATTGCATATGGATCTTATGGGACCTATGCAGGTTGAGAGCCTTGGTGGTAAGAGGTATGCCTATGTGGTGGTTGATGACTTTTCAAGGTATACATGGATAAATTTTATCAAAGAAAAGTCTGATGTATTTGATGTATTCAAAGACTTATGCCAAAGAATACAAAGAGAAAAAGCCAGCTGTGTGGTCAGAATAAGAAGTGACCATGGAAAGGAGTTTGAGAACCAAAAATTCTTAGATTTCTGTTCTTCAGAAGGAATAAATCATGAATACTCTTCACCAATCACTCCTCAACAGAATGGGATTGTTGAGAGGAAGAATAGAACTATCCAAGAATCAGCAAGAGCTATGATCCATGCTAAAAAGTTACCTTTGTACTTCTGGGCTGAAGCTATGCACACAGCTTGTTACATCCATAACAGAGTCACTCTAAGAAAAGGAACTTTGTCCACAATCTACGAAGTCTGGAAGGGCAGAAAACCCACAGTTAAGTACTTCCATGTGTTTGGAAGTAATTGTTATATTCTGGCTGATAGGGAGCAAAGAAGAAAAATGGATCCTAAAAGTGATGAAGGGGTTTTTCTTGGATACTCTATAAACAATAGAGCATATAGAGTATTTAACTCTAGAACCAAGGTTATCATGGAGTCCATAAATGTGATAATTGATGATGCTCCTGCAGATGTTACAGAAGATGTTGGAACATCTGCTGACAGACAAACTGAAACTGAAGAAAAGAGTGATCATCCTGACTTCAATCAAACTGATGCAAGGACAGAACAATCCAGCAAACCTCCATCCATCAGAATCCAGAAGGATCATCCCAAAGATTTAATAATTGGGGATCCCAACAGAGGTGTAAGCACTAGATCAAGAGAAGTGATTTCAGGTTCTTGTTTTGTTTCAAAAATAGAACCTAAAAACATCAAAGAAGCTCTTACTGATGAGTACTGGATTTGTGCTATGCAAGATGAATTAGGTCAATTCACAAGGAATGAAGTGTGGAACCTTGTTCCTAGACCTGATGACATAAATGTGATTGGAACTAAATGGGTGTATAAGAACAAGTCAAATGAGCAAGGAGTTGTTACAAAGAACAAAGCTAGACTTGTAGCTCAAGGATACACACAAATCGAAGGAGTAGACTTTGATGAAACCTTTGCACCAGTAGCAAGGCTTGAATCAATCAGACTACTTTTGGGAATTGCTTGTATCTTGAAGTTCAAGCTATTTCAAATGGATGTGAAAAGTGCCTTTCTAAATGGATATCTTAATGAAGAGGTATATGTAGAACAGCCTAAAGGATTTGTTGATCCAAGCTGTCCAAATCATGTATACAAACTAAAGAAGGCTCTTTATGGTCTGAAGCAAGCTCCAAGAGCATGGTATGAAAGGCTGACTACTTTTCTTATCAAGCAAGGGTACAGGAAAGGAGGAATAGACAAAACCTTGTTTGTTAAAGATGAAGAAGGAAATGTCATGATTGCTCAAATCTATGTAGATGACATTGTTTTTGGTGGGATGTCAGACAGGATGGTTAAACATTTTGTTACTCAGATGGAATCTGAATTTGAAATGAGCCTAGTAGGAGAATTAACCTACTTTCTTGGACTGCAAATAAAGCAAATGGAGGACTCCATGTTCATTTCCCAAAGAAAGTATGCTAAGAACATTGTCAAGAAATTTGGGATGGACAATGCTACTCATAAGAGAACTCCTGCTCCCACACATTTAAAGCTGACTAAAGATGACAAGGGTGAGAATGTAGACCAAAGCCTATACAGAAGTATGATTGGAAGCTTATTATATCTGACTGCTAGCAGACCAGACATAGCCTTTGCAGTAGGTGTTTGTGCAAGATATCAAGCTGATCCAAAAGTTAGCCATCTAAACCAGGTTAAGAGAATTCTGAAATATGTCAATGGTACTTGTGACTATGGCATAATGTACTTTCATGGATGCAAACCAATTCTCACTGGCTTCTGTGATGCTGATTGGGCTGGAAGTGCTGATGACAGAAAAAGCACATCAGGAGGATGCTTCTTTCTAGGAAACAATTTGATTTCTTGGTTCAGTAAGAAACAAAATTGTGTATCCTTATCTACTGCTGAAGCTGAATATATTGCAGCTGGAAGCAGTTGTTCACAGTTGGTTTGGATGAAGCAAATGCTCACAGAGTACAATGTCCCACAAGATGTCATGACATTGTACTGTGACAACTTAAGTGCTATTAACATATCAAAAAATCCTATCCAACATAGCAGGACAAAGCATATTGATATCAGGCATCATTTCATCAGAGATCTTGTGGAAGAGAAAGTGATCTCATTGGAACATGTAGCTACAAAACTGCAATTGGCTGATATATTTACTAAGGCTTTAGATGCTGCCCAATTTGAAAACCTAAGGGGTAAATTGGGAATCTGCTTATGTGAAATTTAGCAGTTATGGAGATGTGCCAACATGTCATATGACATCGTGTGACATGATCACCAGATGGCAACACCAGTCTGGTCAAGCACTTTGTGTATTCCACTCCTAGAAATTCTCCAAGTAACAGCTCTTATAAGAATATCAGCTCACTTTCAGCTATTCATCTTCTCATCATTCTCTCACATCAACCTGCTTGCTATAGCTAACTTTCAGAGATCATCAAACTCAACCAATCTTAATCTCCTTCTTCACCACATTCTAAAATGGCTCAACACCAAAACCCTAACATCTCTGAAGAAATTCTCAACAAGGAAGATGTGGTGCATGCAACTCCCATCTCTGTGGTACCCATGGATTCAACTCCAATGGACAAAATCAGAGGAAGTGTTACTCTTGCTCAAAAGCCAAGAACTCCTACTGTAAGAAGGACAAAGGAACCTGTATTCAGCAAAGTCAAAGGCATGCCTTCATCATCAAACACCACTCCAAAAGCTTCAGAATATGTTGATGATTCTATAAAGGAACTGGTGAACAGGATCTTGTCTGAGCAAAGAGTTGTGAGTGGCATCTCTATTCCTCTGAACACCATGCCAGCTCCACAGGAAGAACAACAAAATCAGGCTGAAGAGGAGACTCCTGCTAAACAGGATGTCCCAATAGATGTTGAAACATCTGAGGACCAGCAACAGGCCTCCACTGATGGTGATGATGAAACATCTGAGGACCAGCACAAGGCCTCCACTAAAGATCAAGCCTTTGTTGATCCATCTGCTGAAGAGGAGACTGCTCAATCTCCTCCTATTGTAAACTTAGAGCATGATTCTGATACATAAATCATTGCTTCTGTAAACCCTAGCATAGCCAAAAGGCTTAGGACTAAGAAGGAAAAGAAGAATGCAGGACATGCAACTCCTGAGAAGAAGCAAGCTACACCAAAGAAGGACAAAGCTAAAGTTGTTTTTGGTCCTACAAAACAATGGAGCAAGGTGCAAACACAGAAGAGGAAAGCTGTCACCCCTCCAGATTCAGATGTTGAAGAGGATGTCCCAACATCCCCCCCAAAGAAGAAACTAACACCCTCAAGGTCATCAACTGCTGTTCTAGAAGCCCTTTTGGACAACATCTCTTTCCATCATGTTTCAAGTGTGAACAAATGGAAGTTTGTCTATCAAAGAAGGCTAGCACTTGAAAGAGAGTTGAGCAGTAATGCACTTGAGTGCACAGAGGTAATTGATCTCATCTCTTCTGCTGGTCTATTCAAAACTGTATCCAACTTCTCTCCTTGCTATGAGCTGCTAGTCAAGGAATTCATAGTAAACCTCCAAGAAGATTGTGCTGATGGTAAGTCTGCTGACTTCAGAAAGGTATATGTAAGAGGGAGATGTGTGGAATTCTCTCCTAGGGTGATCAACCACTATCTAGGAAGAGAATCTGATGGTCCAAATGAGTTAGGGAAGACTGATAACCAGGTTTGCAAGGTCATCACTGCAAATCAGGTAAAGACCTGGCCAGTCAAAGGGAAGCTGTCTGTTAGCCTGCTGACAAGGAAGTATGCAATGCTGCATAGGATTGGCACTGCAAACTGGGTCCCTACCAACCATACCTCCTCAATAGCAACTGGATTGGGCAGGTTTATATATGCTGTGGGCACCCAAACAAAGCTGGATTTTGGGGCTTATATCTTTGATCAGACATTGAAGCATGCTGGATCAACTGCAACAAAGCTGCCAATTGCCTTCCCTTCCTTGCTGTGTGGAATAATGCTGAGTCAGTATCCAGGTATCCTCACTGAGAAGGACTTAATTTGCAAAAGAGAAAGCCCTCTGGCCTTCCACTACAAGCTGTTCTTGAGTCATCATGCAGCTGATGTTGAGGCTCCCTCTGGGACATCTGCTGGATCTTCAAAGACAAAGACTCCAATCTCCAAATCTGCCCTGATTGCTGAGCTGAAGAATACATGCAAGGAGCTGGATGCTAGGAAGCAGAAGCTTGAGGAGATAATCCAAAGGTTGGAAATTGAAGAGAATGCTCAGAAAGCTGCTGCTTCTGATGAAGAGACTGGGGAAGAGGAAGACACTGAATATGAGGAGTCTGAGTGAAACTTGTATATGAGGAATATGTAATGTCTGCTCCAGCATTGTATTTTGATTTTGCTTTTGTAAAACTTTGGCCCAATTTATGTCTAACAAGGGGGAGAAGAAGAGAACTGAACAACAACAACAATGTATGGTGCAGCTTACTGATTAATGAAAAATGAATTCTGTTTGATTCTGAACTAAAGCTGCTGTGTTTAATTTTAAAAATTTATGTTGAAACAAGTCAGAACACATATAGGTTTGAGGGGGAGTAAACTCACACATGACTCAACAGAAAACAACTGCTGTACTCTGATAAAAGAAACTCTGCTGCACTCTGATAAACCAGAAGTTTATGTTAGCCAAAAATTAGCCAAAGGGGGAGTTTGTAGATGTTTAGAATTGGCAAAATTTTTGACCAACAAGAAGTGTTGAATTTAGTTCAGGATGTCACATCAGATGTTGGGACATTATCAAACAAAGTATAAGTAAATGAACTTAATTCAGGATGTCATACCAGATGTTGTGACATTGTATCAGTTAATGATGTAAGTTCAGTTTACAGGATGTCACACCAGATGTTGTGACATTGTATCAGTAAATGAAGTAAGTTCAGTTTTCAGGATGTCCTACCAGATGTTGTGACATCTCAAACCTGCTACCAGAATTAATTAATGACTAACAGAACTGAGCAAATTAAGGGAAGTTATCTGGAATTAATTATGGATGAATGAAACAGAATAAGGCGCATCTGTAGGGAGTTTTGTTATGTGACTTCAGCATAATCAGAAGAACTGAATCACCTAGAATCTAGGAAGTAACAAACCCTAATTCAAGGTGATGACAGCATGCGTATCAGGATTGGATAAACCTACAGAAAGCCCAAAATCCAAACACCTATTTAAGCAACAGAAACTCTCAGAATAGAGTACGAAATTAAGAAGACTAAATAGGGTGTTTTGTGTTTTAATAGCAGGTTGTTATATTGTACCACTTTATGAGCTTTTAAGCAAACGTGTATTTGTGTCTTGATTGAAACTGTGAAGTAAAATCAAGCTGTTTTGTTTGAAGTATGACTTCAATTTTATTAAACTTGTAAACAGATCACTGTGTGATTGAGGGGGAGTGAGTTGGTACTCATATCTAAGTTGTGTCTTAGGTAGAAATTGCATTGGGTAGATATTAAGTGAAAGATTAAACTGAGTGGTTTAAGTCTAGAATTAATATTACTTATATTGGATTTCCTCCTAGCTTGGTAGCCTCCAGATGTAAGTGTGGTTATACACTGAACTGGGTTAACAAATTCTTGTGTTGTTTAATTTTCCTGCACTTTAAGTTTTAGTTAAGTCTTCAAGTGTTTAAACATCTCATTCGACATCTCGTACCTGATCACAGAATTTCAATTGGCATCAGAGCAGGCACCCTGCCTGTTTATACTGGGTGAGATCTAGGGACTGCAAATTCTGGAAACATGGACAGAGATGTAGGATCAGTAAATAGACCACCTATATTGGATGGATCTAATTATGACTACTGGAAGCCAAGAATGGTTGCATTCTTAAGATCACTTGACAATAGGGCATGGAAAGTGTAAACACCCCAAATTTGCCCTCACCCATTCACACCATGGCTTGTGATCATCTCATATGCATAAACACAATCATATCATCTCACATCTCATTTTTGATCCACTGCATAGTTTCTAAGTCATCTGCACCTAGGGTTTGTGATCTGAGCAATCCAAGAGCTTCTTGAGCCACTCCAAAGGCCACCAATCACTTAAAAGGGGTCCATGTGTGTTCTTACATCATCTTACATCCCCAAAAAGTCAAAAATGCAAAAGAATCACAAGAACTGGGATTGGTATGGAAGCAGAGCCAGGCTTGACTGCACAGATGACCTAAAATTAGGGTTTTGGTTTCAGAGGCCATAACTCCAAATTTTTTTGGTCATTCTTGTTTCCATTGGTCTTTATATGGTATAAGGAGTATGCATATCAATTTTTATGAAGAAATTCCATGGGGAAGTCATCTGATCAAGAGTTGACTTTTCAGACAAGTCAGTGCAAAATCAGGGCATCTGAGGCCCCCAACGACCCAACCAAGGGGTGATCTTCATCATTTTGAGTGTATATGGTCTTTATTTGATCATGGAAGAAGGTTTAAGTTCACAAAAATCAAGAATTTGGAGATTTTGCAAAGTTGACTTTTTAGGGCATAGTTGACTTTTCAAGAATATGTCATTTTATGCCATTTTTCAAGCCTTGATTCTTGATCCAAAAATGCTTCAAATGGAAAAACTTTGGTCATGAAAGTTGTAGAATACATTTTTCCCTTTTCAAAAAGTACAAGAACATGATCAAATTCATTTTGGATCAAAAGTTATGGTGTGGCAAAGTTGGCAAAAATCATTGATTTTCAAGATGTGCACCAAATGTGAATTTTGCAAAATCATGCTTCAAGGCCATTTGTAACTTCTAGTTCACTTCAAACCAAGGTTCAAACATCACATAAGTCCTAAAAATCAGATTTGGACCAAGAAATCACATGTTCATGGTTTGTGTAACAAGGCATTTTCATAAAGTTTCAAAAGTTGATCAACTTGCAAAACTCATGATCACTCCTCACCCACTTGCTGCCTTGGCCTTTGAACCAGCCATAGTCTCTCACCACACCATGCTGCGCCAGCCCTAGCCCTTGTACCAAGCTAGAACCAAGCCCATGCCTCTCTTACAAACAAGTTGACATTTTGCAAAAGTGGACATCCCAATCACAGCAGGCCAGGTCACATCACCTGACCAATGGGAGTTCTTTATGCAAGGAAAATGCTGGCCATAACACCCAAGAAGCCAAGCTGAAACAGACCACACCAACACATTCACAAAAACACACCCCAGCTGCAAATTGCTTAGAATCTCTCTGCCCAGCCATCAAACATCCAAACTATTTTCACACCTCAACTCACCATGCTTCATTGAGCTCAAAGCAACTAAGAACCAAGCCTGAAACAAGCTGTAACCTCACTTCACCATTTTCACTCCCTTTTGCAGTTTCTTTCGAAACTCTCACCACAGTTCACAAACATCAAAACAAACTCCATAGATCTTCTCCACTCATCATCTGGACCACAAATAACCTCTCACCATTGCCAGAAACAGCCTGAATCACCATTGACATTCTCAACTGAGCTTGAAGCAGAAACTGATCAAACTCTTCATCCAGCCAACACAAATTTCTCCCAAACATTCAAGCATCATCAGGAGGTCATAAGGGTTGGATTTCACCAAGAGAAGTGGCCAGAAAGTCATCAGAGTGAAAGCTTCGAATCTCAGGTAGCTCAAGAAATATTTTTCCAGAAATCATTTCTTTTGTTCTAAACTTGTTCTTTGTGTTTTCCTGATCATGGATATGCCTTTGGTTTTGCAAATGGTGATGAAATGAGAGTTTAATCGCTCTCTGAAACTTGCGTGCCCTAATTCTTTCTTGCTTCGATTCAGCCTTGTTAGGAAATATAAATTTGTTTTGATTAGGGGGTTTGGTTCGTGAGTGAGTGAGGATCATTTCCCAGTTTTTAGATTTCGTTTTAGTTAGGTTTTTAGGGTTTTGGGGATTCTCAGGGGAGATGCTGGCCGGAGAAGACGACCGGAAGTCTTCTCCGGCAGCCTGAATGTCATTAGGGCTTAATCCCTGTAATTAATTTCATTTGAATGTGGAGCGTAGGATCCTTTGACTTGTTTGACTACCCGCGCGCATGTGTGGCCTGGATCCTCCCAATTAGCCCTAATCCACTTAATTAGATTTAATTAATTATAATTAAACTAATTTGATCAGAAGCAATCCTGTCCCTCCAAAAACGCGCGTGGTCAACCCTTTTGAATCCAGACTCAATCTCAGCCGCTCTTCCTGTTGACTTCAGTTTAAATTCATTTATTTTCATTTCTTTTTCATTTAACTTGCATGATTTATTTAAAATAGTAAAAAATGTCTAAAAATTATGAAACTTTTTCTTAAGAGTTTTATTGATTTTTAAAACACAAAAATATTTTTGTTTTTATTTTTAGCATTAAAAAAGTATTTTTAAATATTTAAAAGATTATTTTTAATTGATTAATGGAAATTAATTTATTAAAAATACTTTTAAGTATCTAAAAATCACCAAAAAATTCATGAAATGTTCTAAGACATTTAGAAACATTGTCCAACCTTCAAACCAAATTTCTTTTTTGATCTTGATGCATTTTGAGAATTTTTCTTTGAATTAAAATCATTTTTGTGCATTAATTTGATCCATAGTTCAAAAAAATCATTTCTGCCTATCCATGAAGAGTTGGACATTGATTCTTCTTGCATTGCATTGTGTTTAGCATGTAGTTTTTGAGATAAAATGGCCATGATTTGATCTTGCATTTTCAATTTGTTTGGCATTTCTTTTGTTTAGGAACCCTAAAAACCCTAATAACTTGTGAAAATCATAACTAGAGATTGGTTAAGAGTTGAGACCTCTCCTTTGGGCATTGGTTTAGTATAAGATTAGGGGGCCTTTGAGTGGCATTTTCCATTTTTTATCTTAGGGTTTGCTTCTGTCTTTGGGTTTTGTTTGATGTTTGATTCATAAACCCTAATTTGGGCTTCCATTTGCATCCATCTTGCATTCTCTTGCATAACATGACTTGCCATGACATTTCAAGCATCCATTTGATTCATTTGACATCATAAGACATATTGCAAACATGTTTGATCATTGCATCATGTATTTGCCATGTTGTATGCCATGTGCACTTCATAACTTTTCATGTATGTTCATGGTTCCTAACTTGTTTCATTTGCATTCATGAACTTGTATGATCATTTCCATGTGCTGCCTCATGTTTGTAGCACCTCATAACATCATTAGCATCATGTAAATGCTTCTGGTTTTGTCTCTCATCATGTCATTGCATCTCATTTTGCATTGCATTGCATTTCTTTTCTAACCTTTTCAGGTGGTAAGTGATGTTGAGAAGTGAATTTGCCTTCACTTCTCATAACTTTTCTTTTCATCTCTCTTGCATCCATTGCTGCATTCTTATATGTGTTTGAGATTGAGCTTGCTCATTCTTCTCCTTCCCACTTTCCTCCTTCAAGTGACTTGACTTCTTGAATGAAGCAAGTCACTTTGCTTCTCTTGATCCTGTTCATCTGCTTCCTGGTGGTTCTCTTTGAAGATTGTTCTTGAAAAACCTCACAAACCCTAGGAACAACCAAGCATGACAATGATTAGGGTTTTGATTAGTTCCCCCCCCTAGTTTTACCTTTGTGTCTCTTTTGAGTCTTCTCTCCTCACCTCATAATCAGGGACTAAACCCTAAAGGCTTTAAGGCTTTGTGATTAAGCTTATGCCTGCATCCTTCTATTAGGATGGAGTGTATAACTTTAATCCTAAGTGTTAAACCCTTAATGTGTTTAACTCTCTTAATCAATTCACTTAATAACCATCAAGACATCACACTTGTAACTTGGGCCTTGCATTAGGGTTCTAATTCTTCCTTAATTGGTTAAGAAGGACTAACCCTAGTGTTAATGGACAAGTCCCCCTCAAGTTGTCTTACAAATCATAAAAAACACTTCATCATCTTATCATCTAATAAAATTCACTTAATCAAAGGTTTGTTTTGTCATGAGTTTAATCCCTAATCATGGATTAAGTTGAGGAGCTTTCCTCAGCTTAAACATTCTCATCTATTATCCTTCTATTAGGATGGTGTAATGAGTCTGTTTAATCCATGATTATGGCTTAACCTCATTACTCAACACTAAACAAAAACACCAAAAACATCTAAATAATCACAAGTAGGTTAATGATCTTAATCCTGCATCATGGTGATTAAGTGTGAGAATCTGACTTCACACTTAAGGTATTCTCATTACCCCTAATCAGAGGGAAGATGTGATGAGTTTACTAAATCCATTGGTTTAGACTTAAGCTCATTAACTTATGACAAACTCTCAAAAGCAATAAAAGATTGAAAACTCAAAAACAAACAATAATCGTCTCCTCCGGGATTCTTTTCTCATCTCATTCACTCACAAACGAGAACTTGCTTCTTCCGTCTAATGCAAGACAGTTTGCACCTGAGCCAGACAGGTCATACACTTGAGCATAGGCAAGCAAGCAGTTCACAAGTCAATTCATCTTTCAGTCTCTTTGGGTCGAACTACGGTGTTCTGACTTCCTCATTGCACGAGAGGATACGTAGGCATAACTTAACAGTTATCGAACAAAAGTCTCTGTATATTCCCCCTCCTCCAGCTTTATTCTTTTAGCCTCATGATCTTGAGCATTTCACTCCTGCCCTCACACTGACACTGTATATTTATCACACTTCACTTCTCATACACTGACACCTGTACATTCCTTTCCAGCTCTTTTACACACAGATTGCACTGACACTACCCCTTTAAAACACAAATCTTTTAAGCGTGGATCCCGTCGAGTACGACGGACAATCTGGGTGCTAATACCTTCCCAGGTTGTAACCAACCCCCTTTCTCAGTCTCTCTGGTTCGCAAACCGTCTTATCCATCTCTTTCTAGGTCTATGCAGCATTGCCTTTCCTCCGGGATAAAAATGCCTAGCTGGCGACTCTATTCATCTCCAGTGAGTTCACGGCTGTGTGTTCTCATTGTCCCTCTCGCCGACCGTTCGCGTCTGTACCTTTATTTGGGCCGGTCCCACTTATCGGGAGCGACAGCTTGGCGACTCTGCTGGGGAAAAAGGCTGTAACCAGGGCTTCTGGTTCTTTCTGTGGGTTCCTCCTAGCGCTTGATTGATTTGTGTTTACTGGGGTGTTATGTGCTATTTGTGTTTGTATACTTGCTTTATTTTTACTGCTTTATGTACAGTTGCTTTACTGCTTTCTTTATTGCTTTTGTATATATCATACTGTCATGCTGTCTGGCTGGATCTGGTTTTGTTTTGGTGGGTGGGTGATTCTATTGAGAGTTAAGGTCCTATACCTGGGACCTGAGTGACACCTAGGCTAGAGTGAATCATATTCTTTCCCATTCCATCTCGGTCTGGTGCGGGAATATGAAACACGGTTCAGATATGGGTTTCTTCTTGAGAACTCTGTGTTGCAGATTTCCTGCAATGCTAGGGCAATCTGGGAAGCCTGCTAAGTCTGGATGACCTTTTAGTATTGACCTTCAGAAACTGAGGTGAATTAGAGGAGGAACTTTTATGGTTATTGTAAACACTGTACCTCCGGGTTAGAAGTGTTTACACTTCTCATAACTGATCCAAGTCTGAGGATCCTTGTTTTAGAACACCACCTGTGAGAGGGTTGGGCTGTTTACAGGTTTGCAGGTACCCTGACCTCAGAATACCCTATTACTTTGATTAAGAATACTCCAAGTTGGAACAGTTCTTGTGATTCTAAACCCTGGACATGTGACTCTTTATTTGAGTCCCCCACCTTGGTTACTGGACTTATAGGCCTCCATCTGGATTTCTTACACACATGGACTTCTATCAGAGCACTTGATCAGATCCAGCTCAGTCACAAACCCTTGCATATCATTTGCATACATACTCATTGCATCATATTGACATTTGCCTATTTGTGTTTCAGGGTATCCATCTTCATTTGGTTTTGGTTTTGACCCCATCTTCAGTATTGACCTATCTTCATCAGCACTTGCTTCAGCTATCAGCTATCTACTTCAGTCACCTGCACCAGCCAATCAGTGGCCCATTCTTCATTGTTATCATCAGCACCTGTCTCTACTCATCTTCAGCATCATGGCTCCTAAAAAGAGCAACATCACCTACCACTTCTTCCAGCCAGAGTTAGCAGACATCAGGAGGATTCAGACCCTGATCACTCCAGACCATATACCACTGTTCAGGGAACACTATGGAGATATACTTGATATGGTTATGGATCTGGACCCCTCACAGAGAAGCCTGATCCACACTTGCCTCCAGTTTTATGATCCCCCTTTGAGGTGTTTTACTTTCCAAGACTTTCAGTTGGGCCCTCTATTGGAAGAATACTCATCATTAGTTGGTATACCTATCAGGGGTGGAGTCCCTTTCAACCCTGAGATGATCTTTCCTGGTAATGGAGAAGTAGCAAAGGCTTTACATCTGGAACCTGTTCTGATCGAGCAGCATATGACTTCTAAAGCTGGAATCCCTGGTTTCCATCTGGATTTCTTGATCTCTCAAGCTACCTTGAAGGCCTCTTTGGGAGAGTGGAAAGCTGTCTGTGCTTTATTGGCTTTGAGTATATATGGAATTGTGTTGTTTGCAGATGAGCCTCGATTCATTAGCAAGAATGCAATCCATCTTTTCATCCTGCAGAACCCAGTGCCCACTTTATTGGGGGATCTCTATTACTCAGTGCATCAGAGGAATGAAAAGCAGAGGGGAAGATTAGTGAGATGTTGTGCTCCTTTGTTCCATACTTGGCTTCTCAGGCATTTGCCCAAGACAGATGCATTTTTGAACCCTCATCAACAGAAAAACTGGGCTGGAAGACTTACTACTCTAACTTCAGCTGATATCAGGTGGTGCACCCAAAGCACAAAAGGCAGGGATATCATCACCAGCTGTGGGCATTTTCCCAATGTGCCCCTAATAGGAGTTAAGGGTAGTATCAATTACAACCCTCTGCTGTTCAGAAGACAACTGGGCTATGCACTGGTCCACACTCCTAAGGCACAGGACTTGGTTGAGACTCTTTATTGTGAGAACAAGCCTAATCTGGCTATTGTTAGGCAGGCAGCCTGGGCCTGGGACAATGTGCAGACTAAGGGAATAACTATTTTGGGGAAGTGCAACAATGTGGCATCAGCACAATATTATGAGTGGTCCCATGCCAGGGCTCAATTCTCTGGGATGCCCTTTACCATATAAGATATGCCTGAATCATCTTCAGCACCACCCCTGCCACTATCAGTTTGGAGGAGTTTGAGAGCTTAAAGGAGAGAAATGAGAAGTTAACCCAGGCTTTGCAGAAAACCCTCCGGGAGAGGAGTGATGGTGTGAGGGAGATTGAGAGGTTAGAGAAGTTGAGAGTGGAGCATCTGATTAAAATTGGGAAGTCTGGGGATTATATCAAAAAGTCTAAAGCTGGAGAACAAATTCTGAAGAATGCTTGCAAAGAAGCCCAGTTCCAGAGAGCGAGGACAGACTTGTATCTGAAGGAGAGTCAGGCTCGGTGGGTCAGGATCACCGAGGCACGTACTCTGGAAGACAAGAGAGTTCAAGACAAGATGGAGCAACTAGAGGCTAGTGCAAAAGTGCAGCAAGAAGCCCTGGCATTAGCCCAGAAGGAGATATCAGAGCTGAAGATCAAAGCAGGAGTGAAGAGGTCAAAAGACCAAGCTCAGCACAAGAAGCTCACTACAGCTGTTACAACCCGGAACCTCCTTATCAGGAATCTCACGGAACGTCCGGCTGATCTTGTGACCGAAGCACTTCTCAAGGAAGTTCGTGAGGATGAGTTTGGTCTTGGTGTTTGACCATTTGTTTGTTGTTGCTTTCATTTCATGTACTTTTGTTTTCTTTGTAATATGTTTTGCCCCCTCAGAGGGCTTGTATTTGTAAAACAGACTATGTACCATTTGCTTTTGTAATATATGTATTAGTTTGTTCCATCCGAGCTTCACTTCAAAAGCAACATCAACAGCATCTTCAAGGGTCTGGAAGGGTCAAAACTGAATGCCAAACCGGATACCTTGGAAGCAAATGAGCATAACTGCATTGCATGCTAACACTTTTGTTTGTTTTGTAGGGTTTTGTTTTATTGCCACTAACTCTGTTGTGATGTTCAGGAACTATTGCTCGACGCCGAGTATTTCCCCTCAACCGTCCGCACCGTTATCCAACCCGTAACAATCTTCCGGGCATTCAAATGGATCAGGTACAGCAGGACCTTGCAGAGGTCAGAAATCAAATGGCAAACGAAAGATTGGAAATGAGAACGCAGATGACTCAGTTTATGGAAGTGATGAACAACATGGCTCAGAGCCAAGAAAGATTGAGAGCCATGGTGGAAAGGCAGAATCAAGAAGATCCACATATAGGGACTGCCGGCACAAGCAACAATGAGAGGGTCCAACCTCATGTTAATCCCCCTGTATTTGGACCCCACCTTCATCCAGAGGTCAACATCCCGGCAAATGTTAAAGGGACTGCCACTGCAGGCAGAGTGCTGCAAGAAGACCCCCAGGAAGATCAGTTCACAGTAATGGGAGCTGGGGAGGAGGCTTATGATAGAAGGTTGGATGAGATAGCTGAGAAATTAAGATCCTTAGAGTCTCAAAACTCTTTGGGTTTTGATGTTACGGATATGGGCTTGGTAGACGGGGTCAGGATTCCCCATAAGTTCAAGCCTCCTTGTTTTGAAAAATACAGCGGGACGTCATGCCCCCGGACTCATTTACAATCATTTCTGGGAAGGCTGAAGGCCTATACTATGGATGAGAAACTCTGGATGTTCTATTTCGAAGATAGCTTGACTGGAGCGTCAAGGGAGTGGTACTCTCACTTGACAAGGGCAACTATCAGATGCTGGAAGGACCTGGCAGAGGCTTTCATCAGACAGTATCAGTACAATTTAGACATGGCACCCAACAGGACTCTCCTAATGGGAATGTCACAGTCGTCAAAGGAAAGTTTCCGAGAATATGCCCAGAGATGGAGGCAATTGGCTGCTGCTGTTCAACCACCTATGTCTGAAAGGGAAATGGCAGATATGTTTATGAACACCCTTCAGGGAACTTATATTGACAGGCTGGCCGCTTTCTCTTCCACTAGCTTTGCAGATGTTGTCATAGCTGGGGAGAGAATTGAGAGCCTATTGAAGATGGGTAAGATCTCAGACAACGGTGCAAGCTCGTCCAGTAGTACAAGAAAACCTTTTGTAGGCCCGAGGAGAACTGGCGAGACCAATACCATCCACACCAACAGGGGCAGGCCCCAATATGTTCACAGGTCAGTGGCAGCAGTCACCATTCCTGCTCCAGCTCATCCTCAACCAGTCTATCAACCTCCGCAACAAAACTATCAGCAACCACCTCAGTACCATCAACAGAATCAGTATCCTCCAAGAAATTACAACAACAGCAACACCAACAACAACCAGCAAAGGCCATTCCAGCAGAGGCCATCTCAAGCCAACAGGGTAATCGATCCGATCCCTATGCCACATGCTACATTGCTGCCACAACTCCTGAAACTCAACCTAGTCGAGCTAAGGACGTTGGCACCTCCAGATCCCAACAGTCTACCCAGGAACTATGACTCCAACGCCAGATGTGCCTTCCATTCAAACGCACCTGGCCACAGTACAGAGAAGTGCAGAGCCCTGCACATGAAGGTACAAGACCTGGTAGACTCGAAAGCTCTGAATTTCGCACCACCACCCAATGTCAACAAAAATCCGATGCCAAACCACGGGGGTCCCAGAATTAACGCTATTGAAGAAGACAAGCCGTCTTATTTAATAACCAGTGTGGGACAGATCAGGACACCGTTGGTAGAAATCAAGGCTCAGCTCCTGGAATGTCAAATGTTCCCAGGGTGTGAGTTGGGTTGTGCTTACTGCAATATCTCGGTAAATGGGTGTGATAATTTGAGGAATGGCATAGATGGCCTTATTCAGAGTGGCCGACTTCAGATCACCACATCATTTCCAACAAATCCATCAATCTCATCAGCAACGGCTTCAGAACCTCCTACAACTGCAACAACTATTGTTCCTGACAATTCTTCGGTTTCATCAACGAGTACTTCATCTGTCATTTCAACTGATCAGCAATCAACAAATTTCTCTTCTACAACTCCAGCACCACTCCATTTCGAAACTCCTACAACAGCAACATCCATTCTTCCAACAATGTCTCCTACAACACCGGCAACCAATCATGAAGATGTCTCTACTGTCACAATATTCTATGATCCTGAAAACAACTCTGCCTACAACTCAGAAGGTGCTGCTCCCATCAGGGCACCAGTCACAATTTATTACGATCCACAGACTATCACAATTCCTCCCACAGCTGCAGTCAGTCCAGTCACTATCACGGTGCCTGGACCAGTACCTTATGAAAGCAGTAATGCTATCCCCTGGCATTACGGTTCTGACCTGTACTGTGAAGGACAAAGAATCACTTTTGAATCATCAACACCTGCGCCACAGATAGACAATGTGGGAGGAGGCGGAGGTTTCACTCGAAGCGGACGTCTCTTTGCTCCACAAATTCAGAGACCCACTGCCGAAGCAGAAGCTGCTGCCAAGGCAAAAGGGAAGAGCCATGTGCAGGAAGATCAAGCTGTTAAGGAAGCTTTGAAGACACCCTTTGATCAAGAGGTTGATGAGTTCATGCGAATCATCAAAAAGAGTGATTATAAAATAGTGGATCAGCTTCATCAGACGCCTTCCAAGATCTCAATCCTATCATTGCTTATGTGCTCCGAAGCCCATCGGAATGCACTACTCAAAGTCTTGCACGCAGCTTACGTGCCTGAAGAGATCACTGTCAATCAGCTAGAAGCTGTGGTTGGAAATGTTAATGCTAGTCACGGACTAGGGTTCACCAATACTGATTTGACAACGGAAGGCCGCAACCACAACAAAGCCTTGCACATAACCATGGAATGTAAAGGTGTTGTCCTTTCTCATGTGCTGGTAGACACGGGGTCATCCCTCAATGTCTTACCTAAAAAGGCCCTGGTGAAGCTAGAATATGATGGATTGGCATTGAGACCCAGCAACCTGGTGGTGAGAGCCTTTGATGGTTCAAAGAGATCGGTTCTGGGAGAGATTGAATTACCCGTAACGATTGGCCCGCAGACTTTCACAACGACCTTCTACGTGATGGATATACAGCCCGCCTACAGCTGTCTATTGGGTAGGCCATGGATTCACGCCGCTGGCGCCGTGACCTCAACCCTTCACCAGAAGTTAAAATATGAGTGGGAGGGTCAAATCGTTACAATCTGTGGAGAAGAGGATATTTTTGTCAGCCACCTGGCCACCTATAAGTACATTGAGATGGATGGGGAGATCCATGAAACAATGAGCCAGGGGTTCGAAGCTTTGAATGTCAATGAAACATCTGTTGTGCCTGGTACTTCAATATCATCATACCAACAAGCCCGGAAGGTTGTTGAGGAAGGAACTGCCCAAGGCTGGGGCAAACTGCTATCGTTGGGGAAGAAAGAGGACAGATTTGGGTTGGGTTACAAACCAACTCAACAAGATCAAGCAGAGGCTGCAAAGGAGCCCAACTTTGTGAGTGGGGGGATGCTCACCCCTGATACTATCAACTGCCTGGAAGACGAACTGGAAGAGGAACGCAACCTGGAAAGCTGGATTCGTCCAAAGATCCCGGGGAGCAGTATCTCAAACTGGTCTTCCCAGGAAATTATAAGAGTTACTCAAACAGAGTAATTATTATTTCCTGCATTTCTTATAGCATGCATCAAAGTCTTGCATCTTGCCCAAGATGACAAGACTCATTTTGTAATCGGGCCATCTGTACTTTTTGTGCAATAAGATTAACCAATGAAATATCAGACATCTTTTTGCAAATGAATCTTCTTCTTTTCATTCACTGTTTTTCCATTTTTCTTTTTGTACAAAAAATAAATGGCAGTGTTTTCAAAATGACAACTTTATTCCACTTTTCTAAAACAAGATTAAAATCAAATCACTAAAATGAACAACTAAACCCTTGCAGAGAGTGCCTTCCAGACAGCACCGACAACAGCACGGCTACGACTTCGTATGACTTTGACAATCCAATCAATCGAGCTGACGAAGGGGTTGAAGAAGAATATGAGCTTCCTGAAGAGCTAGCCAGGTTGTTAAGACAAGAGGAAAAGGTTATTACTCCTCACCAGGAGGAGGTCGAAGTGATTAATCTTGGTACAGTTGAAGACGTGAAAGAGGTTAAAATCGGGGCCTGCCTGCAAGACTCAGTGAAGAGACAACTGATTGACCTGCTTCGAGAGTATGTGGATGTGTTTGCTTGGTCTTACCAAGACATGCCAGGGTTGGATACCGATATTGTCGTGCACAAGTTGCCTTTGAGAAAAGAATGCCCGCCAGTTAAACAGAAACTGCGCCGTACTCGCCCGGACATGGCAATGAAAATCAAAGAAGAGGTACAAAAGCAATGGGACGCCGGGTTCCTTGCTGTGACTAGCTATCCACCGTGGGTTGCTAACATAGTACCTGTGCCTAAGAAAGACGGCAAAGTAAGGATGTGCGTTGACTACCGGGATCTGAACAGAGCCAGCCCGAAAGATGACTTCCCTTTACCTCACATTGATGTATTGGTGGATAATACGGCTCAGTTCTCGGTATTCTCCTTCATGGACGGATTTTCAGGATACAACCAGATTAAGATGTCACCTGAAGACATGGAGAAGACAACCTTCATCACACCCTGGGGCACGTTCTGCTACAAGGTAATGCCATTTGGGCTCAAGAATGCCGGTGCAACATATCAACGGGCTATGGTGACATTATTCCACGATATGATCCATAAGGAGATAGAATGTTATGTGGATGACATGATTGCCAAGTCCCTTACTGAAGAAGACCACCTGGTGAATCTACTGAAGTTATTCAAGCGTCTGAGGAAGTACCAACTGAAGTTGAACCCCAACAAATGCACATTCGGGGTGAGATCTGGTAAGTTGCTGGGCTTTATTGTAAGCGAGAAGGGGATTGAAGTTGACCCTGACAAAGTCAAAGCCATCCAAGAGATGCCTGCACCGAAAACTGAGAAAGAAGTTCGAGGGTTCTTAGGTCGGTTGAACTACATCTCAAGGTTCATATCTCACCTTACAGCAACCTGTGAACCCTTGTTCAAATTATTGAGAAAAGAACAGACGGTCAGGTGGAACGAAGACTGCCAGAAGGCTTTTGACAAGATCAAGGAGTACTTGCAAGAACCTCCAATCCTTATGCCTCCAGTTGAAGGAAGACCTCTAATAATGTACTTGACAGTATTAGAAGAGTCAATGGGGTGTGTGTTGGGCCAGCATGACGAGTCTGGTCGAAAAGAGTATGCAATATACTACCTAAGAAAAAAGTTTACCGACTGTGAACAACGTTATTCACTGCTCGAGAAAACTTGCTGTGCTTTAGCGTGGGCTGCTCGCCGACTGAGACAGTATATGCTGACCCACACTACTTTGTTGATCTCAAAGATGGACCCAGTTAAGTACATATTTGAGAAGCCAGCTCTTACCGGACGGGTTGCAAGATGGCAAATGATCCTTACAGAATATGACATCCAGTACACCTCTCAGAAAGCCATCAAGGGCAGTGTACTATCTGAATATCTTGCTGAACAACCCATTGATGACTACCAGCCTATGAGATTTGACTTCCCTGATGAAGACATCATGTTCATAAAATCAAAAGATCATGAAGAGCCTATTCACACTGAAGGGCCTGACCCAGAAGAAGAATGGACTATGATGTTCGACGGGGCTGTTAATATGAATGGTCGTGGCGTTGGTGCAGTACTCATTACACCCAAAGGAGTTCACATGCCTTTCTCGGCAAAACTCACTTTCAACTGCACTAACAACGAAGCCGAATACGAAGCTTGCATTATGGGTCTTGAGGAAGCCATTGACCTCAGGATCAAGACATTGACTGTATTCGGAGATTCAGCTCTGGTAGTTAATCAAACCAATGGCAAATGGTACACACACCAGGATCATCTGATACCTTACAGGGATTATACAAGGAGGTTACTGACTTTCTTCACAACAGTCAAGCTTGAGTATATCCCTCGGGACGAGAATCAGTTTACAGATGCTCTGGCTACCATTTCGTCCATGATTAAAGTTCAGACTGCCAACTTTGTACCTCAGATTTCAGTGTCCAGACTTGACAGGCCAGCATATGTATTTGCAGCAGACGTTGTTAAAGACGATAAGCCTTGGTTCCACGACATTAAGTGCTTCTTGGAGGACCAAACATACCCACCTGGGGCATCTTCCAATGATAAGAAGACTCTGAGAAGGCTTGCTGGTAGTTTCTTTCTGAATGCTGATGGGTCTTTATACAAGAGGAACTTTGATATGGTACTCCTCAGATGTGTTGACAAGACGGAAGCAGATTCGTTGATGCATGAAGTGCACGAAGGATCCTTTGGTACCCACGCGGGAGGGCATGCCATGGCTAAGAAGTTGCTAAGATCAGGTTATTACTGGATCACCATGGATGCAGACTGTTGTGCCTACGCCAGAAAATGCCATAAATGCCAGATTTATGCAGATAAGGTGCATGTGCCCCCCAATCCTTTGAACATAATGTCTTCACCCTGGCCCTTTGCCATGTGGGGCATTGACATGATTGGCAAGATTGAACCGACTGCTTCGAACGGCCACAGATTCATCCTGGTTGCTATTGACTATTTCACCAAGTGGGTTGAAGCAGCCTCATATGCCAACGTCACAAGACAAGTGGTAGCCAGATTTCTGAAGAGAGATATCATCTGTCGATATGGAGTGCCCGAGCGAATCATTACTGATAATGGTTCCAACTTGAACAACAAAATGATGGCAGAACTGTGCCGGGACTTCAAGATCCAACATCACAATTCTTCTCCTTACAGGCCAAAGATGAACGGCGCTGTTGAGGCAGCAAATAAGAATATCAAGAAGATTGTGCAGAAGATGGTAGTCACCTACAAAGACTTGCATGAAATGCTACCGTTTGCCTTGCATGGGTACCGCACGTCAATCAGAACATCCACTGGGGCAACACCGTATCAGCTTGTGTATGGTATGGAAGCAGTCCTACCTGTCGAAGTTGAATTACCCTCTCTGCGGGTACTAATGGATGTTAAACTGAACGAAG
The DNA here is from genome assembly GCA_963966055.1 of Lathyrus aphaca. Classification (NCBI taxonomy): domain Eukaryota; kingdom Viridiplantae; phylum Streptophyta; class Magnoliopsida; order Fabales; family Fabaceae; genus Lathyrus; species Lathyrus aphaca. The sequence continues at coordinate 565,795,725 of OZ014520.1, forward strand.
CAGAATGGGTTCGGGCCCGATACGAGCAACTGAGTCTGATTGAAGAGAAAAGATTGGCTGCAATTTGTCATGGGCAGTTATATCAGAAGAGAATGAAGAGAGCCTTCGATCAGAAAGTCAGGCACCGAGAGTACCAAGTGGGAGATCTTGTGCTGAAAAGAATCCTCCCTCCTCATACAGACCACAGGGGCAAATGGACTCCAAATTACGAAGGACCATTTGTAGTAAAGAAAGTTTTCTCGGGTGGAGCACTGATGCTCAGCACCATGGATGGTGAAGATTTCCCGTCCCCTGTGAATTCAGATGCAGTTAAAAAATACTTCGCATAAAAAGGACCCGCTGGACATAAAAACAGAATGTAAGTCCAGGCAAAAAAAAGGGCATCCCGACGAGTCAAAAACAGAATAAAAGACTCGGGCAAAAGTAAGGGAAAATAAAGAATGTACACCCGCTGAGTTGAAAAGCCGCATTGGACGGCTCAGGCAAAAATGGGTATCCCGATGGATTGAAAACCCGAAAGGGCGATCCATGCAAAATAAGGGAATGAGCGAACAACTGCATTCTGAATTCGTCTGTATCACTTACAACTTGGAAAGCTTCAACAGAATCAAGCATCAATCAGAATCAACATTCTCCAGAAAGCAAGATGAGAAGAACGTCAAAAGTCATACGGGTCATAGTGAAGAGGAAGCTCTTCAAAGCGTCATCAACACTGCCAACATTTTGTTTCTCAATTTATAACAATCTCCTCATTTCAGGGGATATGTTCCTTTGACTGTATCTCGCCAATTCAGGGCATATGAATTAATAAAATCAAATTTTCAGTCATGTCTCGTTTTGTACATTTTATTTGCAAAAAATGTCTGATGTCTTAAAAGAAAAACTGATTGCATAAGAATACAGATGCTTATCTTCAAATAAAAACACATGCTTGCAGGGAATATACTTACTCTCGAAGATGCTTAACTCCTATGACGGAATCCGGTAAGGGATACCCTGGGATCATTTGTGAGTTTCCTTATCTTTGCAGGATGGCAGGTATCCAGAACGCAACTCGGGGCATGAAAACTTTATCCCAGCAAGCTGGCAAATCAACACTCAATTGTGGCACCCGAGGTGCTTTCTCCCCAGCTGAGTTGCCTCTCATGACTTCCCCAGCTGAGTTGCCTTTTATTATCTATTCCCATCAGAATTGCCAGGTATCGCGAAAGGCACATATATCCCCGGCTGAGTCAAGGATTCTCTTCAACAGAACCCCTAGGGAGGTCTCTCATTGATCTCTCTTTCTCCCTAGCCGAGTTGCCATCTCGCCCTCAGCCGAGTACAAAAGTCAGGGAACCATCTCCCCACAGAGTTCCAGCCTCTATCCAGAAGAGCAGCGCATAGAAGATCACAACAGAGTGAAGAAAGCTTCTACAAACCCCAGCTGGGTCTCTCATTTATAAAGGATAGGTCTATCAATGGCCCGAATCCCCAAGCAGATACATCTCATCAGATCTACCGATGATCTCATCCCCAGCTGGGATGTCCATTTCGAGCAAATCAATCGGAGATCTTCGCAGCAGTGGGACCCGGATCCCGGTTTGGTATCTTTGCACAATCATAGCATTTGCATCATATTCACCCACAAAGCGTAGCATTCCGGCTAGTACGGAGCATTACGGCAAAAATCCAACACATAGCATAATCATAAGCCATGTTTTGAATCAGCACTTGTGAATAATGACAATCCGTCAATATGCAGAATACTTTCCCCCAGAGTCCCCACCGGAGTCCCAGCAAAAGCAGCTGCCTCTCAAACCACAAACACCAGTATATACTCATTGTTGACACCCGTCCGTGTCATCCTTCCCCAGTAAAGTCACCTGAACACTCTTTACGAACAAAACCACCCATATTACAGATACTTCCTGACACCCGTCCGTGTCACATCCCCAGCAGAAAGCCGAAGACATCCTCTTTGCACTCACATATACCTATATACACTTTCTTGACACCCGTCCGTGTCATATCCCCAGCGCAGTCGCCTACACTTTGTATATCAGATACTTGTCCATATTACACTCTTTTCTCTTTGATACCCGTCCGTGTCATATCCCCAGCGCAGTCGCCTAAACACTTTGTACATGCTATACTCTTCTCCCTTTGACACTCGTCCGTGTCACTCTCCCAAGCAGTTAAACACTCATCTATACAAAGCTCATACTCACTACTCGTGTTACACTCATACAGATACTCGTCCGTATCTTGTATATACCACTCAAATCCCCTCAGAGTCAACACTCGTCCGCGTTCTTTGTTAACCAGTTGGTACTCGTCCGTACCATCATCTCAGAACATGCGTCAAGCGTTTGTTTCTACATGATACTCGTCCGTATCATAGTCTTAAGGATGCTCGTCCGCATTTTTAATCTATACACAATACCAAACACTTATACCTTTGTTTCTTGGATGTGAGCACTCGTCCGTGTTTACTTTTCCCCAGTAGATTACCAACAAACAAATTTTCCCTTTTATCTGACACCCGTCCCGTGCCATGGTAAACCCTGAGAGCAGCCGTACCCTGCTGAGTGGTCGTCCTCCACTTCTTGATGGTCGTCCTCCATCATGCTCATCCGATGGCCGTCCCCATCGTTATATTTAGCAGCCGTCCCCTGCTAGGTGGTCGTCCTCCACCTCTTGATGATCGTCCTTCATCATTTCATCCAATGGTCGTCCCCATTGTTGATTTTGGTTATCTGGCATTCGTCCTATGTCATGAGAAACCTCGAGAGCAGCCGTCCCCTGCTAGGTGGTCGTCCTCCACCTCTTGATGGTCGTCCTCCATCATGCTCGTCCGATGGCCGTCCCCATCGTTGACCTTTTAACCGATAGCCGTCCCCATCGTTGATATTTTCGGCAGCCGTACCCTGCCAGGTTGTCGTCCTCCACCTTTGATGGCCGTCCCCATCATATTTCTTTTATTCCCCAACAGAGCAGCCGTCCCCTGCTAGGTGATCGTCCTTCACCTTTGATGGTCGTACCCCATCATCTGTTTATTTCATTTATTCTTTAACCCGATGGCCGTCCCCGTCGTGGTCCCTTTTCCTTTTTAGCCCGATGGCCGTCCCCATCGTTGGTTACTTTGCTTTATGAACTTTGATGGCCGTCCCCATCATTTTTCATTAATCCCCAGGGAATTTTTACAGCTTTGTTTGATGGTCGTCCCCATCATAATATCTTATTTTCCCCAGCTAGTCGGCCGTCCCCGTCTTGGCTTTACCTTTCATCCCCAGCATGTCGGCCATCCCCGTCATCGCTTTATTTCCCACACTTTTCCCAGCATGTCGGCCGTCCCCGCCGTTACTATTTACCCAGCAGTCGTCCTCTGCTCGACGGTCGTCCTCCGTCGCATACACCTTACAATATACTTTATTTTTCTTTTACAATCTATATCCCTTTTCTCCTCCCCAGTGAGTGCAAATTTTGGACTGTCTTTGGTATTCAACCACAAGTTATCTTGTTCGCCTGTTAAGCCGTTGCTTACATCCTGCACAGCTAACTCATGTTTGAATAGGGGCAGCTGTAAACACCCCAAATTTGCCCTCACCCATTCACACCATGGCTTGTGATCATCTCATATGCATAAACACAATCATATCATCTCACATCTCATTTTTGATCCACTGCATAGTTTCTAAGTCATCTGCACCTAGGGTTTGTGATCTGAGCAATCCAAGAGCTTCTTGAGCCACTCCAAAGGCCACCAATCACTTCAAAGGGGTCCATGTGTGTTCTTACATCATCTTACATCCCCACAAAGTCAAAAATGCAAAAGAATCACAAGAACTGGGATTGGTATGGAAGCAGAGCCAGGCTTGACTGCACAGATGACCTAAAATTAGGGTTTTGGTTTCAGAGGCCATAACTCCAAATTTTTTTGGTCATTCTTGTTTCCATTGGTCTTTATATGGTATAGGGAGTATGCATATCAATTTTTATGAAGAAATTCCATGGGGAAGTCATCTGATCAAGAGTTGACTTTTCAGACAAGTCAGTGCAAAATCAGGGCATCTGAGGCCCCCAACGACCCAACCAAGGGGTGATCTTCATCATTTTGAGTGTATATGGTCTTTATTTGATCATGGAAGAAGGTTGAAGTTCACAAAAATCAAGAATTTGGAGATTTTGCAAAGTTGACTTTTTAGGGCATAGTTGACTTTTCAAGAATATGTCATTTTATGCCATTTTTCAAGCCTTGATTCTTGATCCAAAAATGCTTCAAATGGAAAAACTTTGGTCATGAAAGTTGTAGAATACATTTTTCCCTTTTCAAAAAGTACAAGAACATGATCAAATTCATTTTGGATCAAAAGTTATGGTGTGGCAAAGTTGGCAAAAATCATTGATTTTCAAGATGTGCACCAAATGTGAATTTTGCAAAATCATGCTTCAAGGCCATTTGTAACTTCTAGTTCACTTCAAACCAAGGTACAAACATCACATAAGTCCTAAAAATCAGATTTGGACCAAGAAATCACATGTTCATGGTTTGTGTAACAAGGCATTTTCATAAAGTTTCAAAAGTTGATCAACTTGCAAAACTCATGATCACTCCTCACCCACTTGCTGCCTTGGCCTTTGAACCAGCCATAGTCTCTCACCACACCATGCTGCGCCAGCCCTAGCCCTTGTACCAAGCTAGAACCAAGCCCATGCCTCTCTTACAAACAAGTTGACATTTTGCAAAAGTGGACATCCCAATCACAGCAGGCCAGGTCACATCACCTGACCAATGGGAGTTCTTTATGCAAGGAAAATGCTGGCCATAACACCCAAGAAGCCAAGCTGAAACAGACCACACCAACACATTCACAAAAACACACCCCAGCTGCAAATTGCTTCGAATCTCTCTGCCCAGCCATCAAACATCCAAACTATTTTCACACCTCAACTCACCATGCTTCATTGAGCTCAAAGCAACTAAGAACCAAGCCTGAAACAAGTTGTAACCTCACTTCACCATTTTCACTCCCTTTTGCAGTTTCTTTCGAAACTCTCACCACAGTTCACAAACATCAAAACAAACTCCATAGATCTTCTCCACTCATCATCTGGACCACAAATAACCTCTCACCATTGCCAGAAACAGCCTGAATCACCATTGACATTCTCAACTGAGCTTGAAGCAGAAACTGATCAAACTCTTCATCCAGCCAACACAAATTTCTCCCAAACATTCAAGCATCATCAGGAGGTCATAAGGGTTGGATTTCACCAAGAGAAGTGGCCAGAAAGTCATCAGAGTGAAAGCTTCGAATCTCAGGTAGCTCAAGAAATATTTTTCCAGAAATCATTTCTTTTGTTCTAAACTTGTTCTTTGTGTTTTCCTGATCATGGATATGCCTTTGGTTTTGCAAATGGTGATGAAATGAGAGTTTAATCGCTCTCTGAAACTTGCGTGCCCTAATTCTTTCTTGCTTCGATTCAGCCTTGTTAGGAAATATAAATTTGTTTTGATTAGGGGGTTTGGTTCGTGAGTGAGTGAGGATCATTTCCCAGTTTTTAGATTTCGTTTTAGTTAGGTTTTTAGGGTTTTGGGGATTCTCAGGGGAGATGCTGGCCGGAGAAGACGACCGGAAGTCTTCTCCGGCAGCCTGAATGTCATTAGGGCTTAATCCCTGTAATTAATTTCATTTGAATGTGGAGCGTAGGATCCTTTGACTTGTTTGACTACCCGCGCGCATGTGTGGCCTGGATCCTCCCAATTAGCCCTAATCCACTTAATTAGATTTAATTAATTATAATTAAACTAATTTGATCAGAAGCAATCCTGTCCCTCCAAAAACGCGCGTGGTCAACCCTTTTGAATCCAGACTCAATCTCAGCCGCTCTTCCTGTTGACTTCAGTTTAAATTCATTTATTTTCATTTCTTTTTCATTTAACTTGCATGATTTATTTAAAATAGTAAAAAATGTCTAAAAATTATGAAACTTTTTCTTAAGAGTTTTATTGATTTTTAAAACACAAAAATATTTTTGTTTTTATTTTTAGCATTAAAAAAGTATTTTTAAATATTTAAAAGATTATTTTTAATTGATTAATGGAAATTAATTTATTAAAAATACTTTTAAGTATCTAAAAATCACCAAAAAATTCATGAAATGTTCTAAGACATTTAGAAACATTGTCCAACCTTCAAACCAAATTTCTTTTTTGATCTTGATGCATTTTGAGAATTTTTCTTTGAATTAAAATCATTTTTGTGCATTAATTTGATCCATAGTTCAAAAAAATCATTTCTGCCTATCCATGAAGAGTTGGACATTGATTCTTCTTGCATTGCATTGTGTTTAGCATGTAGTTTTTGAGATAAAATGGCCATGATTTGATCTTGCATTTTCAATTTGTTTGGCATTTCTTTTGTTTAGGAACCCTAAAAACCCTAATAACTTGTGAAAATCATAACTAGAGATTGGTTAAGAGTTGAGACCTCTCCTTTGGGCATTGGTTTAGTATAAGATTAGGGGGCCTTTGAGTGGCATTTTCCATTTTTTATCTTAGGGTTTGCTTCTGTCTTTGGGTTTTGTTTGATGTTTGATTCATAAACCCTAATTTGGGCTTCCATTTGCATCCATCTTGCATTCTCTTGCATAACATGACTTGCCATGACATTTCAAGCATCCATTTGATTCATTTGACATCATAAGACATATTGCAAACATGTTTGATCATTGCATCATGTATTTGCCATGTTGTATGCCATGTGCACTTCATAACTTTTCATGTATGTTCATGGTTCCTAACTTGTTTCATTTGCATTCATGAACTTGTATGATCATTTCCATGTGCTGCCTCATGTTTGTAGCACCTCATAACATCATTAGCATCATGTAAATGCTTCTGGTTTTGTCTCTCATCATGTCATTGCATCTCATTTTGCATTGCATTGCATTTCTTTTCTAACCTTTTCAGGTGGTAAGTGATGTTGAGAAGTGAATTTGCCTTCACTTCTCATAACTTTTCTTTTCATCTCTCTTGCATCCATTGCTGCATTCTTATATGTGTTTGAGATTGAGCTTGCTCATTCTTCTCCTTCCCACTTTCCTCCTTCAAGTGACTTGACTTCTTGAATGAAGCAAGTCACTTTGCTTCTCTTGATCCTGTTCATCTGCTTCCTGGTGGTTCTCTTTGAAGATTGTTCTTGAAAAACCTCACAAACCCTAGGAACAACCAAGCATGACAATGATTAGGGTTTTGATTAGTTCCCCCCCCTAGTTTTACCTTTGTGTCTCTTTTGAGTCTTCTCTCCTCACCTCATAATCAGGGACTAAACCCTAAAGGCTTTAAGGCTTTGTGATTAAGCTTATGCCTGCATCCTTCTATTAGGATGGAGTGTGTAACTTTAATCCTAAGTGTTAAACCCTTAATGTGTTTAACTCTCTTAATCAATTCACTTAATAACCATCAAGACATCACACTTGTAACTTGGGCCTTGCATTAGGGTTCTAATTCTTCCTTAATTGGTTAAGAAGGACTAACCCTAGTGTTAATGGACAAGTCCCCCTCAAGTTGTCTTACAAATCATAAAAAACACTTCATCATCTTATCATCTAATAAAATTCACTTAATCAAAGGTTTGTTTTGTCATGAGTTTAATCCCTAATCATGGATTAAGTTGAGGAGCTTTCCTCAGCTTAAACATTCTCATCTATTATCCTTCTATTAGGATGGTGTAATGAGTCTGTTTAATCCATGATTATGGCTTAACCTCATTACTCAACACTAAACAAAAACACCAAAAACATCTAAATAATCACAAGTAGGTTAATGATCTTAATCCTGCATCATGGTGATTAAGTGTGAGAATCTGACTTCACACTTAAGGTATTCTCATTACCCCTAATCAGAGGGAAGATGTGATGAGTTTACTAAATCCATTGGTTTAGACTTAAGCTCATTAACTTATGACAAACTCTCAAAAGCAATAAAAGATTGAAAACTCAAAAACAAACAATAATCGTCTCCTCCGGGATTCTTTTCTCATCTCATTCACTCACAAACGAGAACTTGCTTCTTCCGTCTAATGCAAGACAGTTTGCACCTGAGCCAGATAGGTCATACACTTGAGCATAGGCAAGCAAGCAGTTCACAAGTCAATTCATCTTTCAGTCTCTTTGGGTCGAACTACGGTGTTCTGACTTCCTCATTGCACGAGAGGATACGTAGGCATAACTTAACAGTTATCGAACAAAAGTCTCTGTATATTCCCCCTCCTCCAGCTTTATTCTTTTAGCCTCATGATCTTGAGCATTTCACTCCTGCCCTCACACTGACACTGTATATTTATCACACTTCACTTCTCATACACTGACACCTATACATTCCTTTCCAGCTCTTTTACACACAGATTGCACTGACACTACCCCTTTAAAACACAAATCTTTTAAGCGTGGATCCCGTCGAGTACGACGGACAATCTGGGTGCTAATACCTTCCCAGGTTGTAACCAACCCCCTTTCTCAGTCTCTCTGGTTCGCAAACCATCTTATCCATCTCTTTCTAGGTCTATGCAGCATTGCCTTTCCTCCGGGATAAAAATGCCTAGCTGGCGACTCTATTCATCTCCAGTGAGTTCACGGCTGTGTGTTCTCATTGTCCCTCTCGCCGACCGTTCGCGTCTGTACCTTTATTTGGGCCGGTCCCACTTATCGGGAGCGACAGAAAGCAGTCAGCAATGGATGGGAGCACCCTGTCCAAGACACCAAAGATGGAGCAAAAGTGTTGAAACCTGAAGAAGAATGGAGTAAGGAGGAAGAAGATTCAGCACTTGGCAACTCCAAGGCCTTAAATGCTTTATTCAATGGCATTGATAGGAACATCTTTAGACTTGTGCATCACTGTGAGCTGGCCAAAGATGTTTGGGACACTCTCAAAACAACTCATGAAGGAACATCAAAGGTGAAGATGTCAAGACTTCAACTTCTCACCACCAAGTTTGAAAACTTGAGAATGAAGGAAGATGAGACAATTCATGAATTCTACATGAACATCTTAGAAATAGCCAATACTTCTGGAGCTTTGGGAGAAAAGATGACTAATGAAAAGCTTGTAAGAAAGATTCTCAGATCTTTGCCAAAAAGATTTGACATGAAGGTCACAGCAATAGAAGAAGCTCAAGACATATGCACAATGAAAGTTGAAGAGCTCATTGGTTCCCTTCAAACATTTGAGATGGGAATGAATGACACAATTGTAAAGAAGAACAAAAGCATAGCCTTGGTGTCAAATACTGATAAAGAAGAAGAAAATGATGAATCAGAAACTGAAGAAAATTTATCAGAAAACATTGCTATGCTTGGAAGACAATTCAAAAAGATTCTCAGAAAGATGGAAGACAAGACCAGACCAAGTGGAAGATACACAAACTCTTCTGAGAACAAAAGACCTTATGATTCTAATAGAAGGTCAAATTATGATGAAAATACCAGTCAAGAAAAAGGGATTAAATGCCATGGATGTGAAGGATATGGACACATCAGAAATGAATGTCCTACCTATTTAAAAAGGCAAAAGAAAGGTCTCTCTGTAACCTGGTCTGATGAAGACTCAGGAGGTGATTCAGAAGAAGAATCAGCTAAGCATATCACTGCTCTAACTGGATTATATGAATCTGAAAGTAAATCCAGTGATGGGGAGCTTACTTTTGAAGAGCTTGAGCAATCATACAGATAACTAGTTAAAAGAAGCACTGAAATATGCATGGAGAATATAAAGCAAAAGAAGCAGATTGAGGCACTAAAGGATGAAAAAACAAGTGATCTAGAGATCATTGACACCTTGAAAAGTGAAGTAAGTCTTCTCAATTCCAAGTTGGAGCATATGTCCAAATCTGTTAGAATGCTGAATAGTAGCTCAAGCACATTGGATGTTATTCTCAATAACAGTAAGCATTCAGGAGATAGAAGTGGACTGGGATTCAACAAAGTTCATAAGGATGAAGCTAGCACCAGCAAAACTACTTCAAATTCCATACAGTCAAACAAGATGTCCCAACAGATGCTTCAACATCATGAAAAGAACACAAAGTCAAACATAATGTTCCAACAGATGTCTCAACATCATGAAAAGAACACAATGAAGAAGAAGTATCAAAGATGGAGATGCCATCATTGTGGAAGGTTTGGACATATCAAACCTCATTGCTACAAGTTGCATGGATATCCAAATCAGATGTATCAGCAACCTCCTAAGCAGAAGACAGAGGTTACCAAGAAAGTGTTGCATAAACATCAACCTCAAAGATATCAGCAACCCCCTAAGCAGAAGACAGAGGTCATCAAGAAAGTATGGGTACCTAAAGCTAGTCCTCATGCTGATCAAAGCTACATGCCCAAGAACAAGTTCAACAAACAACCTTGGAACTCTACTAATGGACACTGCACATGGCAGAGGTATCAAAAGAAACCTCAATACAAATGGTCAAAGAAAGATGTTGCATATATAGCTCATACATCCCTAAGAGTATCAGCTAAAGAAGACTGGTACTTTGACAATGGATGTTCAAGACACATGACTGGATTGAAGAATCTGCTAGTAGACTTAAAGTCATATTCATCCAGATATGTAACATTTGGAGATGGAGCTAAAGGTGAAATCAAGGGAGTTGGAACCTTGGACTGTCCAGATGTACCAAGACTAGATGATGTGCTGCTGGTAAAAGGTTTGACTGCTAACTTGATCAGCATAAGTCAATTGTGTGATCATGGTTACAGTGTAAACTTTACCAAAACTGAATGCATAGTGGCTAATAAAGAACAGAAGGTTGTCATGAGAGGAGCCAGATCTAAAGACAACTGTTACATGTGGGAACCTCAAGACTTCAGTCTCACTTCAACTTGCTTTTTAGCCAAAGAAGAAGAAGTGAAACTATGGCACCAAAGACTAGGTCATCTTCATTTCAGAGGCATAAAGAAAATCATATTTATGGAAGTTGTGAGAGGTATTCCTAAACTGAAGATTGATGATGGGAAAATATGTGGTGAATGTCAAATAGGCAAGCAAACCAAGATGTCCCATCCAAAGCTCCAACATCTGACAACTTCCAAAGTTTTGGAATTATTGCATATGGATCTTATGGGACCTATGCAGGTTGAGAGCCTTGGTGGTAAGAGGTATGCCTATGTGGTGGTTGATGACTTTTCAAGGTATACATGGATAAATTTTATCAAAGAAAAGTATGATGTATTTGATGTATTCAAAGACTTATGCCAAAGAATACAAAGAGAAAAAGACAGCTGTGTGGTCAGAATAAGAAGTGACCATGGAAAGGAGTTTGAGAACCAAAAATTCTTAGATTTCTGTTCTTCAGAAGGAATAAATCATGAATACTCTTCACCAATCACTCCTCAACAGAATGGGATTGTTGAGAGGAAGAATAGAACTATCCAAGAATCAGTAAGAGCTATGATCCATGCTAAAAAGTTACCTTTGTACTTCTGGGCTGAAGCTATGCACACAGCTTGTTACATCCATAACAGAGTCACTCTAAGAAAAGGAACTTTGTCCACAATCTATGAAGTCTGGAAGGGCAGAAAACCCACAGTTAAGTACTTCCATGTGTTTGGAAGTAATTGTTATATTCTGGCTGATAGGGAGCAAAGAAGAAAAATGGATCCTAAAAGTGATGAATGGGTTTTTCTTGGATACTCTATAAACAACAGAGCATATAGAGTATTTAACTCTAGAACCAAGGTTATCATGGAGTCCATAAATGTGATAATTGATGATGCTCCTGCAGATGTTACAGAAGATGTTGGAACATCTGCTGACAGACAAACTGAAACTGAAGAAAAGAGTGATCATCCTGACTTCAATCAAACTGATGCAAGGACAGAACAATCCAGCAAACCTCCATCCATCAGAATCCAGAAGGATCATCCCAAAGATTTAATAATTGGGGATCCCAACAGAGGTGTAAGCACTAGATCAAGAGAAGTGATTTCAGGTTCTTGTTTTGTTTCAAAAATAGAACCTAAAAACATCAAAGAAGCTCTTACTGATGAGTACTGGATTTGTGCTATGCAAGATGAATTAGGTCAATTCACAAGGAATGAAGTGTGGAACCTTGTTCCTAGACCTGATGACATAAATGTGATTGGAACTAAATGGGTGTATAAGAACAAGTCAAATGAGCAAGGAGTTGTTACAAAGAACAAAGCTAGACTTGTAGCTCAAGGATACACACAAATCGAAGGAGTAGACTTTGATGAAACCTTTGCACCAGTAGCAAGGCTTGAATCAATCAGACTACTTTTGGGAATTGCTTGTATCTTGAAGTTCAAGCTATTTCAAATGGATGTGAAAAGTGCATTTCTAAATGGATATCTTAATGAAGAGGTATATGTAGAACAGCCTAAAGGATTTGTTGATCCAAGCTGTCCAAATCATGTATACAAACTAAAGAAGGCTCTTTATGGTCTGAAGCAAGCTCCAAGAGCATGGTATGAAAGGCTGACTACTTTTCTTATCAAGCAAGGGTACAGGAAAGGAGGAATAGACAAAACCTTGTTTGTTAAAGATGAAGAAGGAAATGTCATGATTGCTCAAATCTATGTAGATGACATTGTTTTTGGTGGGATGTCAGATAGGATGGTTAAACATTTTGTTACTCAGATGGAATCTGAATTTGAAATGAGCCTAGTAGGAGAATTAACCTACTTTCTTGGACTGCAAATAAAGCAAATGGAGGACTCCATGTTCATTTCCCAAAGAAAGTATGCTAAGAACATTGTCAAGAAATTTGGGATGGACAATGCTACTCATAAGAGAACTCCTGCTCCCACACATTTAAAGCTGACTAAAGATGACAAGGGTGAGAATGTAGACCAAAGCCTATACAGAAGTATGATTGGAAGCTTATTATATCTGACTGCTAGCAGACCAGACATAGCCTTTGCAGTAGGTGTTTGTGCAAGATATCAAGCTGATCCAAAAGTTAGCCATCTAAACCAGGTCAAGAGAATTCTGAAATATGTCAATGGTACTTGTGACTATGGCATAATGTACTTTCATGGATGCAAACCAATTCTCACTGGCTTCTGTGATGCTGATTGGGCTGGAAGTGCTGATGACAGAAAAAGCACATCAGGAGGATGCTTCTTTCTAGGAAACAATTTGATTTCTTGGTTCAGTAAGAAACAAAATTGTGTATCCTTATCTACTGCTGAAGCTGAATATATTGCAGCTGGAAGCAGTTGTTCACAGTTGGTTTGGATGAAGCAAATGCTCACAGAGTACAATGTCCCACAAGATGTCATGACATTGTACTGTGACAACTTAAGTGCTATTAACATATCAAAAAATCCTATCCAACATAGCAGGACCAAGCATATTGATATCAGGCATCATTTCATCAGAGATCTTGTGGAAGAGAAAGTGATCTCATTGGAACATGTAGCTACAAAACTGCAATTGGCTGATATATTTACTAAGGCTTTAGATGCTGCCCAATTTGAAAACCTAAGGGGTAAATTGGGAATCTGCTTATGTGAAATTTAGCAGTTATGGAGATGTGCCAACATGTCATATGACATCGTGTGACATGATCACCAGATGGCAACACCAGTCTGGTCAAGCACTTTGTGTATTCCACTCCTAGAAATTCTCCAAGTAACGGCTCTTATAAGAATATCAGCTCACTTTCAGCTATTCATCTTCTCATCATTCTCTCACATCAACCTGCTTGCTATAGCTAACTTTCAGAGATCATCAAACTCAACCAATCTTAATCTCCTTCTTCACCACATTCTAAAATGGCTCAACACCAAAACCCTAACATCTCTGAAGAAATTCTCAACAAGGAAGATGTGGTGCATGCAACTCCCATCTCTGTGGTACCCATGGATTCAACTCCAATGGACAAAATCAGAGGAAGTGTTCCTCTTGCTCAAAAGCCAAGAACTCCTACTGTAAGAAGGACAAAGGAACCTGTATTCAGTAAAGTCAAAGGCATGCCTTCATCATCAAACACCACTCCAAAAGCTTCAGAATATGTTGATGATTATATAAAGGAACTGGTGAACAGGATCTTGTCTGAGCAAAGAGTTGTGAGTGGCATCTCTATTCCTCTGAACACCATGCCAGCTCCACAGGAAGAACAACAAAATCAGGCTGAAGAGGAGACTCCTGCTAAACAGGATGTCCCAATAGATGTTGAAACATCTGAGGACCAGCAACAGGCCTCCACTGATAGTGATGATGAAACATCTGAGGACCAGCACAAGGCCTCCACTAAAGATCAAGCCTCTGTTGATCCATCTGCTGAAGAGGAGACTGCTCAATCTCCTCCTGTTGTAAACTTAGAGCATGATTCTGATACATAAATCATTGCTTCTGTAAACCCTAGCATAGCCAAAAGGCTTAGGACTAAGAAGGAAAAGAAGAATGCAGGACATGCAACTCCTGAGAAGAAGCAAGCTACACCAAATAAGGACAAAGCTAAAGTTGTTTTTGGTCCTACAAAACAATGGAGCAAGGTGCAAACACAGAAGAGGAAAGCTGTCACCCCTCCAGATTCAGATGTTGAAGAGGATGTCCCAACATCCCCCCCAAAGAAGAAACCAACACCCTCAAGGTCATCAAATGCTGTTCCAGAAGCCCCTTTGGACAACATATCTTTCCATCATGTTTCAAGTGTGAACAGATGGAAGTTTGTCTATCAAAGAAGGCTAGCACTTGAAAGAGAGCTGAGCAGTAATGCACTTGAGTGCACAGAGGTAATTGATCTCATCTCTTCTGCTGGTCTATTCAAAACTGTATCCAACTTCTCTCCTTGCTATGAGCTGCTAGTCAAGGAATTCATAGTAAACCTCCAAGAAGATTGTGCTGATGGTAAGTCTGCTGACTTCAGAAAGGTATATGTAAGAGGGAGATGTGTGGAATTCTCTCCTAGGGTGATCAACCACTATCTAGGAAGAGAATCTGATGGTCCAAATGAGTTAGGGAAGACTGATAACCAGGTTTGCAAGGTCATCACTGCAAATCAGGTAAAGACCTGGCCAGTCAAAGGGAAGCTGTCTGTTAGCCTGCTGACAAGGAAGTATGCAATGCTGCATAGGATTGGCACTGCAAACTGGGTCCCTACCAACCATACCTCCTCAATAGCAACTGGATTGGGCAGGTTTATATATGCTGTGGGCACCCAAACAAAGCTGGATTTTGGGGCTTATATCTTTGATCAGACATTGAAGCATGCTGGATCAACTGCAACAAAGCTGCCAATTGCCTTCCCTTCCTTGCTGTGTGGAATAATGCTGAGTCAGTATCCAGGTATCCTCACTGAGAAGGACTTAATTTGCAAAAGAGAAAGCCCTCTGGCCTTCCACTACAAGCTGTTCTTGAGTCATCATGCAGCTGATGTTGAGGCTCCCTCTGGGACATCTGCTGGATCTTCAAAGACAAAGACTCCAATCTCCAAATCTGCCCTGATTGCTGAGCTGAAGAATACATGCAAGGAGCTGGATGCTAGGAAACAGAAGCTTGAGGAGATAATCCAAAGGTTGGAAATTGAAGAGAATGCTCAGAAAGCTGCTGCTTCTGATGAAGAGACTGAGGAAGAGGAAGACACTGAATATGAGGAGTCTGAGTGAAACTTGTATATGAGGAATATGTAATGTCTGCTCCAGCATTGTATTTTGATTTTGCTTTTGTAAAACTTTGGCCCAATTTATGTCTAACAAGGGGGAGAAGAAGAGAACTGAACAACAACAACAATGTATGGTGCAACTTACTGATTAATGAAAAATGAATTCTGTTTGATTCTGAACTAAAGTTGCTGTGTTTAATTTTAAAAATTTATGTTGAAACAAGTCAGAACACATATAGGTTTGAGGGGGAGTAAACTCACACATGACTCAACAGAAAACAACTGTTGTACTCTGATAAAAGAAACTCTGCTGCACTCTGATAAACCAGAAGTTTATGTTAGCCAAAAATTAGCCAAAGGGGGAGTTTGTAGATGTTTAGAATTGGCAAAATTTTTGACCAACAAGAAGTGTTGAATTTAGTTCAGGATGTCACATCAGATGTTGGGACATTATCAAACAAAGTATAAGTAAATGAACTTAATTCAGGATGTCATACCAGATGTTGTGACATTGTATCAGTTAATGATGTAAGTTCAGTTTACAGGATGTCACACCAGATGTTGTGACATTGTATCAGTAAATGAAGTAAGTTCAGTTTTCAGGATGTCCTACCAGATGTTGTGACATCTCAAACCTGCTACCAGAATTAATTAATGACTAACAGAACTGAGCAAATTAAGGGAAGTTATCTGGAATTAATTATGGATGAATGAAACAGAATAAGGCGCATCTGTAGGGAGTTTTGTTATGTGACTTCAGCATAATCAGAAGAACTGAATCACCTAGAATCTAGGAAGTAACAAACCCTAATTCAAGGTGATGACAGCATGCGTATCAGGATTGGATAAACCTACAGAAAGCCCAAAATCCAAACACCTATTTAAGCAACAGAAACTCTCAGAATAGAGTACGAAATTAAGAAGACTAAATAGGGTGTTTTGTGTTTTAATAGCAGGTTGTTATATTGTACCACTTTATGAGCTTTTAAGCAAAAGTGTATTTGTGTCTTGATTGAAACTGTGAAGTAAAATCAAGCTGTTTTGTTTGAAGTATGACTTCAATTTTATTAAACTTGTAAACAGATCACTGTGTGATTGAGGGGGAGTGAGTTGGTACTCATATCTAAGTTGTGTCTTAGGTAGAAATTGCATTGGGTAGATATTAAGTGAAAGATTAAACTGAGTAGTTTAAGTCTAGAATTAATATTACTTATATTGGATGTCCTCCTGGCTTGGTAGCCTCCAGATGTAAGTGTGGTTATACACTGAACTGGGTTAACAAATTCTTGTGTTGTTTAATTTTCCTGCACTTTAAGTTTTAGTTAAGTCTTCAAGTGTTTAAACATCTCATTCGACATCTCGTACTTGATCACAGAATTTCAACATGAGTTGACACGTTCAAGCTTGGAGGGAAGTTATGTAATTTTCAATTCAA
Source organism: Lathyrus aphaca (assembly GCA_963966055.1). NCBI lineage: Eukaryota > Viridiplantae > Streptophyta > Magnoliopsida > Fabales > Fabaceae > Lathyrus > Lathyrus aphaca. Next base: position 565,812,786 of record OZ014520.1, read on the forward strand.
GTGCAGAGACAAGTGGCACAATATCAAGCTTCTTCAACATACTAATGGGACAAGTGTCATCATCTTAGGATAGTCTTAGGAGTAAACCGTCAAAAACGGTTACTTTGTAATGTATATAAATAGCTTAGTCTAGTGTTAGAATAAGTGTGTGGAAATCATATGTACTAGTAACTCCGTATACTCAAAGTATCCGCGTGTAGAGAAAAGAGTGCAGTGAGAATGTACGTGATTGAAACACCACCAAATTTATCTTCAGTGTCAAATTTATCTTAAAGTCATTTATCTTTGAAGTTATTTACCTTTTACAAACCTTTATTTTAAAGCATTTATCTTTCAAAGTCATTTACCTTTTTAAGCAATTTTACTGCATTTCCTTTACAATTCTTGCCTTTACTTTTCCAGAATTTTTACAATTTGCCTTGTGTTTATCTACCCTTTACATTTTCACTCATTTAAGTTTCCTCGCATTGCCTTTAATTTCCATTTACCTTCAAGCCTTGCCCTTCTCTTTTATTTACTTTTGAAAGTTTTGCTTTACTTTCTTTCTTTTATTTTAAAACAACTTCTAAATCCTGTTGAAGGATTCAAGACCCTTTTTCCTAAAAACATTAGAACCAGCCATTTTTTAGCACATGTCCTAGGATCAATCTGGTCGATCCTGCGAGTAATTGAGGGTATTTTGGTATCTTCAGAGGACCAACGGTTGTTTACCAATTTTGGAGGTAAACAACAGGAGAATCCAAAAAATCAAGAGGTAGTCAAACCACCCATGGTTGAACTTCTTAGAAATCAAATCCCTATTTTTGAAGAAGAAGAACCAACAGTAGTAATGGTGAATAGGAACTAATATGCAGATAATGTGGTTCAACAGGTTTGATATAATAATATGACAGTGGAGAATAACCTTGCAACCATTGTCAAAAGGATAATGGATCGGATTGAGATGAATATGGGCTTTGCTAGGCCAAATTTTACTTCGCCCATAGTAGACTACAGACTCCAATCTGAATTACTTCCTAGGATGAAGCTCCCAAAGTTCTCCAAATTCTCAGGCGATACAACTGAATCTATTGTCGAACGCGTGGCATGGTACATGATCGAAGCTAGGGAGATTACAAATGATGAGAGTTTAAGGATTAAATATTTCCCTAGCTCTCTTACTAAAAATGGTTTTACATGGATTACTACGTTACCACCTAGTTCGATTTATAATTGGACTCAATTGGAACGATTATTCCATGAGCAGTTTTACAAGGGTCAGACTAAAATTAGTTTGAAATAGTTGGCTAGTGTTAAACAAAAATTTAATGAGCCAATGGATGATTATTTGAATAGGTTTTGACTACTCAAGGCTAGATGTTTCACATAGGTTCCTGGGCATGAGCTTGTCGAAATGGCCGCTGGTGGCCTAGATTACTCTATTAGGAAAAAGCTGGACACTCAGTACTTGAGAGATATGACCCAATTAGCTGAAAGAGTTCAACAAGTAGAACATCTGAGAGACGAAAAGGCTAGGGCAAATAAAAATTAAAGAATAGCCTATGTTGGATTTCATAAAGGGGTAAGAAATATATGATGAACCTATAGAGTACGACGGAAATGAAATAGACCTTGCTAAACTGAAGTAGGGTCCCCCTTATTCCTGTAAATTGTTAGTTCCCTCGAATGGAAAGAACCCTGTCGAAACTGAAAAGAATGATAGGTTTCCGAAGAAAACATATACTTTCGTTATCACTAAATGTGACAAAATATTTGATTTGTTAGTTAAGGATGGTCAAATATTAGTGCCTCCAGGTGCTAAAATACCACATTTAGAAAAAAGAAAAAAGAGACGTTTTTGTAAATACCATAATTTTTTGGGTCATAAAACTTCTCAATGTTTTCTTTTCATGGATTTGGTGCATAATGCAATTCAGAAAGGGTGACTCAAATTTGGGGAGAAGCCCAAAAATCAAATGAAGATCGACTCAGATCCTCTTTAAGTTGCAGAAGCCAACTTCACTGAACTAAGTGAGGTCAACATGCTTGAAGTAGCTGAGGGTTCTGACAGCAGTGTGGAAAACATCGACACTAATGAAGCTTTGGGTCGAAATGCTGTGAGAGGCGAGATAACTGAAGAATTAATTGATAATGATGTGTTTTACAGTTTCACTAAAGAGATTGATGGCTTTCAGATGGAACACTTTGTATGCATGGTTGTTGAGTACTTCTTCAAGACATCACCTGATGTCAAAAGGTTTTGTGTGGGGATGACTTTTAAGTCCCATAAGGAATCAGATGGTTCGAATCTCCATCTAGTGACTAAAGAAACTGTTGATAGTTTCGTTAGATTGGACAAGGCTACTGAAGGCCTTGACATTGACTTCTCCAAGATAGATTTGAAGGATGAGGTCCATGTGAACATGGTCGAAATCAAGAATGAACAGGCCATAACTGCTAACGACTCAAGTCGTCAAGAGGAATACAAAAAAGTGGCATACCCTAAGGAGGAAGAGACTATTGTCGACTTCTTGCATAGGTTCCAAAGAAAAACTCTGAAGTGATGATATGCCCAGGTGCAGTTCCATTTTTGACAAAAAAGCTTCCCACAACCTTCAGGGAGTGAGAGAAGCCAAAGCAAATCATGAGCGAAGAGATGCTCAAAAGCCAAGGGGTTTCGACCCAAGGCGATTTGCTCAGGGACAACACATTGCTGCAAAGCCCTAAGTTCCTAGAGAAAGGAAACCTACCTTCAAGCCTAGTAGTGAAGTAACCAAAGATAAATGGGTTAAACTTGTCGACACCAAAGGAAAAGGAAAGTCAAAGTGGACCAAGTTCGATGTAGAGAGCGATTCTTCGATGGACATTAGAAAAGAGTACATGTCATCCAAGAAGGCTACATATGTCTCTGAGAACTAGAAAGGTAAGAATCACATGTCAAGGTCACAATGGCGAAGGGAAAAAAGGCGAAAGAAGGCGAAAAGGGAGGCCTAAGTAAAAGATCAAGCTCAATCTAGCACCAATATGCTAGCTGACAATGTTGGAGGTTATGAAGATGAAACAACTAACATGGTGCCTGTGGGGTGAAAGTTGTTCAAGGAAGAAGGGGATAAGATAAAATCTGAGGATGAAGATATGACAGATAACTTCGACTCAGACTCAAAAGCCTCCCTTGATGTGATAGTAAATGTGGTATCAGTCATGCCAAGAGAATACGACATGATAACTGAAGTCAAGAACTTGGATGCCAACACTGAGGTTGAAATAGCAGCGCACAATTCTGTGTGCTACTATGTTATGAATAATGGTTATGTCGAAGAGAAAAATGCTTTCTTTGAGCGGCCAACTGAAGCTATGAGGGGGCATTTGAAGCCTCTCTACATTACTGGAAAGGTGGAGAATGTAGTTGTGAATAAGATACTAGTATATGATGGTGCAACTGTTAATTTGATGCCACATTACTTGCTTGTTAAGATTGGTAAGTTTGACACCGATCTAAAACCCCATAATATGGTCCTTTCTAATTATGAAGGGAAAATTGGTGCCACTCTGGGGTCTTGCAAGTAGAATTGACTGTGGGGATAGTGATTAGGCCCAATAGTTTATGGTGGTAGAAATCAAGGCCAACTATAATCTTATGTTGGGAAGGGAATGGATCCATGGCATTTGAGCAGTGCCTTACTCAATGCACCAAAGGGTAACCATCTGGAGACCTGATTGAATATTGGAGAACATCGTAGGAGACCAATGGTACTTCAAAGTGTTTGTGAATCATGTCTATGGAATTGAGTTCGATAAGAACTTAGCACATATTGCGCCATGCATCCCAATAGAGTTTGATTTTACCCATAACGACCATGTATTTTGCTCGTTGTATCTTCATCCTGTTGAAGGCTTTCGATGGGACAGAGATGTTATGGGGGACAAAGGCAATTACCCACCTTACTTTGGGGAACTTTTTATACACCCCACAAGTTAGGGAAGCTAGGGAAGTAATAATGACTGAACTCGAAGCATTACAAATAATTTTGGCCTATATGGCTGAAACCAAGTTACAAACAGCCTTGAAGGCTGTACAAAAGCACATGGCCGTCGAAGACAATACAAAGTTTGTTGAAGGGTTCCTGGTAAAGACTTCGACCCTAAACCACCTGATAAAGCTCAGTTTGAAAAACAAGACCAAAGGCTTAATGCCATTTATGACAATGAGCCTTTATGTTTTGAAAAGAATCCATTGTCAGACAACATCAAAATGTTGGCTCAAAATCCTTTGGAAGAAGTTGACTTGGGAGAAGGTAATATTAAAAGGCCTACATACATCAGTGCCAATCTTGACCCACAACTCAAAGTAGAAATAGTCCAATTACTAAAGGAGTTCAAGGATTTCTTCGCCTGTGACTATAATGAGATGCCTGTTTGAAAAGAGAGCTTGTCGAACATAAGTTGCCAATCAAGCCTGGGAAGAATCCTGTCAAGCAAAATCCAAGACGGTTCGCCCCAAAAATCCTCTAAAAAATAAAAGAGGAAATTGAAAGGCTGCTTCTATGCAAGTTCATCTGTATTGCCAGGTATGTCGAATGGTTAGTTAATATTGTACTAGTTATAAAAAAGAATGGTTCTTTGAGGGTCTGTATTGATTTTAGAGATTTAAATCCGCAACCCCCAAAGATGAGTATTCGATGCCTGTGGCAGAAATTTTGTTGACTCTACTGCAGAACATGAATATCTTAACATATTGGATGAGTATTCTGGATACAATCAAATATTCATTGTGAAGAGGATGTCCCAAAGATTGCTTTTCGATGTCCAGGAGCCTTAGGCACCTACGAATGGGTAGTGATGCCTTTTGGTTTCAAAATGGTAGGACAACCTATGAAAGAGCAATGAATTCGATCTTCCATGATTTTATAGACACTTTTATGCATATTTATATTGATGATATTATTGTTAAGTCAATTTCAGGGAAAGATCATATTGACCATCTTCGACATTCCTTTGAAAGAATGAGAAAGCATGGTCTTAAAATGAATCCTCTTAAATGTGCTTTTTTGTGTACATGTGTAACACGGTGGGAGAACTGACTTTCTATAAATGTTGCGGATAGCAAGAGTCGCCACCGACTTTTATTTTATCCAAAAGGAAAGGACATAAAAGAACAGGAAAGACCTTAAAATATTTTGAGTTCGGGGGGTAGGTTATATAAAGGGAAGGTGTTAGCACCCTTTATATCCATGGTTATCCATGGGCTCTTAGTTACTTAGCTCACTTTGTTTGTTTGCAAGAGTGTAGTGTGTGATTAAAAAAATTTCTAAGTACTTTGTAATGATCCTCGTCTGGATGTATACAAAGCCTTGTTTTTGAAAATTTGTTTGAAAAGTGTGGTGTGAAGAGTATTTTGAAAGGTGAGCAAGTAATTAAGAGAAACCTACCCTATATTAAGTCTTTACTGTTCTTATGTTCTTTCAATGGTAAGACCATCCCTATTATTAAGGAATAGGTAGTCATTACCTTGGATGTAATTAAGGGACATGTGTAGGGTCATCTGAATATAGGCAACTGTAAGGTGTCTTTTAGCAATTCGTATGGACTTATCATCTTTTATTCGAAGGGACAAGATCATTTATCGTAGGCAACCTCGAAGGGACTTGATCTTATAAACTGAAGGGACTTGATGATATTTATGAAGGGACTTGCTTAAGACACCCTACTTGACCTTTTGAAATAGGCAACTGAGAGGCTACCCTAGGAAATGCAAGATGGCGATCAAAGATCGACTTACGTGTGTGAGTGTTCATATTCAAATATTTATCTTATTTAAGTTAATTATTCTAAGTTGATTTTAATTACAAACATGTTATACACTCCCTAAATTACTAACCATACAATAAATATATTTATAATAAAAATAAAGCAAAAATATAAACCTAAAAATATTACAAGGCTTTGGGACAATTACAATATAATCGAGAAATAATAATAATGATAAATATGATAATAAATAAGCAATAATTTAAATGTTAGTAATAATAAAATGATAAGAATAAAGGTTAGAATAATAAAATAAAAGAAATAAGAAATTAGCAAGAAAAATTAATGTAAGAAAAGTTTTTAAGAATTAATTAAGAACATACATTTTAATAATAATAAACAAATATTAAACTATTTACATATTAAAAAAAATGATTTAATTAGGGTTTATAAAAAATTAGGTTAAATATTAGGATTAATAAAAATTAGGGTTAATAAAATTAGGGTTTTGATAACTATGGTTTTGAAAATTTAAATATACTTAATTAAATTTATTTATGAAATAAGAACCTAATTAATAATAAACAACATTTAAACAAATTATAGGAGAATAAATAAATTAGGAAAAATTATTTACAAAAAGTGATTATTTTTAGAAAAATATTTTTTAGAAAGAAAATTGAGTTAAAAGAATTAATTTAGGTTTATTAAGATTAATTAAGAAACTAATTATAATTAATTAAATAAATAAGAAAGAAAAAGAGAAAAAGGTGAGAAAATACTAAAATGAGGGGGTCAGGGTTTGAACCCCTGACCTAAGAGCCATAAATATCATCCCTTACCACCAGGCCATGCGTGCCTTGTATGTATGTGTTGGACAACAAGCATTATATTTTAAACCTGAAAATCAAAAGGAAATTGCCCAAAAAAAGTAACAAACCAGGATTCGAACCCAGGTTAGCTGCCTCCCATGTACGCTTCTTTACCAACTGAGCTAAGCAGTGTTTCAAGTATATAAACGCAAACAAAACTAAATAAAATAAATCAACAATTCAAAAATAGAATTCTCGCGCTATGGTTGTCTTCAACCTTGGAATTTCGTAGGTTTTCCTGCGAATTTACCTGCGTATGAAAACCTACAAAATTCACAACACTTCATATACATGCGATTGTGCCAAATTGATCATTCCAACATGATCTATACAGTTCATTTAACTTATTTATGTTATTAAAATGTATTTATATTAGCCGAATCGAGAAACCCTAATTCGAAGCTTGGAACCCTAAAATGGCGTTCTAGGATTTAGCCACGGTTTCTCCAAGATTTTTGCCCAGAATCCATCCACACATGATAACAAACAAAGTTAGAAGCACAAAAACGATTTATAATGGATAAATAAGTGAAATCTAAAATCAAAAAAAGTGAAGAACATGAATTCGATTTCCATTATATATGGGGTTATGGATGCTTATGATGGTGTAAACAGTATCAAGAGAGCCCAAGGATCATGTATAGGTCCTTAGAATACCTTCAATTAGCCTGCAAATAGGAAAACGAAAATTGAAAATTCTTGATAAAATTTGAAAGTGAAAGGTGTTCTTGGAGGCAGATTTTTTCGTCCCCTTGTCTTTGTTTAGGTTATGCACTTATAGTATAATCAAATTAGGTCAGAATTTGGGCCTTTACATCATGGATTTTCATTACTTGATCATGAAGAAATCTTATCATTCAAATATTCAAAAATCAAATGAAATCATACGATTTTTGGTCCAATCTGTTTTCAAGAGATTTCCACACATTCTAAATATAGTCTCAATGATTTTCAATCAAAGATTTCCATCATTATTTGATTTTTCATATTTAATTTATATTTAAATTGAATTTAAATGAATAAAATTCAAATAAATAATAAATAAATAATAAAAATCAAAAATCTTTGCCATGTGGTCGTGCTTAGTGTTATCTTTGAGATTGGGTTGGAGTTTGGTAGACCCATTTGGCAAAATTTGGTTTTAAGACTTCATTTGCTTCATATACTTCCCAAACATTTCCCAACTTTGAAAAGGCACATCTCCCTCAATTTTAAGGCTATGAAGGTGTTCTTTGACATTTTGGAAAGCTTAAAGAGTCCTCTAACTAACCTCTTTGGTCTCATGTCCATATCCTTTACCATTTTCAAGTTATGCCCTTTGGAAGATGTTGACTTTTTGTTGACTTTTAAAATGACCTATAATGTCTTAGCTCATACCTTCCAAATGAAGCATTTTTAGGCTTGGCTTGTGAGACACAAAGTTGTAGATAATTCAATTTCCTTCAAAATGAGATTTGGATGAAAATTTTTTGATGAAGCATGTGAAAGTTATGGCTGGTCAAAGTTCAGTTGACTTTTCCTGTGAAAACCCTAATTTAGAAACTCCTGATTCTTGATGATCTGAAATCTCCTTGATAAATCATGATAAACCCTTGATTAAACGATGAATTTTACTTCACATACTTGATGTTGGCAAAAAATCATGAAGTTTGACTTTGATTTGACCACAGTTGACCGCAGTTTGACTTTTTAACTACTTTGACTGATTTTTGCCTATCTGATCATCTGACTGAGCAAACCTTTTGGGAAAGTCTTGAAACTTGACATAGGGATTCTTGAAGACATATAGGATGCTATGAAGCTCACTTGAAGCCTTGGAAATCCATTTAGCCTGATGAAACTCAAAACCCTAGTTTAGGATGCATTGCTTAGGAGGATGCTTTGTTTGAGGGAATTATCAAACTTTTTTGACTAATTGTGAACCTTGTGAACCTCTTGGGACACCTTAGTACACAATGTCTGGTCTAGGTGAGGGCAAATTTTGGGGTGCAACAGCTGCCCCTGTTCAATTTTCTGAAATTTGAGGGGTTAGATTGGCCTGTGTGCCATTCGTGACTTGGAAGGTTGAAGGGGATTGAACACAAAAGCCCAAAAATTTGCACTCGCCGATGCGTAAAGTAATATTGATGATTGGTTGCATATGCTGGAGTGGGCTTAAAGATGCCACTTGGATGAACTAGAGATGGGCTTATAGATGCCATCTATAATATCAGAAGGTGATAGTATCAAAAGGTTGTTACTGACTATCAGTACTAGGTCTTCGTATAGGCCGTCTCTGAATCATTTCTGTAACATGGTTTGAGTTGAATGTCAGCACTAGATCTTCGTATAGATCGTCTCTGCATTATCTCTGGGGAAAAATAATATCCTTCATTAGATGTCAGTACTTAGATCTTCGTATAGATTGGCTCTGAACCATCTTTAGGAACATACTTTAATTTAAGCATCAGAATCAAATCTTCGTGACGATCTGTTCTGAATTGTTTTTTTTGGTAATATCTTGGGCTAAGTACAAGATCTTCGTATCGATCATTTATGTACCATCCCACAGATAAACTGTTGCATAGACCATTAGAAATAAATCTTCGTAGCGATTATCTCTTCTGGAAATATCCCGAATTAGGTAATAGATCTTCGTATAGACCATTTATATACCATCCCAAGGATAGAAAGAATATCATGATTAAATCTTCGTGACGATCACTCCTGAACTTCTTCTGAAAGAATCTCTTGGATTAAGTGTTATATTTTCGTATAGATCGTTTACACCCTATCCCAAAGATAGTTGACCATCGGAAATAAATCTTCGAAACGATTATATCCTTTGGAAATATCCTGGATTAAGCACTAGATCTTCGTATAGATCATTTACGTACCCTTCCAAGGACAACTTGAGTATTGATCATCAGAAATGAATCTTCGTAACGATTATCTCTGAATTAAGTATCAGTACTAGATCTTCGTATAGATCGTCTCTGAACTGTTTCAAATTGTTGATAGTATTTATCTGCCTGCAACTATCTTGAAAAGAAAAGGTTAGTTTATGCAACATGTATGCATGTATGGCATGATGCTCTTAAGTAAATGTTTTATGCATTTATGGATGTGTATGCTATGATATGATGTAAATGATGTATGTATGAATCATGCAGCCTGAAGTGTCTGGATATCTCTGTATAACAACTGCTGGCTAGGGAAAATAAATCCCAGTTCGTTGCTGAGGAATATGAGGACTTCGTTCCCGTCTTGTTTGATAGTATGGTACTTATAACCTCCCGTCTTCGTTCGTCGTGCTTTTATTGAAGGAATAAGTTCCTGAGTATCCTGACTGAGGATAAAAGAGATGGACATAAATCCGAGGGGAGATGTTACTCTGTGGGGATGAATTGGCGAAGCTTCGTTGGATTCCTACCTTCGTTCGTCCTTAGTAAATACTATTACTGCATTTTATGCATTTCTGGTAAACATCAATCGTATTCAAAAGCATACATACATTCAAACACAACCGATGGACGTTTTCGTTTAGGTAAACGAGGTAAAAGTAAATCTGGATTCAAAGACGAGATTTTATTTATTTTAGAAAGTAACCTATACACAGGCGAGTTTGTACAAGGAGACAGAAATCCTAGTAAGAGGAATTCGTCGTAAAAGTTTTACAGAAACAAAAAACAGCTATGTGAGAAATAATCCTATTGAGTTTCAATTCCACTATTGCCATTATCTTCAAATATCTCATCCTTTGCTGTCGAGATGGAAATGATTGGATTGATCTTTATCTGTTTGAACTTGAGTCAGGTAACACAACTGGTTGGGGTGACATGAGTGATCCAACGAGACATAGTCATACGCTTTAATCCCTAACTTTTGCCTGGATTGCCCTTTCAGGTTTTCAATCCACAGGGATACCCTTTTTTTCCCAAGCCGCCTTTTCAGGTTTTCGACTTGCCGGGTGTACATTATATATATATATATATATATATATATATATATATATATATATATATATATATATATATATCCCTATTTTTTGCCCGAACCTTTTTGGTTCGCCGGGATGCCCTTATTTTTGCCTAGGCCAGTCAACCTAGCGGGTCTCTTTTTATGCGTAGTATTTTTTAACTATGTCTGCGTTTACGGGCTGTGGGAAGTCTTCACCATCCATAGTAGTAAGCATCATGGCACCTCCTGAGAATACCCTCTTGACTACAAATGGTCCTTCATATGTAGGAGTCCACTTGCCCCTAGGATCACCCTGTGGTAATATGATACGCTTGATTACCAAGTCACCAACCTGATATACCTTGTGCTTAACCTTCTTATTAAAAGCTTTGATCATCCGTTTCTGGTACATCTGACCATGACAAACAGCTGCCAGCCTTTTCTCATCAATCAAATTTATCTAGTCAAGTCAAGTCTGAATCCACTCATCTTCATCCAAGCCTGCATCCTTCATGATTCTTAAGGAGGGTATATGAACTTCAATAGGTAGAACTGCTTCCATACCATAGACTAAGCAGAATGAGGTTTCCCCTGTTGAAGTACATATTGTAGTACGATAACCATGAAGAGCAAATGGTAACATCTCATGCCAATCTTTATATGTAATAGTCATCTTCTGTAGAATCATCTTGATATTCTTATTAGCAGCTTCTACTGCCCCATTAATCTTTGGACGATACGGAGAAGAATTGTGATGCTTAATCTTGAACTGCGTGCAGAGATCAGTAATCATGGTGTTATTCATATTAGAGCCATTATCTGTGATAATCCTTTCAGGGATACCATACCTACATATGAGATTATTCTTAATGAATCGAGCCACAACATTCATAGTAACAGATGCAAATGAGGCTGCTTCCACCCACTTTGTAAAGTAATCAATGGCAACCAGGATGAAACGATGCCCATTGGAAGCAGTAGGCTTGATCTCACCAATCATATCAATGGCCCACATGGCAAAAGGCCAAGGAGCAGTCAACACATTCAATGGAACTGGAGGTATATGCACCTTATCAGCATAAATCTGACATTTGTGACATGTTTTAGAATGTTGATAGCAGTCAGCTTCCATGGTAGACCAATAGTAACATGCTCTCAATATCTTCTTTGCCATGGTATAACCACTAGAATGAGTGCCAAAAATCCCATAATGCATGTCTTCCATAATCTCTGTTGCTTCTTTCTTATCCACACAACGAAGCAAAGTCGAATCATGATTACGCTTATATAAAATTCCATTACTCAAGAAGAACTTAGCAGAAAACCTCCTCAGAAACTTCTTATCTTTGACAGACGCCCCTTCAGGGAACTCCTGAGTTTCAAGATATCTTTTCACTTCATAGAACCAAGGCTTTTCCTCTCCTCCTTCAGTGTCAATCTCATTGCAGTATGCAGGTGTAATACCTCAAAATTTGCCCTCATATTTATCCCCTTTACTGGCTATCGCTTTGCATTCGTCTGCATCATCCATTAGGTCATAATATCCATAATCATGCATTTTATCGATTCCTAAGGCACATGATCGAAGCGTTTCCTTATGATATGGATTTTCCTATTCATAGGTGGCATATTTGGTTATTTTCACTCAAGTTGAGACGAAGGTTGGATTCCCATCATCATGGGAATATCCCTATTCAGAGGATCACCAAGTCCTTCCTATCCAGAGTTTCCATAAAAAATGCTAAATCAGGATGTTATCAATGTGATTAAAGGTCTATTTCCTTTCAATCTTGGTGGCTGCTCTTTTCATCAGATTGCGATAGTAGAAATGTGGAATTAGTGTTTTGATGCAAGAATCTTCAACATCATTGTTCATCCATATGAGCGACTCGGGGTTTCAGGTTGCAAGGATAAGTGGTCTTTTCATTTGTTTACTGCTTGGTGATATGAATTTGGGATTAAAGTTGGAATTTAATCCGAGATACAAGTTTGGTGCATCAAAACCTATTCATATCCATTACCTAGATTTATCCCAAATTTTGGCTCAATGTCATGCAATGTCATCCCTTAATCCACTCTTCGAATTTATTCACTAATTCAAACAATCCACTCTTTGATTTTTGTCACAAATTCAAACATCATTCATCATGTTATAAGTCCAGGCTTACTAATTATCGAAGTCATCCTTTTATATTCCAAGTTTTTTTCACAATCTATGTCCATATTTTGTATTAATCCAATTCTAATCCCGTTACATGTTGTTATATTCATCCTTATTTCTACACCATGTCCACATATCCATTTCTCTATAACTTTAATATTCATTCAAGAGGAATTAATTGCAAGTTTTGGTTAAAGACTCATTTCAAGTGACAAGTCATGTTGTCTGAGTTTAACGTCTACATCACAGTCATGTCTTCTAAAGTTGAGTATGCTACGGGTTATTTCGGAAGCATGCAGGGCTGCCAGGCACTCTTGTTTTCATCAAGAAAAAAGGAGAGAGTTTCTATTGTTTTTTTACCAAGAAGAAGTGCAATTTAATGGAAGATAGGTATCAAAAGGGACTGGACTAGAATCAACAATACTAATACAAAAAAAGTTCAGTCGCATGATCTCAAAAAATTCTACAAGAAGAAGCAACCAGCTCAATGTTCTAACAAAAAAAGACAAAAAAAGCAGTTTCACAAAAGCATTGGTTACAAGGAGTTGACAAAAGAATTAGAAAAAGGATTATGTAATAAAATGTCTCTTCTCAATGCAGAACCGGGATTCCCAGCAAATCAACAACATCAACATTAGAACCTCTCTTCATCTTCAACTTCATGAATATCTTCAAGCCCATTTCGAATCCGCGGCAAGATCTTCTGTTGTGAATCTGTCCTTGCTTTATCATCTTGAACCGTATCGTGTCAAGAAATGGAAACATCTGTAAGCTGCATAATCTGGTACAATCCTGCATGAAAAAATACCTTGTGAATTCAGCGACATTTTGGATTTGTAGCAGAAAAGAGAGTTCAATAAAAGCTAATACTAGAGGACTTCACAAGAGAATGGAGAGGAAATTCAGTTAGAAATTAAGGGAAAATAATCAGTTACTACAATAGTATCTTTTTTCTTTAACAAAGATCAGGAAAAATAAAACAAAAAGGAAATTAAACTCTTCACGAATCCGCAGAATTCTCGATGCTCTCCACACCTTTAAGCTTCAATCTTGATACTCTTTGCAACAGACACTTTTCTCCAATTCCTGTTTTCAGAAATTCACCCTTGATAACAAAAACCTGTAAATTCAAGCAACAAAAAAAAATTAGTGATCACTTCAAAGTCCTAACTAATGGATCAGAACCAAAACCAATTCGAAAAAAAACTAACTGAATTCTAACAAACTTTATAACAGAATTCTAACCGAGTTTACCTGAAGTTTCCAGAGTCTTCTTCCAGCCTTCTATAAATCAGAATTATCAGAACTTCACTTGGTTGGCTTGACATTTTTCGATCCCTGCTTCTTTTCCACACTTCAATCTCCTTTCTTCACTCACCACCCTTTCAATTTGAATCCACTCCCATAACTTCTTCAATCTTCTCAACCTTTCTGTCATCTCTTCACTAACCTTCCTCACCAAGATTCGAGCTCATCTCTATACAGTTGAACCACCCTCCTCATCCATACTAGAATCCCAATCCTTCATCAATGCCTATCTACTTCTTGCACAAGACTTTGATTCTTTAGCCTCCTCAATATCAATCTCTCTCAGGCTCTCTTATGCTTCCATAGCCTCCTCCTTTACAAGCTAGCATCAAGCAAAATACAGTCTTTAAGCATCATTCTCACCCTGCAATCATATCATTGACTATGAGAAAAGACTTAGCAAAAATCAGTAAAAAGGGAACGATTGAATACGGGCTAAAGATGAGAGAATCAAGAAGGAGTATTACCAAGTGAAAAGCTCCATCCTCATCACTGTTGGCTTCACGGTGGGCGCAACCTCGGGCTCATCCTCATGTCAGCCGTTGTCTTGAATTTTCGTCGCAAAGCTCCATCACCGATTGTCTTCAAGCATCATTCTCACGGCAATCTGCAAAAGGGGCAAAGATCGGCGAACAGGGCGTAAATAAGAATTGCGTGAAAGAGAGGATCAAAGAGCCGAACACATAGCTTCGGGATCGTCTCATTCACCGGTTTCGTCCGTCAACGAAACTCGTTTTCCCGATTCAAGGTACGAGTTCAGATCTTTCGTGCATATGAGTGTGTGGTAGATATTTTAGGTTTTGCTCTTCAATTAGTGCATAGGTATGAGAAGAATTAGGTTTTGTTTGATGCGCTCTGGAGGGAGGAGAGGATGAGTCTGTGGCGGTTAGGAGTTCGAAGAAAGGAGAAGAAAGAATCGAAGTGGTGATTGGCGTTGGACGAAGAAAGAAGAAGAAATTGAGATGGTGAGGGTTTCGAATTGGGCAGAAGAAGAAGAAAATGGCATTAGGGTTTGCCAAAGGTTGGTGGAGAAGGGGAAATGGTTTCGGCGGCGAGGGGGAGAAATTATTAGGGTTTTGGAGATGTCTCTCAGCATGTATTTTGTTCATGTTTAATTTTGTTGTTAATTATAGGAAGAGACAATTAAATTAAGTTAATAAGAATATTAAAAGATTTCTGGGAAATTTGAAAAGGGATTAGGGGATTAAGAATCATTAATGGCAATTAATCCGCATTATGACGATTAAAGCCACTGTTTCCTTGCCCTTTGCTAATCGCACCCCTCTCATAAGCCCATATAAGAAACAAACTAAGAAATTGCTATCTACACCTCCCAGTAATCCCTGCGAACTGGGCTTTTCTATTGTGCTATATGCACCCTCATTTTGTAGCCCATTAAAAAAAACAACCATAAAACTTCTGTTTGCACCCCCAGGCTTCTTGCGAAACTGGGCCTTTTTCCTCTGCTAATCACACTCCCCTTTTTGAGCCCAGTTCTAAAAACAACTTAAAAAACATTTCTAAATCCACCCTCATCATTTTCTTAAGAATTTAGTTTTCTTAGTTTGACATTGTTTAGAAATAATACTCAAAAAATAAGGAAATTTATAATAAAATTCTATAAAAAATTCAGTAGACTTTTAATTCATATTAGAAATAGTTGGCACTTTATTTTTCTGATTTTGCTTTATTTTTGATTTTATGTTGATTTTTCATGTAAATAGTTCTTAATGAATTTTCTTTAATTGTACATAATTTTGTGGATTTTAGTTCTTAACTTTCCAGTAACTTTTTTTGACCATTCTTTTTACTGTAGTTAGAAGACCCATAGTAGTGCTTAGGTAAATTTTTGTAGAATTTTTAGATCATTTGATATTAGGTTTTAATGGTGTAATCCTTAGAAACTAGTGGTTAATTCTTAGCTGAAAGTAAACGATTTTTAGGCATAGCAAAAATATGATTTTTCAGAATTCCTTTTAGCACAATATTATAGGTAATCCTAGGGCCCCATAGATTAATTTTTATAATTTTTCCAGAAGTTTTGATATTTTTTAGAATATTAATTCTTAGGATTTGTTACTTACAATTTCCATTAGTTTAGGCCATGATACTAAAATTCAATAAAAAAATAGTTTAGTTTAAATTTAGTTCTAGAATTTAATATGGACTTAGGCTAGTTTAGACTTTGATTTTTTAGAAGAAAAATATTAGGTATGACCTTTAGTTTAGGACTTAGGCTTAAGTTTCATTTTAATTAGAATTAGAATAAATAAATAGGACTATTTTAATTCATGCCTTTAATTGATATGTTTTGAATTCTATTTTGTCATTCAATTTTAATATTTTGTATGTGGTTCAATATTTCAATTGCTTTAGGTCTTCCCTTAGCTTTAGAATCAACTTATCTTCCTTAGGAAGTAAGTTGCATTCTATTAGTTTTAGGTGTTTTTTCCATTAGGCTTAGGAAACCTCATTAACCATAGGACCTCATTTGTAAATAAACGAAAATTAGGGTTGTGTATTAGTTCCCATTAGATTTTGTCCTTTTGCAATTTGAGTCATTCTTTCTCATCTTCAAACAAAATCCCAAAAAACACTTAACAAATAAATGAAAGGATCCTTTGTGTATAGCCTTATTCCATGAAGCACTTGCATTCATTCCATCTTGGAGTGGTGTAAGCTCGTCTATCATGATGCACAAGTCTCATCAAGGGATTATTTCATAAAACAAATAAATTCAAAAAGCACTTTCTCTTAAAAGACAAAAAAACAAATAACAAGCGACTATCCTGCGGGAATTTCTCTTCTCATCTCATTCACTCACAACGCGAACTCGCGACGACTTGTCTTTCATGCAAGACGGTAAACGCACTCGTACCAGACGAGCCTGCAACACCTGAGCATAGACATACGCAGTTCCAGCATAAAAAACACAAACAAATAGTTCCCGCCTTAGTTAGGCGAACTACGTCGACTCTGATCCTCATTTTCCCGATGAGGTACGTAGGCAGCGGGGTAGGGTCCGTTCGAGCACATTCTTTATTTTCCCTACATTTTCCCCTTTTCTTTCCATTTTCTTATTCCAGTTTCTTTTCTCATTTTCATTTCCCTTCAAGTCAGCAGTTTTATTCAGCAGCAGTTATTTTCTCACCCTTTGAAACAAAACAAGCAAGCGTGGATCCCGTCGGGTACGGCGGACGATCTGGGGTGCTAATACCTTCCCAGGTCGTAACCGACTCCCGAACTCAGATCTTTGGTTCGTAGGACCTTGTCCTTTCCTTCTTCCTTAGGTTTTTGCAACATTACCTTTCCCATTCTTTCGGGATAAAAATGTCTGGCTGGCGACTCTACCTTTTCCACGCCACTTTCGCGTTTGTACTAGGATGAAAATCCCGGGAGCGACAGCAGGCTTCTCAAATCTGTCAATAGTGATCTTGGGAGCTTCATCATCCCAGCTAATCTCAAACATAGATGCCATGGTGGCTAGTGCATCTGCCAATTGATTCTCTCCTCGGGGAATATGTCCAAAGGTAATCTCTTCAAAATATGGGATTAAGGACAACACATGCTCTCTGTAAGGAATGAGATTTTCATGCTTGGTATCCCAATCTCCTTTAATCGGACTAACTACCAGGGTTGAATCTCCGTATACGTCCAGAAACTGAATCTTCATCTCAATGGCATCTTTGATACCCATGATACATGCCTCATATTCAGCCATGTTATTGGTACAATAGAAACAAAGTCTTGCAGTAATTGGGGTATGAAAACCTTCAGGGGAAATGATCACAACACCAACACCGTTACCAAGCGCATTAGAAGCTCCATCAAAAACCATAGTCCATCGGGATCCCTGTTTAGGTCCGTCATATTGTCCAGGTTCTTTGGTAATAATCATAATTTCTTCATCAGGGAATTCAAAACTCATTGACTGATAATCATCCACTGCTTGATGAGCCAAATGATCAGCTACAACACTTCCTTTGATGGCATTTTGAGTGGTGTAATGTATATCATATTCTGTTAAAATCATTTGCCATCTCGCTATTCGTCCGGAGAGAGCAGGTTTCTCGAATATGTACTTGATTGGATCCATCTTTGAAATCAACAAGGTAGTATGAGTCAACATATACTGTCATAGTCGGCGAGCAGCCCATGCCAAAGCGCAGCAAGTTTTCTCGAGCAGTGAGTATCTTGTTTCACAGTCGGTAAACTTTTTGCTAAGGTAGTATATTGCCTTCTCTTTTCGACCAGACTCGTCATGTTGCCCCAACACACACCCCATTGAGTTGTCTAATACTGTTAAGTACATAATCAAAGGTCTTCCATCAACTGGTGGCATCAAGATTGGAGGTTCTAGAAGATATCTTTTGATTTCATCAAAGGCTATCTGGCACTCATCATTCCACTCCATTACCTGATCTTTCTTCAACAACTTGAAGATTGGCTCACAGGTAGCAGTTAGCTGGGAAATAAATCTTGCAATGTAATTCAATCGTCCCAAGAAACCTCTAACTTCCTTCTCAGTACGGGGAGCAGGCATCTCTTGTATAGCTTTTACCTTTGCAGGATCCACTTCAATACCTTTTCCACTGACAATGAAACCCATGAGTTTACCAGACCTAACTTCAAAAGTACACTTGTTTGGATTCAATCTTAACTTGTATTTTTTCAACCTCTCAAATAGCTTATGTAGATGATCAAGGTGTTGTTCTTCATTCTGGGATCTGGCTATCATATCATCCACATATACCTCTATCTCATGATGAATCATATCGTGAAACAAAGCCACCATAGCACGCTGATATGTTGCCCCGGCGTTCTTCAAACCAAATGGCATCACCTTATAACAAAAAGTGCCCCATTGTGTAACAAATGTAGTCTTCTCCATATCTTCAGGGGCCATCTTGATCTGATTGTAACCAGAAAAACCATCCATGAAAGAGAATACCTTATGCTGAGCGGTGTTGTCTACCAAAACATCAATATGTGGAAGTGGAAAGTCATCTTTAGGGATGGCCTTATTCAGATCCCTGTAATCTACACACATACGTACCTTACCATCCTTTTTAGGTACTGGTACCACATTTGCAACCCACTGAGGATAAGAAGTCACAGCTAAGAACCCTATATCAAACTGTTTCAACACCTCTGCTTTAATCTTTTCTGACATTTCAGGACGCATGCGATGAACCTTCTGCTTCTTTGGACGACAATCTTATTTTACCGGTAAACAGTGAACCACAATGTCTGTATCCAACCCTGGCATATCTTCATAAGACCAAGAAAAGATCTCCACATAGTCACGTAACATCTGGATTAATCTGTTCTTAACACCATCCTCTAATTCAGCCCCTATCTTGACCTCTTTCCTGTTTTCCTCAGTTCCCAGATTCACAACTTCGATTGGCTCTTCATATGGCTGTATAGCTTTCTCTTCTTGTTGTAATAACCTAGCAAGCTCTACAGGTACTTCACAATCTTCCTCCTTTCCATCTTCAGCTTGATAGATCGGATTATCGAAATTATAATTGGCAATAGTAGAACTGTTATCAACAGGATCCAGAGTGGATGAGGATCTGCATTTTAGTGATGTGGGTGTGTGTAAGAACACATAGCTGATAAAACAGAAATAAAAAGAAAAGACAAGGAACACAATATTTACGAAAACGAAACGTCCATTGTTTTTATTAAATGAAGTATGCAAATGAAATGACATCCCGAAACAAGCATACCATTGTGCCCCGGGCAAGACACAAGGCTTAAAAGTTTAATTTTTCGAAATTACAAACTTAAAACAAAACACAGTAATAGTATTTACTCCTGACTAAAGGAGATAGGAATAACGTCTTCAGTCTTCCAATTGTTGTGCCCATCACCCATGGTAGGAAAGATCCAATCATCCAGGTTGTAGTCTTCATTACAGTCACCCACAACATTGATTTGATCTCTTATGACCCCTTGATTGGTGATACGAACAGCACGAGCACGACGGACAACCTTCTGAGATTCTGCAATAAAACCCATACCAAACTTGTCAGACTTGTAAGGGATGTTGGCAAGCTGACCACAAATAGCAGAACCACCTTTTGCAACCACAGCCTTAGCATCTTTGAGGGAGGCCATTGCAGGAGGTATGTTAGTAACCATAGGAACTCTTTCAGGAACAGGGACAGACTGAGGAACATGATCAGAGCAAGGAACAACTTCAAATGTTTTACACGGAGTTTCAACCATCTCACCCTCCATTTCCACATATTTGAAAGTATTCACATGGCTCACCATGTACTCTTCTTCATCATAGACAGTGACAATTTTGTTCTTCACTGGATATTTCAACTTCTGATGCAAGGTGGAAGTCACATCACATGCCCCATGGATCCAGGGGCGCCCAAGCAAACAAGAATACGCAAGACGAATATCCATCACATAGAAAGTAGAGTTGAAGACTTGAGAGCCTACTTTGATCGGGAGGTCTACTTCACCATGTACCACTCTTCTTGAACCATCAAAGGCCCTCACCACTACATCACTTGGTCTTAACACAACATCTTCAGGACTGAGCTTGTCCAGAACCTCTTTAGGGAGCACATTTAATGAAGAACCATTGTCCACCAGCACATGAGACAAGGTAGTGCCTCTACATTCAATGGAGATATGCAGAGCTCTGTTATGGTTTCTCTTGGCAGGAGTCAAATCAGATCAGAAAAGCCCAAACCATTATCACTAGTCAGATGTGCAACACAATTCTCAAATTGGTCCACAGAGATCTCATTTGGCATATGAGCAGTCTTCAAGAACTTGATTAAGGATTTAGCATGAGCCTCAGAACACAACAACAAAGATAACATGGAGATTTTGGAGGGAGTATGCCCCAACTGGTCAACAATATCATAATCACTCTTGCGAATGATCTTCAGTACTTCTTCCATCTGTTTAGAAAGATTTTCAGCAGTCGGTGCCTCAGCTTGCACAGGTTCAATCACAGGACCTTTGCCCCGGGCATCAGTACTTGGCCCAGCAATGGAGGTAGTAGTTGGAGTAACTGCACTTTTAGAGGTAGCTTGAGGAGAGAAGATTCTTCCACTTCTGGTAATCTTACTAGATCCAGCAATGTTGTCAATATCAAGGCCAACATCAGTAACAGGTGCATCAGCCAGAGGTTCTTGCTTGACACCATGGATGTAAACATCAGAACCATAATTTAAGGGTATAGCTTTATCAGAAGTATAAGGAACAGGGCCAGGAGTGGTAATGATCATGGGAACCATTCTAGCTTCAGCAACAGTCTTCACAAGGCTTTCTGCAGTAATCCTGACAGGACCCTTAGAGGTGATCCTGACAGGACCTTTGGAGGTAATCTTCACTGGTACTTTATCAACCATAGCTACATCTTCAAGCTTCGTGCTTTGAGTTAGATGTTCACACATACTTTCAATAGAAGGTGTCCTCTCAAACAATATAGTGTAATTGTCCATGAGGCGTTGAATACCATCCTTCAACTTCCAGCAACTATCAGGTTTATAGGCACAATAGAAATAGTCTTCATTGCAACCTGGAAAGAATCCAGCCTGCACCAACTTCTTCTTGATAATGGATAGAGGAGTAGTCACATCTGCTACTGAGGAAACATAGGAAACCTCATCAAAAGCATTAACAATCTTCTCATGATTGGGCATAGGAGCAGTGATCACATTTGGGGTCCCAGGAGGGTCAAATTCAATTTCTCCAGCTTCAATCATGTCTTGAATCTTGTTTTTCAACACCCAGCAGTTGTTGGTGTCATGTCCCGGACTATTAGAATGATATGCACATCTTGCATTAGGACTGTATCGAGGAGAGGAAGTATTAGGATTCTGAGGAGGATCCCCCAAGGTAATTAGTTCCCCTTTCAACATGTGTTGAAAGGCTTGGGCCAATGACATGTTGATCGTGGTGAACTGTCTTCTAGGCTTCTGTTGATTGTTTTGTTGTGGCTCTGGTGCTGCAGGAGCAGGATTGGAGATGTGAACTGCTCCCACAGATTGGTGACTCCTGTTACGACTATGTTGACCATACACATCATTAGACTCCTTCTTCCCACTAGGGGGCTTCTTAGCAGTGCTTGATGAAGAGGCACCCACTTGTATCTTACCACTTCTTATACCACTTTCCACACGTTCTCCAGTCATTATCAGCTCAGTGAAACCAGATGATGAGCTTCCAAGGAGGTGACTATAGAAATGACCATTCAGCGTACTCATAAACATATCCACCAGCTCCCTTTCAGTCAGAGGAGGTTGAACTCTGCCATCCAGGTCTCTCCATTTCTAGGCATACTCTTTGAAATTCTCCTTAGCACCCATAGACATGCTTTGGAGCTGCATGCGAGTAGGTGCTAAATCAACATTATATTGGTATTGCCTATAGAAGGCCTCAGCAAGATCATTCCAATCATGAATATTAACACTTTCCAGTTGATAATACCATTCCAATTGAGCTCCAAACAAGCTCTCTTGGAAGAAATGAATCCATAGTTTCTTGTCAGCAATATGTGGTTGAATCCTCCGGACATAGGACCTTAGGTGCAGCTTAGGACATGAAACACCATCATATACCACAAAAACAGGAACCTTGAAACCAATAGGTATAATCACTCCAAAAACTAAACTCAGATCTTCAAAATCAAGCCCAGGAGATTTTTGTAGTTCCATAGCATTCATTCTGTCTACCAGCATCTTGTACTTCTCTTCACTAGCAGGATCATGATAATAGTTTGCTTCAGAATCAGAATCTCCCACAGTATCATGGAGACTACCTCCCTCTTTCTCATAATTCTCAGACTCAGAATCCTCAATCTGTTCCTTTGTCTTGATAGGACCTCTGAATCTTCTACCCAGGTTGATAAGGCCTCCTGATTTTCTAGTCTTCTTCTTCTTCTTAGCCAGCAGTGTCTTCAGCTCATCTTGTCCCTTGGACAAGTTCAAGATCAGCTCTTGGAATTGTGCATTCTGAGCCTGGAGATCCTTGACAGTCTGTTCAAGAGCCATTTCTGCTGAAATAAACAGCGAGAAGATAAGATACATGTTCATAAGAAACCTATGATGCAATGACATGGTATGTAAATGCATATGCAATGTTTTCAAGGACCGCAGGATTTAAATTTGTTTAAACAACCAGAAAGTAAACTTTTATTAGTAATCAATAAACTTTTTTGCCTCTTGGGCTTACAAAAAATGAAATGAATACAAAGATGGGGTTTTAAGTCTCCCATGGACGTTTCCTCTTTGTGTTGAGGTATGAGTTGAGATCCCGCTCCTTCAACTGGATCCAAGACCTCTGTAACTCTTCCATGTCAGTGGGCGTGTCTGGATGAAGAATGATATAAGGAGCATCTCCTTCAGCAACAGGCTCCATGGTAACTGGCAGGATGGCAGGATATGGCATCATAAGAGTCTGAGCACGTGCTCGTACCCATCTGAGATAAGGTTCCATAGGAATAGAGTACTTTGGTTCCAGAGTCTTGCTGTCAACCTTGTTCACCTTTCCCCAAGCCCGTATAAGCCTTTGACGATAACCTTGCAGATCGTTGTCGTAGTCGAACACAATACCCTGAATAAGCATGTCATGAGGACCATCACTCCGAGCATAACCAAACTGACGTAGAGCTAAGGAAGGATTGTAGGTAATGCCCCCTCTTATGCCAAGGAGTGGCACATTAGGGAACTCCCCACAACGGTCAATGCTAGTAACATTCTCCATAGATCTAGAACACCAATGAATATCTGAATGTGAAAGTGACATAATTCTCTTAGACCACCTTAACCCTTGTTCATTCTTCATCACTGATCGAGGAAGGGGAGAAATAAACCACCTAGACAATAGAGGTATACAACACATCAAAGTTCCGCATGCCTTCGTAGTACGGGTATGAAGAGAGTGTAAGATGTCTCCAAGTAATGTAGGCACTGGATTGCGAGTCAGAAATATGTTGATGGCGTGTACGTCTATGAACTGGTCTGGATTAGGGAACAACACTAGGCCATAGATTAGTAAGGCCAAGATCTCCTCAAAAGCATCATAACTCATAGCCTTCAGGAACACTTGAGCTTTCTCCATCAATACCTTAGCAAGAATACCCTTAACTTCACTCCTTGTTTCTAGGACAATGTCTGACTTCTTCAAATGTAAGGCTGCAGCAATGACTTCAGGTTTAGGCTCCTTCTCTAAGCCTGTAAAGGGTATCTGATCAAGGATAGGTATACCCAGAATCTTGGAGAACTCTTCCATTGTAGGAACCAGCTGATAGTCGGGGAATGTGAAGCAATGATGTTTAGGATCAAAGAACTGAAATATGACACTCATCATGTCTTCATTGAACCCTAAAGTGACTAGATCCAGTAGGTAACCATGTCTCTTGATGAATTGGGAGTTTTCAGAAACTTGAGAGACCAATTCCTTAAGCTTATGAGGTATTCCTACAAAGTTGATTCGGATAGTATTCCTACGAGCAGAAGCCATGACCTGCAACAAAGAACAAAGATAAATCCTTTGGTTCTTGAAATGGTTAGTGAAAATGCTATGCTTATGATGCATGATGTCATGATGTTATGCTCAATCACAAACATGTGGCACACACAAACAAGTCACACAATAGCTCTAGGTTTGAAGGCTTGCATGAGGTTTAAAGGTAAGTACCCTCCCTTGAAGTTTAGTTGGTTCATCCTATCCTACAAAAGTAACTAGGTTCTAAGGGATCTCGATATCATTGATCCTTCACAAGGGTGGTTGTTCAGTAGGCAACTTACTTGCCAACCAAAACCCTCCAAGTTTAGGATCTCAATGAGCGTAGTATCGAGTATCAACCAACTTCAGTCTTCACCAAAGTCGGTTATCTCACTAATTTCTAAAGGCCAAGATGGGATGACTAAGGTTCTAAAAGTCAGTTAGTGTATTGACAACATATGGCAGCCTCATATTATCCTCAACTTTTTTAAGGAACATAAGCACCAACCAAGAAGTCACACTAACTATGGCCACCAGATCAACCATATCGGTATACGCCGTACAGTTTCCTTGGTCTATTGCCATTTACCTAAGGTACACTATATCCGGGTTAGGATCTTTCACACAAAAAGCCCAACAAGTAATATATAGAAAACAAAGAAAACAAGTTAAAGTGATCTAATTCCTAAGGGTACCCCTCTTTTATTAAGTCCCCAGCAGAGTCGCCAGTTCTGTAACACAGTGGGAGAACTGACTTTCTATAAATGTTGCGGATAGCAAGAGTCGCCACCGACTTTTATTTTATCCAAAAGGAAAGGACATAAAAGAACAGGAAAGACCTTAAAAGATTTTGAGTTCGGGGGGTAGGTTATATAAAGGGAAGGTGTTAGCACCCTTTATATCCATGGTTATCCATGGGCTCTTAGTTACTTAGCTCACTTTTTTTGTTTGCAAGAGTGTAGTGTGTGATTAAAAAACTTTCTAAGTACTTTGTAATGATCCTCGTATGGATGTATACAAAGCCTTGTTTTTGAAAATTTGTTTGAAAAGTGTGGTGTGAAGAGTATTTTGAAAGGTGAGCAAGTAATTAAGAGAAACCTACCCTATATTAAGTCTTTACTGTTCTTATGTTCTTTCAATGGTAAGACTATCCCTATTATTAAGGAATAGGTAGTCATTACCTTGGATGTAATTAAGGGACATATGTAGGGTCATCTGAATATAGGCAACTGTAAGGTGTCTTTTAGCAATTCGTAGGGACTTATCATCTTTTATTCGAAGGGACAAGATCATTTATCGTAGGCAACCTCGAAGGGACTTGATCTTATAAACTGAAGGGACTTGATGATATTTATGAAGGGACTTGCTTAAGACACCCTACTTGATCTTTTGAAATAGGCAACTGAGAGGCAACCCTAGGAAGTGCAAGATGGCGATCAAAGATTGACTTACGTGTGTGAGTGTTCATATTCAAATATTTATCTTATTTAAGTTAATTATTCTAAGTTGATTTTAATTACAAACATGTTATACACTCCCTAAATTACTAACCATACAATAAATATATTTATAATAAAAATAAAGCAAAAATATAAACCTAAAAATATTACAAGGCTTTGGGACAATTACAATATAATCGAGAAATAATAATAATGATAAATATAATAATAAATAAGCAATAATTTAAATGTTAGTAATAATAAAAAGATAAGAATAAAGGTTAGAATAATAAAATAAAAGAAATAAGAAATTAGCAAGAAAACTTAATGTTAGAAAAGTTTTTAAGAATTAATTAAGAACATAAATTTTAATAATAATAAACAAATATTAAACTATTTACATATTAAAAAAAATGATTTAATTAGGGTTTATAAAAAATTAGGTTAAATATTATGATTAATAAAAATTAGGGTTAATAAAATTAGGGTTTTGAGAACTAGAGTTTTGAAAATTTAAATATACTTAATAAAATTTATTTACGAAATAAGAACCTAATTAATAATAAACAACATTTAAACAAATTATAGGAGAATAAATAAATTAGGAAAAATTATTTACAAAAAGTGATTTTTTTTAGAAAAATATTTTTTAGAAAGAAAATTGAGTTAAAAGAATTAATTTAGGTTTATTAAGATTAATTAAGAAACTAATTATAATTAATTAAATAAATAAGAAAGAAAAAGAGAAAAAGGTGAGAAAATACTAAAATGAGGGGGTCAGGGTTTGAACCCCTGACCTAAGAGCCATCAATATCATCCCTTACCACCAGGCCATGCGTGCCTTGTATGTATGTGTTGGACAACAAGCATTATATTTTAAACCTGGAAATCAAAAGGAAATTGCCAAAAAAAAATAACAAACCAGGAATCGAACCCAGGTTAGCTGCCTCCCATGTACGCTTCTTTACCAACTGAGCTAAGCAGTGTTTCAAGTATATAAACGCAAACAAAACTAAATAAAATAAATCAACAATTCAAAAATAGAATTCCCGCGCTATGGTCGTCTTCAACCTGGGAATTTCGCAGGTTTTCCTGCGAATTTCATTGGGAACTTTCCTGCGAATTTACCTGCATATGAAAACCTTCAAAATTCATAACACTTCATATACATGTGATTGTGCCAAATTGATCATGCCAACATGATCTATACAGTTCATTTAACTTATTTATGTTATTAAAATGTATTTATATTAGCCGAATCGAGAAACCCTAATTCGAAGCTTGGAACCCTAAAATGGCGTTCTAGGATTTAGCCACGGTTTCTCCAAGATTTTTGCCCAGAATCCATCCACACATGATAACAAACAAAGTTAGAAGCACAAAAACGATTTATAATGGATAAATAAGTGAAATCGAAAATCAAAAAAAGTGAAGAACATGAATTCGGTTTCCATTATATATGGGGTTATGGATGCTTATGATGGTGTAAACAGTATCAAGAGAGCCCAAGGATCATGTATAGGTCCTTAGAATACCTTCAATTAGCCTGCAAATAGGAAAACGAAAATTGAAAAATTCTTGATAAAATTTGAAAGTGAAAGGTGTTCTTGGAGGCAGATTTTTTCGTCCCCTTGTCTTTGTTTAGGTTATGCACTTATAGTATAATCAAATTAGGTCAGAATTTGGGCCTTTACATCATGGATTTTCATTACTTGATCATGAAGAAATCTTATCATTCAAATATTCAAAAATCAAATGAAATCATACTATTTTTGGTCCAATCTGTTTTCAAGAGATATCCACACATTCTAAATATAGTCTAAATGATTTTCAATCAAAGATTTCCATCATTATTTGATTTTTCATATTTAATTTATATTTAAATTGAATTTAAATGAATACAATTCAAATAAATAATAAAAATAAAAAATCTTTGCCATGTGGTCGTGCTTAGTGTTATCTTTGAGATTGGGTTGGAGTTTGGTAGGCCCATTTGGCAAAATTTGGTTTTAAGACTTCATTTGCTTCATATACTTCCCAAACATTTCCCAACTTTGACAAGGCACATCTCCCTCAATTTTAAGGCTATGAAGGTGTTATTTGACATTTTGGAAAGCTTAAAGAGTCCTCTAACCAACCTCTTTGGTCTCATGTACATATCCTTTACCATTTTCAAGTTATGCCCTTTGGAAGATGTTAACTTTTTGTTGACTTTTAAAATGACCTATAATGTCTTAGCTCATACCTTCCAAATGAAGCATTTTTAGGCTTGGCTTGTGAGACACAAAGTTGTAGAGAATTCAATTTCCTTCAAAATGAGCTTTGGATAGAAAATGTTTGATGACGCATGTGAAAGTTATGGCTGGTCAAAGTTCAGTTGACTTTTCCTGTGAAAACCCTAATTTAGAAACTCCTGATTTTGATGATCTGAAATCTCCTTGATGAATCATGATCAACCCTTGATCAAATGATGATTTTTAATTCGCATACTTGATGTTGGCAAAAAATCATGAAGTTTGACTTTGATTTGACCACAGTTGACCTTAGTTTGACTTTTTAACTACTTTGACTGATTTTTGCCTATCTGATCATCTGACTGAGCAAACCTTTTGGGAAAGTCTTGAAACTTGACATAGGGATTCTTGAAGACATATAGGATGCTATGAAGCTCACTTGAAGCCTTGGAAATCCATTTAGCCTGATGAAACTCAAAACCCTAGTTTAGGATGCATTGCTTAGGAGGATGCTTTGTCTGAGGGAATTATCAAACTTTTTTGACTAATTGTGAACCTTGTGAACCTTGTGAACCTCTTTGGACACCTTAGTACACAATGTCTGGTCTAGGTGAGGGAAAATTTTGGGGTGCAACAACATGCAAGGGACTTTTTAGGTTTTCCGGTCCACAAGAAGGGGATCGAAATCAATCAAAATAAAACCAAAGCCGTTATGGAAGCAAAAGCGCCATCAACAAAGAAAGAATTGCAATCACTATTAGGAAACATTAATTTCTTGAGGAGATTCATATCAAACCTAAGTGGCAAAATGCAAGCCTTCTCACCTTTGCTTCGAATCAATAAGGATGGGTTCGACTGGGGGAAAGCACAACAGGAAGCCTTCAACAATAGAAGGAAGAGTATGAGATTGTACATAGTTGTCAGATAAGACTTTAGGGAGCATGTTAGCTCAAGACGATGATGATGGCATCGAAAGGGCCATTTATTACCTTAGTATAGTTTTAAATGATGCATAAACTAGGTATAGCACAATAGAAAAATTGTGTTTGTACTTGTATTATTCATGTACAAAATTGAAGCAATATATAAAATCAGTTGATGTTTATGTTTCCTCTCGTTTCGACGTTATTAAACATATGTTATCCAAGCCTATTTTTCATAGTCGAATTGGTAAATGGGCATTAGCATTAACTGAATATTCTTAAACATATAGGCTTTTAAAGTCATTTAAAGGATAAGTAGTGGCAGACTTTATAGTCGAACACTCAATTAATGAAAATGCATTGAACTATCTTGAGGTCGAACCTTGGAAGTTATATTTCGATGGATCTAGCCATAAAGATGGGGTAGGCATAGGGGTACTTGTTATTTCTCCTCATAAAATTCCAACAATACTTAAGTATAAAGTCGAAGGTTGTTGTTCTAACAAGGAGGTTGAATATGACTTGGCCCAGATTTCATCAGGGTACAAAATTTAGAAGGGAAAATTGCAAGATGCGATTGAAGTCAGAGAGAAAGTAATGTCAGTTGGATTAGCCCCATCAGACTTAGAAGAGACAAAGCTTGAATATACTGACAAAGACAACTTTGTCATTCTAGCAGTCAACGCTCTAACGGATAAGGATCAGAGAAAACCTATAGTAGACTATCTGCAAAATCCAACATCGTTGACGAAACGAAAGGTTAAGTATCAAGCTCTAAGTTATGTCTTATTGGGTAATTAATTGTTCAAAAAGACTCCTGAGGGAGTATTGCTCAAGTACCTTAGTGAGTCAGAGGCATATTTGGTTCTCTCGATTGTGCATAGTGGGGCGTGTGGGACATATCATGTAGGTCATAAAATGGAATGGCTTTTATTTCGACAAGGCATATATTAGCTTACTATGTTAAAGGATTGTATTGAATTTGCCAAGGGCTGTCAAGAGTGCCAAATTCATGTTGGCATCCAGCATGTCCCTGCAACTGAACTACATTCCATTGTCAAGCCATGGCCTTTTAAAGGTTGGGATGTGGATTTGGTTGGAGAGATTCGACCAGCATCTTCTAAGAATCAAAAATACATTTTGGTAGGTATTGACTATTTCACTAAGTGGGTCGAAGCAATACCTTTGACAAATATTGACTAAGAGGATGTAAATGAATTTATTCAAAAATACATCATCTATAGGTTTGGAATCCCAAAAACTATTACAACATATCAGGGGCCAGTCTTCACTGGTCGAAAGATGAAAAAGTTTTCTAAAGAAATGAGTTTCAAATTTTTAACATCTACACCTTATTATGCCCAGGCAAATGGCCAAGTTGAAGCATCAAATAAAATGATGATTGGGTTGATAAAAAAACATGTAGGAAAAATCAAAATAATTGGCATAAGACATTGGACCAAATTCTTTGGGCATGTCGAACATTCCCTAAATAGCTAACCAACACTACCCCATTTCGACTCATATTTGGTCATGATGCAGTTCTGCCAGTGGAAATTTATCTTCAGTCTACAAGGGTTCAAAGGCATAATGAGATTTCATATGAAACCTATTGGAACATGATGTTGGATGAACTGGTATATTTAGATGAAGAAAGGCCCCATGCTCTAGAATTGTTAAAAAGGCAAAAGAAAATAGTAGAGAAGTCTTACAATAAAAAGGTTAAGATCAAAACCTTTTCAACTGGGGAGTTAATATGGAAAGTTATTCTACCTATGGATCGAAAGACCAGATTTGTAGGGAAATGGTCCCCAAAATGGGAATGTCCTTTTGAGATTATTAACACCTTTAGCAACAATGTATATGAAATTCAATAAATTGATGTTGATCAATGAATCTTAAGAGTAAATGGAAAATATTTGAAGAAATATAGGCCTATCTTGCAAGAGATTTAAATTAAAGCATGGCTTTATTATTGAAAGAAGCCAAAATAGGCTAGATGGCCAAAATGGCGTACACAAGGTTAAAAAATAAAGTTACATAGAATGCACATGGAAGATAAAATTATTCATACTTCTTCCAATGTCCTGAACAAAGATAACTCATCCAGTCTTCATCAGCTTCATCATCCAAGTCCTATTTTTTGACACGACTCTTAGAGATTTCCACCCTTGTACCAGGTTTCTTGTTGGTTGCAGTAGACTCCATGGACGTGTTCGTCCCAGTGGATGACACAATAGAGGCATTAACACTTGCCTCACTTGGTTCCTTTTTTATAGCCTACTTGGTGGTAGAGTTCTTGGTGGGAATACTTATGATTGAATTTCAGATGGATGAATGATAACTAGTTAAGAGGTTTTTATAGGGAAAAAGTTTCATGGTCATAAAGACTAGTCAAATGAAATATTGGAAACGCATGGAATTTTCCTAGAAACATGTTCCAAGACCCTAGTGTTGGTATTTTCCATAACATGGGGACTTGTGTTGTTTGAGCACATTAGTATTAAAGAAAAATGTGTTTCATAATATAAGGATTTGCTGAATGATGAAAAATCTCTATAGTTCAGAGACAACATCTTTGGGACAACCATTGAAGTGCCTAGCCATAAGTTTGGCTACGAGAGGAATATTAGAGCCTTGCAAAATGTAAAAGTGCAGATCGAAGGGTGAAAACACAAATATAAAAATAATCAGAAAAAGGTGCAGAAAGCACCAATATTGTTATTATTACATAAGGGCCACAAAAGGGCCATGAGAAGTTGTGCTTAAAAGGCGCAAGAAATGAAGTGACCAGTAACTAAAAAGGAGGGTTCGCCTTCAGAGGGAGGAAAGTGGCCTTATGAGTATAGATACACCTTTCGATCAACCATTTTTCTACCCTGGCTATTGTAAGCTCTTTCTTTAAGCGTCGAGCGTCATCAACATGTCCCATGGTTCGCCCCAGCTCAAGGGTTAGTTCAGTATCGGTCGATCCCTTCAGATCATTGATTCTCTTCTCGACATTGGAAATCTTGGTTTGCAGCTCTTCAATTTCTTGTTTCCAAATATTAATGTCCTTTATGAGAGAGTTCATCTCTGTGTGCCCATCAACCTTAGCCTTCTCCAACTTCTCCATAATAACCTTAGACTCAACTTCCTTCAGCCAAGCAAAGGCCTCAAGACCACATGTTTTCTTAATAATCTTTTGGATTTTGGGAAGCTTCTTAAGGTCATCAGTCAGCTGGTTCACCACTAAGGCTAGCTCAAGGAGGAAGTTAGAGATTGTTGGTGCGAGGGTTGAGAGGTCGAACTTGTTAGTTCTGTATTTCTAGGATTGGCATTAATTTTGTAAAACAAATATATCAGCAATATATTGTATAGGATCTTGCTAAATAAGAACATGTTATGCAAAAAAGTCCTATTGTACGCCTGAGCATGTTCAGTTGAAGTGTTTCAACATCTGGAGCAACATGTCGAAGAAGATGTCCTAAATAGTTCATTCAACATCATGAATTGATACAGATGGATTAAAGATTCTGTTATAATTTAACAGAAGCAGAATATTCAGAGAACTTAAAGCAATCCTATGTGGCGCTGATTTAAAGGTCTTAAAGATTCAACTGAATTAGAGACAAATATTGAATAAATAAATACTTTCTAAATAGAGAGATATTTTAGGAAGTTAGTTTTTTTTAAAGATCGTATTGTAGCAGATTTTTCTGCATAATTGTAGCAGCTGCTATGCTGCGTTTTTGAAGGCCAAAAATCCAGTTGGGATTAGGTTATAAAAAGAAGCCTTGTAACCTAGGTTTAGTAACCAACCAAAGATGTAAGAGTTGTATCTTTAGGGTTGAGTTCTTGTAGCAGCCGTATGCTAAAAGATTTATTCTTTAGGTTTGTTTTCTTTGCAATCCTCGAAGCTGTTAAGCAAGAGGTATTGTGTACTTGACCGAAGCTTTGAATCAAGGTTAAGATGTTGTCATGGAAGTGTGTCTTCTGATTTTGAATTGTTAAGTTAGTTATCATTGTTGTGACTAAGAGGGAGTGAGATAGGTTTCTCATATTTTGGAGTTCCTAAATAGAAGTTGCATTGGTAGTGATTAAGTGAGAAGATTGTAAACTGAGTGGTTTGCTGTGGGTCTTTGAATTGATACTACATAGTGTATTTCCTTCCTGGCTTGGTAGCCCCCATATTAGACATGGTTGCATTGAACTAGGTTAACAATTTGGATGTGTTATTTATGCTCTTCTATTTTATACATTATGCAGTGTTCTTGCTGAATGTCAAACCAGATGTCTAAACATCCTGTAGGATAGTTAGAATTTGGTATATCAGAATACCATAATATTGTTGTTTGTACCTTGCCATGTTTTCTATAACAGGCCAGATGTCTTAACATTGTATTCGACATCTGGTTTTGTATACCAGAATTTCAATTGGTATCAGAGCAGGCATCTTAGTCTGTTTCTGGATGAGATCCAAGGGGGATACTTTCTAGTTCATGGTCAAGGTGGAAGATATCTGCTGAAAAGTTGTGTGTTGTGTGAATGGTCCCTAGAAGTGGAATATGGATTATTCTGTTGTTGCATCCTGGGGGTGAGTTGTTGTTGTAGTAGGTTTGATTTATTTTCAAACCTATTGTAGTTTGGTGTCACCTGGAGTATGTTTTTAGGACTGATATGTGACACTTGATGTTTTTGAGGAGTTTGTTGCAATCCACTGCATATCTATCTGAAAACTCCTGATGATATGAAGGTTGTTTTTTTCTGGAGATATATCCTATGGTGATGGGATATATGCATGTCTGCTTCAGCTAACGTTTCCAGCGATACATGAAGATTATTGTTCAAGTCCTCTCATCAAGGCATTGTTAAGTTGATGTAAATAGGTCTGGAGCTAGCAGGAGCGTTTTACTTAACAAATCTTTCTCTAGTCTGTAGATCTCTTGGTGTGTTCCTTGGAATGATGTCATCACATCAGAATTGTTCTTAATTCTGTTGTCTAAAGGAATTATTGAATAGATGCTTTGGGAGCCAAACTAATGTGATTGAATCACATATGTTTGGAACCTACTCCTGATCTGGAAGAGGAGGCATCTAGGTGGTATGTCTGAGAAGGTTGTTGGAGTGTTTCTGTTGCTACATGTATTTTTGCTCTGCCCTGGAAGCTTGATCAGCTACTGACGATTGATCACCTAGTGTTCCCCTACTAGTGTATGTGTAGATTACTATGAAGGTTGCCATCAAAGCCATAGTAATTTGTGAAGTCTTCTATAACTGAGACTGGTGTCTGAAAAATATGTTAGAACATCATCTCATGATAGAGTTCAGGATTAAGATACTGATCTTTTAGATGACATCAAAAAATGTTAAACGCCTGCAGAAGAAGAAGAAGAAGTCAGACTACTTGTCTTATCCTGTGTGAGAATGTAATCCTATCTGGCAAATAACAAATACTTTGACGGGAGACTCAGTATTTGACTATTATGGATATGATGCATATGATTAAAGGTGGATACTTTGATAGGAGACTTAGTATTTATCAAGAGGTTATGCATATTCGCTTCCTGAACATTATGACTCAGAAAGTGTAATGAGATTTTGGTGCTAAGATGTCATTTTCAGAAGGAGATTTGGTTGTTCATGACAGTGGGAGTTAAGCATGTTTTCTATGGTCTATTAATACAAGGGTGCAAAATGTTTTTATGGAGCTTGAGTGCTGTTGAGGGCTGATCAGAATGCTGCGAATTAGTGGAGTCTATGCTCAGCTAGAGTATTGTCTTTCCATGACAAGGGAGTTTGTGCAGGTTCTTGGGAGGGGTCCTTATATCATCTCAAAGTTTAGAACATCTCAATCTTGTGTAACAGGAGGTGTGTTTATTCTGGAAAGTTTCTTGTTGAATAGTTGGTCTGGGTAGTGTTGGTTGCTGAAGATGAAGATGATAGACTATGTAGACATCATAACTTTGATGACCATTTGGAATGGTCTATTTCTGGTTCAGGTGCAGACCAGAATGATTATCATGAAGTTATAATAGATAGCATTATCATAATTTTATGAAGAATGCTTTACTCAAGGAAAGGTGTCATCCTTGGTATGGTGATGAGGTGTAGTTCTTGACTATTCCTTCTAAAGTTTTCAGACAGTGGCAGGTTTGAGGACTTTAGAGAAGCATTGGCAGATTCTCATCAATGTGTAATATTGGTTGGGACTACTGCAGAATCAACAAAATGGAGGTTGTCTACTCAAACTTGGTGTTGGTGTAAGCCCTAGAGGACAATCCTTTTGATACTTGTATCAAATTATTTATTATTAATAAAAGGCATTTCTTTATTATGTTTTTTTTCAAAATGATAAAGTCCCTAGAATAGCTAGTTCTATTAATGAAATATTAAGTGTGACTTAATCATGAGATTTCACTAAACATAAGGACACTATTCTTAAAGCATCCATAGTCGAGCTTTAATGTAAAATGGGATAGCCTTAAAGCATTAAGACTATTATATAGATAGACCGATGATCACATCTCATGGATCATGGATAAGGAGTTATAAGGTCTTGACATAAGTATGAATATTAGGAGTAATATTTATACTAGATTGACCCACTATGAGAGTACTATATAGAATGTTATGCAAGGTGTCATAAGTTACTCTCATGATGATAGTGGTGTATACCATCCTTCGACATGAAACTACTATGGACCCTAGATGTAGAGTCAAGTACTTTATTGCTGATCAAACGTTGTTCGTAACTGGATGATCATAAAGACAGTTGATGGGTACTTCACAAAGCATGCTGAGGGACATGAGTAGCTTAGATAGAATTTGCTCATCGTGCATAACAGGATAAATGTCTAAGGGCCCAATATGAAACTGGACAAGGATGACACAATATATGTCTTGTGTTCAATATAGACATAAGGGAAAAAGGGTAATTGTACACCTAAATACTATCACAAAAGGTTTTGTCAGATCACATGACAATTTTGTGACTTGGGTAGCAGTGATGTATTGCTAGATACCGCTCATTGTTTATTATGTTAAATACATGATTTAATATAATTGCCAACGTCGCAAAAATCCTACAGGGTCACACACATAAGGATAGCTAGAGAAAAGATGGAATAAATAAGGTACGCCATAAGGTATGAAGCACTAGAATGGAATACGGAATATGGTAAGGTACCATATGATATAATAATAATATTTATTATTAATTTTATAAAAGTTATAAAATATAATAATAATAATAATAATAATAAAATTATGGTTATTATAATAATAGTTATTATAATAATAGTTATTATAATAATATAATATTATTATTATTATTATTGAGTTGGGATTTTAAGTTAAAGCTCACACAAGTAGTTCTATAAATAGAACCCTTGTGAAGATGCTCAAAAGTTGTTGTTTTGAAACCCTAGCCGTATTCCTTTTTCCTCTCCTTTCACTCTAAACCTTCATCCGTAACTAGCTAGCACCGTGATTGAAGGAAGATGTTCGTGTGAACTGAGTAGAGGCGCTTTTCGGCGTACAACGCTCGTGATCAAATAGGAATCAAAGGTTTCAAGCGCCACAAAAGGTAAATATTTTATCACAAATCATGCCCTTTCGTAAGGATCTCTAAAGGGAAATTTTTGTTTTCCGCTGCAATTTTATCGGCAATTTCCTTTCAGTGGTATCAGAGCCACTTACGAAACCATGAATCTGGTAATTGTTTACTTTCTGTCAATTTTGTTTTAATTGGATTAAAACACGTAAAATTGTAAATTTTGTTTTAAATGGATTAAAACACATAAATAAAAATTAAATCAAATTCGGATATTAAATTTTGGCATCAGATTGTGTACGGTTTGGATGGTTGATATTGACTATGCTTCGATATCCGACAATAGTATGGTGAAGCAGCGATATGTCAATCGTCCATAAGTTACACATATATGATCACTCTAATTCATATATGATATGAATAACTTTGATACAAAGATGGTATGTTGGATATATTATTTTATTTCATCTGTTCAATTAGAGTAATGATTATCATTCGGTTGTGCGATCTATGGTTATATGCTTCAGAATCTGACTTTAGTATGATGAAGCAATAACATACGGATCAATCATATTGAATTGTTGATCATGATGCATTGACGGTATGAAATTTTTCATTAGAGAGTGACGGTATAAGGGTTGCACCGTCTGCAATTAAAAACACGTGACGGTCACCATGGAGAACGTGACGGTCGTCACGCAAGGTGAAACGGTCGTCACGCAAGGTGACACGGTCATCACGCAAGGTAAGACGGTCGTCACAAGGTTTGAGAACGTGACGGTCATCATGCAAGGTGTGACGGTCGTCACATGAATAACGGTCGTGACGTGCAGCGCAAGGGTTAAGAAAAATCCTGCAATAATAATAAAAGGGTTTATTATTATTATTTTTGCTGAAATTCAATTTGATTTATTTTATTAACCAAACTTAAATTAATAATAATAATAAAATTATTTTATTAATTTTGTGTGTGGTGATTGGTCTTAGTTTATATTTTGTTTTGTTTTTTGGATTTTATAAATACGACCTGCGTGTCGTGCCTCTCTCCTATTCTCTTCATGTAATTTATTTTCTCATCTCACTCCCTCGTATGTAAAACAAGTTTCTTTGATGTAATGAATTATTATGAAAAAAGATAAGACTACAAAATAAAGAAGGACAACCTTGGAGATCTTGCTTGGTGAAGTGAAGATCGTTATTATGTTTAGCTTAGTTCTCTCATTGGCTTGGAAAAACAATTGCGCTAGGGGCCATAACTGTTTCATTTGTTTGTATGTTGATATAAATATTGTATGTATGTTAATGCATGTGTGAGGAACGATTTATATGATAAATAAGCCGTGAGATCAAATTAATTAAAAATCCCTCAAAACTAAATATTATGTTTTTGCTTTCCAAATTTTAGAACTCATCAAGACTAGTATCGAATTATGTAGGTTTCGCCTAATGCGGGGTGCATATTCTATATTGGTAAGGCGCGATGGGATAAATGTAATATCCAATTTCTAAAATAATGGGTCAAACATAATTAAACAAAATATAATAAGATTATATACGTTTAGAAGCAAGAGTTAGGAATGATTCTTATGATGGCTTGGAATAAGGATTTATTCACCCAACTGAAATATTCGAGAATTGTATTGGATGAAATTGGAAGGAGTTTCTACCTAAATAGCCGAGTTTTGTGTAATCATCCTAACATCGACTTAAAACAAAGCGAAATATGGATCTCAATCTACTAGACAATCTTCCAACGGGATTTTCCGAATCAAATGATGAGGGTCATTTGTTTTGAGTAAAATAATGGGAGCCTATTTAATTAAAGGCCTAATTTAATATGTTTATTGATACTAATATCTCCATCATCTTTTAATGTAGATTACCATGAAAAATAACACATCTAATAAAATTTTGCGAACAATCCTGGATAAGGAAAAATTGTCCGGGACAAATTTTCTAGATTGACACTGAAATCTGAGAATTGTCCTCAAACATGACAAAAAGTTGTATGTCTTAGAGACACCTATTCCTAATGAGGAACCTCCTAGTTCTGCTTCTAAGGCTGAAAAAGATGCTTATAAGAAGCATGTCGATGATGCCAATGAAACAACTTGCCTCATGATGGCTACCATGAATTCTGAATTGCAAAAGCAACATGAAAACATGGCAGCATTCGATATGATCGAACATCAAAGATGATCTATCAAGAGCAGGCAAGGCATGAGAGGTTTGAAGTTTCGAAAGCCCTTTTCCAAGCCAAGCTAGATGAGGGAAGCCCAGTAGGTCCCCATGTACTTAAGATGATTGTGTATATGGAGAATCTTGAGAGATTGGGATTTCCCTTCATGAAGGAGCTTGCAACTGATTTGATCATGCAATCGTTGCCAGATAATTTCGGTCAATTTGTCCTTAATTTTAATATGAAGGATATGGACAAATCTCTTCGTGAATTGCTAAGCATGTTAAGAACTGCTGAGCAAAATCTGAAGTCAAAAGGGAAATCCATTCTGATGGTCAGTAATGGAAAGAAACAGAACAAAAGACCAACCAAGCAGGGAGGTAAATGGAAAGGCAAGGAAGTTACCAAACCCAAACATATTGCACCTTCTTTGAAGCCTAGTGGAGGCATAGCTAAGGAGGACACTTGTTTCTATTGTGATAAGACCGGACATTGGAAGAGAAACTGCCCAAAGTACCTGGAAGATAAGAAGAATGGAATGGAGACTTCAACTTCAGGTATTTTTGTTATAGAAATTAATTTATCTACTTATACATCATGGATATTAGATATTGGATGTGGTTCTCACATTTGTACCAATGTGCAGGTACTAAAAATAAGTAGAGATTTGGCAAAAGGTGAAGTTGACCTACGAGTTGGCAATGGAGCAAAGGTTGATGCTTTAGCTATAGGAATTTATGATTTGACTTTACATAGTGGTTTAATAATTCAGTTAGAGAACTCTTATTATGTACCTGCAATTAGCAGGAATATTATTTTTGTTTCTTGTTTGGACAAGTTTGGTTTTTCATTTATAATAAAGAATAATTGTTGCTCTATTTATTTAAATGATATATTATATGCTACTGCACAAATGAACAATGGATTGTATGTCCTTGATCTTGAAATGCCAATTTATAACATTAATACTAAAAGGATGAAACCTATTGAGTTAAATCTAAGTTACCTTTGGCATTGTCGCTTAGGCCATATAAATGAGAAACACATTTCTAAACTCCATAAAGATGGATTATTGGACTCTTTTGATTACGAATCATATGATACATGCAAATCTTGTTTAATTGGAAAGATGACAAAGACCCCATTCACAGGAAAAGCTGAAAGGGAAAATGATATTTTGGCCCTCATACATACTGATGTATGTGGACCACTGAACATACCAGCTAGAGGAGGTTTTCAATACTTCATCACATTTACTGATGATTTCAGTACATATGGTTATGTGTATTTAATGAAACACAAATCTGAATCCTTTGAAAAGTTCAAGGAGTTCAAGAATGAAGTACAAAACCAATTAGGTAAGAATATTAAAACTCTTCAATCAGATCGAGACGGTGAATATTTAAGCCTAGAGTTTGATGACCATCTAAAAGAGTGTGGGTTTCTATCCCAACTCACTTCTCCTAGAACACCATAATGGAATGGTGTGTCTGAGAGAAGAAATTGAACCTTGTTAGACATGGTCCTATCCATGATGAGTCACGCCGATCTTCCAAACTCCTTTTCGGGACATGCACTACTGATAGCAACTTACACACTTAACCGTGTTCCATCCAAAAAGGTATAAAAGACACCATATGCGATATGGAGTGGTAAGAAACCACATATGTCTTACATGAAGGTTTGGGGTTGTGAAGTTTATGTGAAATGACAAGTTTCAACTAAGCTTGAGCCCAAATCTGACAAATGCTTATTTGTAGGATATCCTAAAGAAACAAGAGAATATTACTTCTACAATCCTTCTGAGGGCAAAGTGTTTGTCACTCGAACTGGAGTCTTCTTGGAAAAGGATTTTATTTCCAAAGGAATCAGTGGGAGGAAATTAGAGCTTGAAGAAATTCAAGAATCACAAAGCATTGATACACCTATGGAGGAATTAGAGCAGGAATCACAAACAATTATGGAAGAGCAACCTACTCAAGTAGAACAAAACCAGCGTAGGTTTAGAATGATACATCACCAACCAGAAAGATATAGATATCTCATAACTGATCAAGGTGATGTATTACTCATGGATCAAGATGAGCCTGTAACCTATCAAGAGGCCATAACTGGTCACGAGTCTGAGAAGTGGCTAGAAGCCATGAAATCTGAAATGGATTCCATGTACACAAACCAAGTTTGAACCTTGGTAGAGCCTCCTGTAGGAGTTAATCCTATAGGATGCAAGTGGGTCTTCAAAAGGAAGACTGGCATGGATGGTAAAGTACATACCTATAAGGCAAGACTGGTTGCTAAAGGTTATAAAAAAATTCATGGGATAAACTATGATGAAACCTTTTCACCAGTTGAAATGCTTAAATCTGTTCGGATTTTACTTGCTATCGCTACATATCATGATTATGAAATATGGCTGATGGATGCTAAAACTGCTTTCCTTAATGGAAATGTTCTTGAGGATGTGTACATGACACAACCTGAAGGATTTGACATACCTGAAGAACGCCATAAGATATGCAAGTTACAACGATCAATCTATAGATTGAAGCAAGCTTCCAGAAGCTGGAATCTTCATTTTGATGAAACTGTAAAACAATATGGATTCATGAAGAATGAAGATGAGCCTTGTGTCTACAAGAAGGTTAGTGGGAGCATGATCGTTTTCCTGGTATTATATGTAAATGACATATTACTCATCGGAAACGATATCCCTACCTTGCAATAAGTAAAAGCTTGGTTAGGGAAATGATTTTCTATGAAGGACCTTGGTGAAGCAATCTATATATTAGGAATTAGGATCTATAAAGATAGATCACAAAAACTATTTGGCCTAAGTCAGAGTACATACATAGACAAAGTGTTGAGACGCTTTAATATGCATGATTATAAGAAAAGATTCATACCTATGCAATATGGCTTGTGTCTATCAAAAACACAATCCCCTTCAACTAAGGAAGAAAAGGATTGCATGAATAAGATTCCATATGCATCTGCAATATGATCTATAATGTATGCCATGTTATGTACTCGACCAGATGTCTTGCATGCTTTAAGTGCAATGACTAGGTACCAATCTGATCCTGGGGATGCTCACTGGGTAGTTGTCAAGAATATCCTTAAGTACTTGAGAAGGACTAAGGATACATTCTTGATATATGGAGGTCAGGAAGAGCTCGAGGTAATTGGATACACCGATGCTAGCTTCCAGACAGATAAGGATGACTTTAGATCGCAATCTGGTTATGTGTTCTGCCTAAATGGTGGCACTGTAAGCTAGAAGAGTTCAAAGCAAGAGACAATTGTTGATTCTACAACCGAGGCCGAGTACATTGCTGCTTCAAATGCAGCAAAGGAAGATGTTTGGATCAAGAAGTTCATCAGTGAACTTGGAATGATCCCTAGCATTGTGGATCCCATTGATCTTTATTGTGATAACAATGTTGCCATCGCACAAGCTAAGTGTCGCTCCCCGGACTTTCGTCCCGGTGCAAACGCGAACTGTCGGCGAGAACGGTCGGATGGTGAAGGTTGAATAGAGTCGCCAGCTAGGCATTTTTATCCCTAAGGAAAGGTAATGCTTCATAAACCTAGAAATAAGTGGATAAGACGGTTGCGAACCAAAGAGACTGGGTAAGGGGGTCGGTTACGACCTGGGAAGTTATTAGCACCCAGATCATCCGTCATACTCGACGGGATCCATGCTTACCTGATTGTGTTTAAAATGGGGGGAAGTGTACGTGCTAACTGTGTATAAAAGAGATGGATGTACAAAGTTACAGTGCAAAAAGAACAGGAGTTCAAACTGAGGCTAAGAAGAGAAAGCTAGAAAGAGAAGATGGGGGAGACCTGGGGACTTTTGTTCGATAACCGTTAAGTCATGCCTATGTATCCTCTCATGCAATGAGGAAGTCAGAACACCGTAGTTCGACTCAAAGAGACTTGGTGTTTTGGTGTGAATTGCTTGCTTATCTATGCTCAAGTGTATGACTCGTCTGGCTCGAGTGATGACTGTCTTGCATTAGACGGAAGAAGCGAGTTATTGTTTTTAGAGTGAGTGTGATGAGAAAAGAATCCCGGAGGAGACGTTTATTATTTGTTTTTTGTGTTTTCAGTTTTTTATTTGTTTTTGGTGTTTTGTATAGGATAATGAGCTTAAGCCTTAATCAAGGGTCATAAACTCATTATATCACCCCCTGACTAGGGATAATGAGTCTACTTAAGTGTGAGATGAATATCCCAACTTAATTACCCTAATGATACAGGATTAAGATCATTAACCTACTTGTAATTATCAAGTGTTTTTTTTTTGGATTTTTGTTTTGTTTTAAGTAATGAGTTTAATCTCTAATCAGGGATTAGTGAACTCATTATACCATCCTAAGAGATGGATGATAGATGAGGACACTTAAGATGAGGAAGATACCTCAACTTAATCCATGGCCAGGGATTAAAATCATTATATAACAAACCTTTAGTAAAGTGGATCTTGATTAGAGGTTAAATTAATAAGTGAATTTTATGTTTGTAAGACTAAACCTGAGGGGGGCTTATCCATTAAACACTAGGGTTAGTCCCTCTAACCCAGAGGTAGAGATGTAACCTTAATATAAGGCCCAAGTTACAAGCTTAAGTCTTGATAATTATTAGGTGTTTTGATTAGAAGGTGAAAACAACTTAAAGGTTTAACACTAAGTATTACAATTATACACTCCATCCTAAGATAAGGATACATGCATAACCCTAATACAGAGCCCCAAAACTTTAACTGTTTAGCCTTTGTTATTGAGATGAGAAGCAAAGACTCAAGGAGACTCAAAAGGTAAAAAAACTAAGGGGGACTATTAACAACCCTAAAGTTATCATGCTTGGTAGTTCCTATGGTTTGTGAGGCATAAATAAAGTCTTCATATTGGCCACCAAGGAAGGAGAAGCAGATGAAAAAGGAAGGAGATAGAAGAATATGTTACTTACTTCCTGAAGAAGTTAAGTAACCTAAGAGTGGGATAAGAGCAAGAGAGAACACAAGTGAATCAAATTCACTTCAAAGCCAGGTAAATATGCATATTAAAGGATAAGAAGAGGTTGGATGTGGATGCATATCCACATCCTGATCAACTTACCTGAAGCACTTGAAAGGGTTAGTATGAATGCATAAGGTATGAAATAAGATGAAATGAAACAAAAGAAGGTGCAATGATCCAAACCAAAAGAGAACACATGATGAAAATGGGTCATGAAAAGATGCAAAGTCATGTACAATTCATATGTATGATCATACAAGTGTTGGATGCAAAACAAACATGTTATAAGCTTGAAAATACATGAACATACATAAGATGTAATGCATGCAAAGCATACCAAATGAATGTAACAATGATCAACTAATGTTCTCACATGACCTAAGGTGTCTAAGATGACATAAAAATGCATGATATGTCATGACAAGTTCATATGATGAGGATATGCAAAGATGAATGCAAGTATACATGGCAAATTAGGGTTTTAGAATGCATGAGATGTCCATGATCAAAACAGAATCAAAACACATGATAAAAATTTGAAATTGCAACCAAACAAACCCTAAACACACACAAGAACACTCCCCAA
Source organism: Lathyrus aphaca (assembly GCA_963966055.1). Taxonomy (NCBI): domain Eukaryota; kingdom Viridiplantae; phylum Streptophyta; class Magnoliopsida; order Fabales; family Fabaceae; genus Lathyrus; species Lathyrus aphaca. The sequence goes on from OZ014520.1 coordinate 565,857,194, forward strand.
ATATGGAGATTAGAAGCTATACCAAAGTCAAGTTATGGTTTTTCTAAGTTAGGCTAAGGTTTTGAGTACCTCTCAAATAAAAATGCATATCAAATTGAAAATGCAATGCAAAAATATGATTTAAATGTCCTAGATACTAGATGCAACATGTAAAAGAATGCAAAAAGAACCAAGTACAAACTCATTTTTATTGATCAGAAGTGAATTTTAGAAGTTAGGTTGTGAAAAAAGGGATTTTGAAAACCCTAATTCAAGTTTAATTCTCAAAATAGAATCAAAACCTAAAATAAATGAGTGAAATGAGTTTTTACATTGATTATAATGTTCAAGGATGCTTCATGATATTTTTTGGTTATTTTTAAATACCTAAAAGTATTTTTAATTAATTAAAATGAATTAATTAATTAAATAATACAATTAAATGATTTAAAAATAAATTTTTAATGCAAAAAATGAAAATAAAAATCTTTTTGGGTTTTTAAAACTAATTAGAGTGAAAGTGCAAAAAATCAGAATTTTTAAAAGTGTTTTACTATTTTTAATAAATAAGAGAAAACAAAATGAATAAAATGAAAATAAAATGAAAAGTAATCGGGATGGATGGCTTATATTGCAAGGAAGAAGGATCAAGGGTCATGGGCGCAAGTCAGCAAGACTGGGGGTATGCAAATCCTAGGGTCCAGATTCAAATTCACTAAACGCGCGTGATCTAATGGTCCACATTTAATCTGAGGAAATTAATTATAGTTTATTTTAATTAATCCAAATTAGGGCTAATGGTGCATCTGGAGCGTCCATCTATTAATCTAAACATGATCCAATGGTCCATAATCAATCTGGAAACCCTAATCTCACTTAACCCTAATCACCCTCAGATGACCGGAATAGTGCTCCGGTCATCTTCTCCGGCGAGACCAAACACCAATCTTCTTCCCTAGGCCATTGCAAACCCTCTAACCAACCCAAAATCAATCCTCATACTCCAAGGAACTCAAATCAACCATCAAACATGATTTATAACACATGAACAAGCTGAATCAAAGCAAATTAAAAACACATGCAAAATTTCAGAAACACATAACATACTCATTTCTTCATCATTTTCAATTCTAAAGACATCGATGTGATCCCTAGAGCATGTATTTTCATTCTATGACAAGAAATTGAAGCTTTGAGACCACAAGTTCTTGAGTATACCTGAGCTGGTGACCTGCAGATATGAGCTTTCAAAGCCTCCCTCTTGTGCAAATGGCTTCCTTTGAACCTCCTAAGGCTAATGGAATGCTTGGAATGCTTTGAAAATGCCTGGTTTGGGATGTTCAATTCTGATGTAGCAGAAATGGAGGTTTTGATATGTGATGTTTCAGGCCATTTCAGTGGTTGATTCTTGTTCTATGAGTGATATGTGGTTGATTGGTGAAGGAATTTGTGAAGTTTGATTTTTGGAATAGGAGAATCAAAGAGAGGAAGTTTTGAAGGATTTTTGTGCAAAACTGAGCATGGGTGGTTCTGAGCTCTTGTGAGATGTCTTTTATGATCCTTAGGCATTGTATGAAAAATTGAGATAGGTCAGAAGATTTGTTATGCACTGTGGGATTGGTATGGTTCATTTGGAAAAAAAGTCAAATTTTGTGTACTTGAGGTATGGACCATGGCAGAGCTGATTTGAGGGCTTAAACTGCTTCAGTTGGCTTCAAGGAGAGCCATAGGATCAATTGTTATGAGATGTGAGGCTTGGATCATGAGTTTGCATAGGTTTTGCAATTTTGCAACTTTGTGATTTCTTGAGAAACAAGTCATGAAATCCCTTGGTTTAAAGCCCAAATCTGATCTTGAGATGTGGTTTGATCATGCCATGATGCATTTGAGTGGATTAGAAGTCACATAGAGGCCTGGAATTCAATTTTGCACATTTCTCTCTTTGACCTAAACTTGAAAATTACAAGATTTTTCCCAACTTTGACTTGCCATATCTTGAGTTCTAGGATGAATCAAGAGGAGTTCTTGTACTTTTTGAAAATGGGAAGATCCAATCTATAACTTTCATGTTTAACAAAATTTCATTTGAAGCATTTTTGATCAAGAAAGAGGAGGTTTAAAATCTTTCCCAAAATGGAAAGTTTGCATTTCAAGTAATGTCCATTTTTGGCAACTTTTGACTTGGCTTAAAATTCTTCAATCTTGTGATCATCCAACCTCTCCTAAGACCAAATAAAGGTCATAGGATTTAAAATGATGGAAATGAACCTTTGGAACCCTTGGTTGAGGCCTCAGATGCCCTAATCCTGACTTTTCTTGCACAACAAGTTACAGCTTGATCAGATGACTTCCTCAATGAATTTTTGCATCAAACTTCTTACACAAGCTCCCTATATCATATAAAGACCAATGGAATCAAGAATGACCAATTTTTTTTGGGTGTAAGGGCCTCAAACCCAAAACCCTAATTTTCAAGTCATCTGTGTAGGAGCTTCAAGCTTGCCTGGATAGCTCTGCAATCCCTTGAGATTTCTTGACTTAAAAGAAACCTTGGGGGTATAAAACAACCATAGAACACTCAAGGACCCTCCTAGCATGCTTCAAGGCCTCTGAGAATGCTCAAATCACTTCTTGGGTTCACCTGATCACAAACCCTAGTTATGCAGCTATGCAGTGAGTTGCTAAAGGATAATTATGCAATGTGAGATGTAATGATATGTTATGCAATATGTGTGATCATAAGACAAGGCATGAGAAAGTGAGAGGGAAAATTTGGGGTGTTTACACTAAGGAGCCTAGATCTCACCAACGATCCAAGCACATACTTAGGCGTTGTCATCTCATTCGAGAGATAATAGATCGGGGAGATGTGAAGATATGTAAAGTAACTACACTTGACAATATTGCAGACCCACTGACAAAGCCTCTTGCGCAGCAGAAGCATGATGGTCATACTAGATCTATGGGTATTAGGGGTATGCCTGATTGGCTCTAGTGCTAGTGGGAGATTGTTGGTGTAAGCCCTAGAGGCCAATACTTTTGATACTTGTATCGAATTATTTATTAATAATAAAATAAATTTCTTTATTATGTTTGTTTTTCCAAAATGATAAAGTCCCTAGAATAGCTAGTTCTTTTAATGAAATATTAAGTGTGACTTAATCATGAGATTCCATTAAACATGAGGACATTATTATTAAATCATCCATAGTCGAGCTTTAATATGAAATGGGATAGCCTTAAAGCATTAAGACTATTATGTAGATAGACTGATGATCACATCTCATGGATCATGGATAAGGAGTTATCAAGTCTTGACATAAGTATGATATTAGGAGTAATATTTATACTGGATTGACCCGCTATGAGAGTACTACATAGAATGTTATGCAAAGTGTCATAAGTTACTCTCATGGTGATAGTGGTGTATACCACCCTTCGACCTGAAACTAATATGGACCCTATATGTAGAGTCAAGTACTTTATTGTTGATCAAACATTGTTCGTAACTGGATGATCATAAAGACAGTTGATGGGTACTTCACAAAGCATGCTGAGGGACATGAGTAGCCTAGATGGAATTTACCCATCCTGCATAACAGGATAAATGTCTAAGGGCCCAATATTGAATTGGACAAGGATGACACGGTATATGCCTTGTGTTCAATATAGACATAAGGGAAAAAGGGTAATTGTACACATAAGTACTATCACAAAAGGTTTTGTCAGATCACATGACAATTTTATGAATTGGGTAGCAGTGATGTGTTGCTGGATACCGCTCACTGTTTATTATGTTAAATACATGATTTAATATAATTTCCAATATCGCAAAAATCCTACAGGGTCACACAGATAAGGACAGTTAGAGAAAAGGTGGAATAAATAAGGTACATCGTAAGGTATGGGGCACTAGAATGGAATACGGAATATGGTAAGGTACCATATGATATAATAATAATATTTATTATTAATTTTATAATAGTTATAATATATAATAATAATAATAATAAAATTATGGTTATTATAATAATATAATTATTATTATTATTATAATAATATAATAATATTATTATTATTGAGTTGGGCTTTTAGTTTAAAACCCACACAAGTAGTTCTATAAATAGAACCCTTGTGAAGAAGTTCAAAAGTTGTTGTTTTGAAACCCTGGTCGTATTCCTTTTTCCTCTCCTTTCACTCTAAACCTTCATTCGTAACTAGCTAGCACTGTGATTGGAGGAAGTTGTTCGTGAGGACTGAGTAGAGACATTGTTCATCGTACAACGCTCGTGATCAAATCAGAATAAAAGGTTTCAAGCGTCACATGAGGTAAATATTTTATCACATATCATGCCCTTTCGTAAGGATCTCTAAAGGGGATTTTTGTTTTCCGCTACAATTTTATCGGAAATTTCCCTTCACTTGGTTGGTGAATCAAGTCTATGAGAGCATGGAACTCTTGTTTTGTTAAGGGAGGAAGTTTTTTCAAGTGGCAGAAGAAGGAGTTGAATTCAACAGCTGGATGTGAACTAATAATGTTTTAACATCAAGTTCAACATCAAAATCTCAGTTGGTGAAGTGGTACATTAATTTAAGATAGAATGATCTACATGAATTAAATGCTTCAAAAAGACTGCTCTCTTGACAGTTTGCTGAAGATCAATTTTGGTGAGTTGATTAGGATATCTTTGTAAGAATTCTGACAAACATGAAGAAGACAATTTGTGGTAGTTGGCTTTTTCATATGAGGATTCAAAAATGAGGTGATCAAACTATGGAAATTGGTTGATCTCTATAGTGGATTCGAAGAATCAAGATAATCAGGGTGTGGTAGCTGGTTGGTCTTAAGGATTGTCTTGGAACAAGTTACTCTTGGGCAGAAGAGTGATGAGTTGAAGACTCAAGGAATTTTTTTTCTTCTTGAAGGTGGATGAGAGTTTATCTCTCTTTCTGGAGTTCTGATTCAAGTTGGTGGCATAGTGTTGTTGAAAGTCTTCAGTTCTTGGATTACTATGTTATAGTAAGTCCAGTTGGTGGAACATATCAAGAATCATGGTGACGATATCTTGGTGTATGGAAGATGTTCTAATTAGTGTTAGGACATTATCTGGGATGACTGTCTACATTGTATCCAATTAGAGTCTACCTATCATATGGGAGAATGATGAAGTAGTAGGTTTGAGATGGTAGAGAAGACTGGAGTAGATCAGTTAGTGATTGCTTGAAAGTTTGAAAATGGATATTCATCAACTGATCCTATCGTCAAAGTTAAAGGATTGGATGAGTATTGTTTTAGAATGTCTAGCTAAGGAGAAAAGGTTGTTAAGGGAATATAGCCCTATTGAAAAGTCATGCTATTTGATCAGTATGTCAAGATGTGATGTTTTGGAGCATGTGATGTCAACAAACCAAGAGGGGATCATGTGTGTTTTGGTACAAGGGATGATTGTGTTCAACATGTGGGTTGAACAAAGAGTGAGCTCTTGAAGACATGAAGATGCGTCTTATGTTTTCCATTCATCAAAGTACAAAGGAGCACGTGTTATCCTTGATAGGGGGTGTTACACTTTAGTGCAGCTAGAATTGTGAAGTTAAGGGGGAGTAGTATTTTTCTTGGTGGTCTGGGCAGTGCATGTTATGGCTAAAAAGAGAGAAAAGGAAGTAATATCATGTGCCTTGGACTATGCATACTCATAATGATTGCCTCTGATAAGTGTCTGTGATGTCACACATAATGTTGTAACATGTTCTACTAAGTATGGTAAATTGTTTCTCAAACTGATGTATTTTACTTAGTTGTGTGAAGCTAGCTCACTCAGGTGAAGGTCAAATATTGTTGGATGTTTTCCTATGTGATCTGAATAAGGGTTGTCTTGTGTGTCCAAACGGAAGTATGAATAAAGTTGTTATATTCAATATTAATTGAATACATAAAGGGTTGTGAACTATGCATGTAGGGTTTCCAGCAGACAGCTTGTGGTAGGATGTCAAAATATTGTCCAGAACATGTATCAAACAAGGGTTTATTGTGGACGGCACTGGAAGAAGGATATGAAACACAGGTTTTTATTCATGCGTGTTTGTTATTAGTCCATTTAGTTTAGGAGAATAAAGTCAGTTGGTCAAGGTCTGATTTAGACGATCCACATTAATTGGTGCAGATGTTTTTGCTCCTATAATAAAGATCTTTGACCAAGAACGCCTCTTTATTCAAAGATGGTTTGTTACTATCTATGTTATTGTTTTCTATTTATAGAAGCGCGTTTCTCCTCATTCAGCCTGTGAGTGATTTCATCTTTTCTTTTCTCTTATGGGTTTTATTTGTATTTGGGTAAGTATTGTGTGGGTGTGGTGCGGAGAAGGATGTGTTTGCCAATTTTTAGCTAAAAAGGGGGGAGAAAAGTTTTGCTCGGATGGTGTGTTTGGAGTTGTTGTTCCAATGGTTGTTTCATACGTATTCCAGATGTGGTGGTTGGGATGTCAAGATGGATGTTATAGTTTAGTCATTGTGACTTGTGTCCTGAGTTATGAACACAATTGTGACTTGTGTTTTGAGTTACATAAGGGAATGGGTGATTTGTTCTCTTATGCCACCATTGATCTCCTTGAGGGGGAGTGTTTCTCATCCTGTGAGGAATGTTTCTAGGAACCTGAATGGAAAGTGGTAGTGGTGGATTGGTTCTATCAAGAGTTTTGGACTTTATGCTCAGAGTTCAGAAGGACTTTCTACTTCTTGTCCACTGTTGTTTCCACTTATGCTGAGGAAGGTTGTTGAGGAAGATGTCAAGCAACATGTCCTGACAGATGAAGAAATTTTTTTGCTATTGTTTTTTTAGTTTAGCTGTTGTTATATGTGTTGTAATTTTCTTGTATTTGTTTTAACCAAAATTTGCCAAAGGGGGAGATTGTTAGTTCTGTAATTCTAGGATGGACATTAATTTTGTAAAACAAATATAGCAGCAATACATTGTATAAGATCTTGCTAAATAAGAACAGGTTATGCAAAGAAGTCATATTGTGTGCCTTAGCATGTTGGGTTGAAGTGTTTTAACATCTGGAGCAACATGTAGAAGAAGATGTCATAAATAGTTCATTCGACATCATGAACTGATACAAGTGGATTGAAGATTCTGTTATAGTTTAACAGAAGCAGAATATTCATAGAACTTAAAGCAATCATATGTGGCGTTGATTTAAAGGTCTTGAAGATTCAACTTAATTAGAGACAAATATTGAATAAATAAATACTTTCTTAATAGATAGATATTTTAGGAAGTTAGTTTTTTTAAAAGATCGTATTGTAGCAGATTTTTCTGCATAATTATAGCAGCTGCTATGCTGCATTTTTGAAGGCCCAAAATCCAGTTGGGATTGGGTTATAAAAAGAAGCCTTGTAACCAAGGTTTAGTAACCAACCAAAATGTAAAAGTTGTATCATTAGGGTTGAGTTCTTGTAGCAGTTGTATGCTAAAATATTTATTCTTTAGGGTTGTTTTCTTTGTAATCCTCGAAGTTGTTAAACAAGAGGTATTGTGTACTTGACTGAAGCTTTGAAGAAAGGTTAAGATGTTGTCATGGAAGTGTGTCTTCTGATTCTGAATTGTTAAGTTAGTTATCACTGTTGTGATTGAGAGGGAGTGAGATAGGTTTATCATATTTAGGAGTTCCTAAACAGAAGTTGCATTGGTAGTGATTAAGTGAGAAGATTGTAAACTGAGTGGTTTGTTGTGGGTCTTTGAATTGATACTACATAGTAGATTTCCTTCCTGGCTTGGTAGCCCCCATAGTAGATGTGGTTGCATAGAACTAGGTTAACAATTTGGATGTGTTATTTATGCTTTTCTGTTTTATACATTATACAGTGTTCTTGCTGAATGTCAAACCAGATGTCTAAACATCTTGTAGGATAATTAAAATTTGCTATATCAGAATACCATAATGTTGTTATTTGTACCTTGTCATGTTTTCTATAACAGACCAGATGTCTTGACATCGTATTCAATATTTGGTTCTGTCATACCAGAGTTTCAGAACTTCTGAAGGGTATCATTTAGGTAAAGGTGAGCAGTTTCATATGAATCCAAGATTTTGAGGATGTCCCCCTTAAAGAATTTCTTCTTAATGGTTTAGAGGATGGGGCCAAAAAAATCATTTGAAGGTGAAGCCTTAGAAGTAGTTGAAGCACTCACATTTTGCTCTGAAGAACTTCCTCTCTTCTCCAACACCAGTCTGATATATTCCCTGGGGTTAGAGGCATTAAGGTCATCCAATTAAGCCTCAGTCATTGTTGCTGCAGAATTTGGAATCATATCAGTTTTGGGGGGAGTGGGGTCCGTAGCATGTTCGACTTAAACATTCTCAGGCGGACTTTGTTAGTCCTATTCAACTTAAGTTTCCTCTTCTTCTTCTTCTTTTTCTTCTTCCTCTTCATATTCAGCATCACCCTCTTGATCACCTGCAAGTTCAGACTGAAGCCGAGGGCTACCTACATCATCCATGAAATCTACCAGAGGTTGATTGACAAGATGAGTGTGTGGACTAGCATGAGGAGAGTTATCCTCCTCAGCCAAAGTTTGTTCTTGCTCCATGGGGGTAGGTTCCAAGATTATAAAGTCTTGCTTATTTTGGTGAGTGTCCTCCTCATGATCAGACCCAACTGTGTGGGATTGTTAATCTCACTCAGAGAACTTCGTCCATAACCTGGATCAGATGTAGGGTGATAATTGGGCTCACCTCTACTGTTCAGAAGAACGGTTGGAGTAGTTGTTGGTTGTGGTGGAATGGAGCCACCTACATTGGCCTGAAACAACAAATCAATTGATTAGGCCAACAATCAATCAGCCAAAGATTCTAGGTAGAGGATAATTCAGGAATGAACTTACTTGAGTGTCATTAGCACCAGGACTTGAGTTATTTCTTTCATTAGGTCCAGTGGTCACCTTCGACGTGGCCCTATGAGTTTGCTTTTCGACACCACTAGGAGAGGGTGTCTTTTCGAAAACTTTGGACACCTTCGGGGAAGATTGGCCAGCGGTATCAGAAACTTTGACAAGTTTCCTTTTCTTTTTCACAAGTTTACCCTCTTTAGGGGGAGATAGGTCCTCATCATTATCCACATGGATGGATAGTTGAGCATCCTTCCTTGTTTTTCTTGTTGGAGTTGGATGAGGCTTTCGATAAGTCCGAGAAAGTTATACAGAGGTTATAAAGAAAATAATCCAAAGAAAACTAGGGCAAAGTGTGAACATACCTTTGTTCCTTCAGCCTCTGGGTTGTTATTCACAGTTGTGCTCTTCGACGAGCTAGTCTTCTTGGGCACTACTTAAAGTCAAGCATAATTACAAAATTAGTAAGGAAGTGGTGGTATAAAGATCACTTAAATGAAGGCCTTAAACCTTCATATATTTCATATTCGATGTGAACATCTTCGATACATATATGAATGTGTCCTTTGAAACTGTCGAACGTTTGTTTAGTCGCAACCACCATTTGGGTTATGGCTTGAGACTGCTGTCGAAGGATTTTGATGGAATCCCCACAAACAAACCAATCCGGAAATGGAGGGGCAAGAGCCACTCCAAACTCAGCAGTAGGAAGTCGAGGAACCTTTGGAGGAAAGAGTTTGAAATTTATTTCATAACTTCTCTCAAGAGCAATATTTGAAGGGAGTTTTAATTTCTCCATTTTTTGTAAAAAATTCTCCTTCAAAGTTACAACAGCCTCACTAATGGTTCGACTAACATCATTTGGTCGATAGGCAGTTTCAAAGTACTTCTGAAAGGCTTGAATCTCTTTGATGTGAGTAGACGTACCTTTCTTGACCATTTCCTGCACATTAACAAAGGATTGGTTAATTAACTGAGAAAATGAGGATGCATCAAGGAATTTTTCTTGGTAGTACTTCGACCATCAGTTATAGAATTCTTGAGTGAAGAGAAATTTAGGTTTAAATTGCACCAAGGAAAGCTGAGCTCGACTGGCATGTTGAGCAAGTTGAAGTGAAATGCTTTCTTCTTCGAAGTTAGCATCATAAAGATTGACATGCCTTTTCTTGTCATATAGGCACTTAGGGTAGCTTTGAGCCAATCCAAATTTTCGAGAGACTAGGTTTGGTTGTTAGGCAATCAAAGTTGATCTTCCTTTAAAATAGTTCAGTTTGTGAACTAGTAATCTAGGAACCATAAAGGCTTCCTAGATTGCCTGTGATTCTGCTTGTTAACTTTTGGATGTGAGGGAAATGTTCTGGTAAACCATTATGGTCCATATTTTCTCTCAACAAAAGGAGATATGGTTGGACTGAAGTCATGCCTCTTGGAAAACATCATGATGTAGGCAGAGAAAGCTTCCTGAATGGTTTTTCCTTCATCAGTGGGGGTGATCTTGACTAGGCGAGTCCCTTCAACTTTCCTTTCTTTGATTTCAGTAGAGTTTTCATCAATGACTCTTTTTGTGGGTAGGCTTGCTTCGAAAGTATCATTAAGCCACAATTGAAATAGCCAAATGCGTCCATCCAATTGGTAAGTTCCAGTCGAACTCACATTTTCCAGGCCAACAACACTTTCACTTATTGATTCATAAAGATATGCCAAGATTAATTCACTAAGGCATACTCCTGCATTGAGGTGCAATTGATTGGCCAAAGGAAAATATTTCTTGGCCACCTACAGTGATTTGGAGCAAAAGACGTATCTACAGAGCCACAATGTTAAAAATGTAATGTGCTCTTTGTCAGAAACGATTTCAATTGAAGTATCAAAGTGATATTTCATGAATCTGTCATAAGTAGGTTTGCACGAGGCAAAACCTATTATGTCTTCATTATGAACCTCTAGATCATAGGTATGACCAGTGGGTTTAGCTCTGTGATAGCGACTATGTCGAAGAGTGTGTGGGTTAACATCCCACAAGGTAAATGGAAAGTGTAATGGGTGTTATCCCAAAATTATAAAGAAGTCATCAACATGTTCGAACAATAGGGAAACCAGTCTTCGACAACATTAGAAGGTCATAAATTCCTATGTCTTTCCAGGTTTGAGCTTTGACCTTTTCCAGTTTGGCCATCCAGAGGTCGAAACCTTGGAATGAAGGGATTGCTCTCACAAATCGAAATCTTCCCTTCATATATGTCAAATATAGGGCAATTTTCTCAACTAAGGTTTCCTCTACGGTGGTTTTGTTCTTTTGCCCTAAATTCTTAGTCCAATGATAAGTGGGAAAGAACTCACCCAACTTAACGTCATCAGCAGCAACATTCGACAAAGGTCCAGAAATGGCACTTTGTTTACCAGAGATGATAAGAGGGATTATGACCTGAGATTCGTAGATATGTCTCTTTTCCATTTGAAGAGGTTCAGGTGCGAACTGTTGATTCTTCACGACCTTAGGTCCGGGAATCTGGGTGAATGGAGGAAGAGGAATGTTGTTGTGAGAGCCCTTTCTCTTCTGGCTCTTCTTGTTTTGAGAAACTTTTTGAGTGGAAGCCATTGAAGAAAGTTTGGAAGATAAAGAAATTTATGGGTTCTTGGATGTTTGAGAAAAGAGAAATAAGGTTGCAAGAGTTCTGAAAGCGTAAAAGTGTCCAAGTGTGGAGAATGGACTATTTATAGACTTTCGAAAGACTAATGGATTCTCAAATCACCATTAAGACGATTTTGTTAGTGGGACGCGTGTCCTTCTGAGACGTTACTTTGGGAGGTGGCAGTTATGAAGGGACTGCAAAGGCGTGGTTTCAAGAAAAAGACAATGATGGGTAGTGATAAAGTGGTTGTTGAAGAGACGTTTTGTAAAAAGCATTATGATATGACGTCATAAGTGTGATTGTTAGAAACTGAATAGTTTCTTGATCGTGGGTGGGTCAGTTATGACCATACTTTTGTGTCGTCGAAAGATGGGTGTCGAAAGCTATGATAAAAAAATGACCTTTCTATCAGCTAGGTCGAAAGGACAATTTTGGAGGGTAATTTGTTAGCTCCTAATATCAACACCTAGTTGACTTCAGGAAGCATTGACTTTAGTATCATGTCTTTTGAAACAATTAAAGGGCTTCAACCAAATCAAGTTGAAGAAGCCTGAGTCGAAGACGAAGGAAGGGAGTGCATGAATTTGGACTTAGAATATTTCCTAAGTATAGGAAATATACTTCGACTGAGTGCTCATAAGAAGTGGTCGATGTGCAGCAATTGAGATTCAATATTGGAGGGAAACTTATGATTCCTTCAATTTGAAAAAAGGACAAGTGGCGCATATTGGAAGTTCAAGACATGGAAAGTGCCAAGTGGCATATTTCTAGGAGTAAACTGCCAATAGAAGTTATTTTTTACTAGTATAAATAATGTAGTTCTAGTGTTAGAATTGGGTGTGAATCATATTGTACAAGTTACTCCACAAACACTCAAAGCACCCGTGTGTAGAGAAACGAGTGAATGCAAGAACGTACGTGATGAGATCACCAACCTATTTCATATCAATGCAATTAATATTCAAGTTTTTACTTTGAAGTCATTTATTTTGCATTTCTTTACTTTCAAGCAAGTTTATCCTTTAGCAATTTATTGTTTCTTTACTTGCTTTCTTTTACATTCCCTTGCAATTTATATTTTTATTGCACTTTACTTTCGACTTTAAATTGTTTTGAGTTGTTTATTTTATTTTCTCTTTTTACCAAAACACTTCATAAAATCTATTGAAGAGTTTATGACATTATCACTGAAAAACCAATTAATACCTATTATAGCACATGTCCTAGGATCAATCTGGTCGATGATTTGAGTAACTGAGAATATTTTGTTGTTTTTAGAGGACCAGCGGCTCTTTACTAATTTTCAGGGTAAACAATATCTTCATATGAAATTTGATATGAATGTCACAACTATTTAAAAAGCCCAAGACCTAAGCAGTATCAAAGTTGATGAACTCATTGGTTCTTTACAAATCTTTAAGATGACTTTGAATGATATGTCTAAAAATAAGTACAAAAGTATAGCTTTTATGTCCAACAATGAAGAAGATTAAGATTAAGGTGAGAGTCAAGAAAGTCTATCATATGATATATCACATCTTGGTAGAATTTTAACAACTCCTTGAAGAATGTGGACTGTTGTAAAGGTCAATGTATTATTTCATCATCCATATCAAGCAATTAAAAACAAATTAGAAGTATAAAAAATACAAATCAAACCAACACATAAATCACGAATTAATATGTATGCATGCACATAAACTAAATGATCTAGATAAGTCACGCATACTAATGGGAAAAATCAACTACGACCGTACGCACAAGGCTGAAGCATACTACAAAAGTAACTCATACCACTGAGAAAAAAAACAAGCACGCTCTTACGAACAAGGCTGACGCACACCACAAAATACACTCATACAAATGGGAAAAATCAAGTACGCCCTTACGCACAAGGTTGAAGTACACCATAAAAGTCACTCATACAATGATTACGCACAAGGTTGGCGCACAACCACATACAATGTTGATGACATGTTTATGCACAGATGTAATATTACATGTGTTAGGGACATTATTTAATTAACAAAAGATAAAATACATAATTAATATTAAGTCTATGGCTAAGGGAATATATGTCATGAAAGGTTATTGTGTGGATATCATAAGTCAATATCTAAATTTGATGAAGGGGGAAATTATAATATTGAAAACTAAATAGTAATCTTAAGGGAGTTATTTATATGGGTCATGATCCCCATTTGTAGAGAGACGATCAATACGATTTATCAAGTTTTCTCTCTTCATCCCCATCAGAAGAGAATCAAGAAACCTAAGGCACTCTACAAATCGGAAGATCACATACTCCCAAACCTTCAATGATCCAATGGCTAACTCAGATATGCTTCTGCTTTCATTCTCATCTTACATTCGTGTATGGGTTCATAGGATATGGACTCATAGGGATTAGTTCAAGATTTATGTTCTTGATTTCTATATGAGTAACAATACATAAGATAAAGAACAAATCAAACACTAAAGTCTCGTATGAGGAACTCAACTTAAACTCTCGCCAGAGGGACTCAACTAAAGCGTCTTCTAAGGGACTCATCTTAAGTTTCACAAGAACAACTCCAATTAAGGAAAACAAACAAATCATTTCCCAATTTCCAAGCCTTTTGTGCTTGAGGGACTATGTATTGATATATATGTAAAAAAAAAAAAAAACACAGTAAGGTGGCAAAAAAGACCCGTTAAGGGGCGGCGATACAACATTACATGTCGCCCTCACCAATCTCTGAATCTCCCATTTTCGAGTTATGTCACTCATTCCCTAGATAACTTGTCTGATTCGCAAGAACGTGGGAAGTGACGCGTCGCAATCCACAACAAAGCAAAGAGAGTCAAAAAGAAAAGTATATGTTATCCTGAGTAACAAGAAATTAAATGCTTCATTCCCACACTCCTAAAGACCGTTGTTATTTTCCGAAAATCTTAAATCTAAGCCTAGAAACTTCTATAAATACCTCAATCCTAAAATTGAGAAGGGGACAAATCTCATTATGCAGATACCACTCATACAAAATTTCTCATCTTTCTATTGATACCAGCTCGAACCCTGCAACATACCCTAAAATTCTCTAACCATTTTTAATCACTAGGCATTATTATATATTGTATTTATAGCATCTACAATACTCATGAAATAATATGAAACTTTTTAATGCGACAACACATAACAATTAAACTATATACAAAAGTCAAGTTATTTTTTATAGTTGTTTTGATAAGTTAATTTAGTATAGCTAATAAAAGACAAAAATGATTTCAAATAAGTCAAACCAAATATCAGACACAAATTCCATAATGCTTTGAAACGACAATTCATTCATCCATTACATAGACAACTAATTTCTCACAAAGAAGAAAATAAGTTGATAGAGAAAACCATGAATGAGTCTTCGTCATATTAACAATCAAAATAAGAAACAGAGAAAAACTCAGGAATAATATCACTGATGAGTTTGCATCATAAGTATGTACATGCGAAGTTAATAACTAAAACCAGAGTTGTTAATCAAGACGAAGCCTGCGACTGAAACTTTCCTCCATGCTAGATTGCATCCTCATTCTTGCTTTCCCCTTCTTGATTTGGACAAGTAAATGGTAAACACACCATGGAAAGCTTAGAAAATGATCCCTCTTCATACCTTCATTGTACAAACCATGGTAACTATGATGGTAAGTAACATAATACCAAGCAGAAGCTTTTGCATATGCATCATCACTTCCAGCATCTACTTCGTCATTGAACCAACTCCTCACCTCTTTCCTTAGGGACCTTACAGCCATAGTAATCGCATCCGCATCCCTTCTTTTGGTGAAAGACTTCGACATTTTCATGATATTCCCACTAAGGATTTCTGATTCAGTTTTGATACCGTAGTAGTCCATCAGATTTCCCAACTTGTAGTCATAATTGGATTTGTGATAGAAGGCGTCATCGACATGATCCATAAAGCCGTCAAATTCCATGTCGGGATCGTACGACTTTTTAGCCAGTTCAAGTGTAAAGGATGTAATGGAACCATCTTTTGTTGAAATTTCTTGAATTTCTCTAAAAAGTTTTCCTATTACATTTTCTGATTTGTAGGTTGTTTTGTCATGCTTCTCCATAAAGTCTGGATATTCTTTGGCGAAAAGTTCCCGGCGTATTTCAGCGGGAATACCAGTTTTTGGGAAGTCAACTGCTACTGAGAACAGTTTTGCAAGTTCAATACATGGATCAGACATTGCTTTTTTGGGCTCTCTGTCTGCATGGACAGTGTGTGCGTTGGCAATTATTCCAAGACTGTCATTAACCAAGTAATTTGCAAAATACTCTTCCACTTCCTGCACCATGAAACCATGTTATGTACATATAACACAGGTTAAGAAGTTCTACAGATCACATTACAAAGATCAGCTATAGCACGGGCGGATATGTTTATGAAAACAGAAAAGAATGTCAAATCAGCTACAAAAATCACATTACACGACGAGTTGCTAAAATCATACAAAAATGACAAGAAAAAATTGCATATGGATGTAAAGCTCAAAGGAGAGTACCTCGATCTCGACATCGTGATCCAATACTTTAGGTTGGGCAGAATCATACTCCATTGGTTCAATCATTTGAGGTGGAATCAATTCAGAATCCCAACAAACAAAGTAGATGTCACCGTCTAGATCACTTCCCGAACATTCATTTGGATGTGGCCTGATATTAGAAATCAGGATCAGTGTCAACAGACAGTTTTTAAATAAATAAATAAAATTTGACAATAGAGGGAAGCAACATCCCAATTTCCTTTTCAATAAGAATACTATAAAATGTTTTTAAAACTTAATTGAGATTGAAGTATTGTATTTATCATGTTCTTTTAGATTCTTTTAAAATATCAAATATATCAAAAGAAATGTAGTATTTTGTTGATCATGCATACTGGTTGAGATATTGAAGAATATATCCACCTGTGGCCTTTTTGAGGGAAAACAACACAATCCACCATGTGGTGCAAATCTGGCACATCAACAGCCTTCAAAACACGAACATCACCCGGGTGCAAGCACGGGTTTTTAGCTACTACGACCTTGCCTTTGACTACATGAGAATGATTGCTGAACCTGTTGTTAGAATATTGAACAAAAACTTGACCATATTCAAGGGTTTTAGTTTCATCCAGAACACCCATCATTGCTCTTCCCTTTGGAATAAATATCCTAGTTTTTTGTCGCAATTCCAATAACTTTGATGCCCTAAATGTCTGCAGCATCATTGATAGAAATGGTTCAACATTAGGCTTGTAGCCACAAATAAGCATCTCCTTCAGAATATTAGTGACCTCCCCGGAAGACATCAAATCCAAAACCTCGTGTGCCTTTGTTGAATCTGTTAGTATAGTGTTCAGTTGATCAACAGCTTCTTTCTGTCTTTTCTCGAAAACACTGTCCTTGACATTGAGAGTTGATAAGAGAGTAATCAATTGTCGATTCAGATAACAAGGCTGAAACTTGCTACATGCTAAAACATCAAGCTTTTCATTAACTGAATCATACTTGTGCATGCTCTCCCTCAGTGACAACTTCCAATATGAGGTTGGATCAACAGCCACAACTCCTTTGTACCCGCCGTACCGAATCTGAAAGGCGGATGGCATAGAATCATAACCACATTTTTTAGCCACTCTCTTGGCAAACTCAAGAGATATTTTCCCAATTCCATCAGAGAAGACATAGTCAGTATATTTAACCTTCACATCAGGAATAAATTCAATTTCGTATCTGCTGACGCTTAGAGTTTCAGTAGACGAACCAAAAGATTGTCCGAGTCTAGCAGCATATTTAGCCACATTTTTTATCCGGCTAAAATCTCCCATCCATTGCCTTATGGATTGGGCGGTAAGTCCAGTTGTTGTACAAGTAAACATCCATAGCGAGTTTTCACGCAACTGACTTGATGAGAAAGCAAGAAATTCAAACTTCTTACCACCGATATCTATGCCATTTCTAAGGATGGAAAGAATCCTATAGTATATCTCAGTTTTCCCAATCTCAGAAATACGTGTAGATAAATCTGCTGAATACAGTTTATCCAGCTCCTCGTCAACAAATGAAACACGCAGAAAGTTATCAATATGTTCATGGAAATGACGGAGAACACGATTCGAGACATTAATCTCTGGACCAGAAAAGTATACTTTGCATGGTGTTATCTGAACCCTGCGAACATATACCAACCCGTTATCCAATGATATAGATGGTGACCGAGGCGGGTTATTTGCAATACTGTACTTTCTGTACTGATCTTTCAGCCATCTTGCAGGTTCATAACAGAAATCCTTTGAAAAGTACATCCTTTCTAAAGCATGTTCTATATAGTCAACATTCATTTTAACTGGATCTACTAGACGATAGAAATCATTATTGAGTTCAGAACCTGAAAGACACCCGTGCTGAACCAATGAGTTAACTTTGAACAAGATGTCAAATGGAATTTGAATTCCTGGAGGAGGAGCAACCATAGGGACAATATCCGGATTGCAAGAAAAAGTCAATCCACTCTCCAATGTGTATTGACCATCACTTTCCTCATAATGTGCAAAGTTTTCCTTGAAATTCGGTAAATCTTTGTTACTAGGAAGCTCTAGACATATAACAGAAGACTGCCCAATACAACTGCAAGGAGTGAAATCTATTTTACGGATCCATTGGTCATCAGGGAAATCCATACAATAGTTCATCAAAGGATCATCATATACACTTGTTGAAGTAGGAACATAAAGCTCAAAAACCCGGGGAGCACCAATTATCTAGGAACAGAAGAGAAAGAAATAAGATTAATCATATGTGATAGAGGTTAGAGAGACTAAAATTGGTTAATAAAAAAACAATACTGTTTTCCAAAGATAAAGCCAATTAAAGTCATGACAATGCAAACAACACACATGAAAAATATTTGTTCCTGACAAAGTTAGATGACTATTAAAAGCACTTCAAAATCAGAATATATCATGCCAATTTTTGAAGCATAAATGAGACATATCATGCATTAAATGCAACAAAAAACATTACCAGAAAAACAATATTTAAAACAAAAAGGCAAATGAAGCACATGGTTTAAAACACTTTATAAAAGTCAAATTTAATAACCTACCTGTATCAGGAGATACTTCACAGTTTTACCCCATGGTTGACGTAGCTCAATCTTCCATATGTTTTCGTACGAAAGTTCAAGTTTGAACTTCTTATCACCATGGCGCATAGAGAATCGCCACTTTCTCATTCCAATCCCAAAAGCAACAGAAACATCTACCTTTCTCCATAAAACGGACAATCTTTCCTTTGAGATCTGACAGCCAAAATACAGTTTCACATCACCCATACTGTCTTCAATTGCCCTTGGCTTCGGATTAATATCTCTTTCCATTTCCCGGACTCTTAAATACGAGCTCCCGTACACCAAAGCCGACGAATTTCTGCTAGGTAACGCCAACATAAATACAGCATGTCTAGCAGTAGTGAATTGAATAATTGCAAAAGCTCTAGGAGTACGGCCTTTGCCTACTCTAATCTTCATAGCAAACACACTTCCTTCACCAGTATACCGCTCTACAAATCCCTTTACATCAGACACGTTCACATTAGTAGGGAATCCAGACAACTCAATTGTCTTACTTTTCCCCATCTTCAATACTACTGCATCAAATAAATAACATCAATAAACAGTTGAAAACAGTTTAACATATATGCAGTTTAAAAACAGATATAGAAACTAAATCAAAACTACCAAAAACGCGATACTGACACACGTCGACACCAGTCATAACTTGAAAAAATGACTGATTAAATGTAAACAGAAGTGTCAGTAACGGTTTCAGATACACACTTTTACACCTTTTTTCTGAGGCGTCGATGCTAACTGATTCAACAAATTTTGACTCCTATTTTTACCCTCATACAAAATTGACCCTTTCTTCAAAGTAAAAATATTAACAAATTATTCAAAATTTATGAAATTCAAGAAAAGAAACGCATAACCGCCAACTTAAGAACATGAAAAAGAAAGGGAAAAAACAAGAAACAGAGAAAAGAGCATAAAGAAGAAAGAACCTTGACTCAAACTACGAAAAATGCAAACTTGATAGATGAAACACACATAATTTCTAGTAATATACAACACTGCATTTCAATTATTGAACATTATCAACGAATTACAGAACATGAGAACGTGATCGGTGATGGTGATGGTGACTGACCTTGAGAAAGCGGAGAGACGAAGAAGAGAGAAAGAATGAATGTCGTCAACAACTATTCGGAGTCTGTGGAAAAGAGTTTCGGAATTTTAATACGAAGAATCAAAACATTTTCTCTTTTATTTCTATTTATTGCATTACTCTTTTCATCTTCAACTGTTTATAAATATTAAATACTCCTAATACCGGGAAAGAAGAAAAAGAAGATATTAATGATTTGAGATCATTTTTACATCATTCAAAATTAATATATTAATATATTTAAATAAAATCACTATATACTAATATTATTTTATAATGAAATCAACCTATTCCTATTTTGTGAAAAAATATTTTAAAATAAAAAGGATTGTTTTTTTTTATTTCTCTAAAAAAATTAACTAGATCTGATGTTATCAATGTATTTCTAAACTTATTCTCTTGATTCCAGAGATTACTCTTCCAACCTTTAATGGTGAAGAATAGGGGTGTACATAAGTCGGTTTGGGTTATCATAACCCAATTCATACATGCTATAATAATTTGGATGAGATAAAATAATCACCCACAAATCTTTGAATCGGATAAAACCGCAAATTTGTGGATTGGATTGGTGGAATCTATCTGTCACCCCCAATCGTACCTGGCACTCCCACACATGTAATGAAAAGACAAAACTGACCCAAAAAAAACATTCTCACATTTCAAAAAAACCGGTAACTCACGGATTTTTCAAAATTACAGCGATACCGGAAATTTCATTTACACTACTGGGGATTCTGATTTTACAAATAAGATTTTCGGATTTTTTTTAAATTGTCTGTGCAATCACAATCATACAAAATTGTCGGCAAAATCTCGACCGTTAAAAAAACCCTAAAATTGCACCTACTAGGAATTTCAATGGATATGAAATTCTCGGTACCAAATTGTATTTTTGATCAATAACCGGATTTTTTGAACATACTGGGAATTTAAATTAAATTACCGGTATACCGTTAATTTCAAATGAACTACCGAACATTTTAATTCATACCGGAATTTTTTTATAACTACCGGGTATTTATTTCAGATATTGCTTGTAAAATATTAAAGGACATTTATGTCATTATCAAAATATGGGGGTGTCAGGTACAATTGGGGTGTCAGGTAGAATTCTCGTTAGATTGGATTGCGAAGTGGGTTACCCAATTTTTTTAAAAAATATTTTTCTTCCTTATATAATTATAATTGATTTGTCATATTTTTTCTTAATAAATAATTTAACTTATTACCGTTATTTTTTAAAACATCAAATGTCTAAATGCACAATAAAATTCATCATAAACATTTAGAAAAACCAAAGTTACATTATAATAATATTTAAAATTTATAAAATATCTACAACTTATAAGAATTGACATCAAAATAATCAAAGTGTAACATCCTAAATAAGTTAAAATGATTATTTATAAAATTAAAGATGTTAAGAGATTATAATTGAAGCACCCAAAGATTAAAAACATTAAAGTCATTACCCATCAAATTGTAAAAAATAGCTAAAATCACTCAATAACTCATGGGTTTTGTGGATTAGGTGTGGATTTACCCATAACCCAATTATTTTAAATGGTTATTTATTTTTTAAAATTGTGTTCACCCATTGGTCCGACCAAACCTATTTTGTTGGGTCGGTTTGGATGGGTTTTAATGGATTTGTTGGGTTTAGTTAATCCATGTAGACCCTAATGAAGAGTCACTTTTACAAAATTCAAAAATATAATTGAAATAGTATATAAGTTAAACTCATGATGACCCTAATACATACTAAGATATTTTGTAAGTGAGTCATCTCATTTTATCAAAAAAAAAAATTACAAAAAAAATAGTATGGTATGTATCCATGAAAAGGTGACTAAGTATGTAGGTTAAGTTCTTGACTAACCTTTGAACACATTATAAACTCATAACAATGTGTGTTTTTCACAATTCATTAAATATTAAAAAAATTAATTTACATATTAACTATCGCTCAATATATTATATTTTAATAAATTTTATATTTTAAGTTATTTTAATAAAGTATACATAATTGTTATTCAGTTAAATATATATGTATAGTTAAATATATATGTATGTAATTCAATCAAAATACTATATGTTAAGTCAAAATTCAAATCATATATTATTCACAAAATACAAATCAAAATACATATAAAAAATCAACTATTGGGTATATTTGACCCCATTATTCCTTTTCTGCCTCATGTACTACAAGACATGGAGTGTCTCGGCTATCGTGGCATCTATAGTGGCCTTACCGGGAGTGTCTTCCTGAAACTCTCTTCTCTCTCTCTCTCTCTCTCTCTCTCTCTCTCTCTCTCTCTCTCTCTCTCTCTCTGCTCGCTCATCCAATATCCATAATACGCTGATGGATCAACAACACGTCAACAACATGGTCCGCTCTGTCATGTTCTTCTTCAAATATCTCCTTATGAGTTAGCCTAAGTGGCTATCCTTCTGCATCTGGTGTCTTGTAAATATGTGACACTCTAAAAAATTATTGAATTTAGTTATATGCAGTACTTCATGGATGAGGAAGATGTATGAGGGATAACATATCATCAAGTGTGATGGACATCTCACCGATCGGAAGATGGAATGAATAAGTCTTGAAGTGTCATCTCTCGACAAAAGCAGACAATAAACCATGGTTAATAAAAGTATACACAACATTGCATAAGTCTTACAGCCCAAGTTGATGCATGACATCTTGAAACCATGCTTCATCGAGTTGTGACAGCTTCACAGTCTTCCTAGTGTCTTTGATATATTTTAACGACTCATGGTGCTGTAAAGAAATACATCAAGGTTAGAAAGTTCAAATCTCATAACAGATATGTTTAAAATACTAAATACAAGTTTATTTTACCTTTCCGTCTCACACATACCTAGTCGCATGGTCTGCATAAATACAAGTAGTGGGATGTCTAAGGGGCCTCTTAAATAAACATCAGGAACAATAGCAACATGTTAGACTTTTGGGTTATAGGGCATTAGCAGGGGACTCGTGCCTCTGGGAGGACGGTGTCAGAGAAACACGAACTCCAGAAGATGATGATCTTGTATTAAATGAAGTCACACCAATGTTTGGATGATATGGTATAGCTTTTTCCCTCCAAATAGAAGCATCTTGAGCCATAATACCATGTCACAACATTTCTTGGTTGCAGACATTTTACCTTTAATTAACCATTTAAATATTATCACAATTAAATCATTCAAACTCAGGGGACAAAACATTCAAAATCAAACAAACAATGCAGAACAAGAAAATTTGGATATTAACTTCGGTACCAAGCAAGAAGCCAACAAAATGCAGAACACGAACAAGCAAACCCCTGACGCTCAAAACTTGAATATATATATATATATATATATATATATATATATATATATATATATATATATATATATATATATATATATATATATTGCATAAGAAAAGGATTCCATTATGCTTTTAACTATATCCTAATGAACCACAAACTACCTATTTAGCTAATTCATTCATCACAAACTAAAAAAAAAGAAGGAAATGAAAAACTTACCAAATTGTGAGAAATCTTGAAAAATGAGAAACCCTGATTGAATGGTGTAGAGTTAAGGTTGAGTGTTGTCCTAGGCTTGAATGCAATGCAGTAGAGGCAGCAAGAAAGTTTGAAAAGTGGTGAAAATTGAGTTTGCTCACAAGCTCTGTTTTGGATTCTAAGTAAAAAATTGAAATGAATAAGGAATGGAAAAGGTCTGGCACATTATATAAATCAAACTTGTTCAGAGGTTAACCTCCGTATAAAATACGAACATTAACCTCCATAAAAAATATATACATTAACCTCGGAATTGTTTATGCTCTTTTACTTGGCCCAGGTCTGAGACTAGACAATGGTTGTATTTTTGGCGCGTTCAAAGGTTAAGTTCTAGATTTTATATGCATTATTGGTTTTTTTCCATAGGTGCATAAGCACCACTAAGGGTAAAAAAAAGTAATTCCATTCCAAGTAACCTTATTTGAAGTCCCAAAACCAGGAAGTATCCAAAGGAAAATTACCATTCATTCATGCCACACAATAGGTACAATAACATCACCAATAACACTTTGCATAAGGGAGTTTCTCTTCCCAGCCTTAGTGGTGAAGAGTCACTCTTATGAAATCTAAAAATAGGCAAAATACTCAAATTGGTCCCTTAACTCTACCCCAGGGTCCAATTTGGTCCCTTATCTTTAAAAAGTATCAAACTAGACCTTTAGTTGTTCAAAAAGGTTCACGTTAGTCCTTTTCGTCCATTTTTACTAACGGCGTCAATTTTTGCTTTGGTAGCATCTGACGTGGCACTGGGTCATAATTCCAAAATTGTGAAAAATTCCAAAATTGTTAATTTAGTATGGATTTGAACCTATGTCATCTTGTTTGCAAGCAATAAGAACTTACCACTACACCACTTTACAATCAGTTGATAATTAGGTAACATAAAAAATCCCTAACAATCTTGATGTTTGCAAACGATCCCAAAATGTGAATCTTGGTGTCAGCAATCACAATCCTTGTTTTCGACGCATTCTCAATAGAAATAGCATATATAAAATCAAAACCCAACATCTATAGCAATATCATCTATACATTCATCTTCTAGGTCATTAAATTCTTGGTATACATTCCATCGTTCATAACCTTTCTATCAAAACCTAATTATCAAATTTGTGTACCATCGTTCAAAACCTAGAGGCATGAAATCGGTTCATTCACATAATCAGATCCACAAATAAATTAGGAACAAGAGGCATGAAATTGTTTCATTCACATATGGGTCAATTTGATTTGGTTTCTGCGGCACTTTCTGAAGCTTCTTTTATTTCTGTTTTAATAAATTTCAGGAGGCGTCAAAACAAGAATTTTGAGGATCTGATTTTCATTTTTCTTTTCTGCGGCACTTTCTAAAGCTTCTTATGGGCATAGCTTTTCCTTTCCCAAGGTTAATAGTATCAGAAATTTCAAAAGAAAAGAAATGTATATGGGATGTAAGTTTTCAGCTTAAAACCAGGTTAAGTTGTGTGTATGATAGAATTAAATCAAAGCTATCAGGAAATAATATGTAAGTTTTGTCTGTGATTTTGTGATTTTTACCTTCGCATGTAGCCTGTTTGGGTTGTCTCTTTAGTAGATTGTTTTACATGACCTAGTTAGTATGTTTATGTTATACGAGCAAATGAAAATTGACAGGGATTGTAGGTTATTAAATTCCCAGAAAAGTGGGTTGATTTTGTCCATTCTTTCATGTTGGGTTTTGATGTTATATATTTTTTATGTTACCTAATTATCAACTGATTTGAAATAATAAACATTAATTGTGAAGTGGTATAATGGAAAGTTCTTATTGCTTGCAAGCAAGATGGCATAGGTTTGAATCCAGACTAAATCAACAATTTTGGAATTTTTTCACAATTTTAATGACCTGGAAGATGAATGTATACCAAGTCACGTTCCACGCATATAACCAAATGCCACATCAGATGCCACCCAAGAAAAAATTGACTATGTTAGTAAAAGATGGACGGAAAGGACTAACGTGGACCTTTTTGAACAATTAAAGGACTAATTTGATATTTTTTAAAGATAAGGGACCAAATTGGACCCTGAGGTAGAGTTAAGGGACCAATTTGGGTATTTTGCCCCAAAAATACCATTGGCGCAGCCCAAAAGTTATCTTCTGAATGCCTCTAATACACACTAAAATACTTCGTAAGTGAGTCATCACATTTTTCTAAAGGATGAGTCTAGAAGTTAACTTTATGACTAACCTCTGAACACATTTTGAATTCATAATAGTGTGTTTATTCCATAACTCAGTGGATAATCCTGATGTTAAGTTCTTGACTAACCCTCAGGACAGTAAGTTTTCCTCTTGGGTACTTAAGTTTGTTATAAATTTAACATATTTTAACAAACCTTATATTTTAAGCCATTTATACAAAGTATGTATAATTATCAAAGTAGTTAGGTATATGAAGGGCCTTTGAAAAAAAACCAGGAACGACAACAACAGGTTCAATAAGATGGACTTCTAGGTTTTTGGGGCAGTAACAAAGGACACATGCCTTTTGGAAGAAGGTGACATAGACACGTGAACTCGAGAAGATGATTCTTCTACATCAAATAATGTGGCATCAACTTTGCATGTTGGGACACTCTATCATGTCTAAATCTTTCTCGGTTGTCAGATATTTTAACCTTAATTAAACTATAAAAAAATATCATAATAAAAAAAGTCAAACTCAGATAACACAATAGGAAAAATCAAACAAACTATGCATTTTAGGAAAATCTGGATGTTAACTTCGATAATCAGGAATTTAACTTATATACCAGAAGACACCAGAAGAAAGAAAAATTGGTTTCATTTTGGGTGTGTCTAAAGTTTAAGTTCTAGATTTTACGGGCATTATTGGTTTTTCACAAGGGTGCGTGATTATGGAAAAATGAAAGAGGGTGTAAAGCATTGAATTCAGGAGGTGTGTCTGAAATGGTTGTGGGCTTCAAATATTTTATGATTCATAAAGGTACCGCTCAAGGTGAACGAAAAACTTTATCGAATAACTATAAGACATACGATGTTATGGGGCACAAAATATTGGGCGTTTAAAAACCAACATGAGAATAAAGTAAGTGCAACAGAGATGAGAATGTTGTGTTGGATGTGTAATAAAACTAGACATGATTATATTAGAAATATATGGAGGAATCTACTTGTCACCCCCTCACTTATTCCTACCATTGTAACACCCTTCTACCCCATCACAAATTGAAGCAATTTAAAACAATTATCAGAGTACAACTCTTTAAAAGGGCATCACATTTACTTCTTAAAAATCAAAATTCAAAAACATCACATAGAGTTCTGTCCTGTAACACGGGTTCATAAAATCATAAACAACATCATAATTCTATTCTCAATAAATATGCAGTGGAAAACCAATAAGTCATAATATCTTCCTTATAAAGTAAAACTCAAGTATTATCTCAAACACCATTTTATCAAAATACTTAAAACAAAACTTAACATCTTAATCCAATTAAAACATAAACACTCAAGCAAAACTCATCCCGATGTTACTGGACACAAAGCAGGACTCCACTTCTAACTAACTCGACGACTCACTATCTCCGAGTTAAGCACGCACCGAGCTAACCTTGATTATTTGCAGGGTGGCATAATAGACCATTGCCAGAAGGAAAACAGGGTGAGTAAATTCATATTCCATAATATAATATAGAAATAAGAATTCAAATGCAACAACAAAAATTCAATTACACTCATTTATACATATCATCATCATCATCAAATCATAGAAATATTCATCATGCTCATTTAGAACACATCATCAAATACAACTCATCATTACACAAAACATCAATGCATTCATGCTATGTCATTTAGAATGAAATGTAACCTCTTAAATATGCATGTGGTACCGAAACATCCTCATGTGATGGACATTGGGCCATCAACCTCCCCTAAGGGAGCACATCACAAACATCATATCACTTCAATCCACACAATGGGATTGAAGCTACCAATGGACCGAAGCCCCCTCATAAAATCAATACCATGAATGCAAGACGCAATATACATACATCATCCTCAAAACATCAAAAAATTGCATCTGCATTCATTATTAACAATCATTACTCATACTCATTCGTAACATCATGTACATACTCATGGAACATCATACAACGAACTCATCCTACATCATAACTCTACGTCATATAATCATACCTCTTACTCAAGGAAATTAATTTAATTCTTCACATCTCAATTAAATACTAATCTCACTCACATTTCACAACTCATAAAATCAAGGTAAATCTCTACACATCATATAATACTAATTTTACTCATTTAGTCCTTAAAACATATCATGAGATAACTCTACAACAGCATGGCATTATAGAACATATCACCTCAAAGTAGTTTTCAAAACAAAGACATTTTCCAAGTTTTTCAGGGCTCGCTAAGCAAGGCATCATGCTCGCTGAGTGCCTAACTCTCTGACTCTTCTCGCTAAGCGAGCTTCGTGATTCTGCAGAACTTTTCTGCGATTTCAGTATTCTCCCTTCTGCGACAAAACCCCTAAAAAACCCACAATTCAACAGTATTAAACCAGAAAACCTCATTAACATCAACATTCATCGTAACAACATCATTTACATCATATACACCATTGTATTCATCTAATTCATCATGAAATCATCATCAACAACACAAAATCATAAAATTAAAACCCTATTCCCTAACTACACCACAAAACCCCCAATTCCATTTCCACATTATATTATCGAAAGGAAAATACTCC
This sequence comes from Lathyrus aphaca, assembly GCA_963966055.1. Taxonomy (NCBI): domain Eukaryota; kingdom Viridiplantae; phylum Streptophyta; class Magnoliopsida; order Fabales; family Fabaceae; genus Lathyrus; species Lathyrus aphaca. Next base: position 565,885,299 of record OZ014520.1, read on the forward strand.
TCATACCTTAATTCCGTAAGCTTTCGATAAACTTTTCGCAATTTCTCTCTAGCCTTCAAGCCCTAGCTTCTCTTCTTCTCCAGAGCTCTTTTCTCCAAAAGCGCAATTGTTCCAAATGTCTGTTCTTTCTAACTTTTCCCTCTTTTGTCACTCTTGCCCCTAGGACCCCTTTTAGTCTTTCCCCATAAAACCCTCATTTATCCTCAACAAAAAGACCACAATGCCCTCATCCTCTAATTCCTTTTATTTTAATTAATTAATCCCAAATGATACGTTAAATCCCATATACTTAATTATTCTAATTATTATTAAAATAATAAGTTACCCTCAAACTTCACAAAACATCAATAAACATATCACAAACATCATAATTCACAAGAAAACACATCAATGTAATTAAAATCGACTTTGGGGTGTTACAACCACCCCCCAAAAAAAAAAATTATGGCAAAATTCTATTTTTGTCATTCAATTTTTTTTTTGAAAGTTATGAAATTTAAAGGGTATACCGGAAATTTCGTGATATATACCAGAAATTTCAAAATTTTCGATAAAAAATGAAGAAAAAAACTTTACACTACCACTAATTTTGAAATTGGTGGTACTGTACCGAAAATTTTGAAATTCCCGGTATTGTACCGTCAATTTCAAAAATGGTGGTAGTGTAAAAAAATGAAAATTTTTCACTACCGGAAATTTTCACTCATTATCGGGAATTACGAAATTTTCGGTAGTGAAAAAAATTTCACATGTTTCAAAAAATTTCATGGATATTTTTGGAATTATGAAAGTTGGGGTGTCAGGTATAAAATGGGTGTGTCAGGTAGATTCCTCTAAATTATGTGGTTAAGAGATTGGATCAAACAGAGATGAGTCAAACAACTATAGGTAGAGAAAAACCTATAAAAAAAATATTAACAAAGATTTTGAGATTAATAATTTAAATAAAAACATAATTTTAAATATATTAATATAATATTAAGATAGAAATTGTTTCATGTAATCGACCCCACTTAATAAAATAAAGTTTGGTTGTTGTTATTGTGCAATAAGATTGGTGATACTTTTTTTGAGTAAAAAGATTAGTGATACTTGATCTTAAAACAGTGCTTAGATTAATATCTAGTTGGCCAAAGAAACTTATATAATTATCCACTAAAATATGCGGACATGGACGCGGGTACGGGTATCTTAGTACCTAACTTGTCTAATATTCGCACTATATATATTATATATATTTATTTTATTAGTATAAACACATTTATGTTTATCAATTTTATTGAATACATCTACATTAAACTTATATCCATTTTAATATAAATATTTGTATATTTCTTAACTCAACAATAATATCCTTGAATTTTTTATGTTGGCAAAATCTTAAAATATAATGATAAATTATAATTGATCAATAATATTTTGTTAGAAATACGGATACCCATAGAATACAAACACGGGTATAAATGTTGGTAGTCACACAAATATAGATTCGGATACGGAGATTTTTTAAAACTGCAAATATGAGGACGGATAGTATAATACTCTACCCAAATTATACTCGTTATCTTCCCTATCTGTTGGAATAATTTTTTTTTGTAAGTTTTATTTATTTATGTAGGCATCTTTGAATAAGCAAATTATTTGCATCTTTTATATATATATATATATATATATATATATATATATATATATATATATATATATATATATATATGTATTTTAAAAAATTTATAAAAGTATTTTTTTTTAAATTAAATATTATATATTATTTAATATTTACTTTTATATATGTACGTTCAAATGTGTATTGTAAATGAATAATATACAAATAATAAATATTTTCTAAAAATTTGCAACTTATTGAATTCTAGTGAGCTTCTGTTATCAAAATACACTTTGTTTTGTTTTTAAACATCTTTTTGAATAATGAATTATTAAACCCAAACCTTTAGTACTTTTATAAGGAAAAAGACACTCATTGATTGTCATGTCATACGGCAGGAATCAAAGTAACTAGGAAAATCCAAATCCAATGAAATAAAATGTTTTTGTGGGGTCATTTCATCATTGTACTTTTTTGCCACCAATCTAGAACAACTCCTTAATGCATAAGCATCATAGTAATGGTACTATTTTTATTATTATAAACTAGATGACTCCGCACGGGTAATAAAAATTATTTTTAAGGTGGTTGATTAAAACTAAAATTATGTATAAAGAATAAATTGGATATTAGTCAGAACAAATAAATTATGAAGGATTTAATTTGAATTGAAAATTGATTACAAAAAGACCACTTACTATCTGTATAATAGATATATATTTTGTTAAAAATATGTAAAACAAAAAAAGTGTTCAAGGTTAGGTAAATTCTATAATAATAAATCATTATAAAATTACTATATACGATATGTAGCAAATTACAAAATTGTTATAAAAAATATATGTAGCAAATCACATTATAAATCCAATATATCTAATTACTAAAATTATATATAAATGTCACTAATAACTATAAATTTATAAATATTGGATTGATTAAAATTAAAAAAAGTATTGTGGTGATAGTGACATGTGAATATAATGAGTTTAAGTGATAAAATTCACTGCGAGTTGATAAAACTTACATATACCAGTTTCATTGTTTCCTTAGAATACAATAATAAATTAATATAAAATCACTAATTCTTAAAATATTTTAAGAAAATATATAGCAAATTCACCAACATGATAAATTCAATAGGTATAATAACTAAAAATATACACAAATGCCACTAATAACTATAAATATTTATAAATATTTTGTTGATTAAAATAAAAAGGTATTGTGGTGATAGTGACCCGTGAATATAATGAGTCTAAGTGATAAAATTCACAGGTGATAAAACTTATATATATCACTTTAATTGTTTTCTTATAATATAATAATAAATTGTTATAAATTGTTATAAAATCACTAATGACTTAAAATATTAAAAAAAAAAATATATATATATATATATATATATATATATATATATATATATATATATATATATATATATATATATATATATATATATATATATATATATATATATAAAACAAACCAACATCATGATAAAACCAATATGTCTAATAAATAAAAATATATATAAATGTCACTAAGAACTATAAAAAAATTGTTAAGATTAAAATTTAAGGAAAAAAATATTGTAGTGATAGTGACCCGTCAATATAATGAGTTTAAGTGATAAAATTCGTAGAAATTGATAAAAGTTATACAAATCAGAACAATTTCGTGATATAATTTGTATAAGTTGAAATTAGGAATAGATGAAAGTTAGCAATTTATCTTATAATGATGTTTAGATTTTATCTGACTGGTAATGTTTCATGTTATAATTGCATTCCATGAGTAATAATTCAAATGCGCAATAAGAGGAAAATTTATGTTTTCTTTTCCGCCTGAATATAACTGGTAGTGTCCCGTGTTATAATTTCATTTCATTAGCAACAATTCAAATGCACATTGAGAGTAATATTTATGCATGTTTTTTTTCCTGAATCTAACTGGTAGTGTCCCGTGTTACAATTTCATTTCATGAGCAACAATTTAAATGTGCATTGAGAGTAATATTTATGCATGTTTTTTTGTTTGAATATAACTGGTAGTGTCATGTGTCATACATGTTGCCACATAGTGTGCTGAGCTCACCGACTTTCATGAAGAGCCCACTACCTCACTTGCAAAATGCCTTTGTTGTTCATTTTTTTCATCTCAATCTTTTGGCGCCCACGACATTTCCTTCTGATTAACATGGTTGAAATTCAAAAGGAGAAAAGAAAGTGATGAGTATATTTGGAACTTTAAACTAAGAAATGATATATTATAATTGAGTGTTAAGAGGTTGTTTTATAGTCAAATTTCGAGTCACTAATTTTCAATTGAATTTGAATTTGTCTATAAAAATTGGAACGCGATTCTTTTCCAAACGATATATCTTTTCGTTACATTAAAATATTTTATATCGAGAGATTCACATCAAATTTCTTTTTACATATTTTATATGTAGAAAATTTAATGTAAAAAAAAAAGCACTTTTTTAATATTTATATATTTTAACTTATTATCACCTAATGCATAAACTCTACTTTGATCATTTAAAAACTTCCAATAAATATGCTTATAATACTGTCATACAACAACAAAAATTATTAAGAGTTCAATATATTTTTCGTATATGATTGGAGTATTTTTACTGTACTTATTCCTATAATTTTTTTACATATGAATGCTCAAATGACAATCAATAGACTATGCATAGCATATACTTTTTATGAGTTTTAACATGGTTGATATTATCATTGATTTTGATTCGGTAAAAAACTCAAAATTGAATTTGTGTGTACCATTGTCATAATACAACTTTTATGCACATGTATCCAACTTCTACTCATAATGTAGATATTAGTAAAGTTAGTTAAGGAAGGGTAAAAGGCAAAATGTTATCCAAATTCCAACACTTATGGTTGTTTGCAATATCAAATTTCAATTTGGCCACAAATATGGAAAAATTCTATCAACTATAACCATTCTCATCTTCTTTTGGCTTCACACCAACTTCCCAAATCTCTTCCAAAAACTTTGCATCAGGTAATTGATCAGCCATTGTGGCAAACACACAATAGGAACATCAAGACTTAAACTCTCAAGAGTTGAATTCCAAATAGTAAAAGCTAGTCTTCTCATAGTTTGTATTGTCATTGTTATTGCAAAAGGGTCATACTATTGCAAAGTGCAAGTTTAGGAAACTTTTGTTCCTAAAGGTGCTTTTCAATGGTTGCCTAAATGCAACCAAGGTTTCATTAATCCTCAAGGACCCAATGAAGATTGGGTACCTGTCACTATTTGTTGATCTTGCAGGAAAAATGTCATGACTATATGAAGAGAGTGTGTGATCTCATTTATGGATGCTCAAGACATAATAAGGGTGAAATCTCCTTATTTATTTGAATATGTGGCAAGCAAGGTGTAAGTTGTTACCAAGGAGGTTAACTTTTAGTGTTTTATTAATTGGTAAAAGTGTATTTATTATTATTAATGTTTTTCATCCGATAAGTGTCAGCAATGTATTTTATTAAATGATGTAGGTCTATCTTCAACAAGACATACTCAAATACATCAAATAGCGATTGATCAACCTAAGATGATGAAGCATGAGGAGGAGCAAGATATTCTTCATGATTAAACAAGAGTAAAAGTCCAACAACAAAGGATGATCATTAAGTCAACTACTTTTGGGATACATTACACACTTTCAAGTACTTGTACAAAGAGAAAAGTGGTAAAAACCTTTTAGTTTCATTTGTGTTTGTGGGACATTTTGCATTCATTTCAACTTTCGTTCAAGAGTTCCTCATGGAATGAAATTTCATCCTCCATCATTCGTACGGTGAGGTTTATATTGTTTCAATCTTTTTCTTGTTTTGTAAGTAAACATTTCTTTTACCTGTTTATTTTTCAAAGGTATGAGATGTATTTTGAGTATGGTGTTTGTTATATGATTTCACTTCCAAAAATTTCAAATGTGGCCAATGTGTGTTTGCATTTTACATGTTTATAGTGTATTTATTCTAAATGTCTTTGCATCTATATATTTTATCATTGCATGCCTACATTTACATGTTTACATGATATTAGCTAACAAACCATGAAACACTATCATTTGCATGTGTCTCTCATCAATTAGTCATGCATGAGTCAAATAGAGTCCTCCATAATCATTCAAAATTCACAAATGTCAAATTTTCCAAGTTTTGAATATTATGCATCGACACGAAAGTCGCATAGGTCAAAACATAAAATTAAATTTTAGAATTTGTCAAAGTTTGTTCAGTATGCGTCGACACATGAAATGGATAAGTCGACACATACAACATTTTTTAATTCCTAGGTATTTGCTTTAGTGTGTGCCGACTTGAGACCTTGATAGGTTGATACATGCACTCACAAGTCAACTCATAAGGTACAAAATAAGTTATTTTTATTCATTTCCTTTACTTTCCTACATGCACTAAATTCCCTAAACTTCCTCATTTCATCTTAAACCTTGAGAATCATTCAGTTCTCATTATATCTTTCATGTTTCATTCATTTCACATCATTAGCACTAAAAAATTATGACAAATTACTTTCATTTCAATCAAATTTATATCATTCCCCTTTCAAAACCCCATTTCACAAAAATTCACAAACATCTGAATTTTTCACTTGTTTGTGGTCTATCTTTCCTTCTTTATGTGTTTTTGTGATTGTTTGTATTTTTTGAGTGTCTGGGAATCCATCCCTCACACTCATTCACTTTTCATTCAAACATTTCATCAAGCACTTTGTGTGCATTCTTTATTTCAAAATTTCCATGGCTCTAAATACCAAAGTTGATGTTAAAGGAAAGGGAAAAGCTATTACCTCTATTATTGTTGCTAAGAATCCATTTACATTGGTGTCAAATAAGTATGTCAAGGATTTTGAGATAAAGCATCAAACTCGACTCATGGTGAAACAATATATGCAAAAGCCGATTACGGTTGATTGTTTGGATATATAAGATGTTGTTAAGCATCAACAAATTAACTATTTCTTACAGATTTCTCAGGATTATAATGATGACCTTCTTCACATTTTCTACTCAGGGATACACGACATGCGAGGTTCTTGATTCAAGTTTTAGATGGGTGACAAGATTTATCAGTTTACTAATGATTTGTGGAAAACCTTATTTGGTATTACTGTGGTTGCTGCTGATGAGGATGACGAGGTTGATCCGTTGGTAATTGATGCTAACACTCATGTAAATTTTGATAGGGATATCCAGGTGAATGAGCTACTCAAAGCTTCCTGTTCCAAGGACTATTATGATCCTATTTCAACGGGCTAAATGAAAATGGTATCAAGAATTATGTTGTGGTTGGTGTCTCATATCCTGTGGCCAAAGAATGGTGGATACTAGAGAATAGACTTTGATGAGATTCATCTGGTCTATATTCTCTTGCATAAGATCATAATTAATTGGCTTCACTAATTTGTATATCACACGTTCTTTATCAAAACATGCAACAAAGGAACATCATTATGTTATACCTCTATGATTGCTAAGATTCTAAGCTACTTGGACATTGGTATGTCAAACCTTGTCTACAAATCTCTAGGAACATATCAAGATTTATCCCAACGTATTTTGAAAACATGAATTACTTTTAGGAAATCAACCGTAGGGTGTACTATCTTCTCTTAGGCAAGCATGGCAAAAAGATTTACAAATATGATGATCCTGTTGAATTTGGTGATAATGCATATGAATCTTATATGTATGATGAGTAATCTACGGAGGTTCCTCATGATGTTCCTGAGGGAGATGCTACAATGCAAGGTGCTCTTCATGGAAATGATCATGGTACCAGTGTTTGTGTTGGTTTTAGTGAATCTTATATTATCATGACAATGCTTCAGAATATGCAAATGAGGCAAGATGAGAGGTATGCGGAGGATTGTAGAAGGCAAGATATCTTTGAAGTTACTAAAAAGAGAGGTTATGTCTGATGCAACACATATGTCTACTCAAGATTCTAACTTTGAGACTTTTATTGCGTATGTGACGCAAAGTCTTTTGTCCATATGAAATGATATGAATGCTAATCATGTTGCTATTATAGCAAGGATTAATCACATGATTGTAGATCAAGAAGAGGAATCTTGTCATTATGATCAGTTTTATCGTGAGATGTGTGATTTCTTGGATTCTCACTATCAGAATGAGGGACAAGGATGGTATAGGGGAGAAATACCAATGCCTAGGGGTCATGGAAGACAATGAAGGGTTGTGATGTAGTGATTTTATATCTTTGGGTCTTAAGTCTTGTAGTACATCATTTTTAGTCTTGTTTGGAGTCTATATGCATTTTCATTTTGTTTGGTTTGTTTTTGCTTTTGGTTATGCATGAACAATAGTGCTAATATGTTTGAATGGTTGTACTATGTGTTTTGACTTGGATAACTATTATAAATATTGTTGTGTTAATTAGTCTTGCGTGTTTCCATACATGATGAATATATGTGGGTACACTTCTTATCTTTGAAAATTTTCTTTGTATAGTATATTTTATATGTGTGATGTGTATCTATGAGATATTACTAATAGCTTGCTTGTCTTTTTTTGATATTGTCAAAATGGGAAACATATATGAAGCTATGATGCACACATTCATGGGAAGCTTTTCATGTAACAAGAAACACATCGTCTCAATTTTTCCATCATCGAAAATGGGGAGTATGTGAGTGCAACTTTCTGTTTAGATAGGTTTCGTATGATGTCAAAAATAGGAGAAACTTTAGTGTTTTTGTACATTGGACGATATCAAATGATTCTAGGTGTGCATTGAGCATTTTAGAATTAGGAAGCATGTTAACATGTTTAAAAATGGTTTTGAAAGGATACATGCATTTACAAATGGTCTTGCAAGGATTCGTGCATCAAAAAATTAGTCTTTGTGTGGAAAACACTGTATAGGTCGACACATACGACTTTGGGTCGACCTATAAAAGTTTTCTCTTTCGCTTAGGTCGACACATAAATTGCATAGGCCAGCACACATGCCTCAATATTGAAGCCTGTAGCCACTATCCATGTGTCGCCTCTTATAGGTCGACCTAAGACCTTTATAGGTCGACACATTGCTTTGATAGGCCGACCTATTGATCTAAAAACTTGAATTTTTGCATTATTTTCATTTCCTTTTTGCATGCCCTTTGATGCAAACATGCACACACACACACACATACACACACACACACACACACATATATATATATATATATATATATATATATATATATATATATATATATATATATATATATACTTAATACATGCATTATAACACCCTTCTAACCCCATCGAATAAAACACAACAATCACTTAATTAAACCAGAGTACTTCTCAGAAAGGTGCCACATTTTCTTCATAAAACGTCTTAACAACATTATTTACTCTATCAAACGGGTTTTTCGAAACATTTAGAATATTCATTTTTCTTTCATAAATCAATAATCAACAAAACTCTGCAGCAAAATTATAAATTCATAAAACTTCATTTATTTCATCAAAATACCAAGACCTTAGGTCATTGTTAACTATCATCAATAAATATAACTAGCATTTATTAACTCAAGAAAATCATCATAATAGACAACATATTGTTCACTCAAGCGTGACCCACCTGATGTTACATTAATTAGAGCAAGACACCATATCACTAATAAGTGACTCATAAGCAATACTTCCAACTACATCCAAGCACCAAGCTATTCTTGAGTATCTGCAGGATGTCATAATAGACCATCAACAAAGGCAAGTAGGGTGAGTAATCACAAATCAATATAATCGACATATAGTAAAGATAATCATGCAACATACATCAAATAGAAATACAACATAAATCATCACTCATCACATCATAAAAACTCAACACATATGCATCATGTTATGCCACCAAGAATGAAATGTAATTCTCCTAATATGAATGTGGTACCGATTTCAACATTTGATGGACACTGGGTCATCTACCCTCCATAAGGAAGCACAACATAAACAACATAAACAACAACACCCCAATCCACATAATGGGATTGAAGCCTCAATCATCACTAGTATGCCATGAATGCAACGATGCAACAACATCAACATAATCATCATAATCAACACTTGCATCAGCATTCATGTAATTATTCATCATAATCTTCATAAGACATCTATATATCAATAATGTAATCTATCAACATATTCTCATCATCACATAGATATCATAAACGTCATAATGTAACCTCATAACTTCATTTCACACTCAATCATCATAATTCATCTTATCAACATGTTCGTAAATTAGTAAATATAAACATCAATTATTCATAACTTCTATTTACTCCGTCATAGCATCATTATTGTAGCATCATCCATATAACTCATACCATCATATAAGTCAACACATAATCATCATAGTTCCTCATTCATACACCTACTACTTTACCTACTTATGTCATCATTACTACATATCATCATGATACAACATAATCACCTAAACATCATTCCATCATACACTCTTACACATTTAGCATGCTATAGCATGGCAAGAATTCACAGTAACATTATAGCAACACAAGGAAACAAAATGAGTCATTTCGAATCATTAAAGAAAAGAAAACATTTTCCAAAAAGTTACAGGTCTCGCTAAGCGTGCTCGTCGCTCGCTAAGCGAGCTACTCTCGGGTTGGAGAACTCTCAAGGTTTCACTTGCTCGCTAAGCGAGCTACGCAATTTTCGCAAATCTCAGTCTGCGAATAACAACAACTCAATCACGACATTTCACCCCCAAAAACACAGTTTTTTCATCATTTAATACAAATTCAACAACAGAACATCAAAACAACACACATACAACATATACAACATAAAATACAACATTATTCATCACTAATTCCTCGATTATATTCATCAAATCCTAGATTTTTTCTAAAAAAAACCCCAAATTCTCCCTATTACCTAAACTCTACGTCAAAATATATTGAAAAGTAATACTCCACATACCTTAGAGTGAAGCTTTTCCACGTTCTTCATAAAAAATCTCCGGAAACCTCTTCAACCCATCGCTCCTCTTCATTGTTCTTCAGACCTCTTCTTTCTTTTTCTCCCAAAGCGATCGCAATTGATCATATTCCAAACCTCAATTCTATTTTTGTCAAAATTTCCCCTAGGACCCCAAATAATATTTTCCAACTTTACCCTCAACTTATTCTCCACACTTACCAACATATCCTCAAGACCCCTTCTTCTTTTATTTTAATTAAATAATAATAATAATTTGAATAATTTAAAATAATTACCCTTAATATTATTATTCACTAAAATAATTCAAATAATCTCCTCATCAATGCAACAACGGTCATATAATACCAAATAATCAACAATTATAAGCTACACAATTAATTTACAAAATCGGCGTGTTATAACTCTCCCCCACTTTTCGTCCTCGAAAATTGTCCGAAGAAAACAGAGTCGGGTCCAACATCCTCATCGGATCTTCATGCTCTCACGTTTAACACACAAGTCATCAACAAATTCAATCCTTGTCTAAATCAAACTTTTCCAAACTAGATACACCCCTGCGTCTGAGCAACCTTCCACAGATGATAAACAAAATTCAACCTCAACTTAGCACCCGAATCATCTTGCAAATTCTTCCAAAACCTCGACATAAATCGCGGATCTCAATCCGACACAATCATCGACGATATCCCATGCAACTTCACAATTTATTCAATGTACATCTCCGCTAACTCATATATAGGATGATTAATCTTCATCGACATGAAATGAGCTGACTTAGTTAATCCATCTATGATCACCCAAATCGAATCATTCCTGTTTACCGTCTTCGAAAATCCTGACCCAAAATCCACATGAATACTATCCTTTTCCCATCAGGGAATATTTAACGGTCGCATTAGAATCAAAGGCCTCTGATGCCCCATCTCCAATCTATGGAAAATCAAACACGCACACACAAATCCAACAATATCCTCCCTCATAACCGGCCACCGAAACAACTTCTACAAATCCTGATATGTCTTCGTAGCATCAAGATGAATGTTCAACCTACTTCGACGACCTCTCTCTGAAATACTCTTCTCAATATCCGATACATCTAAAATACACAACTTAACACGAAACCTCATCACATCGTTCTCATCAATTCAAAAGTCACATTCGTCCCCCTGGTTAATCAAAATCAACTAATCATCTAACTTCAAATCAGATTGTTGTCATACTCAGATCCTCTCCACAATATCACTAGTCAATTTCAACATTCTTAACCTCACTATATCAGAAGTAGTCTCACGCAACAAACTCATGTCTCTGAACGATTCAATTATCTCAAGTTTTCTCACCGAGCATCGACATATGCAATGTCTCCCATCTCAAAGCACCTTCAACCACATTTGCTTTACCCGAATGGTAAATCAAGTCAAATCGAAATCCTTCAACCATTATATTTGTCCTTTCCCTCTCATGTTTAACTCTTTCTAATCAACAATTGCCTCAAACTCTTATAACCACTAAACACCTCAGTTCTAGATCCGAAAAGATAATGTCGCCAAATCTCCAACACTAACACTACGCCTGCCAATTCTACATCATAAATAGGATAATCCCTTCATGAACTCTTAATTGTCTGGAAACATACGAAACCACTTGACCCTTTTGTATCAACACTCCACCAAGTCCCATCTTTGACACATCACAAAAAAACACAAAAGACTCATTCGGACCAGGTAAAAATAACACCGGAGCAGTCTCTAACTCATTCTCAATTTCCACAAAACTTTCCTCACACGCAACATCACACACATATGCCTGACTCTCTCCCGGGTCAGCTATATCAATGGAAATACCAACTTAGAAAAACCTTCAATACACCTGCAATAACAACTTACTACTCCCATAAGCTTCTTAACCCAAAGACATACTTCAGAGTCTCTTACTGCCTCACAACATCAAGTTTAGAAAGATTAATAATTAATGCACCACTGGAAATCACCTGACCAAGAAAACTTACTACCTAAAACCGGAACTCACAATTCAACAATTTGGCATGCAACTTCCTTTATCTTAATACTTGCAACACAATCTGCAAAGGTTTTGCATGTACCCCTTCAGACTTAGACTATGTCAAAATATCACCAACAAATACCACCACAAAATTACCCTCTAATACTCATGAAAAATCCGCTTCATATACTCCACAAACACACCGGGTACATCGAATACACCAACCGACATTACAGTTCTCTCATAGTGACTGTACCTCATCTTGATAACCTTTTTTAGAATATCCTTAATTCCTCATTTCATCACTAATAGATTGTTTCATTATCATTTATAATCATTTCACTTACGTCACAACAACATCATTGACAACTCACCACAATAGAACTTTATAATCAACATCATGTTTATCAAAACACTCATATAAACCAACCATAAGGTAGTTCATAACTTGTGTCACTAACCAACCGTCATACTATACATGAACACCTGACATAAGTTACAATAGCACCACATCACTACAAAGCATATACATGCATGGTTTCATTCAATTTCATCAATTAAAACATGTTTTTCAGTCTTGTAAACCGCTCTAAGCGTCCTCTACGATTTCAACAGAAAACTCTTGATTTCATATGAGAACACATCCAAAAGTAACACCCCTTAGATAAATCACCAACCACTTCATTTTCTTATGCCTTCAAAGAAAATCACATCATAAACACTTCTACACCATCTTTCATAAACTTAACCACTTGCTTAACAAAAAAAACAACTTTTCACCTTTATCGAACTTATATTCACACTCAGGAACAAGTAACGAATATCATTAGGAAACATCAGGAATTACACACCACTAGCATATCACTAGCCTTCACAATGCTATATACTCCCCGAGAAGCAAACATCAACAATATCTGATTAATCTCCTTCAAAACCTTCCAAGTTAATCGACAAACACACAACTCAGACTTTCTTCATCCTCAAATATAATACTATGCATCAACTCATCAAAACCATCTATAAGCACTTGACTTACTCCATCCTACTTCACCGTACACACAATCTAAGCTGGCAAGACACATTTATTCCATCCAACACAATTCCGTGTACTATTATTAATAAGATATCAAGGGTGATCAGTTCCTCAATTTTACAATAGATAGCCGACAATCACGATGGGGCATAAGAAATATCCACCAAACTCAAATATTGTTTTTGGAAACTTGTGCACTCAATTACCTCATGCACAATTCCTTAGCTGACTCAAGCCTTATCTCTGCATTCCCTCCGGAATCGGAAACAACACCGTCCTAACAACATTTACAACCTTGCAATCCAATACACGATGAGCCAACACTCCACATCCAAAGCAACTCAGAGAAGCAATATTTTCCCTCACTTGTTTCAAACCAACACCTGCATAAAACTGGTTAGAAAACAAGCAAGTACCGACAGTGTTGCACACACATATCACATACCAATGAATAAACATCATTAGACAACCTGGCCCGATGAACCGACCTGCTACAATACCACTAATGTAACACCCTTCTAACCCCAGGGAATAAAGCACAACAATCACTTAATTAAATCAGATTACTTCTCAGAAAGGTGCCACATTTTCTTTATAAAACGTCTTAACAACATTATTTACTCCGTCAAACAGGTTTTTCGAAACATTTAGAATATTCATTTTTCTTTCATATGCATCATGATATGCCACCAAAAATGAAATGTAATACTCCTAATATGCATGTGGTACCGATTTCAACATGTGATGGACACTGGACCATCTACCCTCCACAAGGGAGCACAACATAAACAACAACACCCCAATCCACACAATGGGATTGAGGTCTCAATCATCATGAATATGCCATGAATGCAACGATGCAACAACATCAACATAATCACCATAATCAAAACTTGCATCAACATTCATGTAATTATTCGTCATAATCTTCATAAGACATCTATATATCAGTAATGTAATCTATCAACATATACTCATCATCACATAGTAATCATAAACATCATAATGTAACCTCATAACTTCATTTCGTACTCAATCATCATAATTCATATTATCAACATATTCGTCAATTAGCAAATATAAACATCAATTATTCATAACTTCTGTTTACTCCATCATAACATCATTACTTTAGCATCATCCACATAACTCATACCATCATATAAGTCAACACATAATCATCATAATTCCTCATTCATACACCTACTACTTTACCTACTCATGTCCTCATTACTACATATCATCATGATACAACATAATCACCTAAACATCATTTCATCATACATTCTTACACATTTAGCATGTTATAGCATGGCAAGAATTCACAGCAACATCATAGCAACATCATAGCAACACAAGGCAACAAAATGACTCATTTCCAGTCATTAAATAAAAGAAAACATTTTCCAGAAAGTTACAGGTCTCTCTAAGCGAGCTCTTCGCTCGCTAAGCGAGCTACTCTCGGGTTGGAGAACTCTCAAGGTTTCACTTGCTCGCTAAGCGAGCTACGCGATTATTGCAAATCTCAGTCTACAAACAATAGCAACTCAGTTACGACATTTCACCCCCAAAAACACAAATTTTATTCATCATTTAATCACCAATTCAATAACAGAACATCAAAATAACACACATACAACATAAAATACAACATCATTCATTACTAATTCCTCGATTATATTTATCAAATCCTAGGTTTCTCTAAAAACCCCAAATTCTCCCCATTACCTAAACTCTACGTCAAAATATTTTGAAAAGCAATACTCCCCATACCTTAGAGTGAAGCTTTTCCACATTCTTCATCAAAAATCTCTGGAAACCTCTTCAACCTATCGCTCATCTTCATTGTTCTCCAGACCTCTTATTTCTTCTTCTCCCAAAAGCGATCGCAACTGATTGTATTCCAAACCTCAATTCTCTTTTTTGTCAAAATTGCCCGTAGGACCCCAAATACTTTTTTCCAACTTTGCCCTCAACTTATTCTCCACAATTACCAACATATCCTCAAGACCCCTTCTTCTTTTATTTTAATTAAATAATAATAATAATTTGAATAATCTAAAATAATTACCCTTAATATTATTATTCACTAAAATATTTCAAATAATCTCTTCATCAATGGAACAACGGTCATCTAACTCCAAATTATCGACAACAACAAGCTACACAATTAATTTACGAAATCAGGGTGTTACATGCATCATTTCTAGTAAGCTTATAGAGTAAACCTATATGAAACCAGGATTTTAAAGCATTCTCATCATCTTCAACCTCTCTTCTATGCATACACACAATTAAACTACACATAATCATTTTTTGATTGGGTGACCATCTAGATTAGAGTTTATAACTTCCAATTAGGTTGTTGTACCGAGAATATTGGGTTGAGAACTTTGAGGATTTCAAATAAGAAAACTGAGTCGGTGATTTCCTTCAAGATTGTTGAGGATTTGAAGGTTTTGGACAAGATTACGCAATTCGGATCCAATCGAGTGAAAGCCTTGAGACAAGGGGTACCTTGCAAGGGATTAACGTGAGACAATGGAACTTGTTGGTAAATCTTGGGTTTCAAAAAGTGTGCACTTGGGATTAATTTGACTGAGTGAAAAACTTGAGACAGGGAGGTCTTGCAAAGTGGTAACAAGAACTGGTGAATTGAAGTGACATTGTTGGTTACTTGATCAATCTTTGATCAAGGATTTTGGAGGTTGTAGAATAAAAAACAAACCTAGGGTTAGTAGAGTTAGATTTCTTCATCTATTGTATACACATATTTTCAAAGTAAGATATATGATATCTTAATTCATATTCTAATTGAGGGCATACATACCCATAGTGAGGCTGATTGGGGAACTGCCTAAACAAATCCTTGTGTACTCTCTCGTTCTCTCTCTCTCTCTCTCTCTTTTAATTTTGTGTTTGAAAATTATTGAATTCATTGCTCATTTGATCAATTCGTTTATGAATTATTTTTTCTCATCTTTTGAAATAGGTTTTATTGATATACTCATAATCTGTTTGATTGTGGTTGGTTTTTAAAATCAATAAAACAAAGAAAAATTCCAAATGATATTGATTGCACAAAAAGTGTTTGATAAATTGCTTTATTGTGTTTTTTATCATTCAGAAGAAGATCTACATACAACTTTGCATTCAATTGTTTGTTATTGATAGTTGTTGAAAAATGTGTGTTCATTATCATACATTTGTGCACCTTTACGCATATATGAGCTTTTCGATAGAGGTTCAGCTAAATGATTTGATTCAGGTTGTTTCTGATGTGCCATAAAACTTTTGAAAACATTTTTTTCCAAAAAATTTAGTTTTTAATTTGTGATCTATTCACTCCCTCTAGATCGAAGCATATTGTCTAAAAGTTCTCAGTTTTCTAGATCTGTTTACAATTTTAGCAATTTTTTGAGTTTTATATTGTAATTGTTTTCATTACATATGGTGCAACCCGATGTTTTTTCCAAACATTTTGTATCTCCAGATTCCAAAGGGGTTGTTGTGAAGGAGGTAGATGTTGGCAACCAATTTAAAAATGAGAAAAAGTTTGAATTTCGTGATCACATGCTTTAATGGGTTCGTACGGAGGCCTCCAAACTGGGATTTGGTGTGGTAATATGAAGGTTCGATAATGGTTTGGATAGAAGAGGTACATTTGTGCAATGACATGCGAAAGAAGTGGAAATATAGATCTCCTCTCTCGAATTTTAATCAAGATGAAACCAGTTCAAGAAAATGTGAGTGTCCCTTTAAGTTGTGTGGTTATATGTTAGTAAATAAGAATTGGAGATTTAATATCATAAGTGGTTTACATAACCATGCCTTATGTGAAAAGTTAGTCGGTCATCCAATTGCCTGTCACCTCATGATGGAAGAAAATAATTGTGTTTTAGAAATGACATTAAATTTGGTTCAACCGAAAAACATACTTGCAACTTTGAAACGTAAAAGTCCCGATGATATCTCAAATATGAAGCAAGTGTAAAATATTATGTACTAAAATAACAAGGCTCTAAGGGGGAGGGGTAGAAGTGAAATGCAACAACTATTGAAGCTTTGGATGATATCAATTATGTTTCCAGGTACCGAACATGCGAGAATGAAGTAATCATTAGAGATGTATTTTAAACTCATCCTCATTCCATCAATTTATTTAACATATTTCCTATTGTGCTCATCATTGATTTAATGAATAAGACCAATAAGTACAAACTTCCATTATTGGAGATGATTAGTGTTGCCTCTACTGAGAAGAACTATTATGTCGGGTTTATATTTCTAGAGAGTGAATAAGAGGAGAATGCTACTTGGGCTTTAGAGATGTGTCAAGCAATGTTGAAGGACCAAAAAGATATACCAAAAGTAATTGTTACCGACCGTGATACCGCTTTGATGAATTCAGTTGCCAAGGTATTTCCTACTTCTTATGCATTACTTTATAGGTATCACATAACAAAGAATATGAGAAGTTGGGTTAAGCCCATGGTAGGGACGAAACTGATAAAGGTCGAAGATGGAAAAAGGGAGAAGGCGAGTGTGATAGTGGAAAAATTAATGGATGCATGGAATGTTATAGTAAATTCTTCTAATAAAGAGTTATATGCTGATTTGTTATACATTTCTGGAAGGTGTGGGATAAATATCCAGATTTATTGAAATATGTTTATAGCATAATTTTGGACAAAGTGAAGGATAAAATTATTTGTGCATGAACTGATCAAGTTAGACACCTTTGGAATACAACAACAAACCGAGTTGAGTTTTCCCATGCTACATTGAATAATTGGTTGCGAAATAGTAAGTGTGATTTGTGAGGAGTTTGGGACTCTATGAACAAAATGATCTAGAACCAACATAATGAGATACATACATCATTTGGTATGAGCATCATAGTTTTGGAACACAGAGTTAAAGACAACAATCTTTATTCTCAGTTGGTCAGCCACATATCTCGAGCAGGTTTGAAGTATATTTTTCACGAAGCTAAACGAGTTGATAATGAAGGTTGCGATAGCACAAAGTTTGGTTGCATAATTATGAAAACCTACGGTCTCCCATTTGCTTGTCTTATAGCAAATAAGGTGAAACTTGGTAGCCCATGAAGAATGGATGAATTTTGCAATCACTAGAAAAGGCTTAGGTTTGATGATGATGGTGTCATGAAAGTAGGTAAATCAAATATCTCCATCTTGACCAAATGGAAAGGGATACAAGAGAAAATTTTGAAAGCTGATGACAATATGAAACTCCACATCAAAGAACAATTAAAGAATATTGATTATCTGGAAACCACTAACTTGAAATCACCGTATCAATTTGTAAAAACAAAAAGTGCCCCAAAGAAGGTCAAACCTACATCGAGTGACAATTCAACGATGCAGTCTCCATCGTATTTTGAACATGTTGACAAAGTTTTTTGGACGTAGCAACTCTAAAATCTCAAAAGAGTATTTTTAAAGGAGCTTGTATTAGCAAACCATACCCTTCATTGCCTCCACAAAAAAATCCATTCATTGACGAGATATCGATTTTTATGCACAAATACATCGAACGGATCATCAATGTGAAGGGTGACGGTAGTTTCAATTTTCGAGTTGTTTCGACTTTATTCGGTAAAGGAGAATATTATCTCACACTTGTCTTCCATCAAATTATCCATGATTTGAGGGCCCATAAAGAATTATACACACGATTTTACTGAAAAAAAGAAAATTTTGATGCAATTTATGAGTCTCTCGTTCCTTGCATTAGTGGATCGACACCAGAGGAAAAATAAACGTGCTTCCCTGAAATGGGTCATCTCATATCAAGTGTGCATGATAGAGTGTGTATTGATATTAAGATATACAATTTTCTTGGAAACTATTTTCCCATTGTGCACCGCCCCATCTCAAAATTCAAATGATCGTATTATGTTTATTGGATGGCTTTCAAAATCACGACAATTTGTTCAAGTTTATTTGAAACTGGGATGCCCTATACCACTTACATCAATGAAGTGGACAACTCATTCAACAAAAAAACCCGAGACTTGATCTAACAATTTTTTGGAAAGGATGCAAGAGCACACCAAATTGAGTGACATTGAAAGAGAATCAAATGCACAAAAGTCAAAGAAGGGACCACCCATACTTACAGATTTAGCCGACGACAAATCTTTTAATTCATTTTGGTTTTTTGTCATCAATTAATTGTACGTAATCGTGTATTAATATTAATGAAGGCTCCTGTGAGTTGGCATTGATTTTGGTAAAATAAACTGATTGAAGATGCTGGACATGATGTGTTATGTTGCTTATTGTAGAAATATATTGTATATTTCATTGTATTGAACTCTTACATAAGAAGTATAAATAGAATACAAGAGGTTGAAAGCTATACCCTAATATGTTAATAAACAGAGGAAATAATTTTCTATAATTGCTACTACCTAAATAAGGAAATAGTAATTACCTAAATAAAGAAATAACAATAATAGATAATAACTCTATTTACACCATTGTTTTGTAACAGCTAGACAAATTAGAATCAAATGATTATGATTTGATGTGTGCTAATCTTCAACACTCCTTCTCAATCTGGATGGTATATGTCTATCATACCCAGATTGGATTTGATATTTTCATAAATATTCCTTGAAAGAGCCTTGGTTAAGATATCTGCAGTTTGCTTGCATGATGGGACATGATTAATACTAATAATCTTATGATCAATTTTTTCTTTAATGAAGTGTCGGTCAATTACCACATGTTTTGTTCTATCATGTTGGACCGGGTTCTTTGCAATACTTATAGCAGCTTTGTTATCACATAGTAACTTCACAGTAGGGTTCACCTGAATTTTGATTTCATCTAGCATACTCTTAAGCCACATTCCTTCACAAATACCTAGGGCCATAGCTCTAAATTCTGCTTCTGCACTACTCCTTGCTACTACAGATTGTTTCTTGCTTCTCCAAGTTACTAGGTTCCCCCACACAAATGAACAATAGCCTGTAGTCGATTTTCTATCTGTGGAGCACCCTGCTGTCGCTCCCGGGATTTTCATCCTAGTACAAACGCGAAAGTGGCGCGGAAAAGGTAGAGTCGCCAGCCAGACATTTTTATCCCGAAAGAAAGGGAAACGTAATGTTGCACAAACCTAAGGAAGAAGGAAAGGACAAGGCCTTGCGAACCAAAGATCTGAGTTCGGGAGTCGGTTACGACCTGGGAAGGTATTAGCACCCCAGATCGTCCGTCGTACCCGACGGGATCCACGCTTGTTTATTTGTTTCAAAGGGTGAGAAATAAAGAATGCTGCTGAATAAAACTGCTATTGGAACTGGAATGAGAAATGAGAAAGGAACTGGAAAGAAAATGGAATGAAAGGGAAATGTAGGGAAAATAAAGAATGTGCTCGAACGGGCCCTACCCCGCTGCCTACGTACCTCATCGGGATAATGAGGATCAGAGTCGACGTAGTTCGCCTAACCTAGGCGGGAACTATTTGTTTGTGTTTTTTACAGATGGAACTGCGTATGTCTATGCTCAGGTGTTGCAGGCTCGTCTGGTACGAGTGCGTTTACCGTCTTGCATGAAAGACAAGTCGCCGCGAGTTCGCGTTGTGAATGAATGAGATGAGAAGAGAAGTTCTCGCAGGATAGTCGCTTATTGTTTGTTTTTGTCTTTTAAAAGAAATGTTTTGAATTTTTGTTTGTGAACTGTCTTGTACTAAGACCTATCCATCGCGAGAAGTATTTACACCTCGCCCCGAAACAGGACGCGTATAAACACTCCGCAACAAAGTCTCGTGTCGTACAAGATTGTTCGGTTTTTATTAAGTGTTTTATTACTTTTCTTTTTGAGATGAGAAAGAGAATGACTCAAGTTGATAAAAGGAAAAATCTAAGGGACTAAGACTAAATCCTAATGTGTTATGTATTTACAAAGTGATCCTAAGGGTTAGTGAGGTTTTCTACTCCTAATGGAAACTTAAAACTATTAGAATTCAACTTACTTCTTAACGAAGTCAAGTTGATTCTAAGATCAATGGGGAATCCTATTAAAGTTGTAAGATCAAAATAAAGCAAAACAATGAATCATAAGAAATAATATTCTAAAAAAATGCCTTAAAGGCATAAATAATAAATAGTCTATTTATTTATTCTATTTCTATATGGAAATGAATTTTATACTAAAGTCTAAATCTAGGTCAAACTTAATATTCATCCTAAAACAAATTAAACTAAACCTAAGCCTAATGTTAAATTCTATGACTAAAATTAATCTAGACTATTATTATTATTATTTTTTTGACTTATTTCTAGCTATGTTTAAACTAATGGGATTTATGCCTAACTAGGCCTAAGACTAATATCCTTAAAAAATATTAAATCTCCTATAAAAATTGTGAAACCTAAACTATGGGATCCTAACATTATCTCTAATCTTATACTAAGAGGAATTCTAAAAATACTTATTTTTCCTATGCCTAAAAATTATTTAATTTCAACTAAGATTAACCATTATTTCCTAAGGATTACTCCACTAAAGCCTATGATAAAAGGTCCTAAAAAATCCACTAAAAATATCCTAAGTACTACTAGGAGTCCTCTAATTACAGAAAAAAGAATGGCTCAAAAATCTTATTGGAAGTTATAAAAATAAAATGAACAAAATTCAAGCACAATTAAAGGAAATTCAACAAAGCTAATTAAAAGAAAATTCATAATTAAATTGAAAATAATGCCAAATTCAGAAAATAAAAATGTCAAAAATTTCTAACTGGAATTAAAAAACTAATTAAATTTTTATGGAATTTTTCTAATCATTTTTCTATTTTTATGGAATTATTTTCTAACTAAGATATTAACAAAAATAAAATCTAAAGAAAACTAAAGGGGGGTAGACTTAGTGACTTTCCTAATGTTTTTTCTTAATGGGCTCAGAATGAAGGGGTGTTAATAGAAAAATAAATAGGCCCATGCGCAGGTTGTGAGGGGGGAGGTGTTAGAAGCAGGATTTTACGACTGCCTTTTCTACGGGCCTAAAACGGAGGTGTGGAAATCAATACCATGGGCCCAATAACGCAGAAGTGAGAGGGGGTGCATACAGCATATTTTTTAGACTGTTTTCTTAATGGGCCATTGTATGGGGTGCTAATAGCAAGAATTTGGGTCATAAAGATTCAAACCCTTTCCATCTTGGGCATAGAAACAGACAGTGGATTATGGGAAGAAACAATATGTGAATTAAAGTGGGTAATTACCATTAAATAGGATTAATTCTTGTTAATGGTTGAATTATACATTAAAGTAACTTAATTAAATTAATAAACCAATTTTATAAACACAAAAGAACTCAGAACCCTAATGTTAATCCACTTCTTCCTTTTCTTCTCACAAAAGCCGCCACAGCTCTCTCTCGGCTTCATCTTCTTCCCCACTTTCGAAACCCTCACCACCATCACCAACCGGACCTCCCTTCTTCGCCACCCTCATCGCCTCCCTCACTCCATCCGTCTTCTTCTTCTTCGAGTTCGCCACCCCCTACCTCACCACCTTCATCATCTACCCTCTTCTACTTCTTAGTCACTACCGCCATTGCTACCGCCCTCACCTCTCTCGCCTATTTATCCTCACCTCTCCGATAAACTTACAACCCTCTTTCTCCATGTCCGAAAATGGAACCCTAAACTTGCAAAGCCATACGCCGAAAATCCGAAAAAATCGCTCTCACTCAACACCACAGGGTACCAACGAACATCAAACCAACATAACAAAACAATAATAGCTCTTCGTACCTTACAATCACACTGCCGGCGAAAATACGAATGAAGATATTTGAATCGTCGACGAGGGATCTTCGCGGATGCACTAAAGATGCTTTCCAATATCGTACAGCTTCGTTGAGGTACGATTCGATTACAATTCTCCTTCACCTGTTTTTTGCTCGCGACTCTCAATCGTCTTTGACTCTGAAATTGTGATATGCCTTGCGTTCCTTGTAGGTTGTTGCTGCACACAGTGGTGATGAAAGCTTTGTCGACGACAATACGGATGGCAACTCCTCAGGTACGGTCTTCTTCTTTGTTCAGCGTCATTGATTTACTCAGGATTGTTGAATTGTTGTAGATTCTGTGGGATTATTTGATTTTCTATGATCGTTATCTCTGATATTGGCTCTCAAATTTGCAGGTTGTTGTGGTAACGATCTACAACAAAGTTCTGAGAATGGTGGATTGAAACTGAACGAAGTAGTGGACGATTGGAAATGAAGGTGAAGAAAAAGATTGAATAGGTTTGAGATGAAATGAAGGAGAGGGTTGAAGAATTATGGTGTGTGATTATGGATTGAAGAAGAAGATTGAGAGAGGTGTGTGGAAGCTTATGAATTGAAGAAGAAGGAAAATGGTGGAAGGAGATTCTGATTTATAGAAACAAATTCAGTTTCTATGAGAAGCTTCTCAGGTGAAGTTTCTGGAATTTTCTGCTAGAAATCGGTTGAAAGTTTGTTAGAAGTTAGTTTTTTTTTAGTTAGAATTCTGTTAGGAGTTGTGTTCATTCTCCTGAATTTTTCGTTAACTCTGATCTTTTCATTGATTAATACAGGTTGTTGGTGAATGGTGATGAAGGATAAATCCAAAAAAATGGGAAGATTCCAAAACTCTCTGATTTTGCAGCAACATGGACAATTTATAGAAGATGAGAGTCTTGAGACTCAGAGGGCATTTCAGTGATTTCTCAGCTGGAGTCATTTGGAGTCTATTGATTCAGTTAGGACTTGTATCCGATTTCAGGTGTTAATAATCCCTTCTCTTTTTCTTCTGAGGTTTCTTCTATAATCTCTTATAAATGGTTGTGACTATTTTATACTCTGTTGTGATTTTTTTCTTCTCCATTTCCTGCGGTCTATCACTAACTTCTCCTTTTTGTTTATTTTTTCAGCTTGTTGGAGATAAATGGTGTGAAGATTAGAGAAGGAATTTGAAGGGTTTAATGATGCAGATAATTGAAGCTTAAAGAACATTGTAGACGCATATTGTTGGCTCGAAGAATTGATGATGATTGAGTATTTGGAGAGTGGATGAATAATTACAACAATGATTGAAGGTTGGTGATGATCAGTGGCTGCATTTTTGTTGGTGAAAGCTGATGTTCTTCTTCCTGCTACTAAGTTAATCTCCTTTAATTTTGTTATATTATTGTTGTAACTACCACTGACTTCCTGTAATAAACTTTTTGTTATTGAATCTTTTCCTTTTCCTGTAATGAATCTCTTGCTGAATTTTGTGTTATAATCAATACACAATAAAATTTCCATGATTTCATCCATCACAAACTTCCCATCTATTATGCCATTCAAACACTGGACACTTATCTTTTGAAATGGGCTTTAGGTATGGACATGGGTTCAGTTTGAAGACTGAATTTGAAACATAACTTAGTAAGATGGATACTAACAATGAGTATGGACCAAAATTATATAATGGGCTTTGCGATATGCTTCCCTTTTTTAAAAGATGAATTCTAGACAAAAAGTTAAAGCTGAGATTAACACTATGATTAATGACAAAATGAGCATCAAAAGTTGGATATTAGGCTTGGTTCTTGGACAATTGAGAAAATGAATCTTAACCTGTTTTTTTTTTTTTAAATGAGTTTGAATTTTGTGAGGTAAAGAATGGTAATGACTATGGTTTCAATGGACATGAACAATAATGAAGAGAAAAGAATAACAAAAAATGGTTTAGTGAGAATTGAATGACGGGTTTACAAAATGGTTTTAATGGACTTGGATTTAAATGTGGACAAAATGAATTGTGGACAATGGACCTAATTGAAAATGAATACGAGAAACTAAAGATGGTATACATGGATTTAGAAAGATAATGAACTTGTATTTGAAATGGCTAATGAAACTTTGAATTTGAACTTGAATGAGATCTTCCAAATAAATCAAAACTACACACTTTCCATCCCCAATTTGAAACAACTTCTTGCACCAATATACTTTAGAATCCGATCTCTCGCACCAAGAACATCAATATACTTTCTCCACGAGATGCTACATCAATTTGTACGCCAAAAGAATGAAACCCCGATCTTCTGAGAGAAATAGAGAAACCAACTTTAAATTCACACCAATAACCTCTTGATCCGACATTTTTATAAAAATCCTCTAAATAAGGAAAGCCATGGAATTTGATGATTCTCTGACTAGAAAATTCAAATCATAGGTATATGCCTTGGTCTCATGCCTTAGGAATAGATGAAATGCATGATTGTGGATATTATGACCTAATGGGAAATGCAGATGAATGTGAAGCGCAAGCCCGCTAAGGGAATAAATATGAGGGCAAATTTTGAGGTATTACAGCTGCCCCTATTCAATCATCTGCAGACTTGAATGGATAATTGCAACGGCTTTTAGATGTTCAAGGTGTGGAGTGATTGAATACTCGAATAAAACCTGAAAATTTGCACACTGAGGGCAACAGAAATGCCATCTTCCCATTTATTTATTTATATATTTTCTGATTTGACCTCTGAATAGGTAACGGGGAAAGAACCAGGTGGAGATACGCTGGGAAGAATGCCATCCTCGAATGACCACTCACACGGGATCCTCGGATCCAGTACTAAAAACCATACTTGAATAGAAACACGATGGTATACCGGCCGCAGGCGATAACCATCAACAACAAAGATTGACCTCGGACAGACTTTGCAAAAGAGACCAACTGACCTCGATCAAAAAGCTCACAAAGTGAACTACTATCCTCGAATAATAGCCACACAAAACAAAAAACAAGACCAACCGCGGAAGGACTTGAAGAAAAGAAATGCCATCCTCGAATGACAAATCAAAAGATCCTCGGATCTAACACGAAACCATCCTCAAATGGAGACGCAAAGGTATACCAGCCTCGACTGATAACCAAACACAAAGCTGACCTCAGACAGACTTTGCAAAAGAGACAAACTAACCTCGTTCAATAAGCTCAAAAAGTGAACTACTATCCTCGAATAATAGCCACAACAACAAGACCAACCGCAGAAGGACTTGAAGAAAAGAAATGCCATCCTCGAATGACAAATCAAAAGATCCTCGGATCTAACACGAAACCATCCTCGAATGGAGACGCAAAGGTATACCAGCCTCGACTGATAACCAAACAACAAAGCTGACCTCAGACAGACTTTGCAAAAGAGACAAACTGACCTCGATCAATAAGCTCAAAAAGTGAACTACTATCCTCGAATAATAGCCACAACAACAAGACCAACCGCAGAAGGACTTGAAGAAAAGAAATGTCATCCTCGAATGACAAATCAAAAGATCCTCGGATCTAACACGAAACCATCCTCGAATGGAGACGCAAAGGTATACCAGCCTCGACTGACAACCAAACACAAAGCTGACCGCAGACAGACTTTGCAAAAGAGACAAACTGACCTCGATCAATAAGCTCAAAAAGTGAACTACTATCCTCGAATAATAGCCACAACAACAAGACCAACCGCAGAAGGACTTGAAGAAAAGAAATGTCATCCTCGAATGACAAATCAAAAGATCCTCGGATCTAACACGAAACCATCCTCGAATGGAGACGCAAAGGTATACCAGCCTCGACTGATAACCAAACACAAAGCTGACCGCAGACAGACTTTGCAAAAGAGACAAACTGACCTCGATCAATAAGCTCAAAAAGTGAACTACTATCCTCGAATAATAGCCACAACAACAAGACCAACCGCAGAAGGACTTGAAGAAAAGATATGTCATCCTCGAATGGCAATCCAAAAGATCCTCGGATCTAACACGGAAATGGTATCAACCGATTCAAGACTCAAATAAGATCAACCGATCTAACATGGAGATGGTATCAACCGATCCATAACCAAGAAAAACGAGAATGTAATATCATCCGATTTACAACTCGAAGAGAAATGATATCAACCGATTCATAACTCACATAAGATCAACCGATCTACACGAAAATGGTATCAACCGATCCATTATCTTCGCGCTGAGACGAGACCATTGTACTTAAATGGAGACTCGAAAGGAACGGGATCGCTGTACTTAAACGAGAGCCCAAGACGCGACCGTTGTACTGAAACGGAGACACGAGAAAATGAGACTGTAGTACTGAAACAAGACTCAAAGACTAGACCATTGTACTTAAATGGAGACTCGAAAGGAACGGGATCGTTGTACTTAAACGAGAGCCCAAGACGCGACCGTTGTACCGAAACGGAGACGCGAAAAAAAAATGAGATTGTTGTACTGAAACAAGACTCAAAGACGAGACCATTGTACTTAAATGGAGACTCGAAAGGAACGGGATCGTTGTACTTAAACGAGAGCCCAAGACGCGACCGTTGTACCGAAACGGAGACGCGAAAAAAAATGAGACTGTTGTACCGAAACAAGACTCAATTGGGGATAGCAACAAGACTTGGTGGAAGCATCCACCCTGGGAAATGAATTTGTATTCTGTGGGTAACACTTCAATCTGATTGGAGATGTAACGAGCCTTATGTAATATACCTCAAAACTGGCCCATGCTGGTATGCATATGTTTGAATTTATGGCGTAATTCTCCATGATGATGGAAATGCTACGCTTTGGAGGATGCAAATGTGATGATGATTACTGGATGCAAATACAAATGCAAAGGGGTCTCCCGATGAGGAGATAACAGATATCCCAGATGGCTTGACTGGGGAGGGACGGATGATCACTGCATTGATCTGATTGATCCTTGTGAGGAGAAGACAAGTCTGCGGGGAAGGCTGTCAATGATATACCGACTCTGAACTGCCACCATTGCCAAAAATAAATTGGACTTTGAGATTGGAGTGCCAAGACCCTGCTGGAGATGAACTCTTCTTGAACTCTGGTGGGAAACCAAAGGCATGATATTGCTGAGGAAGCAACTGCTGGGGAGGAATGACACTCCTTATACTACCGAGAACTGCCCCTGTCTGAAGGGAAACTCCTGCTTGGGGATGACATCCACCTTCTGCTACCTTGCTGGGAGAAAATTCAACTTCCACATTACTGGGGATGACAGGTGATGTCAATGATAAAGCTTCATGCTGAAGATAAAAGCTCAGGCTGCCACTTACTGGGGATAAGAGATAAATCCTCTCATGTTGTGAATGAGAGATGGAAGGCGTCTCATGCTGGGGATGAGAGACAATGATATCCTTCTGCTCAAGAAGTAACCTTCCATTTGCCGCACTACTGGAGAAGGGATTGTCTAATGAGACTTGCTAAGTAATTTTGATCAATGAAGCTTGCTGATGAAATAACTCTTGAAGTACTGTACTGACAATGGATTTGCTTCCAGCCTCTGGGTTGATAGATCGCCAACTAACCATGATTGAATAATGGTTCTCTGAAATTTTCAACTCGCCTCCGACTAAGGTCCATCGGAAGAAAATGTCTCAAGAGGATTTTACAGAAAACATGACATACGAAATGCCTCAGTGTCTTCAAACTCTTGGAGAGATTCGTTGGATCTCGAAATAACTCCCCCAGACTGCATGGTCTATGAAAGAAATTGCCTCGCAAGGATTCATGAAGAACCTCATATCACTGTGAGATATTCTGCCCCAGTATATTGAACTCCGGATAGGTGCTTTTGATAAACCGTCTTCGGGAGAGAATAACTTCTAGTGCTCTTGGGGTGGCCTGCCCCAGTACGAGCCTTGAAGTGATCACCTCTGAATGACTGCTTTGAAAAAAAACACCCAGATCAACTATTCTTTGAGAGATTGGATCTCGAAGTAATTGCCCCAGTTTGGCTGAATTTTGAAGAGATTGCTCGACATGATTGCTCCAAATTAATTGGCTCTTGCTACGACTGTTGGGAAAGTCCCTACTCAATGGAGTTTTCTTGAAAAGTGCACCTCGACAGATTGTCCTTCGGAAGTTTCAGACTTCTCAACTTGGCAAGATTAAGCTTCTGGACTGAGATTCCATACATGGACTTTTATGATGCCAAACAAATGTATGCAAGCAGAAAATGTTTATTTTTAGAATGAAAATTCTAATGCAACACACATGTTAATTTTGAAGTTTTACTGAAAAAGATGTCGCAAACCTTTGTGAGCGGATCACTGGTTAAGATACGACATTAATTTTTTTTTTAATAATAGAAAACATGCACATGCAACACCAACAAAGATCTTTCAACACCACTCATAGGAGTCAGGAACGCGGTCTCGTGGTAGTATGCTCTCAAAAATAACCCCGTTTCAGTTAGGACTTTTGAGGGTTGTATCGTGGCCTGGTTCACGGTTATAGAAAACAAAGGATACAGGCTCGAAGTTTATTTGTGCCCACCCATCTTCGTGATGTTCTCCATTCCTATGTTCAGCTAGCTTTTACAAGAGCTCACCTCTCAAAAAGGGTTTTGTGATGGTTGAGGAACCAATTACACTAACGGTTTAAGCACCAATCAAATTATTGTTTAGAGTCAGTCACCCCTATTGTCTTTTGTGTCTGTATCACACGACTTTGTTCCTGCTCAAGGATCTTTCTTGTGTAATCCTTTTCGTCTTTCGCTTTTGCATTATTTTGATTATCCCTAACTTTTGCCTGGATTGATTCTTGTGAATCTTTGATTGTGAAGTCCAGCGGGATGCCCTAATTTTTGCCTAAGTCGCTTGTTTTCAAGTTTCGACTTAGCGGGCTTTCTCATTCATTTTTTTTCTTTTTTTGAACAAATCGTGTGACACTGTTTGTCTTGAATTCTTTGCGAGGGTCGTGACTGTCTCACTCCTTTGTTGTTGAGGAATAACCCTTGTGGTCTCCGGTCTTTGGACCTCTTGATTGGGATAACCATTGTGGTTTCTTGTCATTGGACCTCTTGATTTGGTACAACGAAAGGTAATGGATCCTCAGATTTGCACTCCTTTTTGAAATTTGAATGCTCGGTCAAACTAACTGACGCCTACCCTGCCCCTGGGTTAAGTGCAACGGTTTTTTCATGCAAAAAGAAACTCCTACTTCAAGGCTCAAATGGGTTGGCGAGGGTCTATCTCCCTTATATCTCCGGTGTTTAGGATTTGAAACAATGCCTGTACATCGTCAACAAGGTCTTTCTCAAAAGCACACAATTAGAGATTCATGTATTTTCATTTCGTCATCCTCCCTGATAGAGTTTAAGCTCAACAGTTGGTATTGCAATGCACATACACAAAATCATGAGTGAATACGAATGGGTTACTTCAAGAAAAACATGTGCATTTTATTATGGTTATCATTCAAAAACAAATAAGTTTCATGCATGCATACAAATGTTTAAACAAACAATATAAACTACAAATGAAAATGCAGTAAAGAAGCTGAACATTGCCGTCATTGAGGAGACTTGACTCCGTATGGACTTATTGCTCTCGGAGACTTTCAGCAGTCAGTAGTCTGAATGTTTACCCAATCAAATTCGTGACCTTATTTTTACCTTTGCCTCTGAAAGACTTGCAATCTTCAATTAAAAAGGCCAGGTGCCCCAGAATGGTAATCATACTTGAAATTGAAACCCCAAAGGAAGCTTTGTCGGAGACGATCCTGATGTGGCTAGCTCAACCAATTTGAATCTGGGCAAATGAGGAAACTTGTTACGTGTACTACCTCGGAATATGATCAAACTTCTTCTCAAGTTGTTCTGGCCTTTACCCATATGCTTTGGTCCTAGGACTCTCTTGGGAAGCTCAGGTTGGATGCTGACAACGACATCTGGAGGGAAGAGGTTGATAAAGTTAATAGATAAGATTGCTCGGAAAGATCTTGCACGATCTCCTGCCTACGTATCTCCATTGACCAATGGAGAATCAGAGCAGCGTAGTTCCCCTCACTAGGGATGAAAATAACTTCGTTCACAATTTCCATAACCAAGCTCATCTGAGTCTTCATCTGGTTGACTTCCTGTTTCAGCAGTTTCTGGTTCTGAAATAAAGCTTATACCTTTGCCCTGAATTGCCCCAGTTGGGTCTTCCTTTCGGTTACCTCCGCCCGGAGTTGCTTCAAATATATACCTTGATTACTGTGATTCAAGTTGTCCATTCTGATGAGAAATCAAGTCAGGAAAAGAATCTGTCTCTGAACACCTGTCAAGAATGCAAGGATGTATGCAAATGTCATGTTCAATTATTTCTGAGGAATCTATCTGATTTGATTCAAGTTTTGACACAGAAAAATCCAACAGCATGATTCAGACATGTGATCCTTGGAAATAACTGAACATGTGTGCAGAAATGCTATGATGTCATGTATGCAGCAGGCATGTGATCAATGGTGTGATGTTGGTGTTGAGCAGTGAACCAACTGTCTGAATAGAACCATAATAGCAGCACCATCTCTGTACAGAACCCCATAACTGGGAACCCAATAACTGTAGAACTGGATCACATAATTGAACAGTCACTGATGGTGTTGAAGCTGAACAACGAGCCAAGTGTCTGTGGAGAGTCATAATAACAGTCACAATATCAGGGTCACCATGGTAATCACAGTAACAATTTCTCTGAATAGAAATCCCGAATCTCAGAATCAGAGAACCATAGAACACTGAACAATACTGACAAAGTGGGTATGTTGAAGTTTAGGGTTCCTGCAAACCTGTAAACCCCTCCCAATCTCACGGGTGTGCTACTCGGGTCAACATCACGGACTCTCAAAGCCGAATAGCAATAATACGTTCACCATTTCCGAGAAATGGCTCATGACCAAATCAGGGAATCGGTTTGGCATTATGTACTACTCAGGGAGGTCTCAGTTGAGTCCGGAAAAAACAAGCATCCCTCACAAGTCTCCAGCTCCAAGCACTGAATCGAGAAACAATAGTACATTCATCCCGAAGGGTACAATACTATCGTCATACGAACAGTTTGCTTTAACTGAATTCCTATGAGAGAACCAGGCCATCCTATGCGAGTTCCCAATGGACCCTCGGATGCGAGTGGGTTTGCCAACAAATGTGGTATGCCACTGTCATCACTGGAGAGGGGTGTTTCCATTAAGGTCCTCGAAGATCGGTCACCAGATGCACATAACTATCAAGGTCGTACCCTGAAGTGAGGTAATCCCCACACAGAATAGTTCCAAGACGGTCGCAATCTGGGTGTGGAACACATCGCCACCCATCATGGTGAGATACCATAAGAGTACAATGTCTGCCCACGCTAATCCTATAGTGCACTCAAGCCGGGTATTTGGCTTATCTCACAGTAACTCCCATCCCGCAGAAAAAAATGAAAACCAACACAGCCAGACAATCCAGTATAATATGATGCATGGAAAATAAAATACTGAAAGCGGTAAATAAATGCGGTAAAGTAAAGCTGTAAATAAAAACTGTAAATGAAAACAGTAAAGCTAAACTAAAGCACACAGCAACAAACAGATAGACACCCAAAGAAACAAAACAAACAGGCGCTAGGATTGACTCTACAAGGGAAACCGGAAGATTCTGGGTTCGATCCCCAGCAGAGTCGCCAACTGTCGCTCCCGGGATTTTCATCCTAGTACAAACGCGAAAGTGGCGCGGAAAAGGTAGAGTCGCCAGCCAGACATTTTTATCCCGAAAGAAAGGGAAAGGTAATGTTGCACAAACCTAAGGAAGAAGGAAAGGACAAGGCCTTGCGAACCAAAGATCTGAGTTCGGGAGTCGGTTACGACCTGGGAAGGTATTAGCACCCCAGATCGTCCGTCGTACCCGACGGGATCCACGCTTGTTTATTTGTTTCAAAGGGTGAGAAATAAAGAATGCTGCTGAATAAAACTGCTATTGGAACTGGAATGAGAAATGAGAAAGGAACTGGAAAGAAAATGGAATGAAAGGGAAATGTAGGGAAAATAAAGAATGTGCTCGAACGGGCCCTACCCCGCTGCCTACGTACCTCATCGGGATAATGAGGATCAGAGTCGACGTAGTTCGCCTAACCTAGGCGGGAACTATTTGTTTGTGTTTTTTACAGATGGAACTGCGTATGTCTATGCTCAGGTGTTGCAGGCTCGTCTGGTACGAGTGCGTTTACCGTCTTGCATGAAAGACAAGTCGCCGCGAGTTCGCGTTGTGAATGAATGAGATGAGAAGAGAAGTTCCCGCAGGATAGTCGCTTATTGTTTGTTTTTGTCTTTTAAAAGAAATGTTTTGAATTTTTGTTTGTGAACTGTCTTGTACTAAGACCTATCCATCGCGAGAAGTATTTACACCTCGCCCCGAAACAGGACGCGTATAAACACTCCGCAACAAAGTCTCGTGTCGTACAAGATTGTTCGGTTTTTATTAAGTGTTTTATTACTTTTCTTTTTGAGATGAGAAAGAGAATGACTCAAGTTGATAAAAGGAAAAATCTAAGGGACTAAGACTAAATCCTAATGTGTTATGTATTTACAAAGTGATCCTAAGGGTTAGTGAGGTTTTCTACTCCTAATGGAAACTTAAAACTATTAGAATTCAACTTACTTCTTAACGAAGTCAAGTTGATTCTAAGATCAATGGGGAATCCTATTAAAGTTGTAAGATCAAAATAAAGCAAAACAATGAATCATAAGAAATAATATTCTAAAAAAATGCCTTAAAGGCATAAATAATAAATAGTCTATTTATTTATTCTATTTCTATATGGAAATGAATTTTATACTAAAGTCTAAATCTAGGTCAAACTTAATATTCATCCTAAAACAAATTAAACTAAACCTAAGCCTAATGTTAAATTCTATGACTAAAATTAATCTAGACTATTATTATTATTATTTTTTTGACTTATTTCTAGCTATGTTTAAACTAATGGGATTTATGCCTAACTAGGCCTAAGACTAATATCCTTAAAAAATATTAAATCTCCTATAAAAATTGTGAAACCTAAACTATGGGATCCTAACATTATCTCTAATCTTATACTAAGAGGAATTCTAAAAATACTTATTTTTCCTATGCCTAAAAATTATTTAATTTCAACTAAGATTAACCATTATTTCCTAAGGATTACTCCACTAAAGCCTATGATAAAAGGTCCTAAAAAATCCACTAAAAATATCCTAAGTACTACTAGGAGTCCTCTAATTACAGAAAAAAGAATGGCTCAAAAATCTTATTGGAAGTTATAAAAATAAAATGAACAAAATTCAAGCACAATTAAAGGAAATTCAACAAAGCTAATTAAAAGAAAATTCATAATTAAATTGAAAATAATGCCAAATTCAGAAAATAAAAATGTCAAAAATTTCTAACTGGAATTAAAAAACTAATTAAATTTTTATGGAATTTTTCTAATCATTTTTCTATTTTTATGGAATTATTTTCTAACTAAGATATTAACAAAAATAAAATCTAAAGAAAACTAAAGGGGGGGTAGACTTAGTGACTTTCCTAATGTTTTTTCTTAATGGGCTCAGAATGAAGGGGTGTTAATAGAAAAATAAATAGGCCCATGCGCAGGTTGTGAGGGGGGAGGTGTTAGAAGCAGGATTTTACGACTGCCTTTTCTACGGGCCTAAAACGGAGGTGTGGAAATCAATACCATGGGCCCAATAACGCAGAAGTGAGAGGGGGTGCATACAGCATATTTTTTAGACTGTTTTCTTAATGGGCCATTGTATGGGGTGCTAATAGCAAGAATTTGGGTCATAAAGATTCAAACCCTTTCCATCTTGGGCATAGAAACAGACAGTGGATTATGGGAAGAAACAATATGTGAATTAAAGTGGGTAATTACCATTAAATAGGATTAATTCTTGTTAATGGTTGAATTATACATTAAAGTAACTTAATTAAATTAATAAACCAATTTTATAAACACAAAAGAACTCAGAACCCTAATGTTAATCCACTTCTTCCTTTTCTTCTCACAAAAGCCGCCACAGCTCTCTCTCGGCTTCATCTTCTTCCCCACTTTCGAAACCCTCACCACCATCACCAACCGGACCTCCCTTCTTCGCCACCCTCATCGCCTCCCTCACTCCATCCGTCTTCTTCTTCTTCGAGTTCGCCACCCCCTACCTCACCACCTTCATCATCTACCCTCTTCTACTTCTTAGTCACTACCGCCATTGCTACCGCCCTCACCTCTCTCGCCTATTTATCCTCACCTCTCCGATAAACTTACAACCCTCTTTCTCCATGTCCGAAAATGGAACCCTAAACTTGCAAAGCCATACGCCGAAAATCCGAAAAAATCGCTCTCACTCAACACCACAGGGTACCAACGAACATCAAACCAACATAACAAAACAATAATAGCTCTTCGTACCTTACAATCACACTGCCGGCGAAAATACGAATGAAGATATTTGAATCGTCGACGAGGGATCTTCGCGGATGCACTAAAGATGCTTTCCAATATCGTACAGCTTCGTTGAGGTACGATTCGATTACAATTCTCCTTCACCTGTTTTTTGCTCGCGACTCTCAATCGTCTTTGACTCTGAAATTGTGATATGCCTTGCGTTCCTTGTAGGTTGTTGCTGCACACAGTGGTGATGAAAGCTTTGTCGACGACAATACGGATGGCAACTCCTCAGGTACGGTCTTCTTCTTTGTTCAGCGTCATTGATTTACTCAGGATTGTTGAATTGTTGTAGATTCTGTGGGATTATTTGATTTTCTATGATCGTTATCTCTGATATTGGCTCTCAAATTTGCAGGTTGTTGTGGTAACGATCTACAACAAAGTTCTGAGAATGGTGGATTGAAACTGAACGAAGTAGTGGACGATTGGAAATGAAGGTGAAGAAAAAGATTGAATAGGTTTGAGATGAAATGAAGGAGAGGGTTGAAGAATTATGGTGTGTGATTATGGATTGAAGAAGAAGATTGAGAGAGGTGTGTGGAAGCTTATGAATTGAAGAAGAAGGAAAATGGTGGAAGGAGATTCTGATTTATAGAAACAAATTCAGTTTCTATGAGAAGCTTCTCAGGTGAAGTTTCTGGAATTTTCTGCTAGAAATCGGTTGAAAGTTTGTTAGAAGTTATTTTTTTTTTAGTTAGAATTCTGTTAGGAGTTGTGTTCATTCTCCTGAATTTTTCGTTAACTCTGATCTTTTCATTGATTAATACAGGTTGTTGGTGAATGGTGATGAAGGATAAATCCAAAAAAATGGGAAGATTCCAAAACTCTCTGATTTTGCAGCAACATGGACAATTTATAGTAGATGAGAGTCTTGAGACTCAGAGGGCATTTCAGTGATTTCTCAGCTGGAGTCATTTGGAGTCTATTGATTCAGTTAGGACTTGTATCCGATTTCAGGTGTTAA
This sequence comes from Lathyrus aphaca, assembly GCA_963966055.1. NCBI lineage: Eukaryota > Viridiplantae > Streptophyta > Magnoliopsida > Fabales > Fabaceae > Lathyrus > Lathyrus aphaca. The sequence continues at coordinate 565,922,237 of OZ014520.1, forward strand.
TAATCCCTTCTCTTTTTCTTCTGAGGTTTCTTCTATAATCTCTTATAAATGGTTGTGACTATTTTATACTCTGTTGTGATTTTTTTCTTCTCCATTTCCTGCGGTCTATCACTAACTTCTCCTTTTTGTTTATTTTTTCAGCTTGTTGGAGATAAATGGTGTGAAGATTAGAGAAGGAATTTGAAGGGTTTAATGATGCAGATAATTGAAGCTTAAAGAACATTGTAGACGCATATTGTTGGCTCGAAGAATTGATGATGATTGAGTATTTGGAGAGTGGATGAATAATTACAACAATGATTGAAGGTTGGTGATGATCAGTGGCTGCATTTTTGTTGGTGAAAGCTGATGTTCTTCTTCCTGCTACTAAGTTAATCTCCTTTAATTTTGTTATATTATTGTTGTAACTACCACTGACTTCCTGTAATAAACTTTTTGTTATTGAATCTTTTCCTTTTCCTGTAATGAATCTCTTGCTGAATTTTGTGTTATAATCAATACACAATAAAATTTCCATGATTTCATCCATCACAGACTTCCCATCTATTATGCCATTCAAACACTGGACACTTATCTTTTGAAATGGGCTTTAGGTATGGACATGGGTTCAGTTTGAAGACTGAATTTGAAACATAACTTAGTAAGATGGATACTAACAATGAGTATGGACCAAAATTATATAATGGGCTTTGCGATATGCTTCCCTTTTTTAAAAGATGAATTCTAGACAAAAAGTTAAAGCTGAGATTAACACTATGATTAATGACAAAATGAGCATCAAAAGTTGGATATTAGGCTTGGTTCTTGGACAATTGAGAAAATGAATCTTAACCTGTTTTTTTTTTAAATGAGTTTGAATTTTGTGAGGTAAAGAATGGTAATGACTATGGTTTCAATGGACATGAACAATAATGAAGAGAAAAGAATAACAAAAAATGGTTTAGTGAGAATTGAATGACGGGTTTACAAAATGGTTTTAATGGACTTGGATTTAAATGTGGACAAAATGAATTGTGGACAATGGACCTAATTGAAAATGAATACGAGAAACTAAAGATGGTATACATGGATTTAGAAAGATAATGAACTTGTATTTGAAATGGCTAATGAAACTTTGAATTTGAACTTGAATGAGATCTTCCAAATAAATCAAAACTACACACTTTCCATCCCCAATTTGAAACAACTTCTTGCACCAATATACTTTAGAATCCGATCTCTCGCACCAAGAACATCAATATACTTTCTCCACGAGATGCTACATCAATTTGTACGCCAAAAGAATGAAACCCCGATCTTCTGAGAGAAATAGAGAAACCAACTTTAAATTCACACCAATAACCTCTTGATCCGACATTTTTATAAAAATCCTCTAAATAAGGAAAGCCATGGAATTTGATGATTCTCTGACTAGAAAATTCAAATCATAGGTATATGCCTTGGTCTCATGCCTTAGGAATAGATGAAATGCATGATTGTGGATATTATGACCTAATGGGAAATGCAGATGAATGTGAAGCGCAAGCCCGCTAAGGGAATAAATATGAGGGCAAATTTTGAGGTATTACACCTGCCCAATCTAAATCTGTATAGACTTCAATGCCCCTGTTTGAATTCTTTTTGAAGTGGAGACCTCGGCCTGGTGTGCCTTTGAGGTATTGGAGGATTCTATTCGCCATTTTCATGTTAGACTCAGTTGGAGTTGACATGTAGCGACTAGCCATGCTTACCGCGAACCCAATGTTGGGCCTCGTGTGAGATAGGTATATTAGTTTCCCAACTAGACTTTGATATCTATCTTTGTCGGCTGGTGGACTTTCATCTTCTCTTCCTTTTATTTGTTCTATTGGTGTATTAGCTGCCTTGCACCCAAGCATTTCAGTTTCTTGAAGTAAGTCAATGGTGTATTTCCTTTGTGATACATAGATGCCATTCTTTTTTCGAGCAACTTCCATTCCTAAAAAATACTTAAGTTGTCCCAAGTCCTTAACTTCAAATTCCTTTGCCAAAAGTCCCTTTAAATGATCAATTTTATCATAATCATTTCCTGTAATTACGATGTCATCAATATAAACAATGAACAAAGCTACCTTTCCTTCCATGGAGTGTTTAACAAACATAGTGTGATCTGATTGGCATTGTTTGAATCCGTCTTTCTTGAAAACTCGAATCAATCTATCAAACCATGCCCTTGGAGACTGCTGAGGCCATAAAGGGATTTTCGGAGTCTGCACACCATATTTGTGGTGCTGGATGATTCAAGTCCAGGAGGAATCTGCATATAAACTTCCTCTTTTAGGTCACCATTTAAGAAGGCATTCTTAATGTCTAGTTGATGGAGTGGCCAATATAAATTTGCAGCCAAAGAGAAAATAACTCTAACTGAGTTTAGTTTAGCCACCAGTGCAAAAGTCTCTTCATAGTCTACTCCATATGATTGAGTGAATCCCTTTGCTACAAGTCGAGCTTTGTACCGATTTATACTCCCATCTGCATTATACTTCATGGAGAATATCCATTTGCATCCTACCGGCTTCTTCCCGGCAGGTAGACTTGTGATCTCCCAAGTGCCATTCTTTATTAAGGCATGAACCTCTTCAGTTACAGCTGCTGCCCATTCAGAATTTTGGAGAGCCTCATGGATGTTGCTTGGAATGTGTGTATTGTCAAGAGCTGTTACAAAAGTCTTGTAACTTTGGGATAATTTTCCATAAGATACAAATCTTTCAATGGGATGTTTAGTACATGATCTTACATTTTTTCTTAAGGCAATAGGAATATTAATATCATCAATATTCACAGAGTTAGGAGCAGTATTACCTGAGAGAACTCCATTTTCTAGAATTTTGGAGGTTTCTTGGTTCTGCCTTGGAATTATGCAGGACTCTATTCCCTTCTTGTTCTTCCTGGAGTACACTTTCAAGTTGTTTCTTGGTGCAGTTTCTATTGTAGGGGATGCAGTTTCTACTACAGTATCCTCTGCATTTTCTATAGCAATATCTTATGTATTTTCTGACGAATTCTCTTCTGGTCCACGAGTTGGTTCGGCATTTTCTGTTGCATTTTCATTTGGTTTAGGTGTAGGTTCTGATGCCTCTACAACCAGTTTGGGTTTAGTTAGCTCAAGTTCCAAAAGTTGGGATTCTATTACTTCAATAGGATATGTGTTCTCCCCCTGAATGCCAACTTTGGGATAAAATGGTTGATTCTAAAAAAAGGTTACATCCATGGTGTGGTAGAATTTTTTGTTTTGAGGTGAATAACACTTGTATCCCTTTTGGTGAGGAGAGTAGCCGAGAAATATGCATTTAATGGATCTCGGGTCAAGTTTACTGCGTTGGGGATCAAGATTATGGACAAAGGTTGTACATCCAAATATTTTCAAAGGAATAGACGTAAGGATACAATTTGTTGGGTATGAGGTTTGGAGAGTGGAGTAGGGCGTATGGAAGTTGAGGATCAGGGAAGGCATTCTGTTAATAAGATAGGTTGCGGAGAGGACAACTTCTCCCCAAAACTGATTAGGTACATTTGTAGCTAGCATGAGAGATCGGGTTACTTCTAGGAGGTGTCTATTCTTTCTCTCGGCAATCCCGTTCTGCTGAGGTGTATCCACACATGAGGTTTGGTGTATTATTCCATGTTGCTGAAAGTATGAGCTTAGTGCAGAATTATAATACTCACGACCATTATCACTCCTAAGCACTCTAATTTTACTTTGAAATTGTGTTTTCACCATGGTATGGAAACATTCAAATATCCTACCAACTTCCGATTTGTCTTTCATAAGGTAGACCCAAGTGACCCGTGTATGGTCATCAATAAAGGTGACAAACCATCTTGATCCCATTACATTTCTAACCCGCGATGGTCCCCATACATCACTATGAATAACACAAAAACGTTGGGAAAGTTTATAGGGTTGAGGTGGGTGGGGGATGCGTGTATGTTTGGACAATTGACAGATTTCACATTGAAACAACTTCTGATTTTTATTGAATAATTTAGGAAGCATTTCTTTCAAGTACATAAAATTTGGGTGACCTAGTCTATAGTGCCATAACATTGCAGAATTTTCACTATATTCAGAAACTATTACGCAAGAGGTTGCCTTGAATTCTGGTTTAGATGTTTTAGCCTGAAGGATATAGAGTCCAGCACATTCTTTAGCATTACCAATCGTCCTCCCTGACTCCAAAATTTGAAATTCACACAGGTTAGGGAAGAATTTAGTGATACATTTCAAATCCTTTGTAAGTTTACTGATGGACAATAGGTTGAAATCAAGTTTAGGTACATAGAGTACTGTACTAAGAGTAATATTTTGTAAAATAATGACAGAACCTTTACCCATGACCTTAGACAGGGTACCATCAGCAATTCGAACTGTCAAATTATTTTGGCATGGAGAATAGCTATCAAAGACAACCAAGTCTCCAGTCATGTGATCAGACGCTCCTGAGTCAATAATCCATGAATTTTGTTTTCCCTTGCTAGTGTTTATAGCATGCAAAAAATTACCTTTTTGTGCCACAGTAGCTGTACCAATTGTTTGTTGAAGCATGTTTTTTAATGCTTCCATTTGCTCCTTGCTGAATGGTGATGAGTGGGAATTTACCTCAGTTGTGTTCCCTCTGCTCTACCGGTTTTTTGTCCATGATGGCTTTCCATGAATGATCCAGCATGTGTCTTTGGTATGACCCGATTTCTTGCAGTGTTCACACCAAGGTCGAGTTTTCTTTTGGAAAGAACGTTGATCTCCCCTTGATGCCATTGCAGATCCTTCTATAGATGGGGCTGCACTAGATTTTCCAAGCATCACTTTTCTCCTGCTCTCCTCTCTTCGTATTTCCGAGAAAGCTTCTCGAATTTTTGGAAGAGGTTTGGTTCCAAGGATTCTCCCACGAACTTCATCAAGTTCTGTGTTTAAACCTAATAGAAACTTGTAGACTCTATCTTTCTCCACCAATTCTTTGTACTTATTTTTATCTTCTATGCAACTCCATTCATTTTCATCATATACATCCAGCTGCTGCTAGTGACGATTGAGAGTAATAAAATACTCTATGAATGAGCGGTCATCTTGACGTAAATCATGGAGTATGCTCTTGATTTCAAAAATTGCAGATGTATTGTCGATGTTAGAGTAGGTTTCTTTTACGGCATCCCACATCTCTTTGGCAGTGTCATAGTACATGAAATTTTCTCCAATTTCATTTGTCATGGTGTTTAGTAGCCATGACATCACTAGACTGTTTTCTAGTTGCCATTTTCCGAGGCTGGAATCCTCCTTTTCTGGACACTTTGAGTCTTCTGTGATATAACCTTCCTTCCCTTTTCCTTGAAGGTAGATTTTGACTGAGCGCACCCATTGATTATAATTCTGGCCATTCAATTTGTGACTAGTGATAGGAAGAGCATGTCCTTCAGCCAAACTATTGACTGAATTTTCTGCTTTAGTATTTGCCATGGGTGGAGCTCAAGGTTTAGGAATGGTTCAGATCTTGTGTTCTGATACCATGTAGAAATATATTGTATATTTCATTGTATTGAACTCTTACATAAGATGTATAAATAGAATACAAGAGGTTGAAAGCTATACCCTAATATGTTAATAAACAGAGGAAATAATTTCCTATAATTGATGCTACCTAAATAAGGAAATAATAATTACCTAAATAAAGAAATAACAATAATAGATAATAACTCTATTTACACCACTGTTTTGTAACAGCTAGACAAATCAGAATCAAATGATTATGATTTGATGTGTGCTAATCTTTAACATTTATTATGAAGAAGTCAGACAAGATGTCCTAATTGTGTTACTCAACATCTTAGTCTGCTAACTGATATTTGTGAATATATTTTATTATGATTATTTGAATATTTCAGGTTATTGGATAATTATCCTATGTGGCACTTAGATTAAGGAATCAGGGGGATTCTCAGAAGTGCACAAGACAACACACAAGTTCCTAAAGATGTGGAGACATTTTAGGAAACTTGTGATTGAAGAAATCACTTTATGAAGAAATATTATGCATGATTCCTAGAGATTACTTACTTCAGATTGGAAGCCTAAGTCCAATCCTATTAGTTTTTAAATAGGATGGACTTGACCTAGGTTGAGTATCGAAAATAAGGATTGTTATTTTCGCTGTTCTAGGGTTTTAACTTATTGTGAGTCTCTCTTGTATTGCATCCAATACTTGCTAAGGACTGTTTTTTTAATTGAGTTGTAATTTTGTTTTGTGTCATTGCTATGATAGAAAGGGATTTGAGAAGGGTCTCATACCTAAAAAGTGTCTTAGGTAGAAAACTAGGATTGGGTAGTTTTAGGAGAAGTTACAAACAGTGGAGTTTGACTTTAACTATACTGCATAGTGAAGATCCTAGATTGGTATCCCTCAGAGTAGGTTGTTAAACTGAACTGGGTAAACAATTTATGTGTGTTCTTTAATCTATGTACTGTTACTATAATTGTTGTGTTATCTCTTGTCCTGCTAATCAGAGTTCAAGTGTTCTAACATCTTATTAGGACATCTTCGAGTACCCGCTATACTAGAATTTCAATTGGTATCAGAGCAGGCATCCTGCTCTGCATCTGGGTGAGATTCAGGGACGATACTTCTTGATGCGAAATATATACCTACTTGTTTAATGCTTAAAGAAGAAGAGGTTAGAATATGGCATCAAATACTTGGTCATCTTCACCTGAAGGGTATAAAATATGTCATATCTAAGGAAGCCATCAGGGGAATCCCAAATTAAAAAATTGAGGAATTGAGAGTTTGTGGTGAATGTCAGATAGGTAAGCAAATGAGGACATCACACAAGATGTGTCAACATCAGACTACTTCTAAAATCTTAGAATTGCTGCATATGGTTCTGATAAGACCAATGCAAGTTGAAAGCCTTGGTGGAAAACAATATGCTTATGTGATAGTGGATGATTTTTCAAAATGTACTTGGGTAAACTTTCTTAAATATAAATTTGATACCTTTGATGTTTTCAAGGAACTGTGTCATAAACTTCAAAGAGAAAAAGGAAGTGACATAGTTAGAATCAGAAGTGATCATGGCAAGGAATTTGAAAAAATAAAGTTCTATGAATTATGCTCTACACAGGGAATCAACCATGAGTTTTCTTCACCAATCACCCCACAACAAAATGGTGTGGTTGATAGAAATAATAGGACTATACAGGAATGTACTCGTGTAATGCTTCATGCAAAAAAAAAAGCCCTACTTCCTATGGGTTGAAGCCATGAATACCACTTGCTATATCCTGAATAGGGTCAATATTCGGACTGGTACATCTTCTACCTTGTTTGAACTATGGAAAGGAAGAAAGCCCATATTAAAATACTTCCATGTATTTGGAAGTCGATGTTATGTCTTTAATGACAGAGAATAACAAAGCAAAATGGATCCTAAAAGTGAAGAAGGAATTTTTCTTGGATATTCTACAAATAGTAAGACTTATCGAGTTTTTAATCCAAGAACTAAAGTTGTGATCGAATCCATCATTATTATAGTAGATGATCATCCTTCTAAATCTATTACTACTGATGATATGGGAGTACTATTCCCTCTAGATAATGAAACAAAAGATGTCACTCAAAATGTTGAAACATCTCCTGATAGTCCTAAAGACTTAGTAGGCTACACTACAGTTCCTCATGTGAAAAATGAGGATCCAGAATCTGAAATAATCAACAAAGGACCCTTCATTAGAATTAATAAAGATCATCTAAAAGAACTTATAATTGGTGATCCAAATGGTGGACGCATGACCAGATCAAGAGATGTCGTTGCTAGTTTATGTTTTGTCTCAAAATCTAAGCCAAAGAATGTCAAATAAGCTTTGACAGATGATCACTGGATTAATGATATGCAAGAAGAACGCAATGAGTTCAACATACATGATGTTTGGGAACTAGTTCCTAGGCCATAAGGGTCAAACATTATTGGGACTAAATGGGTGTTAAAAAATAAGTCTAATGAGCATAATGTTATCACAAAAAATATAGCCAGGCTGGTGGCACAAGCATTTACTCAAATTGAGGGGTTAAACTTTGATGAGACATTTGCACCAGTTGCAAGACTTGAGTCCATCAGATTATTATTGGGAGTAGCACGTTTGATAAAATTCAAGCTCTTTCAAATGGATGTCAAGAGTGCTTTTCTAAATGGGTTTCTACAAGAGGAAGCGTATGTAGAACCGCCAAAGGGATTCATCGATCCAACCTATCCTGATCATGTCTATAAACTGAAGAAAGGTCTATTTGGGCTGAAACAAGCTCCTCGAGCTTGGTATGAAAGGTTAACTGAATTTCTTGTAAAACATTGATACAAGAAGGGTGACATAGACCAAACTATATTCGTGCGAGAGCATGAGGGACAATGTAACACCCTTTTTACCCCACAAAAAATTCAAACATGTTATTTAAGAAAAATCAGAGTTCAACACAAAAGGGGCGTCACATATTCAACATAATCATCAAGTAAACATCACGTAGGTGTCATGTCCCGTAACACGGGTTGCAATTTATGTCATAAATAAAACAAAGCCTCAATTCATGGTAGCAGATCATTATTCAACATCTTAAATCATCATGTTAAAAAGGATATAACTATAATCCAAAACATCGTCAATAAGTGATAAAAATAAACAACAACGACAAAATAATTCAAGTGTTCCCCAATGTTACACGACTCAGAGCAAGACACCACCTAGACTCTATAACAACAAGAGACGCACTCCATGCTACTTCCAATCACCAAACTATTCCTGAGAATCTGCAGGATGGCATAATAGACCATCACGAAAGGCAGGAAAGGTGAGTAATCCACATTCAATATACATAATATAAAGACGAAATTATAAGACAACATACAATCATACACCATTTACATAAAATCTCACCCACACACAACAACAAAAACAATTCACATCATCATAAAACAAATGCATTCATGTTATGCCACATAGAATGAAATACAACTTCATAAATGCATGTGGTACCGATTTTCAACATGTGATGGACACTGGCCATCAACCCTCCACAAGGGAGCACAACATAAACAAAAACACCTCAACCCACACAATGGGATTGAAGCCTCAATCATTATAAGAAGGCCATGAATACACGATGCAACAACAACATAATCATCTTCATCAACATTTGCATCAATATTCATCATTAAACATTTACTTCGCCTACCCACATTACTAATACTACATGGCATCATTTTACAACATATTCATCATAACATCATTTCATCATTATTATTACACATTTAGCCTAATATAGCATGGTAACAACTCACAGTAACAACACAACAACATAGCACAATAAAATAAAGCATCACAAGTCATACAACAAGAGAAATTATTTTCAAAAGACTACAGGTCTCGCTAAGCGAGATAGATAACTCACTAAATGAGTAACTCTCTGTTTGAGAACTTCCAAAATTTTCACTTGCTCGCTAAGCGAGGAGGCGATTTTTCCTGTGAAAACCTTGCGATTTTCTGTACAACTCAGACACGCCCAAAACCCCCTAAAACACCAAATAACAACAGAAAACATTAGAATGCAACCATAAAACCAATTATCAACATATAATCACCCTTTATAACCCCTAACAACAACAATTCAACAAATTCTATCAACAAACTACCCAACCCTAAGGTTTCCATAAAAAAAACCCTTTCCTCATAAGACAATCCAAATATTATAGACATTGAAAGAAAACTAATCCTCATACCTTATTCAATTGAGCTTTCCCTTTCACCTCTTGAGATTCCTCTTTGTCTCCTTGTTCTTTAGAGCAGCCTTCAACCTTCACCAAAACACGATTATACGAATTTTGATAGTAATTCTCTTTTCTCATAAACTACTCAAAAGACCACTCTACCCCTTAGGCCTCCAACTTCTTTTATTTTATTTTTAATAATAATATTTAAAAAATATCCAATTATCATCATATCACTATTTTAATAAAATAATTCCTTCTTTTTAATATTTCACAAAATACCACCAATTACCACTTGTTCATAAATAATCACCTAAATAATTGAATTATGAAATTGGGGTGTTACAGACAACTTATGATTGCTCAAATCTATGTAGATGATATTATCTTTGGAGGGATGTCAAATAACATGGTTCAAAAGTTTGTTGAACATATGCGCTCAAAGTTTCAAATAAGTATGGTAGGTGAACTAACTTACTTTCTTGGTCTTCAAGTAAAACAAATGGAAGACTCTATCTTTCTATATAAAGGGAAGTACACCATGAACATTGTGAAGAAGTTTGGAATGGACAACGCCAAACACAAAAAAACATCAACACCAACTCATCTCAAACTATCCAGAGATGAACAAGGTGAAAGGGTTGATCAGAGTATATACAAAAGCATGATCGACAGTCTTCTATATTTAACTACAAGTAGACCTGATATCACTTTTTCTGTAGGAGTCTGTGCTAGATATCAAGTTGATCCGAAAGTGAGTCATATTAATCAGGTTAAGAGAATTCTAAAATATGTGAATGGAACATGGAACTACGAGCTCTTATACTCTCACAACTCAAATTCCATGGTACTAGGTTATTATGATGTTGATTGTGTTGGATGTGTAGATGATAAAAAAAAGCACTTCTGGAGGATGCTTCTTTCTGGAAAACAATCTGATATCGTGGTTCAATAAGAAGCAAAACTGTGTATCTGTCCACAACTGAAGCTGAGCATATAATAGTTGGAAGTAGTTGTTCTTAGTTAGTATAGATGAAACAAATGTTGCTTGAATATAATGTTCCACAGGATGTCATGACACTATTCCGTAACAACATGAAAGCTATCAATATTTCTAAGAATCCTATTCAACACAGTAGAACCAAGCATATTGATATCATACATCATTTTATTAGAGATCTTGTGGAAAAAAAGTGATAAACTTGGAACATGTGACTGTAGCGGTAACAATCGTGAGTGTAAGCTATTGATTAACTTAACTCAAGGAAAACAGAGTCGCCACCAGGATTTTATTTTATTCCAAAAGGAAAAGGAAAAAAGAGCGAATAAATCCTAAAATGAATCTAAAAGCAAAAAGCTAAAGAAATAAGCAGAGAAATGGTAAGGGGGTTGGTTACAAAATGGGAAGGTGTTAGCACCCAAAATGTATGTGGTACTCCACGGGAGCCCTTTGAAATATTTACGCTTTTGGTTTGAAAATGATTTGGTAAATGAGAGTGAGGGGATGCGAAAAGAATTAATTTTTAATATTTTTGTGTTTGGAGAGGTTTACCACCTCATGCTTACGTACCCACAAAGTGCAATGTAAGATCAAAACCACGTAGTTCGTGGTAAAAATAGTGAAAATTGGTTGGTTTTGATTGATTTTAATAAGTAAATACAATTTTCCATTTTCAAGTGGATATCCTCACAAATCTACCATGAGAATGAGGGCATGAGCTCATACATCATTATGGGGAGAGCGCCAACTCAGATAAAACCCCTACAAATGACAAGAGACTCAATTACATCAAACTACAACCATGGATATTGAGAGACTTGTACCCGACCAAAAAAATTACTCATAGTTTAAACTTGTAAAGAAAATAAAAAGAGTGCACAAAGGCACAAAACAACTTGAGTGAGTTTGGTTCTTTTTATTTTTGAATTGAAGTCAAAATAATAAAGTTTATTGACATTTATTAAAAGAAAAGAAAGAGTAAAAGTCACTTGACAAAAGTCAAGGTTTGATTTATTACAGTGGTGGAGGTTTTTAAAACAAGAATCCCTTGAAAAAGAGAGGAGGTTTTGAAAATTGAAGAAAGCTAGGAGATGAAGAGGCTATCCTAAAAATAAATAAAAGAGATAAAGGAGGAAAAATCTAACCAACTTGATGATACTTCCAAGCATAAGCAAAAGATTTTCATCCTTATAAGCATAAGCTAGCAAGTGGCCAAATAAAGGCTAAAGTACCAACTCCATAATGATTAAAGCAAAAGGAAGGTGTCCTAGAATCTAAGTCCAAAACACCAATTCCAATGCAAATTATAGTAACCATAGTCCAAGATTAGGAGCACAAGTTTTTTAGAGGTTTAATCCTTTATTAATATTTTTGGTGTCCAAAGGACAAAAGAAAAGAAAATCACAAAGATATATAAACATAAACACAAACATGATAATGGAGGATAAAGCATAAAATAAAGAAGAGAAAGGAACAAGAGGGAAATTAAAGAGGATAAGGTGCAAGAAGAAAGTAAAATAGTAGGAGTAATAATAATATATACATAATAATGGTATGGTAAACTTAATCATCTACAACCTAGAGAGTAACAAGGCACCTAGTGCCAAATCCGAGAAGGCAACACTGATTCTGCTTAGTATCTTACACTATAGTGATTAACTGATGCAATTAGACCTATATTTGATGAAGACTTGAAAGAAGATTGGGATATCCAAAGAAAATACACATCAAGCTTCAAAAGTCATGGATCCAATGCAAATAATTAATCAACATTGGGGTGGCGTGACCAACAAGGTCCGGTCCATGAAAGTGCAAGTATCCAATTAGATTTTATTCCGAGATAGGGACACATTTAGGTCTATGTTAAACAATCATCGAGTAATTTACAAAGTAATTACCCTAAAATGTGGCCGACCATTATAATATGTGGGCTAATGCATGCGAGATGAATGATATGTAAATCGTCATCCTAACGCCATACCGCACAAAAATAAAGATGAATACCAAATTGAGTCACACTTATGATATCTTTTCATTTTTAAGTTTAATCACTTATCTTGGTGGATTCAAGTGTGAAAACATATCAAATTCAAAGCACCTAGAGTGAATTAAATAATTCACTTAAAGATATATTTGAACTAATGAATATTATCTCCTCTAATATACACCCAAAGTCCATTGAAATTAAAGAGAAATCAGTCTCAAAAATGTTTCCCAAGGTAAAAAAAAAATAGAAAAAAAGGGGAAGAGGGGGAAAGAGAAGGCAAAATGGCCCCAAAAACAAATCAAAAACTCATTCTGCCTCAGTGGTAACCGGTTAACACATAGGTGTTAACCAGTTACTTAGTTCAAAAGCACAACCAATTTTCAAAAATTAACTGAGTAACCGGTTAACATGCACACAAAATAAAAAAATAATGCAAAATTCAACATGATCCTCTTTTAAAACATTTTCCAAACACCTTGTGATCATATATTTGAACTTGCGCGAATTTTAGAGTAAGAACACAACAAAAACCAGCAATCAAAATAATATATGATCCAAAGGATCAACAACAAGGAACACCAAGGATCTATATTATGGATGATGAAGATGAAGGTGTAACAATGGTAAAAGGTGAATTACCACTTCAAGGATTAGAAGAACTCCAAATTACTCCACAAGCAAGCTTGATCTACTGAAATTGATGAAGAAAAATGAAAAGAATGAAGGTTTAGCTCAAATTTAAACAATAATTCAATGTGAATTCTTGATAACTTTCAAAAGAAGAAATTGAGCTCTGGTGAATTTTGGTAGTTGGGGATATATTTTGCAAGAGGGGTTTTTGGCTCTCTAAATCTTGAGAAAATGAGTGAAATGAGGGTGCTATTTAAAGAGTTTAGGTATGGAAAATTTGGTGGAATGGAACTAGGTTTGGGAGATCAAGATTAAGCTTGGAAATTAAATTTGGAGGGAATTAGAAAAAGAGTGGTGATTAATCAAGGTGTATGGTGATAATTAATTTTGATGATGTATGTGAATTAAATGGAGATGATCTAGAATATTCCACATGTGATCAAAATGAAATTGGTGCCAAAATCACAAAATTTGAATTTGCTGCCAATTTTTCAAATTTGTGAGCTGATAACCGGTTACAACCAGGGCGTTAATCGGTTACTCAGTGCCATACTTGAAAAATATTTTCTTTTCTTTGCATTGTTGTGGTCCCGACTTAATTCTCTTGTTTGTCAAAGAAGGCATGGAAATAAACACATGAACCTTGGAATTCCTAGAATAATAATCAATAAAGATTCGAAAAATTCTGATCAGATGAATTTGAATCTGTTTGCAGATCAACTCTGACTTTGTTCAGATGAAAATTGTTCGAGCTTAGGAACTGTTCTGATATTTTTTCTTTCTTCATGAAAAAGTTAGTAAAAGATAGAAAACAAAATATTTTTGGATTTTGATTAGATGTTAGTAAACATAAACAGATAAAAGCATACAAAAGCAATGGTGATCCGCTGTGAGGCATAAACCTGCAACCAAAAAGGATAGAAGAACCAGTGTGTGTTCTTGTTTGTATGAAAATGATGCAAATGCAAAACACAATCTTAGGGGCAAAAATTAGGGTGTTACAGTGACCATGATAATCAATTGGCTGATATTTTCACCAAATCTTTAGATGCAATCTAGTTTGAAGTCTTAAGAAGCAGACTTGGAGTCTGTGTTTCAGAAGAATAAAAACAATCAATCTGGTTTGAGATCATTACATCTAAGTATATGATCTTTGATGGCTTTGCTCCCTTTGCCATATTCTGGCTAAAAAGGGGGAATAATATTTGTTGCATGATACTGCACTTTTTAAGGGGGGTATTTCCTACCTCTTGTGAGTTGTTGAGGCTATTTATTTTTCCGCTGTTATCTGATATAATTCTTTTGCCTCTATGTTTGTTTTAGCCAAAATATGCCAAAGGGGGAGATTGAAGGCTCCTGTGAGTCGACATTGATTTTGGAAAAATAACTGATTGAAGATGTTGGACATGATGTCCTATGTTGCTTATTATGAAGAAGTCAGAGAAGATGTCCTAATTGTGTTACTCTACATCTTAGTCTACTAACTGATATTTGAGAACATATTTTATTATGAGTATTTGAATATTTCAGGTTATTGGATTATTATCTTATATGGAACTTAGATTAAGGAATCAAGAGGATTCTCAAAAGTGCACAAGACAACACAAGGGTTCCTAAAGATGTGGAGACATTTTAGGAAACTTGTGATTGAAGGAATCACTTTATGGAGAAATATTCTGTAGGGTTCGTGGAGATTACTTACTACAAATTGGAAGCCCAAGTCCAGTCCTATTAGGTTTTAAATAGGATGGAGTTAACCTAGGTTGAGTATCGAAAATAAGGATTGTTATTTTTGTTGTGCTAGGGTTTTAGCTTATTGTGAGCCTCTCTTGTATTGCATCCAATACTTGTTGAGGATAGTGTTTTTAATTGAGTTGTAATTTTGTTTTTGTCACTGCTGTGATAGAAAGGTATTTGAGAAAGGATATCATACATAAGAAGTGTCTTAGGTAGAAGACTAGGATTAGGATTGGGTAGTTTTAGGAGAAGTTATAAATGGTGGAGTTTGACTTTAACTATACTGCATAGTGAAGATCCTGGATTGGTATCCCCCAGAGTAGGTTGTTAAACCGAAATGGGTAAACAACTTCTGTGTGCTCTTTAATTTATGTACTGTTACTATAATTGTTGTGTTATCTCTTTTCCTACTTGGCAGAGATCAAGTATTCTAACAACTTGTTAGGACATCTCGAGTATCTGATATACCATAATTTCAATTAATATAGTGTAATATATACAATTACAAATATTTTAATATATTTTGATGTTTGCCAAAAAAAATCCAACATCTGCCAAACTAAACACACGGGTTATGTTTTCTGTCTGGTTATGAAAGGTTTCAGAGATTCATATATGTAATAAGACAATAGGGTGGTAACAAAGATGCATCTCTTAAACCTCCACTAATATAAGATAGAATTTTTCAGGCCCATATTTGTCTACAACTTCTATAAATATAAGTTATTGTTTTTTATTTCATACAAACATAAGATATCGCAAATGTCGCAAATGAACATCATCTCGTATTTTGAAAATGTCTCCTTTTTTCAACGTGACACCCATGCGAAAATTTAAGATGAATGAGTACACCATTTTTTCAAATCTGCAATATGACATGCAAAATATCCTACCTTACGGAGACAATCGAAAAGTTGTGAAGCTCGAGTACCGTTTACCCTCAATTAACAACGAAGGCAAGATTGAGTTTAACAACTATGAGCTCAAGACAAATGTAAATGTAAGGTGAAGGTGTGAGAAAAAGACAAGAAATATGGGGGTTTGAATTGGTGTTTTCACTCTTGTTAACTTTTTTTTCTTCGTGTTTTATCATTGTTTGTGGCAGAAGCATAATTAAATAAAGTAAAGAATAAACAAGAGAAATAAACACACGATATATCATGGTTCACTTGAGAATCTCAAGCTAATCCATTCCATCCCGCAAGGTGATTTTCCTCAACAAGGACTTAATCCACTATAACCAAACTGATTACAAGGCACAACATTATCTGTAACTAACTGCACAACCAACTGATGCAACTTACAACATTGTGCAACCAGCTGATGCGACTTCCTTATGTGGCTACCTACCGTGACTAACTGCACACCATCAATGCGACTTCCACTGCACAACTATCTGCAGTGGCTAACTACACAACCAAATGAGCAGCACCAAGACACCAAGTCCTGAGCTTCCTAAAGGTTATGACCTTCACTCGGTCCTTTAGGGATTACAAACATTTTGTTTGTAAGTGGGTAACATTTACATAGGTTTGCTTCTTACATAAGCTTGAGTACACACATTTAAGAACATTGATAAGAAGATCATCCTAAACACACTAAGAATATTATATTGTATTATAGCTCAAGTAGTATGGAGTCTTCTTCTTCATCTTCAAGTAGCTTATTTACGGAAATATCCCAAGCTCTTAAATTGCTTGAAGTCTTCTTCTTCTAAGCTTGTACCAACTTGATTGATCTTTGATGTAGCACATATAAGTACTTCTTTATCTTGATTCATATAAAAAGACTATTTTGGACAACAACCTTATTATCTTAATCCAATGATCACATCAGAACAAAACATTCAGTTGTTCATTTGTAATTCAGCTTCCATGATCATCTTCTTGTTGATATCTTCATCTTTACAAGCTTTTGCATCATATGCAATTAAGCACATTTATGAATCAACAACTTTTGCATCAGCAGCTCGTTGTATAACTGTAATCAGCCTTTGGCAGCATATTCAATAAAGCACAATATGGACTTGTACACTTGTTCAAGAAAACCATATTTGTGGTTAACAACCTTCACATTGTATTGACCTTGAGAGGTGGCCTTAAACGACTAAGTTGTCATGTTTCTTCACATGATCATTTCCTTATATAGCCATAAATAAAGTCATTAGAGATCAGTTGGCTACTGAAGGAATATCATTACACAAGGATGAAAATCGTACTGCCACGTCTGTCATTTTCCATAGATTAAGGTTAGTGGAGAGGTAGTGGGATAAAGCATTTTGTAATGTGTACTATCCTTGTTAACTGTAACATTATCTTCTGATCTACACACACTTCTGATTTTAGTATGATTGAAGCATGAGTAGAGAAGTATTATATGGGTCTTCAGAATCTCAAATCTCCAGTGTCTTCAAAATCTTGTTCACCTAGAACCTTGTCTTCAGAACTTTGACACTTGTCTTTGAAACCCTTGGTCTTCAGAATTTCAAGTCTTCAGAATCTTCAAAACATCAATCGCTCAGAACCTTATCTTCATAGTCTTCAGCACTTGGTCTTCAGAACCTCAATCTTCAGAAACCTTAATTCTTTCAAACTTTCAGCATTTCGTTCAATCAAAACCTTAAGTCTTCAGAGTTCTTCAACACTTGGTCATCAGAAAATAGTAACTTTAGAAGCTTTACTAGCTTCAAGATCAGAACTACGCACAAAACATCATTCATAAGAGTATTGCAGCAGCAACAGAAGGCATCTCTGGATCTTTTTGATTGTGATCAGATAGAGAAGCATCCTTACTTCTTTAGCACACTTGCACCTTGTGTTATACATAGTGTCGCTCCCACCTGATGACACGGGGTCAAGAGGGGTACATACGCGAATGGTCGGCGAAAGGAGAAGAGGACACACAAGGGTGAACTCAGAAGACAAGAGTCGCCAGCTAGGCATTTTTATCCCGAAGGAAAGGTAATGCTGCATAGACCTGAGAAAAGGTATGGACAAGACGGTTGCGAACCAGAGAGACTGAGAAAGGGGGTTGGTTACAACCTGGGAAGGTATTAGCACCCAGATTGTCCGCCGTACACGACGGGATCCACGCTTAAAAGATTTGTGTTTTAAAGGGGTAGTGTCAGTGCAGTCTGTGTATCAAAGCTGGAAAGAGTGCAAGTGTCAGTGTAAAAGAAATGTGAAGTGTATAAGAGAAGTGTCAGTGTAAGAACAGGAGCGTAAAGCTCAAGACTATGAGGCTTAAAGAATGATGCTGGAAGAGGGGGGATATACAGAGACTTTTGTTCGATAACTGTTAAGTTATGCCTACGTATCCTCTCGTGCAATGAGGAAGTCAGAACACCGTAGTTCGACTCAAAGAGACTGAAAGATAAATTGACTTGTGAACTGCTTACTTGTCTATGCTTAAGTGTATGACCTGTCTGGCTCAGGTGCAAACTGTCTTGCATTAGACGGGAGAAGCAAGTTCTCGTTTGTGAGTGAATGAGATGAGAAAAGAATCCCGGAGGAGGCGATTATTTTTTTTTTTTTTGAGTTTTCAGTCTTTTATTGCTTTTTTGGGTTTGTCATAGGAAAATGAGCTCAAGCCTAAACCAAGGGTTAGTGAACTCATCACATCCTCCCTCTGATTAGGGGTAAAGAGAATACTTTAAGCATGAAGTAAGCACCTCACACTTAATCACCATGATGTAGGATTAAGATCATTAACCTACTTGTAATTATTTAGATGTTTTTGTTGTTTTTGTTTAGTGTTAAGTAATGAGTTTAAGCCATAATCAAGGATTTAATGGACTCATTACACCATCCTAATAGAAGGATAATAGATGAGAACATTTAAGCGGAGGAAGGCTCCTCAACTTAATCCATGATTAGGGATTAACCTCATGACAAAACAAATTCTTTATTAAAGTGGATTTTAGTTAATGATAAGATGAAGAAGTGGATTTTATGGTTTGTAAGACAACTTGAGGGGGACTTGTCCATTAACACTAGGGTTAGTCCTTCTTAACCAATTAAGGAAGAATTAGAACCCTAATGCAAGGCCCAAGTTACAAGCTATTTGTCTTAGTGATTATTAAATGGATTGATTAAAGGATTTAAACACATTAAGGGTTTGACACTTAGGATTAAAGTTATACACTCCATCCTAATAGAAGGATGCAGGCATAAGCTTAATCACAAAGCCTTAAAACCTTTAAGGTTTAGTCCCTGATTATGAGATGAGAGGAGAAGACTCAAAGATGACACAAAGGCCAAACTAAATGGGGGACTAATCGAACCCTAATTATTATCATGCTTGGTTATTCCTAGAGTTAATGAGTTTTGCAAGAAGATCTTCAGAGAAACCACCAGGAAGGAAGCAGATGAAAGGAGCAAGAAGCAGAGAGAAGCAAGACAACTTGCTTCACTTAAGAAGACAAGTTACTTGAAGAAAGAAAGTATGAGATGAACATGAATGAGAAAGCTCACTCCAATACACAAGATAAAATGCAGCAATGATGCAAGAGAGAGATGAAAAGAGATTGTGAGAAGTGAAAGAAAATTCACTTCTCAAAACAACTTACCACCTGAAAAGTTAGCAAAGGAAATGAAATGCAATGGAAATGAGATGAAATGCCATGGTGCAAACCAAAACCAGAAGCATAAACATGATGTTAATGATGCTAAGGGATGATGCAAACACATGACAAGAGATGAGAATGATCAAACAAGCATAAGGATGTAAATGAGGCATGCTTTGAACCATGGAAGTTCATGAAAGTTTATGAAATGCAATGAACATATATCATAGCAAATGAAAGAGGAAATGATCAAACATGACTCTAAGATGTCCTAAGATGTCTTATGAATCATGTGGATGCACAAAATGTCATGGCAAGTCATTGAATGCAAGCAAAAGAAAGATGGATGCAAGTGAAAGCACAAATTAGGGTTTACATACAACATATAATGCAAAAATTCAAAACCAGAAGCAAATGACATGATAAAAAATTGAAAATGCAATCATAGATACCCTAAACCTATACAAGTTCACTTCCCAAAGGAGGGGACCTAACTCTTAACCCAGTGCAAGTTATGAATTTTCCAAGTTAATTAGGGTTTCAAGGTATCTCAAAATAAAAAATGCTAAACAAATTGAAAATGGAATATCAATTCAAACCAAATTTATCCTATAAACTACATGCCATGAATGATGCAACTCAAGAAGAACCATCATCAAACTCCCAATGGTTAGGCAGAATGGATTTTTCAAAGTTTGAACCAAAATATTGCCTTAAAATGAATTTAATTCCAATGAAAATGATCAAAAGGCATCAAGAACCAAAAAGAGATTTTCTTTGAGAGTTGGATAATGTTTCTAAATGTTTTTAAATGCAATGTGAATTTTTTTTGTGATTTTTAAATACCTAAATGTATTTTTAATCAATTAATTTTCATTAACTAATAAAAAATAAACATTTAAATGATTTAAAAATAATTTTTAATGCAAAAAATAAAAATAAAAATATTTTTGGGTTCTGAAAATTAATGAAATGTTTGACAAAAATTTTCAGAATTTTTAAATGTATTTTACTATTTTTAATAATTCGTAAAAGATAAATCAAATAAAATGAAAATAAAAATGAATTAATGAGAAGTATGCAGGTCCACTGGCTGAGATTCAAACAAAAATGGAGGGAGTTGACCCGCGCCATATCCAATGGCTGACATTCAAACTGACTGGATTTACTTAAACTTAATTAATTAATCTAATTAATTAGGATTAGGGTTTAATGAAATGATCCAGGCCATTCAAACACGCGGGAGTCAAACCTAGTCAACTAAATCCATGGTCCAAATTCAAACTGAACCCTAAACGTGATTAATACACTAATGACTCTCAGGTGGCCGGAAATGACCTCCGGTCATCTTCTCCGGCCACAACCCTCCCTGAAAATTGCTATCTTCTTCCCTAGGTCACTAAAATCCAATCTCTCTGCCCAGAAATGATCCCCATACATCATACATCAAGAATCAACAAACAAACAACATTTAAAACACATCAACAATGAGAATCGAATCCAAACAGTTCTAGGTCAAAAAAATTTCAGAACACGAATACATGCTTATTTCTCAACCATTTTCGAAACAAAACATATCAACATGATCAGTGAAGCATGGAGAATCATTTAGGAACTTAAAAACATGTTTCTGGAAAAAATGTTCTTGAGCTCACCTGAACTGGAGTTTTGATCTTTGGAACTTTCTGGCTGCCTCTTTGATCCAAAACGCCTCTAATGAACCTCCTGAGAAGCTTGCAATGCTTGGTTGGAGTTTCTTTTGGCTGGTTTGAGAGATTGATAAAGTTCTGTTCATGAGGGGTGAGAAATCGTGTTTCTGCTTGGGGCGGTTTCAGAGACAAATGAGGATTGGGAAATGATCAGAGGAACATGTTGAGTGATTCTATGAAGTTTATTTTGGTGTTTGATGCTTGTGTTTTGAGATTCGAAGCAAAATGCATAAGAGGTCAGTTTTGGGAACTATGGCTTGTGAAATGTTTCAGGTTGTGTTGTGTTATGTGTTGGGTTGCTTTTGGTACACATATCAATCCTTGATAGGTCAGAGAGTTGTTGTGGAGTAGTGTGATTGGTATGGAGCAAAATGCATAAAGTCAACTTTTTGTGTAAGAGAGGTATGGGCTATGGCAGTCAAGGTACAAGGCATGGCTTGGCTGCAGCTTGAATCAGGGAGAACCATGGAAATGGATTAGAGGCAATGCAGCAAGTGGATTAGGGTTTGTGAGAGTTTTTGCAATTTCACAAAGTCTTGGCCCTTTTGAAGTTTCTTAATGCACAAGTCATGAAATTGGACAATTCTTTGGTGCATTCTGACTTTTAGGTCATGGTTCATGTTTGTGCAAAGGTTAGAAGTCACATTGAAGTCATATTTTGCCTTGGCAAGAGGTTTTGCAACTTTGCCTCTTTGGTACAAAACTTGAAATTATGTGATTTTGTCCAACTTTGACAAGCCATAACTTTTGATCCAAAATGAATTAGAATGAGTTCTTGTACTTTTTGAAAATGGGAAGATCCATTCTACATCTTTCATGACCAAAGTTTTCCCATTTGAAGCATTTTTGAATCAAAAAGAAAGGGTTGAAAAACTTTCCCAAAATGGCAAGTTTTCATTACAAGTCACTTTCCCAAAAAGGCAATTTTGCAAATGGCTTGAAATTCTTCAATTTTGTGAACTTCTAACATCTTCTATGATCAAATAAAGATCATACACATTCAAAATGATGGAGGACACCCTTTGGTTGGGTCACTGGGGGCCTCAGATGCCCTGATTTTGCACTGACTTGCTCAAGAAGTCAACTCTTGATTAGATGTCTTCCCCATGGAATTTCTTCATGAAACTTGATATGCATGATCCTCATAACATATAGAGACCAATAGAAACAAGAATGACCAAAAAAGTTGGAATTATGGCCTTTGAAACCAAAACCCTAATTCTAGGTCATCTGTGCAGTTAAACCTGGCTCTGCTTCCATGCCTTTCTCAGTTCTTGTGATTCTTTGGCTTTCTTTGATCTTGAGAGGATACAATATGATGCTTGAACACACATGGACCCCTTTGAAGTGATTGATGACCTTTGGAGTGGCTCAAATGGCTCAGGGATGGCTCAGATCACAAACCCTAGATGCAGATGACTTAGAAACAATGCAGTGAAGCAAAAATGCAATATGAGATGCTATGATTGAACTTATGCATATGGAAAGATCACAAGACATGGTGAAATGAGTGAGGGCAAATTTGGGGTGTTTACAGCTGCCCCTATTCAAACATGAGTTAGCTGTGCAGGATGTAAGCAACGGCTTAACAGTCAAACAAGATAACTTGTGGTTGAATACCAAAGACAGTCCAAAATTTGCACTCACAGAATGAAGAAGAAAAGGGATATAGATTGTAAAAGAAAATAAAGTATAATTATAAAGTGCGGGCGAAGGATGACGACCGCCGAGCAGAGGACGACTGTTGGGGATAAAGCAATGACGGGGACGACCGACATGCTGGGGATATAAGAGATTATGATGGGGACGGCCATCAGGTAAAGTTACAAGACTCTCTGGGGATTAAAGGCGAAGTGAATGATGGGGACGACCATCAAGTTCAAAGCATAAATGAAATAAATGAAGAGATACGGTCATCAAAGGTGAAGGACGATCACCTAGATGGGGACGGCTGCTCTGTTGGGGATAAGATGAGGGACGATCATCTATCGGTGAAGGACGATCACCTGACAAGGTACGGTTGCCAAAAGTATCACGACATAGGATGAATGCCGGATAAAAGGTCGACGATGGGGACGACCATCGGATAATCATGATGAAGGACGATCATCAAGAGGTGAAGGACGATCACCTAGCAGGGTACGGCTGCTCTCGGGGTTTATCATGACATAGGACGAATGTCAGATAACAAGATCAATGATGGGGAAGGCCATCGGATAATGTGATGAAGGACGATCATCAAGAGGCGAAGGACGATCATCTAGCAGGGGACGGCTGCTAAAAATATCACGACATAGGACGAATGTCGGATAGGAAGGGGTTCTAATGAATAGAGACTCCACTGGGGGTGATGAAGGACGATCATAAAAAAGGGTGAAGGACGATCACTGAGCAGGGTACGGCTGCCGAAAGGTATCATAACGTAGGACGAATGTCAGATAGAAGAGAAGTTTTGCTGGGGACTTCGCTGGGGAAAGATAGACACAGACGAGTGTCTAGTCTCATGAAGACATAAGTGTCTGACACGGTGTATAGATTAAAGATGCGGACGGGCATCCTTAAGACTATGGTACGGACGAGTATCAGTAGAAACAAACACTGACGCATGTTCAAAGATGATGATACGGACGAGTACCAACGGGTTAACAAAGAACACAAACAAGTGTCGAATCTGAGGGGACTCTTCTGGGGAATAGTAGACACAGACGAGTTTCAAGAAAAGACAAGAGTATCTGGTTGTGTATGGATTAAAGATGCGGACGAGCATCCTTAAGACTATGATACAGACGAGTATCGATAGAAACAAACGCTGACGCATGCTCAGAGATGACGATACGGACGAGTACCAACTGGTTAACAACGAACACGGACGAACGTCGAATCTGAGGGGATTTAAGTGGCATACACAAGATACAGACGAGTATCTGTATGAGTAAAAAGTATGAGTGAGATATAGGCGAGTGTTCAACTTGCTGTGGAGAGCACGACACGGACGGGTGTCAGAAAAAGTGTATTATAAACAAGTATATGGTTCCCAAGGTGTTTTGTTTAGGCAACTATGCTGGGGGAGGTGACACAGACGGGTGTCAGGGAATGGTATGTATATGTACCTGGTTGTGAGTGCAAAGGGACGCTTTGGCTTTCTGCTGGGGATATGACACGGACGGGTGTCTGGAAGTATCTGTACTGTATAGGCATCTGTTTGGGCGACTTACTGGGGAGGGATGACACAGACGAGTGCCAAAAGGAGCGTGTATATGTATCTGTAATAGAAAAGCTTTGGCTCTCTGGTGGGGAATTGGGAAATATTTTGTATATGATTGATAGATACTGCTGGTATTTACAAGTGCTCAGTTCAACACAATGGCTTATGATTATGCAATATGTTTGATTTTTGCCGTAATGCTCCGTATTGGACGGAATGCTACGCTCTGGGGAAAATATGATGCGAATGCTATGATTATGCAAAAGATACCGATCCGGGATTCGGATCCCGTTGCCGAAGAGATCTATGGCTGATCTGCTTGAAGTGGACATCCCAGCTGGGGATGAGATCATTGGTAGATCTGACATATATGACTCTGCATGGGGAAATAGATCACTGATAGCCCTATCTCGGTAATGAGGAACCTAGCTGGGGTTTGTATAAGCTTTCGTCACTCTGTTGTGAGATCTTCAGGCGTTGCTCTTCTGGATAGAGGCTGGAATTCTGTGGGGACATGGTTCCCTGTCTTTGCACTCGGCTGGGGAGGAATGATCACTGAACGACCCTTCTGGAGAATTCTGTAGGGATCCTGCTGAGGATGATACTTGGCAACTCAGCTGGGGATATGAGCACCTCCTGGTACTGCTCTGATGGATGTGCTGGAGAAATGATGCCTGGCAGCTCTGGTGGGGAGAAAGCATCTTCGGTGCCGAGTAAATAATGGTTTGGCAGCTTGCTGGGGAGAAGCCTTCATGCCCTATGTTGTGCTTTGAAAACCTACAACCCTGTTAAGACAAAGAAACACACAAGTATCCCGAGGTATCCCTTACTGGATTCCATCATAGGAGTTTAGACACTCCCGGGAGCCAATATATTTCCTGCAAGTATGTGGTTCAGGAAAGACGCATCTGTATTTATGCAATCAAAATATTAATGACATCAGACATTTTGCAAACGAAAATAAAATGTGCGAGACGAAAACATGACTGAAAATCTGATTTTATTAATTTGAGTGCCCTGAATTGGCAAGATACGGTCAAAGAAACAGATCCCCTGAAATGAGGAAATCGTTACAAATTGAGAAACAAAAAGATGCTGGCAATGCTGACGACGCTTCAAGGAGCTTCCCTTTTGCTATGACTCGTATGACATTGACGTTCTTCTTTTCTTGCTTTCTGAAGAGACTGATTCTGACTGAGGCTTTAACCTTTCGAAGCTTACCATGTTGTAAGTGATACAGACGAATTCAGAATGCAGTTGTTCGCTTATTCCCTTATTTTGCGTGGATCGCCCTTTCAGGTTTTCAATCCACCGGGATACCCATTTTTGCCTGAGTTGTCCAATGCGGCTTTTCAACCCAGCGGGTGTACATTTTTTTATATTTTCCCTTATTTTTGCCCGAGTCTTTTTATTCTGTTTTTGACTCGCCGGGATGCCCTATTTTTGCCTGGACTTACATTTTGTTTTTATGTCCAGCGGGTCATTTTATGCGAAGTATTTTTTAACTGCATCTGAATTCACAGGGGACAGGAAGTCTTCACCATCCATAGTACTGAGCATCAGTGCTCCACCAGAGAAAACTTTCTTTACTACGAATGGCCCTTCATAGTTCGGAGTCCACTTGCCCCTGTGGTCTGTATGAGGAGGGAGGAGTCTTTTCAGCACAAGATCTCCTACTTGGTACTCTCGGAGCCTGACTTTCTGATCGAAGGCTTTCTTCATTCTTTTCTGATATAGCTGCCCATGACAGATTGCAGCTAATCTCTTCTCTTCAATCAGACTCAGTTGTTCGTATCGGGATCTGACCCACTCTGCTTCATTCAACTTAACATCCATCAGTACCCGTAGGGAGGGTAACTCAACTTCAACAGGTAGGACTGCCTCCATACCATACACAAGCTGATATGGCGTTGCCCCAGTGGATGTCCTGATTGACATACGGTACCCATGTAAGGAAAATGGTAGCATTTCATGCCAGTCTTTGTAGGTAACTACCATCTTCTGCACAATCTTCTTGATATTCTTGTTAGCTGCCTCAAAAGCGCCATTCATCTTTGGCCTGTAAGGAGAAGAATTGTGGTGTTGGATCTTGAAGTCCCGGCATAGTTCTGCCGTCATTTTATTATTCAAGTTGGAACCATTATCAATAATGATTCGCTCGGGCACTCCATACCGACATATGATGTCTCTCTTCAGGAATCGGGCTACCACTTGTCTGGTGACATTTGCATAAGAGGCTGCTTCGACCCACTTGGTAAAATAGTCAATGGCTACCAGGATGAATCTGTGGCCATTTGAAGCAGTTGGTTCAATTTTGCCAATCATATCAATGCCCCACATGGCAAAGGGCCAGGGTGAAGACATCACGTTCAGAGGATTCGGAGGCACATGCACCTTATCCGCATAGATTTGGCATTTATGGCATTTTCTGGCATAGGCACAACAGTCGGCATCCATTGTGATCCAGTAGTATCCTGATCTTAACAACTTTTTGGCCATTGCATGCCCTCCTGCATGGGTACCAAAGGATCCTTCGTGCACCTCGTGCATCAACAAGTCTGCTTCTGCCCTATCAACACATCTGAGAAGTACCATATCAAAGTTTCTCTTGTACAGGGAACCGTCAGTATTCAGGAAGAAACTACCAGCTAGCCTTTTTAATGTCTTTTTATCATTGGAAGATGCCCCAGATGGGTATGTTTGATCCTCCAAGAAGCACTTAATGTCATGGAACCAAGGCTTATCATCTTTGACAACATTTGCCGAAAATACATATGCTGGTCTGTCAAGTCTGGATACTGCGATTCGAGGCACGAAGTTGGCAGTTTGAACTTTGATCATGGATGAAATGGTAGCCAGAGCATCTGCAAATTGATTCTCGTCTCGAGGGATATACTCCAGCTTGACCATTGTGAAGAAAGTCAGTAACCTTCTTGTATAATCCCGGTAAGGTATCAGATGATCTTGGTGCGTGTACCATTTGTCGTTGGTTTGATTGATTACCAAAGCTGAATCCCCGAACACAGTCAAAGTCTTGATCCTGAGGTCAATGGCTTCCTCAAGACCCATAATACAGGCTTCGTATTCAGCTTCGTTGTTAGTGCAGTTGAAAGTGAGTTTCGCCGAGAAAGGCATGTGAACTCCTTTAGGTGTAATGAGTACCGCACCAACACCACGGCCATTCATATTAACAGCCCCGTCGAACATCATAGTCCATTCTTCTTCTGGATCAGGCCCTTCAGTGTGAACAGGCTCTTCATGATCTTTTGCTCTTATGAACATGATGTCTTCATCAGGGAAGTCAAATCTCATAGGCTGGTAATCATCAATGGGTTGCTCAGCGAGATAATCAGACAATACACTGCCTTTGATGGCCTTTTGGGATGTGTACTGAATGTCATATTCTGTGAGGATCATTTGCCATCTTGCAACCCGTCCGGTAAGTGTTGGTTTCTAAAAAATGTACTTAACTGGGTCCATCTTTGATATCAATAAAGTAGTGTGGGTCAACATATACTGCCTTAGTCGGCAAGCAGCCCACGCTAAAGCACAACAAGTTTTCTCGAGCAGTGAATAACGTTGTTCACAGTCGGTAAACGTTTTGCTTAGGTAGTAAATTTCATACTCTTTTCGACCAGACTCGTCATGCTGGCCCAGCACACACCCCATTGACTCTTCTAATACAGTCAAGTACATTATCAGAGGTCTTCCTTCAACTGGAGGCATAAGGATTGGAGGCTCTTGCAAGTATTCCTTGATTTTGTCAAAAGCCTTCTGGCAGTCTTCGTTCCACCTGACCGTTTGCTCTTTTCTTAACAGTTTGAACAAAGGTTCACAGGTTTCTGTAAGGTGAGATATGAACCTTGAAATGTAGTTCAATCTACCTAGAAACCCTCGAACTTCTTTTTCTGTCTTCGGTGCAGGCATTTCCTGAATGGCTTTAACTTTATCAGGGTCAACTTCAATCCCTTTCTCGCTTACAATAAATCCCAGCAGTTTACCGGATCGCACTCCGAATGTGCATTTGTTGGGGTTTAACTTCAATTGGTACTTCCTCAGATGCTTGAATAGCTTCAACAGATTTACCAGGTGTCTTCTTCTATGAGGGACTTGGCAATCATGTCATCCACATAACATTCAATTTCTTTATGGATCATGTCATGGAATAATGTTACCATAGCCCGTTGATAAGTCGCACCAGCATTCTTCAATCCGAATGGCATCACCTTATAACAGAATGTGCCCCAGGGTGTGATGAAAGTTGTCTTCTCCATGTCTTCAGGTGACATCTTGATCTGATTGTATCCTGAAAATCCGTCCATGAAGGAGAATACCGAGAACTGAGCCGTATTATCAACCAATACATCAATGTGAGGTAAAGGGAAATCATCTTTCGGGCTGGCTCTGTTCATGTCCCGGCAATCCACACACATCCTCACTTTGCCGTCTTTCTTAGGTACAGGTACAATATTAGCAACCCACGGCGGATAGCTAGTCACAGCAAGGAACCCGGCGTCCCACTGTTTTTGTACCTCTTCTTTGATCTTCATTGCCATATCCAGGAGAGTACGGTGCAACTTCTGTTTTACCGGCGGGCAGTCTTCTTTTAAAGGCAGCTTTTGCATGACAATGTCGGTGTCCAACCCTGGCATATCCTGATAAGACCAAGCAAAAACATCCACGTACTCACGAAGCATATCAATCAGTTGTTCTTTCACTGAGTCTTGTAGGCAGGCCCCGATCCTAACTTTTTTCACATCTTCTTCCGTACCAAGATTAACCGTTTCAATCTCCTCCTGATGAGGAGTGATAACCTTCTCCTCTTGCCTTAACAACCTGGCTAGCTCTTCAGGAAGCTCATAATCTTCTTCAACCCCTTCATCAACTTGATTGATCGGATTGTCAAAGTCATACAAAGCCACAGCAGTGTGGTTGTCGGTGCAATCTGAAAGGCACTCTCTGCAAGGGTTTAGATTGTTTATTTTAGTGATCAATTTTAATCTTGTTTAGAAAAGGTGAAATGAAGTTATCATTTTGGAAAACATTGCCATTTTACTTTTGTACAAAAAGAAAAATGAAAAACAGTGAGCGGAAAAGAAAAAAGACTCATTTGCAAAAGATGTCCGATATTCATTGATTAATCCATTTGCACAAAATTACAAGATGACCCGATTACAAAATGAGTCTTGTCATCTTGGGCAAGATGCAAGACTTGATGCATGCTTAAAAAATACAGGAAATAATAATTACTCTGCAGGAGTAACCCTTATAATTTCCTGGGAAGACCAGTTAAGGACTTGGCTCCCCGGGATCCTTGGACGTATCCAGCTCTCCAGGTTGCGGTCGCTTTCCTCCTCGTCTTCCAAGTTGTTTACGGCATCCGGGATGAGCATTCCTCCGCTGACAAAATTGGGCTCTTTTGCAGCCTCTGATTGATCTTGTTGAGTTGGTCTGTAACACAACCCAAATCTGTCCTCTTTCTTCTCCACGGGCAACAGCTTGCCCCAACCTTGGGCAGTACCCTCTTCAACAACCTTCCGGGCTTGCTGATAAGATGTTATGGAGGTTCCCAGTACAGCAGATGCTTCATTAATGTTCAGGGCCTCAAACCCCTGGCTCATGGTTTCATGGATTTCTCCATCCATCTCAATATACTTATACGTAGCCAGATGGCTAACAAAGATGTCTTCTTCCCCACAGATGGTGATGATCTGGCCTTCCCACTCGAATTTCAGCTTCTGGTGAAGGGTAGACGTAACAGCGCCAGCGGCATGGATCCAGGGTCTACCCAACAAACAGCTGTAGGCCGGCTGAATGTCCATCACAAAGAAGGTAGTTTTAAAAGTCTGCGGGCCAATCATCACAGGCAAATCAATCTCCCCAAGCACTGATCTTTTAGAGCCATCAAATGCTCTCACCACCAAATTACTCGGACGCAATGCCAAGCCATCATACTCCAGCTTCACTAAGGCTTTCTTTGGTAGGACATTGAGTGATGACCCAGTGTCCACCAGTACATGAGATAAAACAGCACCCTTGCATTCCAAGGTGATATGTAAAACCTTGTTGTGGTTACGTCCCTCAGTCGTTAAGTCAGCATTGGTAAAGCCCAGTCCATGACTGGTGTTGACATTTGCCACCATAGTTTCTAGCTGATTAACAGTAATCTCCTCTGGCACATATGCTGCGTGCAGGACTTTCAATAATGCATTCCTGTGAGCTTCAGAACACATTAACAGGGATAATATGGAGATTTTTGAGGGAGTTTGGTGAAGCTGATCCACCACTTTGTAATCACTTCTTTTTATGATTCTCATAAACTCGTCTACATCTTGTTCAAAAGATGTCTTCTGAGTCTCTTTGACAGCTGGCTCTTCAAGCACCACACTCTTTCCTTTTGCTTTAGCAGCAGCTTCTGCTTCAGCATTAGGCCTTTGAGTTTGTGAGGCAAAAAGGCGTCCGCTTCTGGTAAAGCATCCTCCTTCCCCAACATTATCAATTTGTGGAGAAGAGGTTGAAGAATCCAAAGTGATTTTCTCCCCGTTGCAGTAGAGGTCAGAGCCATAATGCCAAGGTATGGCATTGCTGCTTTCATAAGGAACGGGTCCAGGCACCGTAATAGTAACTGGACTGACTGTTGCAGAGGAGGGTACCGTAATGGTGTGCGGATCGTAGTAAATTGTGACTGGTGACCTGGCAGGAGGTTCCACTGTTTGTTGTTGGAAATTGTTGCTAACAGGAACATTTGACGGGTCATAGTAGATAGTGACTGCTGAGATGTCTTCATTCATTTCTGTTGGTGTTGTAGAAGATTCTGCTGGTAAAAAGGATGTTGATGTTGTAGAAGAAATGGTTGTTGACATTTGATTTGTTGAAGTGATGGATGAAACCTTTGTTGACGATATTGATGAATCGTTTGGAATGATTGTTGCTGCTGTTGTAGAAGAATCATGAATTGTTGTCAAAGGAATTGCTGGATTTGTAGGCGCCGTTGTTGAGATCTGAAGGATACCATCCTCGATAAGACTATCTATGCCGCTTCTCAAGTTATCGCACCCGTTGACTGCAATGTTGCAATACTCACAACCGAGTTCACACCCGGGAAACACCTGACACTCTAGAAGCTGAGCTTTAATTTCGACCAGAGGTGTTCGAATTTGTGCAACACTGGTGATCAAAGTAGACGGTTTATCTTCCTCGATGACATTAATCCTTGGCCCACCATGATTAGGCATAGGATTTCTGTTGACATTTGGAGGAGGTGCGAAGTTGAGGGCTTTAGAATCCACCAGATCTTGAACTTTCATTTGTAAGGCCCTGCATTTCTCTGTATTGTGACCAGGTGCATTGGAGTGGAAAGCACATCTGGCGTTGACATCGTAATTCTTCGGGAGATTGGAGGGATCTGGTGGTGCCAATGTCCTTAGCTCAACCAAGTTAAGTTTCAGGAGTTGTGGCAATAAAGCGGCATAAGGCATAGGGATAGGATCAATCACCCTATTTGCCTGTGATGGTCTTTGCTGAAAGGGTCTTTGTTGTTGATTGTTGTTGTTGTTGTTGTAGGCTCTTTGTGGCGGATACTGAACTTGCTGTTGGTAATGTGGTTGTTGTGGTTGTTGATATGTTGGTTGCTGAGGAATCAGAGCTGGAATGGTGACAGCTGCTATTGATCTGTGAACATACTGAGGTCTGCTCCTGTTGGCATGAATGGCATTTGTCTCACCGGTCCTTCGAGGTCCCACAAAAGGCTTCCTGGGATTACTGGACGAACTCGCACCATTATCATAAATTTTGCCCATTTTCAAAAGGGTTTCAATTCTTTCACCGGCTATAACTACGTCAGCAAAACTGGTGGAAGAAAAGGCAGCCAGCCTATCAATATATGTTCCTTGCAAAGTATTCATAAACATGTCGGCCATTTCTCTTTCCGACATGGGTGGCTGGACAGCGGCAGCAAGCTGTCTCCACCTCTGGGCATATTCCCTGAAGCTTTCTCTGGAGGATTGAGACATTCCCATTAGGAGGGTCCTGTTAGGAGCCATGTCCAGGTTATATTGGTATTGTCTGATGAAGGCTTCAGCTAAGTCCTTCCAGCATCTGATAGTAGTTCTGGTCAAGTGTGAATACCACTCCCTTGAAGTTCCGGTCAAGCTATCTTCAAAATAAAACATCCACAGCTTTTCATCCATGGTATATGCTTTAAGTCTCCCCAGAAAGGACTGCAGGTGAGTTCGTGGACAGGAGGTTCCATTGTATTTCTCAAAGCACGGGGGTTTGAACTTGTGGGGAATTCTTACCCCATCCACTAACCCCATATCCATTACATCAAAACCCAAGGAGTTTTGAGACTCCAGAGATCTCAACTTCTCAGCAATTTCATCAAACCTCCTATCATAGACTTCATCTCCAGCTCCCATGACAGTGAATTGCTCCTCTTGGGGGTCTTCTTGTAAGATTCTCCCCCCAGTAGTATTTCCTTGCACATTACCCGGGATGTTGACTTCCGGATCTAGATGTGGTCCAAATACAGGTGGATTAACATGAGGCTGACCTCTCTCATTATTACTTGTTCCTCCAGTCCCAGGATGAGGTTCCTCGGGGGTTTGTCTTTCTACCAATGCTCTTAGCCTTTCCTGACTCTGGGCCAAGCCAGTCATCACAGTCATGAATTGGGCCATTTGGTTTCTCATCTCCACCCTTTCATTAGCCATCTGGGTTCTGACCTCAGTCAGGTCTTGCTGTACTTGCTCCATGAGAATACCCGGAAGGTTGTTGCGAGTAGGATACTGGTGTGCACGGTTGACAGGGAACACTCTTCTGCGAGCAATATTTCCTGAACCACAACAGAGTTAGAAACAAAGATAATAACAAAAACCTACAAAACAAAACAAAAGTTAGTATGCAATGCAGTATGCTTATTTGTTTTCCAAGGTATCCGGCTTGGTTCTTGGTTTTGACCTTTCCAGACCTCGAGGAAGATGCTTTGGTGTTGTTGAGAAAAGAAACCCAATGAAAACAAACTAACAAATATTACAAATGTTGAATAATACATAGTTTGTTTTTACAACATATGCCCATGAAGGGTCAAAATACAACACAAAAGAAAAGTACATCAAATGGAAATAACAACAATCAAAGAGTCAGACATCTAGTCCAAACTCATCCTCCTTAACCTCCTTCAAAAGTGCCTCGGTTACAGGACCAGCTGGATGCTTTGTAATAGTCCTGATGAGGAGGTTTCTGGTGGCAATAGCAGAGGTCAGCTTCTTGTGCCTGTCCTGATCCTTTGATCTCTTCAATCCAGCCCTTAGCTTCAACCCTGAGATCTCCTTCTGGGCTGCCAGCAAAGCTTCCTGCTGCCTCTTTTCATTGGCCTCTAACTGCTCAATATTGGCTTGAGTTCTCTTATCTTCTTGTGTACGGGCTTCAGTGATCCTGACCCACCTTGCCTGACTTTCTTTCAGATAGAGTTCAGTCCTAGCCTTCTGAAGCTTGGCCTCCCTACAGGCATTCTTCAATATTTGCTCCCCAGCTCTTGATTTCTTGATGTAGTCCTCTGTTTTCTCAATCTTGGCCAGATGCTCCACCCTGAGCTTCTCCAACCTCTCAATGTCCAGACGACCATCACTCCTTTCCCAAAGAGTCTTCTTCAGAGCTTGAGACAGATTCTCATTCCTCTCCTTCAACTTTTCAAATTCTTCCAGGCTGACAGTTGTTGCTGGCTGTACTGTGGAGGGTCCAGGTGTGTCCTCAATGGTAAAGGGCATTCCAGTGATCTGAGCTCTAGCATGAGACCATTCATAGTACTGGGCTGAAGCAACATTATTACACTTCCCAAGAATAGCCACCCCCTTTGTCTGGATGTTGTCCCAAGCCCAGGATGCTTGCCTGACAACAACTAGATTAGGCTTTATCTCACAATACATGGTCTCAGCTAAATCTTGCACTCTAGGAGGGTGGACCAAAGCATAGCCCAATTGTATCTTAAACAGCAAAGGATTGTAGTTGATGCAACCCTTTACTCCTACCAAAGGTACATTTGGGTATTGCCCACAGCTAGTGATAATGTCCTTGCCTTTGGTGCTCTGGGTGCACCATCTAATATCATCTGAAATTAAAGCAATGAGCCTCTTGGCCCAATTCTTCTGTTGGTGAGGGTTCAAGAAGGCATCTGATTTAGGTAGGTGTCTGAGCAGCCAGGTGTGAAACAAAGGAGCACAGCATCTCACCAACTTCCCCCTTTGTTTCTCATTCCTCTGATGGATGGAGTAATAGAAATCTCCCAGCAATGTGGGTACTGGGTTTCTCAGAAGGAAAAGATGAATGGCATTCTTGCTGATAAATTTGGGCTCATCTGCAAACAGTATCACCCCATATATGCTGAGGGCTAACAATGCACATACTGTCCTCCATTCTCCCAAAGAGGCCTTTAGGATGGCTTGAGAAATCAAGAAATCCAAGTGCAAACCAGGGATCCCAGCCTTTGTTGTCATGTTCTGCTCAATCAAAATAGGCTCCAGGTACAGTGCTTTTGCCACTTCTCCATTGCTGGGAGAAGTCATCTCTGGGTTGAAGGGGACTCCACCCCTGACATGTACTCCAATCAATGACGAAAACTCCTCCAGCAGAGGTCCTAGCTGAAAGTCTGGGAAAGTGAAGCATCTCAAAGGAGGGTCATAAAACTGCAAGCATGTGTGGATCATGCTCCTCTGAGAAGGGTCAAGGTCTATAACCATATCCAGGATACCTCCATAGTGCTCTCTAAACAAAGGGATGTGGTCAGGTGTGATAAGTGACTGGACTTGCCTGATGCTAGTCAACACAGGCTCAAAGAAATGGTAGGATATATTGCTCTTCCTGGGAGTAGCCATGAATGCTGCTGAAGAAACTGAAGATTGATACTGATGAAGATCACAGACTGGTGCTGGAAATGAGCCACTGACTGGCTGATGCTGGTGATGATGAGAATAGCTGAAGTAGATAACTGATGAAGCAGAGGTCTATGCAGAAGAAGAGGTCAAAACCAAACCAGATACAATGTGGATACCCTGAAAGCAAATAAACAAATGTTAAATGATGCAATGATGATATATGCAAATGATATGCAAGGGTTTGTGATCAAGCTGGATCTGATTATCTGTCTTGATATAAAGTCCATGTATGTTCAAGAAGTCCAGATGGAGGTTCAGAAATCCAGTAACCAGGGTGGGGGACTCAAATAAAGAGTCACATGTCCAGGGTTAAATCACAAGAACTGTCCAAAGTGAGGTACTCTTAATCAAACAAGTAACAGGGTATGATGTGGCCAAAGGTACCTACAAACCTGTAAACAGCCCAACCCCCCTCACAGGTGATGTTCTAAAACAATGATCCTCAGACTTGGATTAGTTATGAGAAGTGTAAACACTTCTAACCCGGAGGTACAGTGTTTACAATAACCATAAAAGATCCTCCTCTAATTCACCTCAGTTTCTGAAGGTCATAATAAAGGTCATCCAGACTTAGCAGGCTTCCCAGATAGCCCTAGCACTACAGGAAATCTGTAGCACAGAATTCTCAAGAAGAAACCCACATCTGAACCGTGTTTCATATTCCTGCACCAGACCAAACTGGAATGGGAAAGAACATGAACCACTCTAGCCTAGGTGTCACTCAGGTCCCAGGTATAGGGCTTCAAACTCTCAATAGAACCCCACCCATCAAAAAAGAAACCAGATCCAGCAAGATGACAATATGACAGTATGATGTATAAAACTGTAAAGAAAGCAGTAAACAAGACTGTACATAAAGCAAAAATAAATACATAGCACATATAGCACATAACACCCCAGTAAACACAAATCAAACAAGCGCTAGGAGGAACCCACAAAAAGAACCAGAAACCTTGGTTACAGTATAAGGTTCCCCAGCAGAGTCGCCAAGCTGTCGCTCCCACCTGATGACACGGGGCCAAGAGGGGTACAGACGCGAATGGTCGGCGAAAGGAGAAGAGGACACACAAGGGTGAACTCAGAAGACAAGAGTCGCCAGCTATGCATTTTTATCCCGAAGGAAAGGTAATGCTGCATAGACCTGAGAAAAGGTATGGATAAGACGGTTGCGAACCAGAGAGACTGAGAAAGGGGGTTGGTTACAACCTGGGAAGGTATTAGCACCCAGATTGTCTGCCGTACTCGACGGGATCCACGCTTAAAAGATTTGTGTTTTAAAGGGGTAGTGTCAGTGCAGTCTGTGTATCAAAGTTGGAAAGAGTGCAAGTGTCAGTGTAAAAGAAATGTGAAGTGTATAAGAGAAGTGTCAGTGTAAGAACAGGAGTGTAAAGCTCAAGACTATGAGGCTTAAAGAATGATGCTGGAAGAGGGGGGATATACAGAGACTTTTGTTCGATAACTGTTAAGTTATGCCTACGTATCCTCTCGTGCAATGAGGAAGTCAGAACACCGTAGTTCGACTCAAAGAGACTGAAAGATAAATTGACTTGTGAACTGCTTACTTGTCTATGCTCAAGTGTATGACCTGTCTGGCTCATGTGCAAACTGTCTTGCATTAGACGGGAGAAGCAAGTTCTCGTTTGTGAGTGAATGAGATGAGAAAAGAATCCCGGAGGAGGCGATTATTGTTTTTTTTTTTTTTGAGTTTTCAGTCTTTTATTGCTTTTTTGGGTTTGTCATAGGAAAATGAGCTCAAGCCTAAACCAAGGGTTAGTGAACTCATCACATCCTCCCTCTGATTAGGGGTAAAGAGAATACTTTAAGCATGAAGTAAGCACCTCACACTTAATCACCATGATGTAGGATTAAGATCATTAACCTACTTGTAATTATTTAGATGTTTTTTTGTTTTTGTTTAGTGTTAAGTAATGAGTTTAAGCCATAATCAAGGATTTAATGGACTCATTACACCATCCTAATAGAAGGATAATAGATGAGAACATTTAAGCGGAGGAAGGCTCCTAAACTTAATCCATGATTAGGGATTAACCTCATGACAAAACAAAGCCTTTATTAAAGTGGATTTTAGTTAATGATAAGATAAAGAAGTGGATTTTATGGTTTGTAAGACAACTTGAGGGGGACTTGTCCATTAACACTAGGGTTAGTCCTTCTTAACCAATTAAGGAAGAATTAGAACCCTAATGCAAGGCCAAAGTTACAAGCTATTTGTCTTAGTGATTATTAAATGGATTGATTAAAGGATTTAAACACATTAAGGGTTTGACACTTAGGATTAAAGTTATACACTCCATCCTAATAGAAGGATGCATGCATAAGCTTAATCACAAAGCCTTAAAACCTTTAAGGTTTAGTCCCTGATTATGAGATGAGAGGAGAAGACTCAAAGATGACACAAAGGCCAAACTAAATGGGGGACTAATCGAACCCTAATTATTATCATGCTTGGTTATTCCTAGGGTTAATGAGGTTTGCAAGAAGATCTTCAGAGAAACCACCAGGAAGGAAGCAGATGAAAGGAGCAAGAAGCAGAGAGAAGCAAGACAACTTGCTTCACTTAAGAAGACAAGTTACTTGAAGAAAGAAAGTATGAGATGAACATGAATGAGAAAGCTCACTCCAATACACAAGATAAAATGCAGCAATGATGCAAGAGAGAGATGAAAAGAGATTGTGAGAAGTGAAGGCAAATTCACTTCTCAAAACAACTTACCACCTGAAAAGTTAGCAAAGGAAATGAAATGCAATGGAAATGAGATGAAATGCCATGGTGCAAACCAAAACCAGAAGCATAAACATGATGTTAATGATGCTAAGGGATGATGCAAACACATGACAAGAGATGAGAATGATCAAACAAGCATAAGGATGTAAATGAGGCATGCTTTGAACCATGGAAGTTCATGAAAGTTTATGAAATGCAATGAACATATATCATAGCAAATGAAAGATGCAATGATCAAACATGACTCTAAGATGTTCTAAGATGTCTTATGAATCATGTGGATGCACAAAATGTCATGGCAAGTCATTGAATGCAAGCAAAAGAAAGATGGATGCAAGTGAAAGCACAAATTAGGGTTTACATACAACATATAATGCAAAAATTCAAAACCAGAAGCAAATGACATGATAAAAAATTGAAAATGCAATCACAGATACCCTAAACCTATACAAGTTCACTGCCCAAAGGAGGGGACCTAACTCTTAACCCAGTGCAAGTTATTAATTTTCCAATTTAATTAGGGTTTCAAGGTATCTTACAATAAAAAATGCTAAACAAATTGAAAATGGAAGATCAATTCAAACCAAATTTATCCTATAAACTACATGCCATGAAGGATGCAATGCAAGAAGAACCATCATCAAACTCCCAATGGTTAGGCAGAATGGAGTTTTCAAAGTTTGAACCAAAATATTGCCTTAAAATGAATTTAATTCCAATGAAAATGATAAAAAGGCATCAAGAACCAAAAAGAGATTTGCTTTGAGAGTTGTATAATGTTTCTAAATGTTTTTAAATGCAATGTGAATTTTTTTTGTGATTTTTAAATACCTAAATGTATTTTTAATCAATTAATTTTCATTAACTAATAAAAAATAAACATTTAAATGATTTAAAAATAATTTTTAATGCAAAAAATAAAAATAAAAATATTTTTGGGTTCTGAAAATTAATGAAATGTTTGACAAAAATTTTCAGAATTTTTAAATGTATTTTACTATTTTTAATAATTCGTAAAAGATAAATCAAATAAAATGAAAATAAAAATGAATTAATGAGAAGTATGCAGATCCACTGGCTGAGATTCAAACAAAAATGGAGGGAGTTGACCCGCGCCATATCCAATGGCTGACATTCAAACTGACTGGATTTACTTAAACTTAATTAATTAATCTAATTAATTAGGATTAGGGTTTAATGAAATGATCCAGGCCATTCAAACACGCGGGAGTCAAACCTAGTCAACTAAATCCATGGTCCAAATTCAAACTGAACCCTAAACGTGATTAATACACTAATGACTCTCAGGTGGCCGGAAATGACCTCCGGTCATCTTCTCCGGCCACAACCCTCCCTGAAAATTGCTATCTTCTTCCCTAGGTCACTAAAATCCAATCTCTCTGCCCAGAAATGATCCCCATACATCATACATCAAGAATCAACAAACAAACAACATTTAAAACACATCAACAATGAGAATCGAATCCAAACAGTTCTAGGTCAAAAAAATTTCAGAACACGAATACATGCTTATTTCTCAACCATTTTCGAAACAAAACATATCAACATGATCAGTGAAGCATGGAGAATCATTTAGGAACTTAAAAACATGTTTCTGGAAAAAATGTTCTTGAGCTCACCTGAACTGGAGTTTTGATCTTTGGAACTTTCTGGCTGCCTCTTTGATCCAAAACGCCTCTAATGAACCTTCTGAGAAGCTTGCAATGCTTGGTTGGAGTTTCTTTTGGCTGGTTTGAGAGATTGATAAAGTTCTGTTCATGAGGGGTGAGAAATCGTGTTTCTGCTTGGGGCGGTTTCAGAGACAAATGAGGATTGGGAAATGATCAGAGGAACATGTTGAGTGATTCTATGAAGTTTATTTTGGTGTTTGATGCTTGTGTTTTGAGATTCGAAGCAAAATGCATAAGAGGTCAGTTTTGGGAACTATGGCTTGTGAAATGTTTCAGGTTGTGTTGTGTTATGTGTTGGGTTGCTTTTGGTACACATATCAATCCTTGATAGGTCAGAGAGTTGTTGTGGAGCAGTGTGATTGGTATGGAGCAAAATGCATAAAGTCAACTTTTTGTGTAAGAGAGGTATGGGCTATGGCAGTCAAGGTACAAGGCATGGCTTGGCTGCAGCTTGAATCAGGGTGAACCATGGAAATGGATTAGAGGCAATGCAGCAAGTGGATTAGGGTTTGTGAGAGTTTTTGCAATTTCACAAAGTCTTGGCCCTTTTGAAGTTTCTTAATGCACAAGTCATGAAATTGGACAATTCTTTGGTGCATTCTGACTTTTAGGTCATGGTTCATGTTTGTGCAAAGGTTAGAAGTCACATTGAAGTCATATTTTGCCTTGGCAAGAGGTTTTGCAACTTTGCCTCTTTGGTACAAAACTTGAAATTATGTGATTTTGTCCAACTTTGACAAGCCATAACTTTTGATCCAAAATGAATTAGAATGAGTTCTTGTACTTTTTGAAAATGGGAAGATCCATTCTACAACTTTCATGACCAAAGTTTTCCCATTTGAAGCATTTTTGAATCAAAAAGAAAGGGTTGAAAAACTTTCCCAAAATGGCAAGTTTTCATTACAAGTCACTTTCCCAAAAAGGCAATTTTGCAAATGGCTTGAAATTCTTCAATTTTGTGAACTTCTAACATCTTCTATGATCAAATAAAGATCATACACATTCAAAATGATGGAGGACACCCTTTGGTTGGGTCACTGGGGGCCTCAGATGCCCTGATTTTGCACTGACTTGCTCAAGAAGTCAACTCTTGATTAGATGCCTTCCCCATGGAATTTCTTCATGAAACTTGATATGCATGATACTCATAACATATAGAGACTAATAGAAACAAGAATGACCAAAAAAGTTGGAATTATGGCCTTTGAAACCAAAACCCTAATTCTAGGTCATCTGTGCAGTTAAACCTGGCTCTGCTTCCATGCCTTTCTCAGTTCTTGTGATTCTTTGGCTTTCTTTGATCTTGAGAGGATACAATATGATGCTTGAACACACATGGACCCCTTTGAAGTGATTGATGACCTTTGGAGTGGCTCAAATGGCTCAGGGATGGCTCAGATCACAAACCCTAGATGCAGATGACTTAGAAACAATGCAGTGAAGCAAAAGTGCAATATGAGATGCTATGATTGAACTTATGCATATGGAAAGATCAAAAGCCATGGTGAAATGAGTGAGGGCAAATTTGGGGTGTTTACACATAGTAACTTGTATATGGTCTTTAATGATCATATGAGTTCTGTTTGTTAGATCTGATAACTTCATAACATGATCTGCATAGTAACAAACATTAGAACATAAAAGTTTTCTTCCATAAATACTCCATTGTTATCATCAAAACATAAAGACAAGATGAAAAACCAATGCTTGTTATTACAATCTTCCCTCTTTTATGATGACAAAACCATGTATTTTGATAGAGCAATTTATACAAGGTAATCACCAAAGATAACATATTCAGAGTTTCAAGTAAAATCTCCCCCTAAATGTGTTAATCCCAAAATTTCATTTATGCATGTCCAGAGTCTCCCCCCGATCCCAAGACTCAAAAAATAAAATTTTGAGTTTTCAGAAATAGAATAGAGAAGGAATACTTCCCTATGGCGACTTATCAGAGTCTGACTAGAACACATGATCTTCATCTCAGAACCTAGTTTCTATCAGAACTTGATGATTGATCAAAGCTTGATTGAATCTGATTGGATATAGCATTTGATGAATGACTAAAGCTTGATTCTAAGTCTGATACAGTATAACATCGCTTGTGTATTAGAACTTCTTTCCCTTGATTCTTCAGATAGTCTTTGAATTCTGATTTGCTCATATCTTATGAATAACATCTTTATATTTGATATTTGTCTTGATGGATTTCACGAATATTTATGCTTCTGATTCTTTATGTTCTGAATTTCATATTCTCAAACTGTTTACAACTTCTGAACACTATAGTACCAAAATCCATATAACTTTAACTTTCAGAAAGTTCTCAATTTCTGAACATTAATAGGTCTATCTGATTCTGAACACATATATTTATGAAGTGTACAATTTAACGCCCCGAAAATCTAAATTAATCATTTATTTATTTATTTAATTAATTTAGAAGGAATTAAAGAAGTTTTGGTGGTTTTAGAGAATTTTGGAGCAAGAAAGAGTATTTTTAAATAATTTAATAGAATGAATAATTAGTGTATTATTTATACTACTATTATTATTATTAAAAATATTAAGAAAAGAGCGAGGTGGTCATAAAGGAAAAGGAGTAATGATAACTTTGGAAATCCATGGAATGAGATATTTTGTCTAAGAAGGGAAGACCGATCAGTTTCTAACTTATCATGTTTTATGTGAAGAACATTGAAGAAGAGAAGAGGAGGAGAAAAGCTTAGAGGTCTTGAAGAGTTGCTAGGGAATCTTGGAGAAAGAAGGAAAATCTACGGAATTCTCTAAGGTATGGGGAGTTTTCATGGTTTATTATAGTTTTATAGGATTTGGTTGTGAACATATTAGGTTTTGTAGACTTTAGAGTAATTGCGCTATTTGATGATATAGATTGAGTAAGAAGTGAATGAATTGATGAAATATAGTGAATTTGGAATGATGTGTGTTGATGTATGTGTTTGGAGTGAATTAATTGATGCATTTTTGGTGTTGGAAAAACTGATTTTTTGAGGCATTTGAGATAAAAACGCAGCAGAAAATATTTGGGAAAAATCGGGATTTTTGTCGCATCCTGACACGGGCTGTGTCACACAACACAAGCACCCGTGTCAGTTTTCTGGTTGGGGAAAACAAAGTTTTTTTTGTTCCAGTGTGTCTGACACGGGTCGTGTCACAGGACACGGGCGGCCGTGTCAGACCACTGTATATGCTGCATTTTTGTTGTTTTGGGGTTTTGAACGTGTCATAAGACACATGCGGACGTGTCAGGTGACTGTATTTGTCGTTTTTATGCTTCTTGATGCTTTCTCGTGTCGATTTTCGTTGTCAAGTTGTTTATTGATGTATATATGATAAAACATGATTGTATGATGATTTCTTGTTGAATATGAAATGAATGATGGACAAATTGATTGATGATGAATTAAGAAGAATTAACATCGTTGCATTTCATAGCATTTTATGTTAGGGCTTCGGCCTATTGGTAGCTTCAATCCCGTTGTGCGAATTGAAGTGATATGTTAAATATGTTGTGCTCCCTTGTGGAGGGTTGATGGTTAGTGTCTATCCATGGAGAATCGGTACCACATGCATTTTTTGCATTTCATTATAGTTGACATTGCATGTGAATGAATGTAAATGTGTTTGTGTTGTGAAGTTTTGTTAATGATGCTATGATGTTGTCGTTGCATATTCTGTTTATTTTCCATTTCCTTATATGATTATAATGAATTGTGATTTCTCACCTTGCCTGCTTGGAAATGTTGCCACTTATGTGGGTAGCTTGCAGATAACCAAGAGTAGACTTGTGGTGCTGGAGGATAGTCTTGGAGTCTTTATTTTATCGTTTTAGTAATGTTTAATGATGTCCTACTCTGAAACATGTAAAATCGGGTTGAGAATAGTTTGTGAACCTCACGTTTGTTTTATTTTGGTTTATGTAGGAATATTTTCTTGTTGTTGATGATATTATGAATTGGATACATTTCTATATGAAGTAGTTTCTATTGAATTGAGTTAAAAAATATGATTCCGATGTGTAGTTGTTGATTTGTGCTAATGATGAATGTGTAACCCATGTTACGAGACATGACAATGATTATTGTGATGTTTTGAATAATATGTGGCACCTTTCTATTTGATTTTACTCTGATAATATGAAGTATTTTTTTATATAAAATGGTTGTGGGGTAGAAGGGTGTTACATACAACTTTGGTTATATGATCTATCAGAATTTGTCTTTAAGATCTTCTTCAGATATACAAAGTTCTTTTCATTTGACATGTCTTGGAACTTTTAGTGAACTTTTTCAAAGTTCCTTAACATCAAACAATCGTTAGTAATAAGTGCATTTTATCAATTTAAATCGTGTTTGAGTTTCGATTCTGAAAATAAATATTATCTAAATCAACTTAGGCTTTCTCCCCCTTTTTGACATCATCAAAAAGGTTATAACATTTGAGAAATTTTAAGCATAATGATTAGATAAATATGAGATTTAGGAATTCTTAAAAGAAAAAGCCATTTACTGACAGAAATAAAATGCTTCATTAATTAATAGAGAAATACAACGGACACAGATTCAAAAAATAACAAGGAAAACATACATGATTGGACAAGACAAGCCATAATTTCCTAACCACTGAAAACTCACACTTTATCTTCAATAGACTATCTTTTGGACAACTTTCTGGACCATTTTCTGATATCATTTCTTTGATTATATCCATTATTCCTTCCTTGAAGAAGATTTCAGATAAAACTCTTCCAAACAGAATGTAGGACTTAATGCAATTTATGGACTCAATGATGGATTTCTGAAGACACTTGAAGATTGATTGAGGTAGATTTACATGTATATCATTCTATAGGAGATAGATGAATGCCTGGTCATCATACCTCAGAAATTCTTGGTTTTCCCCCGAGGAAGAAAGTTGGACATCACAAA
This sequence comes from Lathyrus aphaca, assembly GCA_963966055.1. NCBI lineage: Eukaryota > Viridiplantae > Streptophyta > Magnoliopsida > Fabales > Fabaceae > Lathyrus > Lathyrus aphaca. The sequence goes on from OZ014520.1 coordinate 565,967,148, forward strand.
ATTAAACCAAGATTTGGGAATGGGAATGCGATTTTCAGGGTTGATAGGTTTGTATCCAGATGAAAGGTCGTGAAGAGATACAAATTTCTCAGACATACATAACCTAGACTTGACAAATCAACAGTGGCACCAATATTTTCACACCCAGTGGCAAGAGTGATGGTGAAGGGAGTGATGTTAATGGGTACTCCAAAGACATAAGAGGAGATAGAGAAACTTTCACCATCAAGATGCACATGTTTCCATAAATCCTTTACAAGATTTACGTAGACAGGTTTCTCCATCATAATGAAGTACCTTGTCCACTGTTGAAAGTATGAGAGATATATGATACTGCAAGCAATGTTTCTCTCAAGAGGAAGAATTTAATTTTTTTTCAATGATAACTTCAAGAAGGTTTTCATCTCCTAGGAAGGTAACTGGAGGCATGATAAAAAATTGGAGGAAGAATTTTGACAGAATTGAGTTTAAAACAAAAGGAGTATGAAAGATAAAACAAGAGAAACATGAATGAACTACTTATACACATGTATGTCATGGGAAACGTAACAAAATGGAGAGGTGACATAAATTAATGACAAAGCAAGAAACAAGAATATCAAAGAAAGGAATGGAGTATACCAACCTTTATAAAGAAGAGAGTACCAAACAGGTTACAAATAAGACTGCAAATAAATGAACACTTAGGAGTGGTAATGTAAGAACTGACACACATAAAGATATTGAACATAATAGCTTATTTTCAAGAAAACTATCACCTCATATATGTCATACATTATACGTAAGAATTTTTGCTCGTTCTTAAGAAAACTTATGATATTAATGTGTTAATCCATGATTACGCATGATCAACAACTATGACATGTGTCACAAATTGTATCTACACAATCCCGGATAGAAGAATAACATTGAATGTTGTGAATATTCACTATCCATACAATAAATTAAAATATTTTATCTTGGAAAGAGAATCATTCCAAATTATGAGACTTTCACTTATCATAAAGTTTATACTTCAGAATTGCAATAGCATTTGACTAACATGCTTATGATTGAACACATCTTGTAACTTGTAGAAGTATCTTTATCAGAAGTTCTAATAAAATGAGTCATAGATAAAGAAAACATTACCTTTGAGATTCTGATATCTTCTAGTTTATTCTTTATCTAAGTACTTTCCATTCTGATTATGACTTCATATTTTTCTCAAAAGAGCTTCCGACTGGCTTCTAGTTGAAAAATGAAAGCTTTTTGTGAAACTACAACAAGTATACCAATCAACAAACAAGAGAGGAAGACACGATGATTTGTCTTATGACATCTCAAATTTATCAGAAGTTCTCTTGCATTATATTCTGAAGAATATAAGTTCCTACTGATCGTTAATCTCTAGTTTGATTTATAGAGCCAGTCTTCTCATCTAATAAGCTCTTCAATCTTCTGTTTAAAATTATACATCAAACTTTTGAGAGCACTCTTCAGATCACATTTATCTTCATAACTTATCCATCTTCCTTTCTGATGGATTGAAGACATCTCTTACTGATGTTAGTATTGAGTTTGAGAAATAAAGAAGAATCAAATTCTTACTCTATGAAAGCTCCCGTGGTTTGACTAAATTTTGGTAAAACATTGATATGATAAAGATAAAGAAATCTGCCAAGGATTAAAGAAGTTACAGAAGATGTGTCAATAATATGACATGACATCTTCCTAATGTAGCAGGTTTCTATACTTAACAAATTTGTCAAAGATTTGGTGCGTGGATCAAAGAGCATAGATAGAAATCCCAACAGGAGAAAACTATATAAGGAGACTTAGGCCTAGGGTTATATTAACCTTTGTAACTTTTGTATCAATTATATGTAACCTAAATACTTTGTAAAATAAGGGTTTAGGGTTTGAGAGTCGTTGGCTTTCTTAAGAGTTAGAATATCCCCTCTATAATGTGGGATGCAGGGAGGAAGGCAAAGATACAAGGGGCACAACCAGAAACCTTTAGGTAATGGTTTTTGTAATGTTCTTGGACGAAGTTGTGAAGCCAGTCCAGGATAACTTGTAGGTCAAGAAACTGTGACATGTTCTGGAGATCAGTAGAAGACAGAGACATCATATGTGGTGATCAAGGATATGAGTAGTATCTCTTATCAAAGTTGTAAACAATTAGAGTTTAGATTTGGTAAAGATGTTCATTAGGGTAGTGATTAGGAGCCAAAATTGTAAACGGGTGAGTTTAACTTTGTGACAATGCTACGATTTAGTGAAGTCTTCATATTTGATTGGTATCCCTCAGATGTAGGTTTGTTAACATCGATTTGGGTCAACAATTATTTGTGCTCTTTATATTTTGCAAATTTACAGTTTTTCTGTATGTTGTTCTTGACTGAGATGTCCTAACATGTTATCTTGGCATCTGTTGGTATTTATGTTGCAGTACTTCAAAACAATAGTTGTGTAATTCTTTTGTTCACTAAAGTGAAATAATCATTGTATTAACGTTAAAATTGGACTTTGGAGTATCTGCATAACCAGAATTTCACTATAGTATTCATCATCAGAACATCAAAATATTATCAAGCTTTCTTTTAACAAAGACTTGCTTTCAGAAGGCCAAAAATTTCTTAGCTTAAGTATAAAATTTTGAGAAGTTATGGGCTTGAGAAAAATTAACTGACGTTTTCTTTCATCATCTGACTTTGTTTCCTTGAATAGATGCAGATCCTTAGCAGATACAAGTATCATCAAACCAAGATGAAATTCATTAAAGGGTTTGAATGAAACTCTTGTTCTTACTGAGATGAGCTAACTTATTCATAGTTACTTCATCAGATGTTGACAACATGACCGCTTCTAAAAAATGATGTATAATGATTTCATCAAACTGAATAACATCAGTGACTTTAACACCTTTAACTCAGAGTAGATAGCTTCTTTCTTTGCATCTTACTAAACAACTTTGATTCCAGGATTCATACAACATGAATTTCTGAGAGGAATTTTTACAGATAACATTCTGACCAATCAAGGTTTGTTCAACTGAGATGAATTCTTAAGTTGATAGATCTTAATTATCTATGTTACTTTATTTTCTTTACATGACAACCATTAATACTCAGAGGATCTGACGTATTATGAGTTACATCTTCTTGAGCATATTCTTGATGAATCAAAGGCTTTCCTAGCTGAATAAACTTTAGTATACTGCAAAGATTTTCTGAGGAAACACTATTCAGATTATTTGCATCAGATTATTTAACCACTTGATTAGTTAAGCTTCTAATCACTCAACAGATGTTCTGATTTAGAGGAATTAACACTTAGAAATTTGAATTCCTCTATTCATGATTTCTGACAATCTTTAGCAAACTTCATCTTGAAGTTGTCATGCTTCAGAATCATGAGCTAACAATATTTCTTCTTTACATAAAGAAATTCCTAGTAAGCTTATATGAGAAAGTCAAAGGTGGACAAATTCGGTTTTTGAAAACATCTCATACTCACACATAATTAATCTTCAGCAAACAAGGTTTCTTGTTTTCTGATGATTTTATCTTGAGCAAATACGTTGTTCAAAAAATTGTATTCTAAGAATAGCATTTAACAAATATTTCTCCTTATCATATGAATCTATCTTATCAGTTGATCCTTCAATCTTCTTGCAAACTCCAATAAAGAAGATTTGTTGCCGACAACTTCAAGCTTCAAGAATCAGTGACTTGCTCAATGTAAACCTTTCAGGTTTCATAATTCAGTACTCATGCTCATTCATTTCCAAATGAAGATTTGAACATATGAGATTGACATTGAAAGTGGAGTGGAACATCACCTAAAGTATTTCTCACATAGCATTTGGATCTTTATCTGACACTAATAAGTGTTTGATATCCATCAATAACAGAATCATGCTTTGACACCAATTGAAGGTGTGATAAAAACATAAAGAAATTAGGGGTTTGTATTGGTGTTTTCACTGTAGTTAACTTTTTTCGAGTTTTATCATTGTTTGCGGCAGAAGCATAAGTAAAAAAGTAAAGCATAAACAAAAGAAATAGACACACGATATATCCTAGTTCACTTGAGAATCTCAAGCTAATCAAGTCCACCCCGCAAGGTGATTTTCGTTCAACAAGGACTTAATCCACTATAACCAAACTGATTACAAGGAACATCATTACATGTGACTAACTGCACAACCAACTGATGCGACTTAAAACATTGTGCAACCAACTAATGCGACTTCCTTGTGCGGCTACCTGTCATGACTATCAGCACAACATCAATGCGATTTCCAATGCACAACTACCTGACGTGACTAACTGCACAATAAACTAATGTGACTTACAACATTGCGCAACCAGTTGATGCGACTTTAGGCACCAAGACACATAGTCCTGAGCAACACCAAAACACCAAGTCCTGAGCCTCCTAAAGGTTCTGACCTTCATTCGGTCCTTTAGGGGTTACAAACATTTTGTTTGTAAGATGGTAATATTTACATAGGTTTTCTTCTTACATAAGCTTGAGTAAACACATTTAAGAATATTGATCAGAAGATCATCCTAAACACACTAATAATATTACATTGTATTGTAGCTCAAGTAGTGTGGATTCTTCTTCTTCATCTTCAAATAGTTTGTTTATGGACAATAGCCCAAGCTCTTGAATTGCTTGAAGTTTTCTTCTTCTAAGCTTGTACCAGCTTGATTGATCTTTGATGTGGTGCATATAAGGACTTATTCATCTTGATTCACATAAGAAGAACATTCTGGACAACAACCTTGTTCTCTTAATCCAATGATCACATCAGAACAAAACATTCAGTTGTGCATTTGTAATTCAACTTCCATGATCATATTCTTGTTGATATCTGCAGCTTCACAAGCTTTTACAACATATGTAATTAAACACATTTGTGAATCTAAAACTTTTGCATCAGCAGCTCGTTGAATAACCGTAATCAGCCTTTGGCAGCATATTTAATAAATGACAATATGAACTTGTACACTTGTTCAAGAAAACCATATTTTTGTTTAACAACCTTCACGTTGTAGTGACTTTGAGTGGTGGCCTCAAGCAACTAAGTCATCATGTTTCTTCACGTGATCATTTCCTTATGTAGCCATAAATAGAGTCGTTGGAGAGCAACTGAATACTAAAGGAATATCTTTATACAAGGATGAAAATCATATGGCCACATCTGTCATTTCCCACAAATTAAGGTTAGTTGAGAGGTAGTGGGATAAAGCGTTTTGTACTGTATATTATCCTTGTTAACAGTAACATTATTTTCTAATATTTAGAGACTTCTGATTGTAGTATGATTGAAGCATGAGTAGAGACGTGATAGCTGGGTCTTTAGAATCTCAAGTCTTCTATGTCTTCAGAACCTTGTTCATTCAGAACCTTGTCTTCAGAAATTTAATACTTGTCTTTGAAACCTTTGGTCTTCAGAACTTCAAGTCTTTAGAGTCTTCAAAATGTCGTTCACTCAGAACCTTGTCTTCAGAGTATTCAACCCTTGGTCTTCAGAACCTTAATCTTCAAAAGCCTTAAGTCTTTAGAACCTTCATCACTTTGTTCAATCAGAACCTTAAGTCTTCAGAGTTCTTAAGCACTTGGTCATCAGAAGATAGTAACTTTAGAAGCTTTACTAGCTTCAGGATCAGAACCACACACATAACAGTATCCACGAGAGCATTACATCAGCAACAGAAGGCATCTATGGATCTTTTTTATTGTGATTAGATACAGAAGCATCCTTGCTTCTTTAGCATGCTTGCAACTTGTGTTATACATAGTAACTCCTATATGGTCTTTAATGATCATTTGAGTTCTGTTTGTTAGATCTGATAACTTCATAACATGATATGCACAGTAACAAACATTAGAACGTAAAATTGTTCTTTCCCAAATACTCCATTGTTATCATAAAAACATGGAGATAAGATGCATAACCAATACTTGTTCTTACATAAGGGCTATGTGGAATACATTTTTCCGTTTCAAAATAAAAGTTTCGATCGAGATGGAAGCGACAATTTCAATATCAGTAGAAGATATTGTGAAGATGTTGAAGCGTCCACCTAGACATTGAAATGTAATGTCTGATTTTATATTAACGTCACCTGTGTAATGTTGATTTTATGTTATGAATGATAATTTAATTTTGTCAAAATACAACTTTTTAGTTTTCTGCTTCTATTTTTGTTTCATTATGCTACGAAGATGCATCTTCGGATAAAGAAAGCCACACTCATGTGACGTGTCTCAGAATTGACCTAGGTTGTGTGTGTTTGGGGTGCGTGCGAAGATGCATCTATGAATTTTGGAAATATTTTTATATTTTCACATGGTGCCATAGTAATATAAAAGGGTGCATTAAGAAAACCCAAATTTAAATGGGCCAAAGAAGTAGTCCAAAACCTGTGCGAGGTCCAAAATTTGTTTGGGCTGCTAGTTAAACAGTTTGAAGAATTTTAGGTTGGAGAATTTTATCTGACACCATTAAAATCATATTTGTCACCTCTCATATTTCCGTATTAAACACCACTCTCATTTTTTTCTCTCGGACACAATAAATCAGACGGAACATATAAAAATCCATATATAGTTTTATCGCCATTTTCGAAAAATCCGGTTAAAATCATAAATTTTGAGAATATTTATAATTTTATATCGGATATTTGAAAAATTCGATATAAAAATATGATTTTATACCGATTGTTCCAAATATCCAATATAAAATCATAGATTTTAAAAACACATTATGCTTTTATACCGTGTATTTTTTTAAATCCAAATTTTATATTGGTTTTTTCAAAAAAAATCCAATATAATATCATAGATTTTATACCTTTTTTTTCAAAATTCCAGTAGTAAATCCGGTACATATTTTTCAAAAAATTGATTAGACTAGAGTATAGTGGTACAAGATGGGTAAAAGTGCTATGATGGTGGAGTTCTGGCTCGCATAACTCTAATGAGAAGACTTCACAAATAAGATTGTATATCAGTTAAATCTTTATTAATTACAACTATCTATTATTTTCTCTCATCTTCTGCAAAATAAAACAAGGAGAAATACAATTTTATCTTCCTTTCCCTTTTACAACAACCTTAAAATCATCTTACAATTAGATTGAGGGGATGCTTATTCAGTTAAACACACTAACAATTCACATATTGCATCAGGTTATGTGACTGTCAATGAACAGAATGGTACAAAAATCGATATACGAGATCAATCAACAGCCTTTGAGGTGTGTCCGACGCTGTCGAAGCTATCTTGAGGTCCTTGAGATGGAGAATACCGGCTCGAAGCACTCTCATCTATGATGATTTTATCACTCATTACCGAATGCTTTCCCTTCCTTCCTCCAGACATGGAATCCTACATAAATCAATACATAAGTTTAAACACAGATACAAGTTTGGTTTCTTAACATATATTGTAGCAAGCACCGACACTTCTGACTGAAGGGCGAAGGCTTATTCAGCATTGGTTATTGACATGACACTGACGCATGTGATTACAATCAATTATTTCATTTTCTCAAATTATTATTATTGTTGATACTTCATAATCTACCTGTTGTGTTGATGATCCAGGCATCTTAAGTTCAAGTTCTGTAGCCACATCAGGAGACACAGTACATCTTTTGGCATCACCGGGTCTTCTATGACTGGGTGACTTGCTTCGCGGCTCTTTCCGATTAAACACGTACTGAGCTGATGGCATCTCAATTGGAGGGTTAGCAGGAGCCGAGAATGGAATATACATTGAGCACATACTCGGAATATGACCAGGATTCGGGTTTCCAAAGTAAGGAAAAGGTTGCATATGTGGGTGAATGGAAACTGGAGCAGGAGGGATTGGTATAGGAACTGGATATGGAAAAGGGCTACTCATGACAACAGAATGGTCCATTGCAGTCCATGGAGGCATGACTCTAACTCTCTGCTGATACTGCGAGTTAAGATTTTCTATATCGGATTTTAACGACGCTTTCTCTTCTCGGAGCTCATTCTTTTCTTGGATCAGCTGCGAACATAAAATCATCTAAATAAATGAGCTGCACACACTTACAAAGTTAATCTTGAAGACAAAATGAACAAATTATAAGAACCTTACTTCACGCGACTCTTCAGAAAGTGCTTTATGTTCCGTTTTCAGCTTATCAACTTCAGCAGTTATGTCCTTCAACACTTGGATTGTCTCTGAGATGATGGTTGCTTTGTCGTTTCGCGGTCTATCAGAATCTGCATCATGTACAAGAAACATAAATATCTCAACCGAGTAACAGCTACCAATTCAATATATACATTTTCTTGTAAACCTACAACAATCACTATAAATCCAATTGAAAACCCAACCGATCTTAAATGAGACTCTGATACTATGTTAAGAAATGAGATTTGCCTCTACTAATAAACACATATTCAAACTATATATTGTCCGGTGTAAGATTCTTAGCAAAACATAATTCATTATATTTGAGATCAACCAAACACGTCAGAATCAATTCTACGCATCCAGAATCAATACAGAGTGCTTCAAACATACAGAAAGATGAATTGACTGACCTAACGCGTTTTCCAATTCATGAAACTGATCATTCAACCGATCCCTCCTGATTTTCTCACGATCAGCCTTCTGAACTTTCCTAGCGGCAGTTGGATCATGAGATTCCACCTCACTCCTCTCCCTACACAGACGCAAACAGTTAATCCGTTACACACGTCGGAAAACGTAACCGTAATAACGGTCTTATGATATTAAAGCTACAAAAATGGAAGCGTAAAGAAACGAACTTACCTGACAGTGTCTTTGCGATTGGTGATGTGTTGCGGAGGTGAATCTGGCGGCGGCGTGGAGGAAGGAGTTTTGGAGGAGTTAAGCGGCCGTGGATTCATGTTGTTGGAATTCCGGTGAGAATTGAAGTGTGGTATGAATTTAATATTTAGAGTGGGGAGAAAGGTGGAGATGGAAATGCACGCGTATTGAGCTTGTGTCTTCCACGAGCCAATGTCAAACAATATCCAAACACATGCTCTTTATTTTATTTTTATTATTATTATTATTATTATTATTATTATTATTATTATTATTATTATTATAAATTAATGTAAAACAAATTTATAACATCCATAACAAACTATGGTCTTTATTTTAACAAGAAAAAAAGAATAAGTGATAATCGATAATGGTGGATCGTGTCTTCTCCGATACAGTGAATATGAGACTAATCTGTAAGGTTAACATTTCAACGTTCAAGTCAGTGTATGCGGTAATGATCGAGGATTTAGAAAAGAAGGATAGTTGGACCGTTAACGGCCAACGTCTCAAAATATACCTAGGAGGTAGTTTTGATCGTGAGAATTGTTCTGTTCCCCTCGATGATCGTTGAACATCTTGGACTGTCGAGCTTATCCGACGTTAAACAAGCGCTTGTTGGGAGGCACCCCAATTATGTAAATTTTTACTGTTTTTTTGTTAATTATGTTGTGTAAGCGTATTTTGGGGGATGGAAATTCAATTTTTAAGCTACTGGAAGGATTTTTTGTGTTGTAGATCTCGCTTAGCGAGCGTTTAAGAAAAAAAAGCCTTCCTTCCAATAGCTTTCTCGCTTAGCAAGCTTTGCGAAATTTTAAAAAAAATATTTGGCTAAATTGGGCCCATCTAGCCATACCCGACCCAGTTCACTTTATGAAGGAGGAGAGGGACTAGGGTTGCCTCTTTGTTTCATTTTCACAAAAAATTTCACAAAGCTTCAATTTTTTCCTCCTCTCCTTTAAAGCTTCCAAGGTTTTTTGTGCTCCTTCTTCTTCTACTTCCCAAGTTCCTCCATTTTTTGTTCTTAAAGGTAAAGTTTTTTGTTTAAGTGTTTTTTTTCTTCGTAAAACCCATTTTTGGGATTTTTGAAGATATTCATGAGGAAATTATTCTTGTTCTTGCTTTTAATTGTCTTTACCATCTTCCTTTATTGCTATGTAGTTAGAATCATGATTGCATGTGGATTAGGGTAGAAAAATTGAGAAATTAGGGCATATATTTGAGTTTATTTCTATTTGTGTTAGTTAGGGTTTATGTATGTGATTTATCTTTGTTAATGTGTAGTTTAGAAGTGCCCTTAGGTCTCTTTATGATATGAAATTGAACCTATAGCAATAGAGGATTTTTCTGCAAATTCACATTGCTCACTTAGCGAGCTTAAAAAAATCCCCCATTTTCTACTTCTGTTTTTAATTACAGTGAACAATTGTTAGTAACTTGTTAGGATTTTTGAGGATTTTTCGTGTTGTTTTATTTAATCAAGTTTGTCAGTTTGTTCATGTTTTGTTTATTTTTGTTTTTCAGATGTCAGGAAGTCATAAAAAGCCTCGAGTTGGCTCATCATCTACCTCTAGGCGTCCACCGTCCATAACTTTTGACCGGGCCTGATTTTTGAATCCATCACAGATTATGCTGTTCTTTGTGAACATCACCCCAAGTTTCACTTAGATATAGTAAGGGAGTTCTTTGCGAACGCCCTTCCTACCGGCCCCAAGAATGAGTCGTTTACTTATAAGACTTGGGTTAGAGGGAAAACAATTGACTTCTCCAGGGCTAGTATCAGTAGTTACCTTGGAGATCACATAAAGTTACCAGATGATGGTTTGTGTGACTTTGGTATGATGAAGGCTCGGAGGAATTGGGATATTGAGTGTGTGAGAGAGTCTATTTGTTTTGAGGACCATTCTTACAAGGTGAGTGCTACTGGAGCACCATTACAATTCAAGAGAAGAACTTTGAGAAATGCAGCTCAAATCATTATGTCGGTTGTCTTGCACAACCTGATGTCGCAAAGCCACAATTCTGATATTACTATTGAGGTGGAAGCTTTGGTCCATTTCATTATGGTTTACAAGGTGGTCAAAATTGCTTGGATTATTTCCTCGGAGTTTAGGCGGATTGCTACTAGTTCCACCCCTCATGGTTCGAGAGCGACTTTTGCGCTTACTCGTCCTAGTTTAATCATGGCTTTGTGAAAGAAGGATGGTGTCACACTTCCATCACAGGGGAATGTGAAACTGGGTTTTATTGATGACGATTTTTGTACCAAGTTTTACTTGCCTTCCTTGTCTGGAGTTGTTCCCGTTGTTGTTGTCGTTCCTCCTAGAGGTGTGCCTTCTGCTTGGCACGCTTTTGATCCAAGTGTTGAGGCCAAATGGGCCATGCACGAGGCTCATCAACATGGCTTCATATTTATGCATGAGTATATGATGCAGATGCAGTTGTATATAAGAGAGTCGCACGTGGATCATCCATTTCAGACTACTGTCGAGTTGAGAGCCAATGCTAGGTGGTCTGAGGGCATGCCTACTTCTTCTGGGGGCAGCTATACATGATGATGGTCCAGTTCCTACTGATGGGTTCTGAGGGTTGGATTGTTCTGACTTTTATTTATTGCTTTGTTTAGATAATTATAGGTTGTTAGATAGTCAGTGGGTATTTTTATTATTGTTGAATTTCTTTTGTAGTTAACATCTGGGCGGATGTGAATTGTGTTTTTCTATTTTGGGATTTTGTTGTTTGTTCCCATCCGGGAGGATGGTGTGGATTTTGTATTCTGGATATTTATTTTAGTTAACATCCGGGTGGATGCTTTTTATTTAAAAATTTTGTGTTTGTGCTTGAATTAAGGTGTTTGATGGATGAAACAAGTTTATTTTTCTTTGGTCAAAGCGATGTGCTTCACCTATCATTGATGGTGATGGTATAATTCTGAAAGTTTACGCGAAAAAGGTACTTTGTTCGTGCTTTATAGAATATAACATGAGTATGAACTCTTTACTTTTCGCAAATTTCAAGCTTTATTCATATTGCATAAGTGTTCATATGAGAATCATTTAGGACAAACCACAAAAGTGAGTGACCTTCATTGTTCATAAATTAGAATGTTTATGTAATTGTTGTTTAACTCGTGCGATTCATGCTTTTATCTTGCATTCATTGGTAAATCTTGGAAACATTGAAATGATCTAGACATTGTTTGATATCGAGAAAAACCACCAATTCTTTTAGGCTTTATTTTACCCGGTGAGTAGTGTGAGCATTTGCTAGCCAATTTTGAGCCTTCACACAACTAGAATGAATCATAATTCAAAAGTCGGTAAAATGTCGGGATACCATTCATTTGTGATTATTGTTGTTAAAAAAATAAAAAACATTGTGATTCATTCTAGTTTGATTTTTTTTTTGTATACACTTAACCCTTTGTTTGAACATACCTTCTTGAAGAACATTGTCATTATATTATGGCATGGTTTAAAGTTGGGGAGAGTATTTGAGTGTGACAAATAAGAATTTATGGAAGTGGTTCCTCTTGAAAATTAAGAGAGAGAGAGAGATAGAGAGAGAGAGAGAGAGAAAGAAAAATGAGATGGGGCACCATAAAAAGAGAAGAGGAAGGAATAGATAGGGAAAGTCTGAAATAAGTTGGTGTGACTAAGTTGGCATGTTCTTCATTTTTCAAAAATTTTTGATAGCCACTTTGAATTATTAGCCTTTATATATATATATATATATATATATATATATATATATATATATATATATATATATATATATATATATATATATATATATATATATATATATATATATATATATATATATATATATATATATATATATATATATCCCTTTCTTGTTAACCCTTGTCCAATTACATCATTGAGAAATCCTTATGAGATCTTTGTTTCCTTGATTTTCCTGTTGAATTGAGTTGATGAATGCATGAATTGTTCTGGATGCTAGCACAATTACTATGAGAGTGATTTGTCCCTTGTAGATATTAAGCTAGACATAGTTAAGTGATTTAGGTGATTCTTGTTTGAACATTGTATTGCTTGTGTTGATTTTCTTGTCATTTGTGTTTAGAAGTTAGTTCATGAATATGTTGTGATTCTATGTTGAAGCCAGACATTACTCGTGAGCGCATTATTTTTGGTTTGAACCATCAATTTTTGTGTGTTGTCTTTATCCGATCTTGTTCTTGTTTCTATTTGATCTTACCTTTGTTTGAGGACAAACAAAGAAGCAAGTTGGTGAGAGTTGATAAGTGCTAAATTGTGTTAATATGTAGTTTAGTTTTTGGCACTTTTCATAATCTTAAATTGGCAATCAATGCTTTTTCCCGTTGTTTCTGGTAAATATTCGAAATATAGTTTAAGTTCTTTAATAAGATTACTTATTTAAATTTGGTTTTTATAATTGTAGGTTTTTTCGTTGGAATGGAAAGCGCGAATCACGGGAACACTCTTTTGAAGACTTTTGAAGAAAGTCAATTTTTGAAGCTTGCTACATGCTCGTTTAGTGAGCTTTTAATGACCAACAACAACTCTTGGCAGAATTTTACTCGCTTAACAAGGGCTAAAGCTCGCTTAGCGAGTTAAGGCTGTTTGATCAATAATTGATAGCTTTCTTAGCGAGCTCTGCGTTTTTTAGCCCCTATATAAAAGGTTGATCAACATTTTTTGTGGATGTTAGACTTTTTCTTAGAGATAAAACCCTAAACTCAATATATTTTCTTGTTTTCGAAGATTCGACGCTTCAATAGTCAGGAGATCGTCATTGATGCATTGTCTTCTTCATCTCTTTCTTGTTATGGAAGCTACCATTGTTATGGCTAGCTAAGCTTCTCTTGTGTCAAGATTAGAAGGTAGATAAGTCTTTCTTTTGTATGTATAGACATTAATCCTTATGTATGAACTTGTGATGATAAATATATGGTGAAAAACTTTGTCTTTATAATATATATTATTTGTTTTGTTCATGATTGAGAAATGTGTTCCACCCTTTATCTAGGTTTTTCATCCATCAAAGAACATAGGCTAGAGATAGTTATGAGACTTGATGTTTACTTAGCATTGATCTTGAATGTTTCCATTTTGATAGATTGAGTGAGAGATCATCAATGGATCAAAATGGTAAATATCACAATATGTGTTAGAGATAAACATATTAAGAGGATATGTGATTATGTTTATCGTCTAAATGAGTTCATCCACTTAATCGATTCTATTCATGCAAAATGGCTTGTCGAACCCTAATCTTGGCATGTGTTTTATAAAATTTTCAAAACAAATAATTTTTACCATTAACTTTTAATCTGTTATGCAAACGAAACAATCTGTTACTAAAAACCAAAACCCCTTATTACTATTAAGTTTGAAACTAGCGCGATTGTAGAACGGTGGTGATATCTCAAAAAATCTCTGTGGAACGACAACAAAAACCCTACTCTATTTGTACTTTAACAATATGTTATGTCGGGTCTGGTACAAACCATAACATACATCAAAGAAACTACTATATTAGCGTATGGAATGTTATCTATATAAGTTCTTTCGACATCAGTACCAGGACACTTATCTATACTCAACTAGAATTGAGGGTTTGTCGGAGTCACGACAGGATTTGAATTCAACATACCAAACTTTTCGAGAATCTTCCATAGGTATTCCTCTTGAGATAATCATAATTTTGACGACTTTCTATCTCTTCAGATGTCAATCCCAAGAATCCTGGACGCAACTCCCAAATCCTTCATTACGAACTCCTTATTGATTTCAGCCTTCAACCTCATTACATCTTCGACATTGTGCCTTTCTACTAGAATATCATCCATATAAAGTAACAAAATAATAAATGAATTAATAGGTCTAAGTCTGAAGTAAACACCGTAGTTGAACTAACTTCTGATGAAACTTATATGTGCCATGAACTTGTCGAATTTCCTATTCCACTGTCGAGGGGATTGTTTCATCCCATATAAAGATCTCTTCAGTTTGCACACATACTTTTCCTTCCCCTTTTAGACATACCCTTCAGGTTGCCTCATCAGGATTGTTTCATCTAGATCACCATACAAGAACACAATCTTCACATCCATGTATTCCATTTCAAGGTCGAACTGTGCCACCGTGGCAAGCAACATTCAAATGGACTTGTGCTTCACAACAAGAGAGAACACATCATTGAAGTCGACACCTTATTTTTGAGTGAAACCCCTAATGACTAATCTTTCCTTTTATCTCTTCGACGTCACTCATTTGATTCCTTCCTTAACTTTAAAAATCCACTTACAGTTTACTAACCTGGCTCCAGCAGGTTTCTTGATAAGTTCCCAAGTATTGTTATCATGAAGAGATTTCATGTCATCATCCATGGCCTTCAACCATTCAGTCTTATTTTGAATCCTCATAACTTCCTTATAGTCTCTAGGTTCTTCGTCCAGAACCTCACTTGCAAAAGTTAAGGCATAAGCTATAAGATCTGCATACCCAAGTCTCTGAGGTGGCTTGATAACTCTTCTTGACTTGTATCTTGCCAGCAGGTAGTCATTATTAGCATCTTCATCATCGAAAGTAGTTTCTTATTCTTCTTCTTCATCTTCGACTTTATCCGGGTCATCCAATTCAGCATCATTATGCTCCAGCTCAACATGAATTTCTCCATGTTCCAGCTCTTCGTTAACATCATCAGTTTTCTTGAAGGCCATCTCAGCTTCATTGAAAACTACATCTTGACTGGTGATACACCTTTTGTGACCTGACTATAGGAACCATAGACTATAAGCTTTAACTCCTTCAGTGTATCCCACAAACATGCATTTCAAAGCTCTAAGTTCAACCTTGTTTTGCCTAATGTGAGCATAGGCCACACATCCAAATACTCCCTGTTTGTCGAGATCTGGTGGATGTCCCAACCAAACCTCTTCAGGTGTCTTCATTTCTAACGCAGTCGTAGGACATATGTTTATCAAAGATGTTGTTGTCAAAACAACCTCAACCCAAAACACCTTCTTCAATCTAACACTAACCAACATGCATCTAAACATTTCAAGGATTGTTCGATTGAATCTCTCAGCTATACCATTTTGTTGAAGAGTACCTTCTATAGTCTTATGCCTTGCAATCCCAAACTTGACATAATAGCTGTCGAGAGATTTATTGCAGAATTCAAGGCCATTGTCGGTTCTCAATCTCTTGACCTTTCTCCCTGTTTGAGTTTCGAACAGAACTTTCCAACTCTTAAAATTCTCAAATGTTTCATCCTTAGTCTTCTAAAAGAATACCCATAACTTTCTGGAATAGTCATCAACTATGGATAGAAAATACCTTGCACCTGAATGTGAAGGATTCCTTGCAGACCCCCAGAGATCAGCATGAATGTAATCAATGGATCAATGTACTCTTTATTTACCTTTGTTAAACTCCACCCTATAGGATTTACCAAATACACAAGGTTCACAAAACTCAAACTTCTCGACTTTGTCACCACCTAGCAGGTTCTGTTTCCCCAATTTGATCAAGCCTTTTTCGCTGACATGGCCCAACCTCATGTGCCATAATTTTGTCTTCGACACAGGTTTCGTAGATACTAAGTTTGTCAAACCACTTATAACCTCATCCTTGAGGGTACACAAGCCTTTTTTCTTCACTCCTCTAAAGACTTCCTTCGACCCCTTCATGACTCTTATGATACTTTTCTCTTCTTGAAAAACATATCCCTTCTTAGTGATATTAATTTAATTTTCACAATTTTACTTATTAGTGATTCTACTTGATAACACATAACAACTATATATTAATTCTTATTTGTTTGTCTATGTGTAGTGTCCTCAACAGAAAAATGGCATAGACTGCAGGTATTACATTTTGAGGTTTATGAGAGAAATCTTTCAATTGGATCGATTAGAGATTCCTATTCTGATATGCATGGATTTATAACTTAGGATTTATTTTAATATTTATCGGATATGTCATCATTTATCATTTTAAACTAACTAATGCATATTTTGTTTTGTTATGTAGTACTTTGATGAATACGCGTGTTCTCATTACACGCCCTCAAAAGTGGGTGAAATTATGGAGGAATTGTGCGAATATATTATTGAAAAAAGAATTGTTTAAGGTATAGGATTATGGGATTATGTGAATGTTATTGACTTATGGTTTATGTAAATGACTTGTGGTTTATGTAAATGACTTGAATTGTATAGTTTTGGATTAAAATGATATTTGTGTTATTAGTGAAATGATATTAGTTTTGAGTAAATGAATTGAATTGTATAGTTTTGGATTGAAATGATTTATAATGGTATTTATGGTTTATACATGTTTATTGAAATGTGAATTATACAGGTTTATGCATAAAAAAATGGTTAAAACGAGATTTTTTAAAAAAAATCATTAAAATTATACGTATAGAAAAGACAACGCTTTTAAGAAAAAGCACTGCCTATAGTCCACAAAAGAAAACACTTTTTCTAAAAAGCGCTCTCTAAAGGTATAAAAAAATTCATTAAAATTATAGGTATACATTAGAGAGTGCTTTCAAAAGCGCTGTCTAAAGGGGGACAAAAGAAAACGCTTTATCCTAAAAAAGCGCCCTCTAAAGGTATATACAAAAATTCATTAAAATTTTATACGTATACATTAGACAACACTTTTAAAAGCGCTATCTAAAGGCCCACTTCATAGAGTGCTTTTTAAGGAGAAAGCACTGCTAAAGGCCTACTTTAGAAAGCGCTTTTAAAGGTAAAGCGCTTTCTAAAGTAGGCCTTTAGCAACACTTTTTCCTTAAAAAAGGCGCCGTCTTTTCTTACGACAACGCCACCTTAGACAACGCTTTCAAGCGCTGTTAAAGATTAAAAAAAAAGCGTGGTCTTAGTCCTTGTTTGACATAGTGAAGTATGGTACATACCTAACTTCAGTTAATAACCTTATTGACTCATCATGCGAATCTGTGAGATTAAATCTCCATGATGAGTCAATAAGGTTATTAACTGAAGTTAGGTATGTACCATACTTCACTATGTCAAAAAAGGACTAAGACCACGCTTTTTTTTGTAAGCTTTGTTGTTTCCCAAAAGCACCTATCCACCATCTTGATCACATAGTTACTCGAACAAATCTTTGTTTGGAATCATGTGCCAAGTGAAACCTGAATCCATAATCCACTCTTTTCTTGAGTCGCCGCTTGAAACCACAAGAACATCATATGAGTCGAAATCATCTTGGACAATGGCAGCATTTCCATTATCCTTACCTACATGATCTTTCAGGCATTAAAGACACACCTTTCGAATGCAACCCTCCTTCTTACAATGATAGTATCAAACACCAGATGCTTCACCACTATAAGACTTCTCTGACTTCTACCCTTCTTCTTGTCGAACTTACCATCCTTTCGCAAGAATTTCGCCTTAACGGACAAACCTTCACCAACCGTTGAAGGTTTATGCTCCTTTCGTTCATTAAAGTCCATAAAGTACAAGGCGGATTAAACATCCTCAAAGGTCATGGACTCTCTTTCATACAAGAAGGTTTATTTGAAGTGAGCATGTGTTCTGGGCAAAATGTATAAGAACAACAAAGCTTGATCTTCATCATCGGCTTGTTAAACATATCCAATTGCTCAGCCAACACTTTGTCTTCACTCATCTTGAATGAATACAAAGCTTGTTTCAGGTAGAGTCGATTCACCAGCGATTTGGTCATGTACAAACTTTCAAGTTTCAACCATAACCCAGACGCCATTGTCTCATTTGATACCTGTCGGAGAACCTTATCACCAAGGCTCAACAATATTGGGTTGTGTGCTTTCTCAACCATGGTCGTCTTTTCAGCTTCCATTAACGCATCATTCATGGTCTCCTCTCCCTTCAACGCTTCCAAACAACCCTGCTGAACAAGTAGGGCTTTCATCTTCAAGCGCCACAGACCGAAGTCGTTCACATCGGTGAACTTTTCAATCTCATACTTTGTTGAAGGCATCTTCTCCACGCTCATTGCACCAATTTGCTGTGAAATCGGATGCCCTAGAAAAAAAGTATAATATGTTTCTTTATGATCAAGAAACCCACAAGGGTTAGGGTTTAGGGTGAAACAAGGATAACAACAAGAATTGGTTATAAATAACTATTCTTTCATTTCTCTTTAAAACAATATTACAAGTATATAAGAATAACAAATAACCCTCTCACTTTTGAATTAGGATTTTATCTTCCTATTTTTCCTTATTTAAAAGATGAGAGACTAGTATGCTATTTATAAGAAAACTAACATACTAACCTAATGAGATTTTTAACAATTACCCATTATAAGTTAACTCAGGGTATAAACTAACTTAAACAATTGGATCCATAACACAAGGTCCAATTAGACATACATACTAGAACCGACTTCGACTATAATATGTATAACTTCTGCACTAGCATGTGAACTAGCTTCGACTTCATACTAAACCTCTCTCGTATCAGAGTTCAATTTAATATTCCACAAGTTCAAATAAGACTATCGTCTACTATTAACTACATTTTATCAATGTATTTCCTTTCTACTAGGTTATTTCCCTTCAGACGTTGGTGAAAATTACATCGAATCGATTTAGCAATTTCTTGTGTATTCTATTTATATTTTGTTTAATTGTTCATCTATTATTTTCGACCACCGTATCTCACATTTTGATTCAACATTATTATGTGTGACATCTTTTCTCTGATCAAATTGAATATCAAATATTATTTTTAGATTTCAACAATAACTTGATGTGATTCAACCTTTCAATTTCATAACTCCGATTTTTCGCAACCCACCTAATTAGTGCAAACTTTCTCTTAAAATCTTGAAAACTCCCACAAGCAATCATTAACAACACATTGATTTTATAGGAACTTATTTAAAAATTTCGTATAAGTTTATATAGAAATAAGTGAATAATTTAGATAAAATTATTAATTTTGGTTAAATTTTACATATATTTCAGTTGAATTTTGAATTATCTTGACATCCCTTCCTTCAAAAATCGAGGGCTATACCAACAAAATTGTGCAAAAAACCATGACTCAATTTTTACTTTGAACAAAATTTCTAGGCATATAAACTAAACATTAACCAAAACTTTAAAATAGACAAAATAGAATAAACTTGCATTATTTAACTCATACATACTTACATTATAAATATATAAAAAATTCAATTATGGTTGATTTTGATTTTAAGCACCTTTAAAATACAATTAAACTTCTTAACTAATTATCTATTGATTCATTATTTGGTTTGGAAGAAGGACATGATAATAGCTAAAGATTGATTCATTATTTGTTCTTCCATTTTCTAATGGTTTGTCACTTCAAAATCTTGGAAGGCTACAAGATTTGCTCTTCCACCATACTCTTTTGGAAGAATCTCTTCACCTATTTGATTTATGAACTCCTTTCTCTCATCTTCATTCTTTATAATTACAATCTGCAAAACATTTTACACAGTCAACAAATTTTCAAGTTTAGATGATGAATATTAGAAGTGTTCAAAAAACTGTGAATCAAATCGAACTGAATTATCAAATCAAATTAATCTGAATTTAAGTTGAATGTTTGATCAGTGAACCGAACCATATCGTACTAACGATTTTAAAATTGAATCATATAATAAATAAATTGAATCAAAATTAAAACTGAACCGAATAAAAATAGAAAATGAGAAGGCTTACATGCAGTTTTGATTCGGTTTGATTTTTTCATAAAACTCATATACCTTATCTTTTGTTGCCTTATTAAGGAACCCTGAAACCATTCTCCAAACACTCACAAAAAACCATGGCATGTGTAAAATATATAATTTTGCTAAACGTTCAGGGTAGTAATTCTGCAATTCAACCAATAATCATTAAATATTGAGTTGAAATAAATATATCTATGTTAAACATGAATATATAATAATAATAATTAAAAAAAAATCACCTGTAAAAATTGAAATCCAGTAATTAAACCAGGCACATCAACATTCTTATAAGAAATATTATGAAGATCGAGAATTATAATCAATTTTTCATTTCCTACTTCACGTTCCTTGAAAGCACTGCAAACAAAATGATTTACTATTTCATTTTTAGATTTCTCGCAATTTACTCTTTCATAATAACAGTAGTAGTAAAATTAGAGAGTAGTACCTAGCAATTGTTTTGTCAAATAAATGTACAATAAATTCTGAAACAATAAAAAAAACCAAAGATATTAGCTACAACATTATTCTAAATAGATTTTAATTTAACCCATTTGGGTGATCAAATCCAAAAAATTATAGGATTTGCATCTAAAAATTAAAATTTATATTTTTTAAGATACTTTTAGTCCAATCTTAAAATATCCGTTATTTATTAGAACTAGGGATCGTGAGTAGTTTGTTAATTCCGTATAATTATATATTATTAAAAAATTATATTAATTTTTATATTGTTTTGCTCCAAAATAATATATTGTTTTTTCTTACTTCACTAAGTCTTATTCGTATTTTATTCAATATTTCTCTTTTAAATTTTATATACTAATATAATCAATACTCTTTCATTATATTCTATTAATTTCTATTATGTTAAATATTCGAATATTCTTTTATATAATTTAGACATGTATTAAATATATATTATAGTATTTATATAAAAATAATATAGCACTTTAAAAATATATTATATTTAAAATAAATATAGTATTTAATTTTTTATGATAAATATTATGAGGTTTTATTTAATTTTTTATTATAAAATTGTTTAGGTTTTGATAACTCGAAATCCATCTGGGTCGTATTTCAGGATTTTTTTTGGTTCAAGCTAAAAAATCTGATGTCTATTAGGGTTAATCCGTTCAGGTCGGATAGTCCATTTTGATAAATCTATTTATGTTTTGTGAATTAATAAAATTGAAGTAGAAAATTACTCTTGAAGTGATTGTGATCTTTGGAAGGGAAATGTCTTTTTGCTTGAACAATCATGAGAGGATACTTATCTTGAGACAAACCCTGCAAAAATATCTTTCTAGTCTCCAATTCATCAGAAACTTCAAAAGATGAAATGAATCCATTAGGAACCATTGTATCTCTCCATTTCTGCCATAGAACAAACATCTTAGCTGCTTTATCAGAATCCATCGATTGGGAAATCAAAAACCTCATGAGTGTGGGATCCTCATAACCCTACAAAAATCAAAATAAAATGAATTAATAAATTGAACATTGAACAAAAATAAATATATATTGATTTACCCTTGTAGAAGAACCAATAGAGTTTTTCATTTGGGTCAGTTTGAAGCTTGTTTCTTCAGCCATTTGAGGTATTGGAAAAAGAAAAATGATGGAGTTGGAACAAAACTAGTAGCAAATATATAGGAATAAGAAGAAGATGAATGAACAATGTTATCTAAAATTTGGGAAATGTTGTGATACAAACCCAATTGTTTGTCTATTTAACAAGTATCTACTTTCTAAAAATATATTCTTACCCAACCTCATTTATAATTTAATAAAGATATTAATGTTTGTATGTCTATGTGAAGCTAAAATTTTGGTTCCTGTGGCAATCATAATTTTGATGTAAATCTAAATTGAAATATTATTATATCTTCTTTACATTTACCATGATCCTTGTTTTTTTTTTTGAAATCTAAATAAAATCTATAAATAGTCTACTATTTATATTGTAAATGTCAAATGATGTTAATAGTATTTAAGGATGTATATTTTTTATTATAACAAACTTGGATGAGTGACCTAAATTGTGAAGATCTCATTGGAATTTTGTGGAATGGTGCGAGTCCTTATGGGTTATGTCGCATTCAAGCTATGAAGGGTCTTGATGATAATTTCAAAATTTTAAGGATTGGTTCTGTGACGAAGGAGATCAATACGATTGAGGTTAATCTTATAAGGCTTCAGGAAGTGATTTGGAGACAGAAGAGCAGGACTGTGTGGCTTAATCATGGAGATCCCAACACAAAATTCTTTCACGGGAAAGCTACTCAGAGGAGGAAAAAAAATTCTATAAAGAAGCTCAAAGATGATCCGAATAGGTGGTGGAAAGGTGAGTCTAAGTGTGAGGCTCTGTTGATCAATCATTTTCCAGAGGTTTTCGAGTCCTCTAACCTTTGCCAGATTCACGAAGTGTGTAAAGTGGTGAAGGATATTCTGCCTTAGGATGGTGCAGATTGTTGTGGGAAGGTTTTTTTTATGCATGAGAGGTAAAATAGGCGTTATTCTAGATGCAACCTCTCAAAGCCCAGGGCTCTGATGGGTTACCTGCTCTCTTTTATCAGAAGTTCTGGCATATTGTGGGGGGCATGAAATCACTTTTCTTGCCCTCAATGTTCTAAATCATTCTTTGGATCCGGGGCCTTTCAACACGACTTTCATTAGTTTGATCCCGGAGTGCAAGAATCCTAGATCCCCTAAAGACTTCTGGCCCATTAGTCTTTGCAACATGGTTATGAAGATAATGACGAAGACCAGTGAAAATAGACTTAAGTAGATTCTCCCTTTAGTGATTGATGAAGAGCAAAGCGCATTTGTATAGAGTATAGTCATAACGGATAATGTCACCATTGCCATGGAATGTTTCAATGACTTAAGAACAAGACTAGAGGCATAAAATGTCTCATAGCCTTAAAGCTTGATATGTCTGAGGATTACGACATATTGGAGTGGATTTTTATTATTGAGACGATGTCGTCTATGGGATTTCCCAAAACTTTTGTTGACCTTGTGTTTAGGTGCATCTCCACGGTGTCTTACCAAATTTTGTTGAATGACCAACCTTCGAGGAGTTTTATTGCGGAGAGGAGACTCCGCCAAGGAGATCCTCTTTCCCCTACCTTTTTATTCTTTATGCAAACATGTTTTTAGGTTTAATCAAGAAGGAAGTTTCTTGTGGGGAGCTCCATAGAGTCATGGTTGCAAGGAAAACGCCCACCATCTCTCACCTATTATTTATTGATGATAGCCTCTTCTTTGCTTAGTGCTAAGGAAGCTATGTGTATTGTTTATGTGCACAATAGATATCAAACTGCTTCGGGGCAAGTGGTGAATTTGGAGAATTCTGAAGTTTCTTTTAGTTGGAATATGGGGGATCCTGTCAAGAGTGAAATTTGTGCTATCTTGGGAGTTAATCAGGTGTCTAACCACTCAAAGTACTTAGGGTTACCTGTGGTGTTTGGGAGGTATAAAAAAATAAGTTTTTCTATGGTTAAGGAAAAGGTGTGAAAGATAATAAAAGGGTGGAAGGAAAAGTTCTTATCTAGAGCTGGAAAAGAGGTCCTATTAAAACTTGTAGCTCAAGCTATTCCAAGCTATGTAATGAGTTGCTACAAATTTCATGCTAGTGTGTGCAACGAGATTGAAGCATTATTGGCAAGGTTTTGGTGGGGATTCAAGGATGGAAAGAGGAAGATTTATTGGCTTAGTTGGAAAAACTAGCTCGTGCTAAGGGTGATGGTGTAATGGGCTTTAGAGGTATTAGTAATTTTAATGACTTCTTGTTGGGTAAACACTTGAGGATCCTCAATGATGAGACCCCGTTGTTGAGTAGAGTGTTGAAAGGGATGTATTTCCCTAGGTGCTCCATTTCTTATGCATGTGGGCCATTCTCCGAGTTTTGTTTGGGAAAGTATACTCGAGGCTAGGGACATTGTAGAATTGAGGACTCGTTGGAGGGTAAGGAATGGAAGAAGTATCAACACTTTGAGGGACAAATGGTTTCCTAGTTATGAGGGATTTAAGGTGTGGAACTCTAACCATGTTTCCTCTGACATTAAAGTAGTCCACGAACTTATTGATGAGGTCATGTGTTCTTGGAATACATACATGCTCATCTTTTTGTTTCACCTTGATGATGTCCAACACATTAAAATTATTACACTTTCTAGAAGACTCCAACCTAATAAGAAGATATGAAATTTTGAAAAAGATGGAAATTACTGCCAAATCGGCTCATCATCTCAAGTGCAAGTCAAAAGCCTCTTCGGAGCCCAGTCCCTCAACTCATCACCCTGGTAATGTTTGGAAATTATTGTGGAAGCTTCCAGTTCCACCAAAAGTAAAAACAAAATCTATGGCGAATGGTTTTAGATCTTTGTGTTTGTTTTGTAAGGTTGTGCCTGAGTCTTGTAATAATTTGTTTCTCCAATGTGAGTTTTCAAGAGTTGTCTTCTTCTCCTCTTCCTTGGGTTATCGGTGCCATGTTGGCATGGATGTGCTTGATTGGATTTAAAATTCCTTTTGTCCAAGGATGTCCCCAGCAAACGGTTGACTTGTTTTACTTTGTGGAACATTTGGTTGTTAGGAATGAGATTCAGTTCAAATCTAAGAAGTTTGATTCGGTTGATGTGGTGTACAGAACTTGGCAGTGTTATGTGGATTTCTGCACCAATAGTGCTCTTGGTAACTCTTTTGCGGATATGGTTACCAATCATCTTACGGGCCCTCCTTCTAAAGGAGTTTGCAATGTTCATGTTCATGTTGACCTCATTGATGGAAGTGTTGTGACCTTTGGCTATATTTTCAGAAATCGTGATGGGGAGGTTGTCGTGGCTGCTTGTGCCAAGGAGACTATTTGGGTGGAGCCTAGTCATGCAGAAGCTTTGGCCATTAGATGGTGTTTGAATTTGGTTAAAACTCAGGATTTTAATAAGGTTCATATTATGTCTGATTCGTTGGTGGTGGTGGGTTGCATTAACTCTATTTTAAACCTTGCTAGCTTAGAATTAGTTCCTTTGGATCATAGAGATTTAATTGATAACTTTTTTTGATGCGCCTGTTTCTTTTATTAGCAAAAATCTTAATTTGGACAGTCACTTTATGACAAATGTAGCAAAAACTTTGGGATATAGGACTTGGTTTGGGTGTCTACCCAATTTTAATTATTCCTCTGTATCTGATGCCCTTGAGGCTTAATGAAATCTTTCTCAGTTGTAAAGAAAGTTGTTAGTTATTGTGGCAATCATAATTTTGATATAAATCTGAATTAAAATATTATTATATCTTCTTTTAAATTTATCATTTATCATGATCCTTGTTTTTTTTAAATATAAATAAAATGTATAAATAGTCTACCACTTATATCGTAAATATCAAATGATGTTAATAGTATAAGGATGCATATATTTTTTTTATAAAAAAACTACATAATTAAAATAATTTAAGTGAGAGATTTAGTTAATCTTAAAGCTAGATGCGTAGACGGAGATTGGATCATTGGGGGAGATTTTAATGCAATTGTTGATAATGGAGAGAGGAAGGGTCGGGCGAGGGAGGAGAGATGGTCTAAGGCGAGTGAATTTTACGAGTTTATAACCGATTGTGAGTTGGTTGACATTCCGTGTAAGGGAAAGAAGTTTTCGTGGCATAATGGTGATGGTTTGTGAAATTCTGGTATGACAGACTCAGATGTCGAATATGATGTTGAGACATCTTATCTGTTACTTATAAACACGGTAAGGCATACATATCAGTACTTAAATAATTCTGATATATCAGAGTCAAACATGCTTCAGGATGTTGGGACATCTGATAGGACATTCAGTTCAGGTACTGCATAAAACATAAAAGATATAAAGAACACAGCAGAATTGTTGACCCAGTTCAGTGTATCTCCACACTTACATCTGGGGGCTACCAAGCCAGGAGGAAATCCACTATAAGTAATATTAATTCTAGACTTAAACCACCCTGTTTAATCTTTCACTTAATAACTACCCAATTCAATTTCTACCTAAGACACAACTTAGATATGAGTACCCTACTCACTCCCCCTCAATCACACAGTGATCTTTTACAATGATTAATAAAATTGAAGTCACACTTCAAACACAACAGCTTGATCTTACTTAGAAGTTTCAATCAAGACACAATACTTCTCTTGCTTACAAGCTTCGAGAATCACAAGTGAAACAGCCACAATAGAGTTACTTGTTATGCACGGCTGACACAAGGACACAACCCTAATAATGTTTACATTTTCGGTTGATTGGGTTGATTCTAAACTAGGTTACAGGGTTTCTTTTATAACCTATTCCCAACTGGATTTGGGCCTAAACAATCACAACAATAGCTGCTACAAATATGCAGAAATATCTGCTACAAATATGCAGAAATATCTGCTACAAATATTCCAAAAGATCTTCAACTCCTAAAATATCTCTAAATATAGAAACCTATATTTTTCAATATTTGTCTTCAATTTAAATTGAGTCTTTAAGATCTTCTAGATCAACACCACATATGATTGCATAATATCTCCAGAATATTCTGCATAATTCAGATCTGATAAATCCAATGTCATCACCTTGAATTAGGGTTTGTTACTTCCTAGATTCTAGGTGATTTAGTTCATCTGATTATGCTGAAGTTTCATAACAACTCTCCCTATAGATGCGCCTTGTTCTTTTTTTGTCCATCCATAATTAATTCCAGATAGATTCCCCTGAATTTACTCAGTTCTGTTATGCATTAATTAATTCTGGTAACAGGTCTGAGATGTCTCAACATCTGTTGGGACATCCTGAAAAACTGAACTTACTTCATTTACTGATACAATGTCACAACATCTGATGTGACATCCTGTAAACTGAACTTATTCCATCAACTGATACAATGTCCTAACATCTGGTGTGACATCCTGATATCTTGATTTAAGTTCATTAACTGTTACTCTGTTTGACAGTGTCACAACATCTGGTGTGACATCCTGAACTAAGTTCAACACTTCTTGTTTGATATCTATATGTAACATATGACAGTAATGTTGTCATGACAGTTGCAGATGTTTCAACATTTTCTTTGACATCTGTCATGACATTTGCAGATGTTTCAACATCTTCTTTGACATCTGTCTGTAACATATGACAGTAATTCTGTCATGACATTTGCAGATGTTTCAACATCTTCTTTGACATCTGTCTGTAACATATGACAGTAATTCTGTCATGACATTTGCAGATGTTTCAACATCTTCTTTGACATCTGACTGTAACATATGACAACATCTGTTGGGACATCCTGAATTAAGTTCTTATACTCTGTTTGATAATGTCCCAACATCTGATAGGACATTCTGAACTGAATTCAACATCTTCTTTGACAACTTCCTTAATCATGTCTTGACTTGTTCTTCCAGAGTCTATACCATGTTAATTTAACACATGGAACTTCTTATTCAACATTTTCCAGCCATATTAGTTTTACCAAACATAATGCCAATCATAAAATAATAGCATTAACAATCTCCCCCTTTGGCTTATTTTGGCTAAAACTAATTTACATACAGGTGTAGTAGTACCTTATGTAGAAGTTCCTTAACATCACATCTTCATATCAGATCTCACACTATTACTTCTCCCCCTTTTTAGCCATAAAAAGACAAAGGTACCATAATAAAAATAGAGGTATATAATCTCCATAAGCTTGAAACACACACAAGCTTCACAATTCCTCAAGAATCAAACATAAACTGCAGAGAGCAGCTTTATATAATATAGCCTTCTAGACTCTTAGGATTCTCCTTATCTGGTTAAGGTATTACTCCCCCTTAACACCACAAAATCAAGTGCACATACTTGTAACACACTCCCCCTATCTAGGATACTCCATGCTTCTCTGTACATTGATGAAAGGAAAACATAAGACACATCTTCATGTCTTCAAGAGCTCCCTCTCTGTTCAATTCCCAATCGAACACATTCACTTCTTGTACCAAAGCATACCTGATTCCTTTCTGGGTTTGTAGTTACCACAGACTACATAAGATGAACATCTTCTAGCACACAGGTTCTTGACACTAAGCCTTTACACACCAAAGGCCATACAATCCAGATAAAACACATCCAAACTAATTATGAAATTAGAATGAATGTCCACAAACAAACTTCCAAGCAATCAATACCTGATATACTTTTGGTGGATCAACAGAGATGTGCTATTCAGTTGAGGCCCTATGCTGATCCTCAGATGCTTCTTCATCACAATTATTGAAGGCCTTTTTCTGGTCCTCAGATGTTTCAACATCTATTGGGACATCCTGTTGAGCAGGAGTGTCCTTTGCAGCCTGAGTTTGTTGATCTTCTTGTGGGTCTGGCATAGTGTTCAGAGGGATAGATATGCCACTTACCACTCTTTGCTCAGATAGGATCTTGGTTACCAACTCCTTTATGGAATCATCCACATATTCAGAAGCTTTTGGAGTGTTGTACAATGGTGAAGGTATGCCTTTGGTCTTGCTGAAAACTTGATCTTTTTGGAGTTCTTGGCTTTTTAGCATGAGGAACACTTCCAGTCTCTTCTACATGTTTCTTCCAATATAGATCATCTACTTCATCATTCTCCCATATGATTAGGTAGTCTAATAATAGAAACCATGTAGATAAACACCCCAGATAATGTACTAACACTTAGTTAGAACATTTTTTCATACACCAAGACCTTATCACCATGATCCTAGATGTGCTCCACCAACTGGACTTACTATAGCATAGTAATCCAATAACTGAAAATCTTCAACTACACTGTGCCACCAGTTAGAATCAGAAATCCAGAAAGAGTGATAAACTCTCATCCACCTTCAAGAAGAATAAATCCTCTTGAGTCTTCAACTCATCACTCCTCTGCCCAAGAGCAATTTGTTCCAAGACAATCCTCAAGAACAACCAGCTGCCACACTCTGACTATCTTGATTCTTCGAATCCACTTTAAAGATCAACCAATTACCACATTTTGATAACCTTCTTTATGAATCCTCATATGAAAAAGCCAATTGCCACTTTTGTCTTCTTCACGTTTATAATAAATCTTCCAAAGATATCCTGATCAAAAAAGTTGATCACCAATTAGACTCTGATGTTGAACTAGATGTTTAAACATTATTAGCCCACATCCATCTGTTAAATTCAGTTCCTTCTTCTGCCACTTGAAAGAACCTCCTTCCTTTATATAACAAGAGATCCATGCTCTCATAGACTTGATTTATCCATCAAGTTTGAGTAAACAACCTCCATTCTATTGGTTTTGCAGAAGTTCTTACCAATAACACATATTGATGAGAAACTTCCAATGTTTCTCCAAAGTCTTCAAACCTGCCACTGTCTGATTATTCAGAAGGAATAGTTAAGAACTACACCTCAAAACTATACCAAGGATGCCACCTTTCCTTGAGTAAGGCAGTCTAAACAAATTTATGATATCTCCACCTATCTTAACTCCATGATGAGCATTCTGGACTACACCTAGATCAGAAATAAACCAATCCAAGTAGTCACCAAGATTATGATATGTTCATGGTCTTTCATCTCCATCTTCAGAATCAACAATATCCAGACAAGTTCTTGCCAAGAAACTTTCCAGAAATACATAACTCCTGTCACACAAGACTGAAGCCAATGCTACAGCTTATGCAATACCTCTCCCATGATTCTGCACAAACTCTGATGATAAGATGTTCCAACATCTTTTTGAACATCACCAATCTTGAATCACAAGGATAATCAATCAAATATTTGTGAATTCCACAAACAACAATTGATCTTAAATCCTTGTATAATACCTTATCAGATAGTTCTACACAATCTGATCTTTTACTTTTGAAGGATTTTAAGGTTAGCTCCAGATAAGATTAGCAAGACCTCCTCATGTCATGGATAAACAATACTCCAGCTGAGCATGTACTCCACTAATTCTCAATTTCACACCCTTGATGAACATACAAAGAGCACAACTGATAAATATCCACACTTGATTTTATATTCCAAAACAGATGCTCTTAGTTTGCTTGCTACAAAGGGTTTATACTGCCACTATCCATGACTAGTAGTGGAAGAGACTACCAGTTCAACAACCATTCTGATCAGACTTCCCAATCTGACATTCTTCCCTTGCTTCTAGCAATTGTTGGTCACATTGCTAGCTTTAATCATGACCAAAGTCATGCATTTATCACCCACATTTGTAAATACATTTAGAAGCTTCTTCATCTTCAGATTCACCATCAGATTCATCAGTATTCTTAGCAACCTCTTCCAGCTCCAGCCTTTGAAATACTTCCTCAAGCTTTTTCTACCTGGCATCCAGATTTTTGCAAGTGTTCTTCAGATCTGCAATCAAGGCAGCTTTGGATATGGGGGTCTTTGCTTTTGAAGGTCCAGCAGATGTCCTAGTGGAAGCTTCAACATCAGCAGCATGATGGCTCAAGAAAAGTTTGTAATGGAAGGCCAGAGGATTTTTTCTTTTGCATACTGAATCCTTCTCAGTGAGGATACCTGGATACTGGCTTAGTATGATTCCACATAGCAGAGAGGGAAAAACAATGGGAAGATTTGTTGCTGATGTTCCTGCATGCTTTAGGGTTTGATCAAAGATGTAAGCCCCAAAGTCCAGCTTTGTTTGGGTGCCCACAACATATATGAATCTGCCCAATCCAGTTGCTATTGAAGAAGTATGGTTGGTAGGGACCCTGTTTACAATGCCAATCCTATGCAGCATTGCATACTTCCTTGTTAGCAATCTAACATAAAGTTTGCCCTTGACTGGCCAAGCTTTGACTTGATTGGCAGTAATGACCTTGCACACCTGGTTATCTGTCTTACCCAGCTCATTAGGTCCATCAGATTCTTTCCCTAGATAATGGTTGATAACCCTAGGAGAGAATTCCACACATCTCCCTCTTACATAGACTTTTCTGAATTCATTTGATTTACCTTCAGCACAGTCCTCTTGTAGGTTGACACTGAATTCCTTGACTAGCAGCTCATAGCAAGGTGAAAAGTTTGATACTGTTTTGAATAAACCAGCAGAAGAAATTAGATCAATTACCTCAGTGCACTCAAGTGCATTGATGGTTTCTTCTTTGGTTGGGATGTTGGAACATCCTCTTCAACATCTGAATCTGGTGGAGTTACAACTTTCCTCTTTTGGGTATTCACCTTGCTCCATTGTTTAGTAGGACCAAATACCACTTTGGCCTTGTCTTTCTTTGGAGTAGGCTGCTTCTTTTCAGGAGTTGAATGTCCTGCAGTCTTCTTTTCCTTTCTAGCCCTAAGCCTTTTGGTTATGCTAGGGTCCACAGAAGCAATGATCTCTGTGTCAGAGTCATTATCTAAATCTTCAACATGTAGCATAGATGCCTCCTCTTCCAGGTTAGGAGTAGGTTCCAAACATATGTGATCATCACACATTTGTCTAGCACCCAAAGCATCCATCATGTTAGCAGGATATCACACCAGTTTCCTTCTTCTGGAACACACAACTAAGCTTGGTTCTGAAACATTATTGCTTTCAAGATTACTATCTTTTCTTCAATCAGCTCCAACATAAACTGTTGATGTGTAGTGTGGTGTCAAGCCATTAGGATTGACATATCAATTCAGCTTCTTTCTTGATGAAACTTCCTTCAGTTCATGATTTAGACAATCATAAACATGTATCTTCACAAGAGAGATTTTCTCCAGCTATACCTAAACAACATAGGACACCATAACCAGGAAGAATATCCTCATTAGGTCACCATAAATAAGCTTAAGAGATAACTTATCAAGATTTTCACTCCCGCATGAAAAATTTGATAATTATACTCTTTTGTTTTGGCTCCAACCTCTTCTTTCATCAAGAACCACACCATTCTGAACTAAGTTTCTTCCAGTTCTGTAATCACATGATAGAACATCAAACTTGACATTATGAACTGAAGTTTTACAACAGCCTTTGTAGGAAGTACTGGGAAATCACTATCAAACATAACACATCATAAATAATAGAGCAATTCCTTATAAATTGTATGATCATCAATTCAGATACAGATATAACTCCTCATACAAGAACATCCAGAACATTTCCCAACCACAGTGCATCTAATCCAAGTAACACACAAACTTGGTATAACTTCAGAAAATATCAGAGGCATATGCAGCAGTACAGAAGTTGAACCCAAACCTCACAGACAACAAAATACAAGCTTCCTTCAAATATAGAATTCTCTGAACCAAGATGTCAGGACATTCTGTCTGACATCATAGCTACACAGCAATTCACTAGCAAATTTCCAGCCCTGATAACACCAGACTGGTCCAATATACACCATATGATGAATAGTCCATCCTCCACTTCTAGGGACCATTCAGACTCCAATATGAACCTCTCAAGTTCCAACAGCTTTTCATTATATCATCCTTCTTCCTTTACCATGAACCAGAAAGTATCCCCCTTAGATCTCATCCAGAAACAGACCAGGATGCCTGCTCTGATACCAATTGAAATTCTGGTATGACAGACTCAGATGTCGAATATGATGTTGAGACATCTTATCTGTTACTTATAAACACGGTAAGGCATACATATCAGTACTTAAATAATTCTGATATATCAGAGTCAAACATGCTTCAGGATGTTGGGACATCTGATAGGACATTCAGTTCAGGTACTGCATAAAACATAAAAGATATAAAGAACACAGCAGAATTGTTGACCCAGTTCAGTGTATCTCCACACTTACATCTGGGGGCTACCAAGCCAGGAGGAAATCCACTATAAGTAATATTAATTCTAGACTTAAACCACCCTGTTTAATCTTTCACTTAATAACTACCCAATTCAATTTCTACCTAAGACACAACTTAGATATGAGTACCCTACTCACTCCCCCTCAATCACACAGTGATCTTTTACAATGATTAATAAAATTGAAGTCACACTTCAAACACAACAGCTTGATCTTACTTAGAAGTTTCAATCAAGACACAATACTTCTCTTGCTTACAAGCTTCGAGAATCACAAGTGAAACAGCCACAATAGAGTTACTTGTTATGCACGGCTGACACAAGGACACAACCCTAATAATGTTTACATTTTCGGTTGATTGGGTTGATTCTAAACTAGGTTACAGGGTTTCTTTTATAACCTATTCCCAACTGGATTTGGGCCTAAACAATCACAACAATAGCTGCTACAAATATGCAGAAATATCTGCTACAAATATGCAGAAATATCTGCTACAAATATTCCAAAAGATCTTCAACTCCTAAAATATCTCTAAATATAGAAACCTATATTTTTCAATATTTGTCTTCAATTTAAATTGAGTCTTTAAGATCTTCTAGATCAACACCACATATGATTGCATAATATCTCCAGAATATTCTGCATAATTCAGATCTGATAAATCCAATGTCATCACCTTGAATTAGGGTTTGTTACTTCCTAGATTCTAGGTGATTTAGTTCATCTGATTATGCTGAAGTTTCATAACAACTCTCCCTATAGATGCGCCTTGTTCTTTTTTTGTCCATCCATAATTAATTCCAGATAGATTCCCCTGAATTTACTCAGTTCTGTTATGCATTAATTAATTCTGGTAACAGGTCTGAGATGTCTCAACATCTGTTGGGACATCCTGAAAAACTGAACTTACTTCATTTACTGATACAATGTCACAACATCTGATGTGACATCCTGTAAACTGAACTTATTCCATCAACTGATACAATGTCCTAACATCTGGTGTGACATCCTGATATCTTGATTTAAGTTCATTAACTGTTACTCTGTTTGACAGTGTCACAACATCTGGTGTGACATCCTGAACTAAGTTCAACACTTCTTGTTTGATATCTATATGTAACATATGACAGTAATGTTGTCATGACAGTTGCAGATGTTTCAACATTTTCTTTGACATCTGTCATGACATTTGCAGATGTTTCAACATCTTCTTTGACATCTGTCTGTAACATATGACAGTAATTCTGTCATGACATTTGCAGATGTTTCAACATCTTCTTTGACATCTGTCTGTAACATATGACAGTAATTCTGTCATGACATTTGCAGATGTTTCAACATCTTCTTTGACATCTGACTGTAACATATGACAACATCTGTTGGGACATCCTGAATTAAGTTCTTATACTCTGTTTGATAATGTCCCAACATCTGATAGGACATTCTGAACTGAATTCAACATCTTCTTTGACAACTTCCTTAATCATGTCTTGACTTGTTCTTCCAGAGTCTATACCATGTTAATTTAACACATGGAACTTCTTATTCAACATTTTCCAGCCATATTAGTTTTACCAAACATAATGCCAATCATAAAATAATAGCATTAACAATCTCCCCCTTTGGCTTATTTTGGCTAAAACTAATTTACATACAGGTGTAGTAGTACCTTATGTAGAAGTTCCTTAACATCACATCTTCATATCAGATCTCACACTATTACTTCTCCCCCTTTTTAGCCATAAAAAGACAAAGGTACCATAATAAAAATAGAGGTATATAATCTCCATAAGCTTGAAACACACACAAGCTTCACAATTCCTCAAGAATCAAACATAAACTGCAGAGAGCAGCTTTATATAATATAGCCTTCTAGACTCTTAGGATTCTCCTTATCTGGTTAAGGTATTACTCCCCCTTAACACCACAAAATCAAGTGCACATACTTGTAACACACTCCCCCTATCTAGGATACTCCATGCTTCTCTGTACATTGATGAAAGGAAAACATAAGACACATCTTCATGTCTTCAAGAGCTCCCTCTCTGTTCAATTCCCAATCGAACACATTCACTTCTTGTACCAAAGCATACCTGATTCCTTTCTGGGTTTGTAGTTACCACAGACTACATAAGATGAACATCTTCTAGCACACAGGTTCTTGACACTAAGCCTTTACACACCAAAGGCCATACAATCCAGATAAAACACATCCAAACTAATTATGAAATTAGAATGAATGTCCACAAACAAACTTCCAAGCAATCAATACCTGATATACTTTTGGTGGATCAACAGAGATGTGCTATTCAGTTGAGGCCCTATGCTGATCCTCAGATGCTTCTTCATCACAATTATTGAAGGCCTTTTTCTGGTCCTCAGATGTTTCAACATCTATTGGGACATCCTGTTGAGCAGGAGTGTCCTTTGCAGCCTGAGTTTGTTGATCTTCTTGTGGGTCTGGCATAGTGTTCAGAGGGATAGATATGCCACTTACCACTCTTTGCTCAGATAGGATCTTGGTTACCAACTCCTTTATGGAATCATCCACATATTCAGAAGCTTTTGGAGTGTTGTACAATGGTGAAGGTATGCCTTTGGTCTTGCTGAAAACTTGATCTTTTTGGAGTTCTTGGCTTTTTAGCATGAGGAACACTTCCAGTCTCTTCTACATGTTTCTTCCAATATAGATCATCTACTTCATCATTCTCCCATATGATTAGGTAGTCTAATAATAGAAACCATGTAGATAAACACCCCAGATAATGTACTAACACTTAGTTAGAACATTTTTTCATACACCAAGACCTTATCACCATGATCCTAGATGTGCTCCACCAACTGGACTTACTATAGCATAGTAATCCAATAACTGAAAATCTTCAACTACACTGTGCCACCAGTTAGAATCAGAAATCCAGAAAGAGTGATAAACTCTCATCCACCTTCAAGAAGAATAAATCCTCTTGAGTCTTCAACTCATCACTCCTCTGCCCAAGAGCAATTTGTTCCAAGACAATCCTCAAGAACAACCAGCTGCCACACTCTGACTATCTTGATTCTTCGAATCCACTTTAAAGATCAACCAATTACCACATTTTGATAACCTTCTTTATGAATCCTCATATGAAAAAGCCAATTGCCACTTTTGTCTTCTTCACGTTTATAATAAATCTTCCAAAGATATCCTGATCAAAAAAGTTGATCACCAATTAGACTCTGATGTTGAACTAGATGTTTAAACATTATTAGCCCACATCCATCTGTTAAATTCAGTTCCTTCTTCTGCCACTTGAAAGAACCTCCTTCCTTTATATAACAAGAGATCCATGCTCTCATAGACTTGATTTATCCATCAAGTTTGAGTAAACAACCTCCATTCTATTGGTTTTGCAGAAGTTCTTACCAATAACACATATTGATGAGAAACTTCCAATGTTTCTCCAAAGTCTTCAAACCTGCCACTGTCTGATTATTCAGAAGGAATAGTTAAGAACTACACCTCAAAACTATACCAAGGATGCCACCTTTCCTTGAGTAAGGCAGTCTAAACAAATTTATGATATCTCCACCTATCTTAACTCCATGATGAGCATTCTGGACTACACCTAGATCAGAAATAAACCAATCCAAGTAGTCACCAAGATTATGATATGTTCATGGTCTTTCATCTCCATCTTCAGAATCAACAATATCCAGACAAGTTCTTGCCAAGAAACTTTCCAGAAATACATAACTCCTGTCACACAAGACTGAAGCCAATGCTACAGCTTATGCAATACCTCTCCCATGATTCTGCACAAACTCTGATGATAAGATGTTCCAACATCTTTTTGAACATCACCAATCTTGAATCACAAGGATAATCAATCAAATATTTGTGAATTCCACAAACAACAATTGATCTTAAATCCTTGTATAATACCTTATCAGATAGTTCTACACAATCTGATCTTTTACTTTTGAAGGATTTTAAGGTTAGCTCCAGATAAGATTAGCAAGACCTCCTCATGTCATGGATAAACAATACTCCAGCTGAGCATGTACTCCACTAATTCTCAATTTCACACCCTTGATGAACATACAAAGAGCACAACTGATAAATATCCACACTTGATTTTATATTCCAAAACAGATGCTCTTAGTTTGCTTGCTACAAAGGGTTTATACTGCCACTATCCATGACTAGTAGTGGAAGAGACTACCAGTTCAACAACCATTCTGATCAGACTTCCCAATCTGACATTCTTCCCTTGCTTCTAGCAATTGTTGGTCACATTGCTAGCTTTAATCATGACCAAAGTCATGCATTTATCACCCACATTTGTAAATACATTTAGAAGCTTCTTCATCTTCAGATTCACCATCAGATTCATCAGTATTCTTAGCAACCTCTTCCAGCTCCAGCCTTTGAAATACTTCCTCAAGCTTTTTCTACCTGGCATCCAGATTTTTGCAAGTGTTCTTCAGATCTGCAATCAAGGCAGCTTTGGATATGGGGGTCTTTGCTTTTGAAGGTCCAGCAGATGTCCTAGTGGAAGCTTCAACATCAGCAGCATGATGGCTCAAGAAAAGTTTGTAATGGAAGGCCAGAGGATTTTTTCTTTTGCATACTGAATCCTTCTCAGTGAGGATACCTGGATACTGGCTTAGTATGATTCCACATAGCAGAGAGGGAAAAGCAATGGGAAGATTTGTTGCTGATGTTCCTGCATGCTTTAGGGTTTGATCAAAGATGTAAGCCCCAAAGTCCAGATTTGTTTGGGTGCCCACAACATATATGAATCTGCCCAATCCAGTTGCTATTGAAGAAGTATGGTTGGTAGGGACCCTGTTTACAATGCCAATCCTATGCAGCATTGCATACTTCCTTGTTAGCAATCTAACATAAAGTTTGCCCTTGACTGGCCAAGCTTTGACTTGATTGGCAGTAATGACCTTGCACACCTGGTTATCTGTCTTACCCAGCTCATTAGGTCCATCAGATTCTTTCCCTAGATAATGGTTGATAACCCTAGGAGAGAATTCCACACATCTCCCTCTTACATAGACTTTTCTGAATTCATTTGATTTACCTTCAGCACAGTCCTCTTGTAGGTTGACACTGAATTCCTTGACTAGCAGCTCATAGCAAGGTGAAAAGTTTGATACTGTTTTGAATAAACCAGCAGAAGAAATT
Organism: Lathyrus aphaca; assembly: GCA_963966055.1. Taxonomy (NCBI): domain Eukaryota; kingdom Viridiplantae; phylum Streptophyta; class Magnoliopsida; order Fabales; family Fabaceae; genus Lathyrus; species Lathyrus aphaca. The sequence continues at coordinate 566,005,679 of OZ014520.1, forward strand.
AGATCAATTACCTCAGTGCACTCAAGTGCATTGATGGTTTCTTCTTTGGTTGGGATGTTGGAACATCCTCTTCAACATCTGAATCTGGTGGAGTTACAACTTTCCTCTTTTGGGTATTCACCTTGCTCCATTGTTTAGTAGGACCAAATACCACTTTGGCCTTGTCTTTCTTTGGAGTAGGCTGCTTCTTTTCAGGAGTTGAATGTCCTGCAGTCTTCTTTTCCTTTCTAGCCCTAAGCCTTTTGGTTATGCTAGGGTCCACAGAAGCAATGATCTCTGTGTCAGAGTCATTATCTAAATCTTCAACATGTAGCATAGATGCCTCCTCTTCCAGGTTAGGAGTAGGTTCCAAACATATGTGATCATCACACATTTGTCTAGCACCCAAAGCATCCATCATGTTAGCAGGATATCACACCAGTTTCCTTCTTCTGGAACACACAACTAAGCTTGGTTCTGAAACATTATTGCTTTCAAGATTACTATCTTTTCTTCAATCAGCTCCAACATAAACTGTTGATGTGTAGTGTGGTGTCAACATATAGAATTCCTTCAAATATAGAATTCTCTGAACCAAGATGTCAGGACATTCTGTCTGACATCATAGCTACACAGCAATTCACTAGCAAATTTCCAGCCCTGATAACACCAGACTGGTCCAATATACACCATATGATGAATAGTCCATCCTCCACTTCTAGGGACCATTCAGACTCCAATATGAACCTCTCAAGTTCCAACAGCTTTTCATTATATCATCCTTCTTCCTTTACCATGAACCAGAAAGTATCCCCCTTAGATCTCATCCAGAAACAGACCAGGATGCCTGCTCTGATACCAATTGAAATTCTGGTATGACAGACTCAGATGTCGAATATGATGTTGAGACATCTTATCTGTTACTTATAAACACGGTAAGGCATACATATCAGTACTTAAATAATTCTGATATATCAGAGTCAAACATGCTTCAGGATGTTGGGACATCTGATAGGACATTCAGTTCAGGTACTGCATAAAACATAAAAGATATAAAGAACACAGCAGAATTGTTGACCCAGTTCAGTGTATCTCCACACTTACATCTGAGGGCTACCAAGCCAGGAGGAAATCCACTATAAGTAATATTAATTCTAGACTTAAACCACCCTGTTTAATCTTTCACTTAATAACTACCCAATTCAATTTCTACCTAAGACACAACTTAGATATGAGTACCCTACTCACTCCCCCTCAATCACACAGTGATCTTTTACAATGATTAATAAAATTGAAGTCACACTTCAAACACAACAGCTTGATCTTACTTAGAAGTTTCAATCAAGACACAATACTTCTCTTGCTTACAAGCTTCGAGAATCACAAGTGAAACAGCCACAATAGAGTTACTTGTTATGCACGGCTGACACAAGGACACAACCCTAATAATGTTTACATTTTCGGTTGATTGGGTTGATTCTAAACTAGGTTACAGGGTTTCTTTTATAACCTATTCCCAACTGGATTTGGGCCTAAACAATCACAACAATAGCTGCTACAAATATGCAGAAATATCTGCTACAAATATGCAGAAATATCTGCTACAAATATTCCAAAAGATCTTCAACTCCTAAAATATCTCTAAATATAGAAACCTATATTTTTCAATATTTGTCTTCAATTTAAATTGAGTCTTTAAGATCTTCTAGATCAACACCACATATGATTGCATAATATCTCCAGAATATTCTGCATAATTCAGATCTGATAAATCCAATGTCATCACCTTGAATTAGGGTTTGTTACTTCCTAGATTCTAGGTGATTTAGTTCATCTGATTATGCTGAAGTTTCATAACAACTCTCCCTATAGATGCGCCTTGTTCTTTTTTTGTCCATCCATAATTAATTCCAGATAGATTCCCCTGAATTTACTCAGTTCTGTTATGCATTAATTAATTCTGGTAACAGGTCTGAGATGTCTCAACATCTGTTGGGACATCCTGAAAAACTGAACTTACTTCATTTACTGATACAATGTCACAACATCTGATGTGACATCCTGTAAACTGAACTTATTCCATCAACTGATACAATGTCCTAACATCTGGTGTGACATCCTGATATCTTGATTTAAGTTCATTAACTGTTACTCTGTTTGACAGTGTCACAACATCTGGTGTGACATCCTGAACTAAGTTCAACACTTCTTGTTTGATATCTATATGTAACATATGACAGTAATGTTGTCATGACAGTTGCAGATGTTTCAACATTTTCTTTGACATCTGTCATGACATTTGCAGATGTTTCAACATCTTCTTTGACATCTGTCTGTAACATATGACAGTAATTTTGTCATGACATTTGCAGATGTTTCAACATCTTCTTTGACATCTGTCTGTAACATATGACAGTAATTCTGTCATGACATTTGCAGATGTTTCAACATCTTCTTTGACATCTGACTGTAACATATGACAACATCTGTTGGGACATCCTGAATTAAGTTCTTATACTCTGTTTGATAATGTCCCAACATCTGATAGGACATTCTGAACTGAATTCAACATCTTCTTTGACAACTTCCTTAATCATGTCTTGACTTGTTCTTCCAGAGTCTATACCATGTTAATTTAACACATGGAACTTCTTATTCAACATTTTCCAGCCATATTAGTTTTACCAAACATAATGCCAATCATAAAATAATAGCATTAACAGTTTGTCTATGAGTAGACTAAATCGTTTTCTTGTTGCGGAAAGTGTTATCATTAGATGGGGTATAGTGGGCCAATTGATTGGGTTGAGAGATGTCTCGGACCATAGTCCGGTGTGGTTGATGTCAGATATTTCGAATTGGGGTCCTAAACCGTTCAAGTGTAATGATGAATGGTTTGGTGATAAACATTTCTTACCGTTCATTGAGAAGGCTGGGAATAGTTTGAATGTTCAAGGTAGAAGGGGTTTTGTCCTAAAGGAGAAGATTAGATTTCTTAAAACCAATTTAAGGTGGTGGAATACCGAGGTGTTCGGGGAATATGATTTAGAGGTGGACTTGGGGGTGAAGGGGATAAATGATGGAGATGAAGATCTTGCTAGGTGCAGGGATTCACAAGTGGGGATATCAATGTTAATCGTAAAGATGCCATTAGTCTGTTTTGGATGAACTTGAAAGTTAAGGAAAGCATGCTCATACAAATGGCAAGGTTGAAGTGGCTAAATGATAGGGACAATAATTCTCGTTTCTTTCATAGTGCTATCAAAGAAAGGAGAAGGCATAATTTTTTGGGTTCCTTAAATATGAAGAATGGCATGGTGGATTCGGTGGACAGGGTGAGAGAAGAGGTGTTTGGGCATTTCACTAGGAAGTTTGTGGAGGTAGATTGAGACAGGCCTTTATTAGAAGGTGTGGTTTTTAAGTCAATTTCGGAAGAAGAGAAGGAAATGCTTGAAGCACCTTTCACGGAGGAGGAAATAAAGGAGGCAATTTGGAGTTGCGGATGATCCAAGAGTCCGAGTCCAAACGGATATTCGTTCACGTTTATCAAGAAGTGTTGGCACTTTATAAAGGATGATTTCTTTAACTTCTTCTCGGAATTTCACCAAAGTGGTGTGCTTTTGAAATCCATTACTTCGTCCTTCTTAACTCTAATTCCGAAGAAAGACAACCCGTTAAGTCTTGATGACTATAGGTCCATTTGTTTTGTCGGTAGTCTTTACAAGGAGTTGGCTAAGCTATTGACTTCTAGATTGAAGAGGGTTCTCAATTACATTATCTCTCCTACTCAATCGGCTTTTGTATCGGGTCGCCAACTTCTTGATGGAGTTTTAGTGGCTAACGAATTGGTGGATTTCACAATCAAGGAGAAGATAGAATGTACCTTGTTTAAGGTGGACTTTGAAAAGGCGTATGATAATGTGTCATGGAATTTTCTTAGATACTTGATGAGGAGATGGGTTTTGGTGAGTTGTGGATGAGGTGGATGGAGAGTTTGGTGTTCATTAGCAAGATGTCCGTTTTGGTAAACGGAAGGCCAACTAAGGAGTTTTTGGTTGAAAAAGGTCTTAGGAAAGGAGACCCCTTATCCCCTTTCTTATTTGTTTTGGTGGCGGAGGGCTTGACGGGGTTAGTGAGAAATGCGGTTAACATTGGTGAATTTGTCGGTTTCAACATTAATCAGAGTTGTTTCATCGATGTGCTTCAATATGCGGACGAAACTTTATTGGTGGGGGATAAATACTTAAAGTCAAAATATTTAAATTTTAAAGTAGAATGCAAGAAGATAAATGTGCAAGGAGAATGTAAATGAAAGCAATTAAAAAAACAGTTAATTGCTGAAGAAATGTAACTTACTTGAAAGTAAAAAAGTGCAAAGTAAATACTTTAAAATAAAAACTTTAATGAAAATTGCATTAAAATAAAATATGGTGGTGTTTATATCACGTACATTCTCACTTTCACTCGTTTCTCTACACGCTGGTACTTTGAGTGAATACGAAGTAACTTGTACAATATGATTTTCACACACACACACACACACACACACACACACACACACATTCTAACACTAGAACTAACTTATTTATAATAATTGAAGATAACCGCTACTGACAGTTTGCTCCTAGAAACACGCCACTTGTCACTTTGCATGTCTTCAAACTCCAAATATGTGTCCCTTATCTCTTTTTAAATTAGAATAAATATAAGTTTCCCTCCAACATTTGATTTCAACTACTACGCGTCGAACACCCTCAGTGGCGTTCGATCGAACTACACTTCCTTGCACTTATAAATATTCTAAGTCCAGAAATACTAACTTCCATATAAGTCTTCGACTCAGGCCTCTCACAAGAATTTACTTGAAGCCTTCTTTTAGTTCTCCTAAGGAATATAATCCTTAAACCAATATTTCTTGAAATTAGGCGGGCGTCGAAATTAGGAGCTAACAACCTCATACCAGGTATTCACCTAGAGGGCAAAGGGTATTGAACCTTATCTGGGCATGACCTAAGAGATATCCAATAAACTTCAAGCAAAAACCTCATAAATGTAACGCAAAGTCTGGAGCAATTAACTCGAGATTCAAAGCATACACCTAAATCAAGTAAAAATAATATCTTAACGTCAAATTCATACTAATAGTTCATAATGTATTATATTACATTAAAAAATAGAAAAGAACACAACTAATCTTAAAGAAAAACTACTATTCCATGTTTAATTATCTAGGTCTAGTCATGCTTGCTCCCTCAAAATATGTAAGGGAGAGTAAAAATTATATACTTTCAGTAAAGCATTCTTAAAAAACTCTAAAACGGCCGCGGGACCAACAATGGACGATTCATCTAACTTTTGAGCCAAAGATACATTCTTAAGACACACATTTTTAAGGTCCTCCTGAACATCAGAGAGAGGCGCCTTCGTTTCAAATAAAGTAGAGGTCAGAGCTTTATCCTTCTTTTCTACTTCCCTCTCCAAGAGTTTTACCTGGTCAACTAATGAGTCGGGAAGATTGAAGGCAATCAAGGAATCACATATCTCGATAAGTTAAATAAAATCCTTTTATACTCCTTATGTGTATGTGTCTTGCTGAAGCATCAGGTTACAAACATTATTCTCTAATATTTATCTCTCCTTACAACGTTGATCGGCTAAAATAACATCCCTTTAATGGCCAGAACAACATAAGCACGGAGAATGTAATACGCCAAATTCGATAACTATTTCTCGAGAGTCTCACCGGTAAAATTTTCAAGGTAAGAACAATCCTTCTCCAAAGTAGACACTTAATGCTCTTTTGGACTTGGAGTATGGGTTTGCGGCCTAGACAAGAAGACAGGAGCCGAAGGAACCGATGTACGTGACACCCTATCAGAATCACCAATAATACCAACATCAAAAGCATACCCTAAGGTTGTCCCTCCCCCCTTGAGAGTCTGACCGAGAGGCCCGGGGAAAAATCCTTCCATTCTAGGCCAAAGGAGAAACATTGACCATCATTGGAGTGTTCGAAGGACTAGAAATCGTCGAGGCAACTCGAATTCTCATTTTTCATTTGTAGAGTTATTTCCTCATTCTTCATCGAATCTACATTTAAAAATTACAAAAAATTTAAGGTCATTGCAAATAACAAAACTGACGATAGAGAATAAACACACTAGGAGCATACCAAAAACGAAATTCCTCTCGTCCTTGTTATGAATGTCCATCAGCAGGTGGATTTCAACAAGTTGTTTCAAGCGTATCTTTGAGGTCTCATTCTGAGGAATAACACCCTTAGTGTAACCCAACTCTTTGACGAAGGTGATCATTTATTTCTTTAGATAAAGCTCCTATTGGGACATATCATTTTCCTTATAAACATATGATCTCATCCCCGTTATAAAGTGACACTGGTTCTAATAATTATGAAATAAACCGATACACCTGCTCCCCGTCCCAGTTCCTATGGTGCATATTGTCACATGAGGCTCTTTTTGGAAAGTAGCAACCAAAAATTAACTGATTCTCAAAATGCTTTATGGTATCCGAAAACACCTCAAAATAATGGGTAACATCCCTCAATGTCATCAAGCTCTTACCCTGCGTGTGGTTCATTGAATTATGTTGTACAATGAAAAGATGGAAGAAAATGGATAAAGAGGGCTTGCCTCCTAGATAATTACATCAGTACTAGAAGACTTTGTTGTAATAATAACTCACGGGGTTTAATTAAGTGTAAAAGAACGATCCTTAAGTGGTTCAAAACCTATATTTCAAAACTATTGAAGGACAAACAGAGACCTAAAATAAAAAAGTACACTCATAGAAAAGAATGGTGCATTCGTCATACTCACTACAAATCCTCTTATCTTCCTTAGACGTCAGTACACCCCAATCTGAAAAAGGATCCACATTGAGAAGAGACTCTCAATAATATATTCATGAGCAAATGCAGAGGTAATTGTTGAAATGATAGGATCTACCTAAGAAGCATAGACATCTTATTTCAAATTTGACTCATGATAGGCACCACTTCTTCCGACTATAGAAAATAGTATGATGTGGAAATACAAATGACAAAAAAGAAAGAAAAGGTAACATCCAAGAAACTGTATAACTAACTCCTCAGCGACCACATAATGATTTAGCAAAAGAAAGATAATAAGCACAACCAACGACCTAGATTGTCTAAAAAAACTAAGTACTTCAATTTTCAAAGGTCATTATGATAGAATCTACAAAAACGACATCTTAAACATTGGATTTAAGACGTGAGTTCCCAATTACATCAACGAAACCTCTTGGTTTCCACTAAAATTGTGTGATAGAGGAAAAGAAATGATAAATACTAGGAATCCTTGGCACTACAAAGAAGGGGCAAGGGGGTGAGGGACAATTGTTATGGACCGGTCAAAAGACCCAACACGGCAACCTAAGTCACTTGTTGTGCAGTGATACTATTATGGGTTATAACACATACAATCAAAATTCGGAATTCATCAAATGACTCTCCACATCTTAAGCGTGAAGATCAATAAGTAGTTATAACTATTCCATTATATAAGGAGTAAGTGCATCATTTTCTAAATACAACTTAAATTCAAATTTCATTAACTCATCGTACCAGAAACTCAATTCCATAATTGCATCTCGCAACCTCCAACATAATTTCTTTAACTCTTCTAAAATAATGTTAAGTATGAATTTTGAATGTTTTTAACTAATAAAAAAATACAATATAGTAAAGTAAAACAAAATGATAATTTGGACCCAAAAAAACATACAAAATTTGTTTGATTGAATGTGTTTCTTGAAAACATTTACAAAGACAATATTTATAAGAAAACATTAAAGTGTTACAAAGTAAAACATTGCAACTTGTAATATTTAGTCTTGCTTGGCTCATTGCTCAACTAATTACATGGGTAATGCAACTTTATAATGCATTATTATCCACACTAAGATACAAAACATCAAAGTAATGAGAAACATTTTCAACATTCTCCAAACCTTCATTCCATGAATTCTCCTATTGGCTTTATCCTTCTTTATCTGAACAAGAGTATCATGAACACACCATGGAAAACTTATGAAATGATCCTTATCAAGCCCTTCATTGTAGCATCCCCAATAACTAGAATGATATGTTACATAATACCATGCAGAAGCAATAGCATAAGAATCATCATATTCATAATCACCACTTTGAGAATTTGACTTACTTTTCATCTCATTGAACCAATTTCTAGCTTCATTTCTCAGTGACATCACAGCATGGTTTATTCCTTCTTTATCTTTTCTGTCATTGAAAGATTTTGACATCTTCAAAATGTTTCCACTAACTATTTCAGCTTCTGTTTCTATGCCATAGTAATCCATTAAGTTCAAGAGCTTGGAATCATACATGTGTTTGTACTCACAAGCAATCTTTAAGTACTTTTCAAAACCATCAATTTTCATGTCATGATCATATAGCTTCATTGCTGCTTTTTTAGTGAAGGTTTTCTTGTGGCTTTTTTGTTGTGCGAGGTTCTTTACTTCGCGGTAAAGCTTTCCGATTATGCTGTTTGATTGATAACTTGGTTTGTTTTGTCTTTCCATGAAATCCGGATATTGTTTTACTTGTAGATGTGGTGGTATTTCGGCCGGGACACCGGATTTTGCAAAATCAACCGCGACCGAGTGTAGTTTTGCAAGCTCTATGCACGAATGACTCATCGCCTTTTCAGAGTCTTTATCAGCAAAAACAGTGTGTGCACTTGCAATGATTCCTAATGTGTCTTTGACAATGTAGTGAGTGAAATGTTCCTCTATATCCTGTAAACAAGTAGTGAAATGCATAATTTCCACACTAAATCAATGCCTGTAATTCTATTTTCAGAAATTTTGAAATAAATACCTGTAATGTGACATCATGATCTATTTTCATGGCTTTGGATGGTGCATGATCCATTGGATTTTCCTGATGAGGAGGAATAAGAGCAGGGTCCCAACAGACAAAGTAGATATCTCCATCCAAATCACTTCCTGAACACTCATTCGGATGTGGTCTACAAAACAATGAAACACGGATACAGACACAGACACACTGATGAATAAATTGAATATAATCACTAAGTGTCAGTATCAGTAATTTTTTCAGAGATATCGGCGCTATAGAGTGATTGAATGGAGAAAATATGAGGAATCTTAAAGTGAAAGTTTTACCTTCTTCCCTTCTGTGGAAAAACTACACAATCAACCATATGATGTAAGGAAGGTACATCGATCGCCCTCAAAATCCTTATATCTCCTGGATGAAGACATGGATTTTTGGCTACAACTACCTTCCCCTTAACAATATATTTACCAGTTTTTGCTCCAATGCCATTAGAACTAACATTTGATGGCTTACTTCTTGGAAGAGATATTTGCACAAAGACCTCTCCATATTTTAGTCTCCTTGTTTCATCCAAACATCCTAACATTGATCTTCCTTTCCTAACAAATATCCTTGTTTTGAGCTGCAATTCTTGTAACTTTGATGCATATATTGTTCTCAAAATCATGGAAAGAAAAGGTTCATTTTTTGGATGGAAGCCACAAATAAGCATTTCTCTTAACATGGTTGTAATGTCTCCTTGTGACATCATGTCTAGTGCATTGAATGGCTTTCTTGATATCATTTTGAGTTTATTAACAATCTCCCTTTGCATCCTTTTGAAGACTCGGTCCTTGACACCGAGGGTTGACAACAGAACGATTACTTGTCGGTTAAGAAAGCACGGTTTGTGTTTACTCCATGACAAGACATCAAGTTTTGTGTTTTCTGACTTAAACTTGCACATGCTTTTTCTCAAGGAAAGTTTGGTTGATGAGTTAGGATCAATAGCAACAACACCTTTGTATCCACCATATCTGATTTGAAATGCAGATGGAATAATGTGATTGTCGCAGCCGCATTTTTTAGCAACTTCTTGAGCTAACACATAAGATATCTTCCCTATTCCATCAGAAAAACAATATTTGATTTCGCCTCTTGTCAATTCTACATCAGGAATGATTTCGATTTCGTGTCTTCCAACACTCGCCGTTTCTCTTGAAGAGCTGAATGATTGACCTAGCCTTGCTGCATATTTCGCCACATTCTTAATTTCATGAAAATCTCCCATCCATTTTCTTATATCACACGCAGTTAGTCCTTTTCTCGATGCAAACATCCACGCAGAGTTATCGCGTAGTTGACTTGACGAGAAAGCAAGAAACTCAAACTTCTTGTCACCGATTTCTAGGCCGTTTTTTAGCGTCGACAGTACCCTCTGATGAACATTTGTTTCTCTCTCCACCTCTATACCATTGGAATGCGACAACAAATCGGATGAGCGGAGTTTATCCATGTTCTCATCAACAAAAGAAACGCGAAGGAAGTTATCGGTGTCTTCAGGATAGTTGCGCAAAACTCGATTAGAAAGATTAACTTCGGGACCACAAAAGTATATTTTGGATGGAGTTACTTGTACTCTATAAACATACACCAATCCACTATCTAGCGAAATGGTACTAGATAATAGAAGTGAACTATTTTTCGAGTATCTTCGATATTGTTCCTCTAACCATTGAACAGGTTCATAGCAACATTCTTTCATCATATGTAACTTATTCAAAGAACTTTCAATATATTCAAATTTTATTCTCTGTGGATCAACCATACGAAAAAGATCGGTGTCAATTGCTTGCAAAGGAAGGCAACCATGTTGGACTAATGAGTTGATTTTGAACAGAATTTTGTAAGGCAAGTTGAATCCTTCTGGTGGAATCACCATAGGGACGAAATTCAAATTCGACGAAAAACCATCTTGTTTCTCAAGATCAAAGGTTTTGTCAAACTTATAATAATTTCGATAGAAGGGACGAAAATTTGGAACCTCAACACTTTGTGGAAGCTCAAAACATAAAGATGATGATTGTCCAATGCAACATGATGAGGTGAAATCTACACTTCTAGTCCAATGGTTGTCATGATCTTCCTTAAAATACTTAATTTCGGAAACAAATTTTTCGTAGATTCGAGGAGCACTTCGTAACTGAAAAATTGTATATAAACTAAGTTCAAAATAAAAATACATAGCGAGACTAAAAACATATTTAATCCTGAAATTTAAAAAACACTAACCTGAAAAAGGAGAAGCTTCTTGGTACGACAATGCGAATGATGCAGCTCAATCCGCGATATGCTCTCGGAATTAATCTGTAGCTTATAATCCTTAGACAAATAGCTAAAAAAGATATACATTTTTCCTAATCTGGATCCAAATTTAACAGAAGCATTTGAATGTTCCCAAAGTACACTAAGTTTTTCCTTAGATGTTTGGCTTCCAAAGTGCACTCCAACACCATTCATGCTATAAGCAAAGATCCTTGGATTTGGCAAAATGTCAGATTTTGTTACTTCAGCATTTATAACAATGTCATTGTAACATAGGTGTTGTTTAGTGACCAAGTTTAAGATTGTTTCAACACTTTTTTTGTCTGTGAATTGAACATTAACATGTGTCATAGAATCTTTGTGGTTCTCAATGATTGCAGCATGAACAGTTTGAAAGCCAGTATGTTGTTCTATAAATTTCATTACCTGTTTAGCAGAAAGATTGGATGGGAATCCATGTAATTGAATTGTCTTAGACATGGTTTACCTGAAATTTCATGAATTTCTTCTACCACCTGGTTTTTATTTTGTTTAAAAAATGTCTTTATCAACAACTTGTTTCTTTTAAAAAATAAATTTTTTTACTTTATTTTATATATAGATAGGTGTATATGTGCTTTGCTTTTTCTTCTATACTTGGTGAAGTATATTACAAAAAGAAAAACCTCATTCTTTTCTTAATGTACCCTTCTATGCTTTGCTTTTTTACTTTATTTTTATGGTGTATTAGTTTAACCACTAGATTATTTAAATAATAAACAAATTAAACACATAGTTACATGATGCTTTTGGAAGAGTTTTGTTGTGGAATAAAATTGATTTAAATGCTAATAATAAAAATGATGGGTGGGATAAAGAATAATAATAACCAAAATAAAAATGATTTCAAACAAAAGAGTAAAAACCATAAAACAGAGAAGAAAATAAAAATGAGTGCACACCAAATTTTGTTTATTCTAGAGGATAGAAGCTCTATGATGCATTACATACAAAAGATTATATGAAGAGTCTTAAGAAAATATTATTTCCATTTCATAAGAATATTTTTATTTTCTACCCAAATATTTTCGATCTTTCTGATTCAATAAATGAATCACACAAATTCAAAGTATTTAAAAGTCTTTCCAATCTTCATAGATATTCTCAAAAGTCTTCTGATTCTTAGAACAATATATATTTTGAGAATCCCTTATTTTTCCTCTCTAAGTTTCTTTCACTACGATTGCACATCTCTCAAATTCATACCTAAAAAGGACGAAAAAGAATCCTTTTATAGGTGTTAGAGGAAACAGGCTACGTTTCAAAAAAAATATAGGAACACAATGTGTTTCCCCAAATACATTGCGTTTATTCCAACCTCAGTGTGTTCTCACGAATCTTTTCCAGAACATTTTGAAGTCAATCTTCACAATTTTCCATCTTGAATTTAAAACTAATAGTGATGTCAATTTATCCATTAATCGTGTTTGCGCTCTCTCCTAAGCTTGAATCACTAATCTAGGAAATGATTTAGTGAACACATTTGCATGATTCTCTTCCAAAGTCGTCTTTTGAACCACATTCTCCTTGACTCGATCATGTCTCTTATGAAGTGAAAATGGATGCCAATGTGCTTTATTATATCATGAGACACTTGATGATTGGCCAAGTGAATGACACTTTAACTATCATGGTGTATCTTCACACATTCTTCCTTGACTCAATCATTTCCTCTGTGAAGTTTAAATGAATTTTAATGTGCTTTGTTATCTCATGACACACTTAATGGTTGACCTAATGAATGCCACTTTCACTATCATAATGTATCTTCACACATTCTTGAGTGATCTCTAACTCTTTCCAATCATGTCTTCCAATTATATGGCTTCACCCTTCAACAAGGACAATATATTCCTCTTGAATAATAGATAACATGACCATCGATTATTGAATTATATTACAAGTTAGAGTTGTTCCAAACAATTTAAACATGTAACCCAAAAGAGATTTTCTAGTTTCCATATTTCTCTCATAGTTTGCATCCACAAAATCCTCAAAATAATATTTCTCTTTAAAGGTGAGAAAAATACACAAGAAGAGGGGTTGAATTGTGTATGCCAAATTATTTTTACATCTGAACCAGAGTTTAGAATCTAAACAGAAGTTCAGAAACCGATTAACAAGTGCAACAGATAAAATAACAGAAGTAAATAAATAGGTAAAAAATACACAAAAGTTATTCTAGTTCCTCTCCAACTAAGAGTAGTTCAGTCCCCTTGCAGCACAATAGATTTTCACTATAATCAAACATATTACAACTGCTTATACCCTCAAGTATAAAACTTTCTCCTAATCAGACATACAGTTTAAGTCTTCCTTTCTCAATCAGCACCTGATTAAGACTTCCCGCTTAGATCCTCAGATCCTAAGACTTTCCTGCTTAAACCCCTCGGATTCAAGACTTCCTTGCTTATACCCTCAAATACAAGACTTCCTACTTAGACCAATAGCCCTAGACTTCCTTTCCTAGATCCCTAAAATCTAATACTTCAATGCTCAAGCCTAAAGTAAGAGACTTTATCTAAACTGATTGTTTAGAGAATGAATAACTTATAACAACACTTAATTAACAATCAAAGGTTTTCAAATATAACACAACACACTTTAACACTAAGGATTATTAAGTTATACAAGAATAAGAACTCTTAAAAAATTAACTTATTATGAGCTGATATGAATGGTGTGAATTGTGTATATATTTTAGTTGTAGTTGTAGTGTTATTCTCTTGGTTGATCTTTAATTCTTTCGCTCCTTTTATAGATGAAGAAATAGAGTTATTGAAGCATCCCAACGGCTATATTTAGATCAAATATTTTTACACATCTTTTCCAATAAAGCAGATGTTGGAACTCGTAGCCAATGAATTATCCACTGAACAAGTAATTTTTCCAGATAACTCTTCTATGAAACAAGTACAACACTGTAGCGGTAAAATCATGAGTGTAAGCTATTGACTAACTTAACTCAAGGTAAACAGAGTCGCCACCGCGCTTTTATTTTATTCCAAATGGAAAAGGGAAAAAGAACGAATAAAACCTAATGAATCTAAAAGCAAAAAACTAAAGAAACACATAAGAGAAACAGGTAAGGGGATAGGTTACACAATGGGAAGGTTTTACGCACCCAAAATGTCTGTGGTACTCCACGGGAGCCCTTTGAAAAATTTACCGCTTTTGGTTTGAAAATGGTTTGTTTGAAAGAGATTGGAGAGATGAGAAGATAAATATTTTTTAATATTTTTGTGTTTGAAGAGACGATCGTCTCATGCCTACGTACCCACAAAGTGCAATGCGAGATCAAAACCTCGTAGTTCGTGGTACAAAATTTGAAAAGAAACAATGAGTTGAATTGATTTTAAAATGTAGAGATAAGTCGTCATTCTTTAGCGAATAATTCCGCTAGAAAGAATGAATCATATCTAAACATATGAAAAGAAAAGTGCACAAAGGCACAAAAACAATTAAGTGAGTTTTGGATTTTTTAAAGTCTTTGAGAAAAGAATTTCGATATGCTTACATGGATTAAAATTTATTAAGAAAATAAAGTGAAAAGATAAAATCGCTTGACCTAAGTCAAGGTTTGATTATGAAAAACATTTGAAGTTTGAAAACAAAGAAGATTTGAAAATAGGGAGAAGATTTGAAAATTTAAGAAGTGGGAGGAGATGAAGTGACTATCCTAAGACTTGAATTTAAAAGTTAAGAGAAGAGCGATCAAACCATGTTGTGAATATTTCTTCAAAGTAAACGGAATTCCATCTTCATAGACAAATGAATATAACTCGAGGCCAAGGTCTTCAACCAATCACAACTTGAGCAAAGGGAAAGATCCTAAAATCTAAGTCCAAACTCCAATGCTAAGGATAGTGGCCATAATCCAAGAATTAAAGTCACAAGTCCTTTTTTAGATGTTTGATCCATTATTAGTGTTTGGTGTCCAAATGAACAAAAGAAGAATCACAAACATAACAATATAAACATAAACAATATGATAGATGATACAATATGATAATAGCATAATAAAAGAGATAAGGAGTGAGAAATTGAAATAAAGAGGATAAGGTGCGAGAGATTGAATTTAAATGGTTAGTATATTAATAGTATTATAATATTTACATATAAATGGCATGATGAACTTAATCAAACACAACCACAAAAGATAACCAAAAATCGAGGCAACCGGATCCAAGTGGATCTTATTCCGAATTCGGGACAAATTTAGGTCTATGTTAAGCAATCGCCGAGTAATTTACGAAGTAATTACCCTACAAATGTGGCCGGCCACCACCAATTAAGGTGGAAAATATTTGTGCCAATACATGTTAGAGAAATGATATTAAGGACCATTCTCCAAAAACATGTCGCACGAAAAGAAAAAGAACGGTCTAATCTTAATCGAGATTTTCGTTGAATTATCGAATGCAACCTATCACGATCCCAAAGTATGGAGAATGATCCAAATTATCATTCATCCATAGATTTGGAATAATGAAGATTAAACATGTTCAAAAACCAACAATCTACGAATCGGAGATTTTCATCGACCAAAGAGAAAAAAAAGGATGGAAACAGAATATGGATCTAAAAAAAAAGATCCATCATAAAAAACCAAAAATAAAAGATTCTTAGGAATTTTTTTATTTATAAAAATTTCCTTCAAAAATTCTTTTAATAATATTCTAAGAATATTATTAAAAGTCAATATCATTTAACCTTTTTTAAAGAAAAATGAATCAAATAAGAATAATAAAAAAAATAATCGAAAAAGGGGGGGGGGGGAAGGAAACACAGGTTTGGTGTGGTAATTATCAATGGATCCATAGTGATCCAAAGCCCCAAACATATTTCTATTATAACAAACAAACAAAAGTATAGAAAACATTTAAAAGAAAAAAGAAAAATAAAACAAATAAAAGCAAAATTTATAAAACGTGAATCCTCTTCTTCTTCAACATATGACCTATCCTCACAGCAGAAAAGGAACGCCGCCAATTATACCTTATGTGTTTGAATTCAACAACAACAAAAACTCCTCCGCGATGCCTCTTCTCCCGATCGACTTTATTCTTCTTCTTCTTCTCCTTTCAATTTCACCTTTCGGTTTCACATCAAAAAAATACGGTCGAAGCTTTCTCTCTTGTGTGATGAAGTTGCGGTTGTTATGTGATTTTAATATGGTAAGGGAAGAGTGAATTGGATTGTGATTATTAATGATGGTTTGGAGATGATTGAAGGTGTCGAAGTGTTTATGGAAGTGGATTGAAGGTAAACTGGAGATTGAAAATTGGAAGGAATTTGGGATTTGAAGCTTGACTTTGATTTGTGTTTTCAATTTTGGCAGAGATTTTGGCTTCAAAAGCTTGAAGAAATTGGAGAGGGAGAGGCTCAATTTATAGAAGGATTGGGTGGATTTGGAGCTCCAATATTTGATGCCGCTTTGGGAGTCTTTATTGCGTTTTGCAGCTCACGGATTTCTCGTGTTTGTTCTGAGTTTCTTACTTGCGTTTTATTCGCAATTTATCTGCGTTTTGGAATGTTTTGCAATATGTGTTTTGGGCGTTGTCCACGTGAAGCTCGTGCGTTCCGTGTTGATGTGTTGATGAGCTAACTGAAACGGCGGGAGGCTGTTACTTTTTGATGGCCATGGCGTTGTGTGATGCTGCCTGCGTTTAATGTTCAGCCAGCCTGCGTTTTACGTGATGTCTTGGCTTGAATCTGCGTTTTAGGTGGGCTTGGAATGTTGTTGTTGGTGTTGTTTGGCAGCTGAAGCCAAATTTGCGTGATTCTTGCTGCGCGTGATGCTGGCTGTCTTGATAAGCAGCTGGTTTTTGTACATTATTTTCCTTCAGCTTAGTCACATAGCTGCAACGTGTTGCTCGTGTTTCAGGTTGGAAATGGCTTGGCTGGTGATGTAGTCACGTGCTGGATAAGCTGGGAATGGTATGCAATATGAACAGTTTTTTTGTGTGGAAATAACACGTGAAGGCTGAAACCGTTGGCTGAAGTTGGCTTGGTTCACGTGTTGCTGTGAGTGTTGGAAGCTGGGAAAAGCAAATGACAGCTAGAAGTGAATCTCCAAGGGAATGGGCCGATGGGCCTTGCTTGTTTTTTATTTTTCTTTATAATATATTTTTTTATTATATAAAAAAAACAATGAAATGGACTTTATGATTTATTTGGTATAAAAGAAAAGTGGGTCTATGGTATATATTTTTTTGATGAACATAAAATGGATTAGAAAAAAATGGCTCTATTATTTTTGTGATGGTTAAAAAAATGGAAATAGAAAACATGGAAACTAGAATATTTGGAAATAATTATAAAAATATTTATTTGGATATTAATGGGATATATTGGATAATCGAGGAAAAATGGGAAACAAAAATGATTGAATAAAATGGATATTGGAAATTGAAAAAATAAAAATGGTTTAGTCGAAAATGGATAACGGATGAAATCTGGTCTTAAGCCCACAACATATTCTTGATTTTTTTCCATAAGTCACTGATAAAATGAACACAGTCAATCCTGAACCACTGAACAACTTGCCAATTCAACCACAATCACTGAAATCGTCTGAAAATTGCCCTGATAATTTCGAATCTATGCTGAGGAAAATAAATCCTCAACTGAATCACTGATGAACTGGTGAACTGATGCACACTGAAGATTCAAACCAAACTTTACACGCAACACCGCTCAATAAAACTGATGATCTTCACCTACAACACAGCTTGAACTTTTGAAACACACACTGTCTAAGGAATAAACCACTGGCACACACAACTTGCAGTCGAAACAATTTATTTGATAGTTTCACCAAATTTAGGTCAAACGTCCACCTGACTTGAATTGTGACTGAACAAACACATCTAAATTGAAATCACTGTCTTATCTTTGAAATCCTGCAACACAAAGAAGAAGAAGCAAATTTCGACATATTTTTGGTATTTTGGTTAGAGGTTAGTAAATATAAACAGATAGCAGCAAGTAAAAATACAGTGATCCTCTGCGAAGTGTAAATCCTGCATTTGAGAAGAAACTGAGAAATAGTGCGATCTTGTTTGTATGCGCAAATACAGATGATATGCAAAGAAATCTTAGGGCAAAAATTAGGGTGTTACAGCTGCCCCTATTTAAGTTTCTTCAATCCGGAGATATGAAGATTGACATCTTTGTCTCTACAAGATGGGAGAGACTTAAATACAGAAAACCCAATTTTTGTCCTAAGAGAACATGATATGAGATGAATATGATATGCAAACCCAAGATCTTCGTGGGGAAAATTGACCACCAGAGGAAAGCAAAAAACTTGGGGACACAGAAGAAAATCCCGATGGGGAAACAACAGACAACAAAAGAGTTTACCAGGAAAATAAATCACTAGATAGCTGACTCCACTTGGGAAAAGATATGATAAAATCAGGGTACAAGATTCAACAAGGGAAAGTAAACACCCTGCCATGAACTAACAACCAAACAAAGTATTCGAGTCCAAGAATGGAATACTGAGTTGAAAAAGAATCATCAACTACTTGTTTACTGGGTAGGAAAACACAGGACTCGACTATCGATTTACTGGATAGGAGCAAAACAAAGAGGGATAACCTCCACTACCTTTTTACTGGGCAGAAAAATTCTCAACTATCTGATTTACTGGGTATGAGCTCAAGCAAAGGGAAACAACTTCTATTACCTTTTTACTGGGTAAGAAGAAATCTCGACTACCGGATTTACTGGGTAGGAGTACAAGTAAAAGAACTTGATCAATTTGGTAATATTACCCACTATCTATTAAATGATAGTTTAATTCCAAAGTAATATACTCAAGCTGGAGAAAATGTTGCCCACTATCAAACAATGATAGCTTAATTCCAAAGCAATATTACTCACAAAAGGGGACCAAAGTTCAATCCAAGAACAAGTTGGAGAGAAATGGTCAAACAAGACTCATCCCGAGGAGGAAATATCTCAACTAGGGAAATTCCATCCAGATAATAAACTGGGAGGAAACTGAATCAAAATCATCCACGGAAACAAGCTCAGTGGGGAATTAGAGAGAATAAACACTTTCTGCTTAAGGGTTAACATTCTAAACTTGAGAGAAATATAACACACACACACTCTGTGGGGAAAGTCCACACCAAAGAGCAGGGAATAAATGATAAATGTAAGAATGCAAGCAAATGATGCTATGCTTATGCGTATGAACATGCTTATGAATATGCTGACGAAACATACATAAAGATAAGAAACGGGTGACATGAACACCATAACAACCATATACTCGGCTAATCCCAAGGCAACAATGCAGGGAATTCTGCTGGAGATTCAATTTGACATCCTGCAGGGGAATGTCAAAAGCCATCAAAGGAAAAAAATCCTACTACAAGGCTTAACTCATGATGAGACAGCATCTGCTAGGGACATCATCCTGCTGAGGAAAGGTAATATTCTGCCGTGGATGGGGAAAAGCTTCCATAATCCTCTCTAGGGATATAAGAATTCTTGATAAAAATCAAACTTTACGAGGAATAACTGTCATATCACTCCTGCTCCACTTAGGGATAGAGTGTAAGACCTGCTGAAAATTACATAGGAACCTGCTGGAAACCAACACATGCAGACCTACTGGGGATCCACATGGGGATATCAGAAGTTAACATCATAGCCAAAACATAGTTACGAGGGATTTTAAATCAATACCCACCATCAGGTAAAAGAAAACCTCTAAACTGCCTGCTATACCAATACTTCTATTCAAGGATGTAACAAACTCAAGCTGAAGAACAAGAGCTCGGCCGGGGATTCCCAATGTTTCTCGATTTAAAGATAACTTGATGAGGAAGAGATCAAAACTCAGCTAGGGATTCCTAAGAACATCCCTTCCAACAACTCTTCTGGAGAAGACATTGGAACTCAGATACAATCTTCGTTCATGCTTATTGTTGGGGAACAAAACATCATTAACATCAACCTGTCAAGACTAATCAGGAACTTCGCATGGACACAACCGAATCAAACCCTATTTTGGGAGAGAAAAGTTACACACATCCAGACTTTACCATCCTTGGAATCGCTATTGATATCCTTTCTTTGTTCACATATCAAAAGAAAAATGTTTTTATAATCTTCAAAGATTAAATTTATTAAATTTGTTTCAAAAATCATCATCAACAATAAATTGAAATTTTGTAAACATAAACAATATAAAGAATTTCAAACAATTGAATAAAAGCTCAAATTCATCGATAGAATGGTAGTCAGCAAATGGCATGACTCCATGGATCATTACAAGTTTGAAAAAATGGTAAATACATGGAAAAGGGCTACATTGAGATACAATGATCACTATTCTCCCTATCAACTTTGAACTCCACTGTGTCCGAAACTTCAGTCAAGGATGAGTGAATAACAATCTTTGATGGGCAATTCTTCTGAGGGATAGAATCTGAAATCCTCGGTCATTACAAGTGATCCAGTCTGTCGATGCAGTTACTTGCCATGATCCCTAACTTTTGCCTAGATTGCCCTTTCGGGTTTTCAATATACCGGGATAATTATTTCTATTTATGTCTCTAATTTTTGCCTGGACCGCCCTTTCGGGTTTTCAATCCACCGAGACGCTCATTTTTGCCTAAGTCGCCCTTTCGGGTTTTCAACTTAGCGAGCTGTTCTTTTATTTTTTAGGCGAAGTATTTCTTGACTGCATCCGCATTCACAGGGCGAGTGATCTCCTCACCATCCATAGTTGCAAGAATTAATGAACCGCCAGAGAAGGCTTTCTTGACAACATATGGGCCATCATAGTTCGGAGTCCACTTGCCCCGAGAATCTTTAATGAAAGACTGAATCTTTTTGAGCACGAGGTCGCCTTCTCTGAATACATGAGGTTTGACCTTGTCAAAAGCTTTCTTTATTCTTTGCTGGTACAACCTACCATGATACAAAGCAGTTATTCTCTTTTCCTCAATTAAATTCAACTGATCAAATCTACTCTGACACCATTCAGCCTCAGTCAACATGGCTTCCATCAGAACTCTCATGATGGGATCTCAACTTCGATGGGGAGCACTGCTTTTGTACCATAAACAAGTGAGAAAGGGGTTGCCCCTGTTGAAGTGCGGACAAATGTACGATACCCATGCAAAGCAAAAGGGAGCATCTCATGCCACTCCTTGTATGTCACAACCATCTTCTGAATGATCTTCTTGATGTTTTTATTCGCAGCTTCAACAACCCCATTCATCTTCAGTCTATACGGAGAAGAATTATGGTGTTGAATCTTGAATTCTTCACAAAGCTCTTTCATCATCTTATTATTCAAGTTCGAACCATTATCAGTAATTATTCTATTCGGAACACCATATCTGCAGATAATGTTATTCTTGATAAACCGAACCACAACTTGCTTGGTCACATTAACATACGATGCCGCTTCCACCCACTTGGTGAAGTAGTCAATTGCCACAAGAATAAAACGATGTCCATTCGAAGCCTTGGGTTCAATTATACCAATCATATCAATTCCCCACATAGAAAAAGGCCATGGGGAAGAAATCACATTGAGATAAGCTGGTGGCACGTGAATCTTATCAGCATACACTTGACATTTATGGCACTTTTTTACATACTTGCAACAATCAGATTCCATTTTCAGCCAATAGTAACCTTCTCTCAACATCTTTTTAGCCATTGCATGCCCATTAGCATGAATGCCAAAAGATCCTTCATGAATTTCTTTCATTAACATGTCTGCTTCGTGTCTATCCACGCATCTGAGCAAGACCATGTCAAAATTTCTCTTATAAAGCACATTTCCATTCAGGAAGAAATTGCCTGCCAATATCCTCAAAGTCCTCTTATCTTTATCGGATGCCCCAAGTGGGTATTCCTGACTCTGGAGAAAACATTTAATATCATGATACCAAGGCTTGTCATCATGGACTTCTTCAACTGCAAACACATGAGCTGGTCTTTCAAGTCGCATCACTCTGATCATGGGAACGTCATTCCACTGGTGCACCTTTATCATAGAATCTATAGTTGCTAAAGCATCTTCCATCTGATTCTCATCACGAGGAACATAATGAAACTCAACTTTAGTGAAGAAAGTTGATATCTTCCTGGCATAATCTCTATAAGGGATCAAGTGGGATTGATGAGTTACCCACGTGCCCTGGATCTGATTGATTACCAGGGCAAAATCTCCATACACATCAAGATGCTTAATCCTCAGATCAATAGCTTCCTCAAGACCCATAATACAGGCTTCATACTCAGCTTCATTATTGGTACAAGGAAAAGTCAATCTCGCAGCAAAAGGAATATGTGAACCATGGGGAGTAATGATCATTGCCCCAATTCCTCTTCCGCGTGCATTCACAGCACCATCAAAAACTAAACCCCATCGAGATCTAGGCTCCGGCCCTTCCTCAATCAAAGGTTCATCACAATCTTTGACTTTCAAGTACATCACATCTTCATCTGGAAAATCAAACTTGATAGGTTGGTAATCATCAATCGGTTGATGTGCCAAATGGTCAGCCAAGATACTACCTTTTATAGCTTTTTGAGCTCGATACACGATATCATATTCTGATAACAACATTTGCCAATGAGCAATCCTACCAGTCAAAGCAGGCTTTTCAAATATATACTTGATTGGATCCATTTTAGAGATCAACCAAGTTGTATGATTTAACATATACTGGCGAAGACGCTTTGCAGCCCAAGCTAAGGCACAACAAATTTTTTCAAGCATGGAATACCGGGACTCACAATCAGTGAATTTCTTACTCAAGTAGTAAATTGCATATTCTTTTCTTCCAGATTCATCTTGCTAACCAAGCACACAACCCATGGAATCTTCCAACACATTCAAGTACATGATCATCGGTCTACCTTCCACCGGAGGAGACAAGATAGGAGGTTCAAGCAGATATTCTTTGATACTTTCAAATGCCTTCTGACAATCATCTGTCCAGATACAACCTTTGTCTTTCCGAAGCAACTTGAAGATGGGAGCACATGTGGCAGTCATGTGAGAGATAAACCTCGAAATATAATTCAAATGGCCCAAGAATCCTCTTACTTGTTTTTCAGTTCTTGGAGCAGGCATTTCCTGAATAGCTTTCACTTTATCATGATCAACTTCAATGCTTCTTTGGCTGACAATGAAACCTAACAACTTTCCAGAACGTACACCAAAGGTGCACTTGTTCGGATTCAAACGAAGCTTAAACTTCCTTAACCTCTGAAACAACTTTAGCAAATGTTCAACATGATCTTCTTCAGTCCTCGACTTAGCGATCATATCATCAACATATACCTCGATTTCTTTGTGCATCATATCATGGAAAAGTGTGGTCATAGCTCTTTGGTATGTCGCACCAGCATTCTTCAATCCAAAGGGCATCACTCTGTAGCAAAATGTTCCCCATGGTGTAATAAATGTGGTCTTTTCCATGTCCTCGGGTGCCATCTTTATTTGATTGTAACTAGAAAATCCATCCATAAAAGAGAACACATCAAACTTAGCCGTATTATCTACCAACATATCAATGTGTGGCAATGGAAAATCATCTTTCGGACTGGCTTTGTTCAAATCTCTGTAATCAACGCACATTCGGACTTTTCCGTCTTTCTTTGGAACAGGCACAATATTGGCCATGTCAGGATGAGTTGACGTTATAAGAAAACCTGCATCAATCTGCTTTTGAACCTCCTCTTTGATCTTTACTGCCATGTCAGGATGAGTTCTTCTCAACTTTTGCTTTACAGGTGGACATTCAGGCTTCAACGGCAATCTATGCTCCACAATATCAGTATCAAGACCTGACATGTCTTGATAAGACCAAGCAAATACATCAACATACTCTCTGAGAAGCTCTACAATCCTCTTCTTAACATCAGGACCAAGTAATGCTCCGATTTTGACTTCTTTCTTATCATCTTCAGAACCCAAGTTGACCATCTCTATAGACTCTCCATGAGGCTGAAAAACTTTTTCCTCGTGCTCAAGCAACCGAGAAATCTCGTCAGGAATCTCTTCAACATCCTCTTCCTCAGCTTCGAACACAGGGAATTCAAAGTTGGGAGAGGGCATAGGATCATTGTTTTCAATGGGTTTATCAATCAATCAGCACAATGATTTTATTTTATATTTTAGAGTATGAACAAAAGTGCAAACATTATGCAGATAAACAACTATTATTATTTTGGGTTTTTTATGTTACCATTTTTCAGAATAAAGCAAAAAGGAAAAACACATATGGAAATCAAAATAGCATTTTATTGATGATGATAAAATTTGAAACAAAGCCCGACAAACATTACTTTCACCTTGGGCAGAGTGAAAGGATTTTTGAAAGAAAATAAAACAAATTACTTTGAAGCATGAACAATAAAAGGAACATCAACAGCAATCCAGTTCTTGCAAATCTTTCCGTGCGTAACAAAGTTAGGCATTTCTTCATCTTCATCATCTTCAATGATGGCAGCAGCGGAATGATCGTTGATAAACCCAGCACTTCGGAAACCTTCCTGAATAGTCTTCGGGTCATTGAGAACCCCTCCTGGTGCAAAGCCGATACCAAATCCTTCCTTGTTGTCGACATCATCAATAACTCGTCCCCAACCGTCAGATCGACCAGTTTCAAGCACGCGCAGAGCATCCTTGAGAGAAGACATAGGCATGGCATTTTTCTTAGCAACATTATCCACAACAGAAAGAGCTTGAAATGAAGTTCCCACCTCTTCTTCAGCATCAATATAGGAGAAAGAAGACAAATTGCTCACAAGCATCGCCCTTTCACCTCCAATGGTCACCAATTTCCCCTCTTTCACAAACTTCAACTTCTAATGAAGAGTGGATGTCACAGCTCCTTCCTCATGAATCCAGGGTCTTCCGAGGAGACAATTGTAAGCGAGACGTATATCCATTACTTGAAAAGTAATTTGGAATATAAATGGTCCAATAAGAATAGGAAGATCCACTTCACCAATCACTATCTTCTTCGACCCGTCAAACGCTTTCACAATAATCCCACTATGCCTCATGGGAGCACCTTGATATGCAAGCTTTAACAAAGTCGACTTTGGCATCACATTCAGAGAAGATCCAGTATCAACTAGCACCTTGGACATAGCATCTTCCTGACAGTTTACTGAAATATGCAAAGCCAAGTTATGATTCCTTCCTTCTTCAGGAAAATCATCATCACAGAAACTTAAATTGTTGCACGATGTGATATTAGTCACAATACTATCAAATTGATCAACGGTCACATCATGGTCAACATAAGCTTGATCAAGAATCTTCTGCAAAGACTGCCTATGAGCCTCAGAGCACATCAAGAGTGATAAAACTGATATCTTCAACGGAGTATGCAACAACTGCTCAGTAACGTTGTACTCACTCTTCTTTATCAGTTTTAACACCTCATCCTCACTATCACCAGATTGGCCTGATTGGGCAACAACATCCATAATCTGCTTATTCGCACTTGTATCTTCAACTCTCTTCGGAGGATCTGAAGCATACACTCTACCACTTCGAGTAACCTTTGTCACATCAGCAATGCTAACTACAGACTTTGGAGTAGAAATAGGAACTTCCCTACCATTTTCTATCATCGTAGCATTATACCGGTAAGGAACAGCTTTATCAGACTCATATGACACTGGACCAGGAAAATTAATCACCAATGGAGTAACAGCATATTTACGGCTATCAAAAGAAATAACCACTCTCTCAGGAATAACCCTCTCAGGAAGATTGAACTGAGGCATAATAACATTCACTTCATTTTCATACTCATCTCTTTTTGCTGTCACTTCAATCAATTTATCATCCATCATCTTTTGAATGTCTCTCTTAACAATCACGCAACCACGAGGATTCACCGAGCAGATGCAACATCCAGCATAATCGTGATCAATATCGTGATATTCACTTAAGAAATCATGCATCTCAACCAAAGACCTTCGAATATGACGGACCTCACAAATCTTGAACAAACCAGGACAACCATCAACCATATTCACAGACGCATTACCATGCTTCGGCAGCGGATTTTTCTTCACATTTGGATTAACATCATTGAAAAACAGAACATTGTTCCTCATCAATTTCTATACTTCAAACTTCAATGGATAACAATTCTCAACATCATGCCCCGGGGCACCTTGATGAAAAGCACAGCGAGCCTCTGGCTTATACCACCATGGGATAGTCTCTGGAACTGGAGGTGGAGAACGTGTTTGCACAAGATTCTTCACAATCAGAGATGGAAGCAAGTCCGCATACAACATCGGAATAGGATCAAAACTCGGCTTAGCCCGAACCTGTTGATTACCACCTTGTTGCATAGAAGGTTGTTGATAACGAGACTAGTACTTTGGAACTGTTAGCACAGTTGGAGCCGCATTAATCATCGGAGTTACAGAAGCTACATGCTACGGATGGAAATTCCCACGACCATGAAATCTTCTGTAACTTTCACGAGACACAACATTAGTCTCACCTTCTTTCTTTTTCCCAAAGTTGAACCTTCTAGAGCTTGAACCATTACTGTTCTCTTGACTCAATCGTCCCTCACAGACACCTTCTTCTAAACGCATCCCCATACTCACCATTTCAGTGAAATCAGAAGGAGCACTTGCTATCATCTTCTCATAATAGAAAGAACCTAAAGTCTTCAAGAAGATCTTCGTCATTTCTTTCTCTTCCAGGGGAGGAACAATCTGAGCTGCCAGCTCGCGCCATCTCTGTGCATATTCTTTGAAAGTCTCTTTGTCCTTCTGGGACATGGCACGAAGTTGATCTCTATCTGGTGCCATATCAACGTTATACTTGTATTGCCTCACAAAAGCTTCTCCCAAATCATTGAAAGTCTTGATTTGGTTATTATCCAAACTCATATACCATCTCATGGCTGCACCAGTCAAACTATCCTGGAAATAGTGAATCAGCAGCTTATCATTGTCTGTCTGAGCAGACATCTTTCTAGCATACATAGTCAAATGACTCAGAGGACAAGTGTTGCCTTTATACTTCTCAAACTCAGGCAACTTGAATTTGTACGGAACTCTAACATTAGGGACCAGACAAAGATCATAAGCATCTTTTCCGAACAAATCCTTATGCTTCAAGGCTCTCATCTCCTTCTGTATCTCAGCAAAGCGTCCTTGGAAATCATCAAGTCTTTCGATCACTCCAACACCTTCACTGGGCTCAGCATGGTAAATCATTTCATCATGGTGCAGAATAGTGTGCATCACAGGCGGTGCAGCAGTCATAACTGGAGGAAGAGTAGTCATCACTGGTGGGAGAGTATTAAATGCAGCAGTCTCAGAAGGAGGAGGATGATAACCAGCAGGAATGAAATCAACCGGCATGCCCCAAGGTGTGCTAGCAGGCATACGATAGCAAGGAGAAATGACAGTTTCAACAGGAATCGATGCAGTAACAATCTCGGAGATGACTGTATTCTGAACAGGAGAATTAGGAGGAGGTAGCTGATTCTGAGCAGCCACCAAACCTTCCATCATGGCAGAAACTCTTTCCAAGTTTTCCCTCAGATATGCAACCTCTTCGCGCAGCTCGCGATTCTCTTGTTGTAGGGTTTCCATCACTTTCTTCCAATTAGCTCGAGTATCAAATCGGTGAGTCAGCTTGACAGGAGAACTGAATGAAGACCAAGAAACAACATAAGATCCCTGGAAAACACTCAAAAAGCAAGACAAATGCGGATATGATGCATGGTATGCGTATGCGAATGCAAAGATTTCAAAGGACTATAAGATAACTTGCAATATTTATAAAGAAATGCCTTTTGAAGTACTAAAAAAAACTCATTCTCATTAAAATCAAAGTAAGGATTACAAGTGAAGTACAAGCCTCAACAATCCTAATACATGAGAGAGAAAGTAAACTAGGCCTAGGGAATCATATCCGAAGAAGATCTGAATCCTGGCTGATACTTCATGCGAATCCTCTTAATCTCTTTCTTGTACCGATCTTCCATGTCTTCCTTATCCTTCACCAACTTGTCAACAATGGCCTTCCAAGCACCGGATGTAGGAGGAATGGTAGATGGAGTACTAGAGGAAGATAAATCCTCTCTTGGTCTCTTCGTAACACGCCGCTCAAGTAGCTCAATAAGATCATCCTTCTCCTTCAGCTACTCTTGCATCGTAGTTTTCTCAAGTAGCCATTCTTCTTTCTCTTTCTTCATCTTGTCCAACTCTTCTTGAAGAGCCACCTTCTCATCAACGGGAGGTAGAAAAGCGGACAATGGTAATATAGGAAACAAAGGCTCCTCAGGTGGATAAGGCATCTTGAGCTTGGAATCCCTAGATCGAACCCACTGGATGTAACATTCGGAAGGAGCAAGGTGTTGTCTTCCCAATTGACCTTTCCGATGAACCGCATGCCAAGAATGAGCAATCCTTTTCTTCATTTCCACATGATCTTCACCATTAAGAAAGAAGAAACGGGATAAGGAAAGATTGTTTGGTATGTCCTTCAAACAATATCCCAACTGTCGCCTAACAATAATATGGTTGTAACTAATTCCCCCACGTGTACCAAGAAGAGGTACATTAGGAAATTCTCCACTACTATCAATAAGCACTCTAGTATCATAATGAGAACAAGACCATGTCATATCCTTATGAGAAAGTGACATAATCCTTTGAGACCATCTTCGATTCTCTATTGTCCTTGAAAACATCGGACTTTGGTAGGTGCGAAATAAACCAGCTATAGAGAAGAGGCGCACAACACACAATCTATCCATCACCTTTGGAGGTCCTATAATGAAAAGCATGATACATGTCTCCAAGAAAAGTAGGTATCAGATTCTTCTTCAAGAAAATCTGAATAGCATTCTCATCCACAATACCATCTAAGTTAGGAAACAAGACAATCCCATAAATGAGCAAAGCAAGAATAGCCTCAAATGCATCCTTATGACCCAAAGTAAGTGAAGTAGAAGCTTTCCCCATCAAGAACTTAGCATTAATACCACGAACACTCCCCTTTGGAAGAAACTTCCCATTAAGATCAGACTCCTTAAGAAAAAGGGCTTTGGCGATGACTTTGATAGTAGGCTCCTTCTCTAAACCACTGAAAAGAAATTCCTTGTCCAAAATAGGTAAACCTATCCAATGAGAGTACTCCTCCAAAGTCGGCACAAGCTGATAATCAGGAAAGGTGAAACAATGATGCAAAGGATCATAAAACTGAGCTAAGGTAGGGAGAATCCCCTCTGGCACATCGGTATCCAACATAAACAAGAGCTTCCCATAACATTTCCGAAACTCATGGGTATCAACAACCAATGCTCCTAGCTTTCTCAACTCTACTACATTAGGATTCTTGAAGGTGTACTTCTTTGTGTTCCTCCTTTCAAAATTCATAGCCATAGACATCTGAAATTTTGCAAAAGTTCCTTATGAGTCCCTTGAAATCTTAAACACAATGCTCATGAATGCATGATGGCATGTATGCAACAACCACAAACAAGATCACACAAAACACACGGGCTTAGGTTCCAAGTCACGAGCATGAAGTCAAGGTAACAGAACACCAACCCACACAGGTAAGTACTAAGGTTTTGTCTTCATTGTACCTACAGAAAACCAAAAGGGTGCTAACAGAGGTGCCCGGAGTTAACAACCATATTTAGAATATCATCGGTACGTTGGATTACTCCCCAACCGATAACATTCTTAAAATAGACCTCATCCGAGTGTAGTATCGCGTGACAACCACCTTAGGTTTACACCCAGACAGTTTCCGCACTACGTTCCTAAATTGGCTTGGATGGGTTAAGGGTTCTACGGTCCTCAGTATGATCAGCTAAAGGTCGGAAAATAATGCCACGTATGATTACTCATCATGACATTGATAGTCCAAGAGAGCCTAACCGAGTGGAGATTATCAAATTGATATAGCTTTGGACTACTCCATCGCTTATCGCTTCGAATATCGCCGTCCTATCATAAATTCCACTCAGATCCGGGTTAAAATCTATCTCACACAGAGGATCACCAAAACCGAAACAGAACAAACAAATAACAAACAAATCAAACCAAAGCAGTAAATAAATCAAAGTAGGCCGAATCCACTTAGAGATTATCCCCAGCAGAGTCGCCACTATTCTGTAGCGGTAAAATCATGAGTGTAAGCTATTGACTAACTTAACTCAAGGTAAACAGAGTCGCCACCGCGCTTTTATTTTATTCCAAATGGAAAAGGGAAAAAGAGCGAATAAAACCTAATGAATCTAAAAGCAAAAAGCTAAAGAAACACATCAGAGAAACAGGTAAGGGGGTAGGTTACACAATGGGAAGGTTTTACGCACCCAAAATGTTCGTGGTACTCCACGGGAGCCCTTTGAAAAATTTACCGCTTTTGGTTTGAAAATGGTTTGTTTGAAAGAGATTGGAGAGATGAGAAGAGAAACATTTTTTAATATTTTTGTGTTTGAAGAGACGATCGTCTCATGCCTACGTACCCACAAAGTGCAATGCGAGATCAAAACCTCGTAGTTCGTGGTACAAAATTTGAAAAGAAACAATGAGTTGAATTGATTTTAAAATGTAGAGATAAGTCGTCATTCTTTAGCGAATAATTCCGCTAGAAAGAATGAATCATATCTAAACATATGAAAAGAAAAGTGCACAAAGGCACAAAAACAATTAAGTGAGTTTTGGATTTTTTAAAGTCTTTGAGAAAAGAATTTAGATATGCTTACATGGATTAAAATTTATTAAGAAAATAAAGTGAAAAGATAAAATCGCTTGACCTAAGTCAAGGTTTGATTATGAAAAACATTTGAAGTTTGAAAACAAAGAAGATTTGAAAATAGGGAGAAGATTTGAAAATTTAAGAAGTGGGAGGAGATGAAGTGACTATCCTAAGACTTGAATTTAAAAGTTAAGAGAAGAGCGATCAAACCATGTTGTGAACATTTCTTCAAAGTAAACGAAATTCCATCTTCATAGACAAATGAATATAACTCGAGGCCAAGGTCTTCAACCAATCACAACTTGAGCAAAGGGAGAGATCCTAAAATCTAAGTCCAAACTCCAATGTTAAGGATAATGGCCATAGTCCAAGAATTAAAGTCACAAGTCCTTTTTTAGATGTTTGATCCATTATTAGTGTTTGGTGTCCAAATGAACAAAAGAAGAATCACAAACATAACAATATAAACATAAACAATATGATAGACGATACAATATGATAATAGCATAATAAAAGAGATAAGGAGCGAGAAATTGAAATAAAGAGGATAAGGTGCGAGAGATTGAATTTAAATGGTTAGTATATTAAGAATTTCAAGCCATTTGCAAAGTTGCCTTTTTGGGAAAGTAACTTATAATGTAAACTTGCCATTTTGGGAAAGTTTTTCAACCTCCTCTTTTTGATTCAAAAATGCTTCAAATGAGAAAACTTTGGTCATGAAAGTTGTAGAATGGATCCTCCCATTTTTAAAAAGTACAAGAACTCTTTCTAATTCATTTTGGATCAAAAGTTATGGCTTGTCAAAGTTGGGCAAAATCACTTAATTTTCACTTTTGTACCAAAGAGGGAAAGTTGCAAAACCTCATGCCAAGGCAAAATGTGACTTCAAATGGACTTCTAACTATCACACAAACATAAGTCATGACCTAAAATTCAGAATGCACCAAAGAATTGTTCATTACCATGCCTTGATCATTAAGAAATCACAAATAGGCCAAAGGTTCACCAAGTTGCAAAATGCTTCATAACCCTCCATCCATTTAAGCCAGCTCACAAAATCTGATTTCATGACATTCCTTGATCTTTGCTGCGCAGGACCATGCCCCTATCTCAGCCTCCCACTTGCCCATACCTCAAAGGACACCTAACATTGACTTTTGGCAAAATGGCCCATACCAATCAACATAGGCCAACAACAACTCTCTGACCTATCTAAACTTGATACATGGACAAAATGGAACTCAACACACCACACAACACAGCCTGAGCTCTCCCACAAGTCAGCATTCTCAAAAATCCCTCTTTGTGCATTTTCTTTCGAAACTCAATACACAAGCCACAAACCTCAAAACAAACTTCATATGATCACTCACCATGATCCTCTGATCATTATCCAATCATCATTTGATCCTGAAACCCTCCCAAACAGAAATATGATTTTTCACTCCCCTTGGTCAGAACTTCATCAATCTCTTAAACCAGCCATAAGAAATTCCAAACAAGCATTGCAAACTTCTCAGGAGGTTCATTAAAGGCATCTTGGACCAAAGAAGCAACCAGAAAGCTCCAAAGTTCAAAGCTCCAGTTCAGGTGAGCTCAAGAACAATTTTTCCAGAAACGTGTTTTTAAGTTACTAATTGATTCTCCATGATTCACTGATAATGCTGATGTGTTTGGTTTTGAAAATAGTCAAGTATTAAGCATGTATGAGCTCTCTGAATTTTTTTGACCTAGAACTAATTTGCTTCGATTCAGCTTGAATATGTGAAATAAATTTGTTTTAGTGGGTGTTTCTTGTTGAGTGATGCGTGGGGTTGGATTCTGGGCAGAGAGATTAGGTTTTAGAAGCTTGGAGAGAGAGATAGCAATTTTCAGGGAGGGGTGTGGCCGGAGAAGATGACTGGAGGTCATTTCCGGCCACCTGAAAGTCATTAATTTCTTAATTGTGATTAGGGCTCAGTTTGAATGTGAGCCATAGATCCTGTTGACCCTTGTTGACCCGCGCGCGAATGAGTGGCCCAGATCCATCATTAAAGCCCTAATCCTGATTTATTAAATTAATTAATTAGGTTTAATTTAAATTTAGTCAGTTTGAATTACAGCCCTAGGATCTGGCGCGGGTCAACTCCCTCCAAATCCATTTGAATCTCAGCTCTTGGATCAGCCTATTTTCTTTTATTTAAATTTTTATTTCATTTTCTTTTCATTTAACTTCCACGAATTTTAAAAAATAGAAAAACATGTTAAAAAATTCTGAGTTTGTTTGTCAAGCATTTTATTAATTTTCAGAACCCAAAAATATTTTTATTTTTATTTTTTGCATTAAAAATTATTTTTAAATCATTTAAATGTTTATTTTTAATTAGTTAATGGAAATTAATTAATTAAAAATGCATTTAGGTATTTAAAAATCACCAAAAAATCCACATTGCATTTTAAAACATTTAGAAACATTATCCAACTCTAAAAAAAAATTTATTTTTGGTTCTTGACCTATTTTGACAATTTTCATTGGAATTAAAATTGTTTAAAGGCAATATTTTTGTTCAAACTTAGAAAAATTCTTTCTGCCTTATCCATGAAGAGTTTGATGATGGTTCTTCTTGCATTGCATCCTTCATAGCGTGTAGTTTCTAGGTTAAAATTGGTTTGCATTTATCTTCCATTTTCAATTTAATGTGCATTTTTCCTTTTGAGGTGCCTTGAAACCCTAGTTGACTTAGGAAATTCATAACTTCCATTAGGTTTAGATTTAGGTCTCCTCCTTTGGGCAGTGAACTTGTGTAGGGTTAGGGTTCCTTTGATCCCATTTTCAATTTTTTATCATGTCATTTGCTTCTGATTTTGAATTTTGCTTTGTGTCTTGTGCATAAACCCTAATTTGTGCCTCTCTTTGCATCCATTTCTCATTTGCTTGCATTCAAGAACTTGCCATGACATTTTGTGCATCCTTAAGACATATAAGACATCTTAGGACATATTAGAATCATGTTTGATCATTGTATCTTTCATTTGCCATGCTATTTGTTCATATCATTTCATAAACTTTCATGAATCTTCATGGTTCAAAACTTGCTTCATTTGCATCCACATCCTTGTATGATCATCCACAACTCTTGACATGTGTTTGCATCATCTCTTAGCATCATTAACATCATGATTGTGCTTCTGATTTTTGGTTTGCATCTTTGCATTCATTTCATTTGCATTGCATTGCATTTCTTTTGCTAACTTTTCAGGTGGTAAGTTGTTTTGAGAAGTGAATTTGCCTTCACTTCTCACAATCTCTTCTCATATCACTTGCATCATTTCTGCATTTTGTATTTTCCTTAGAGTGAGCTTGCTCATTCATGCTCTCTCCCACTTTCTTCCTTCAAGCAACTTGTCTTCTTAAGTGAAGCAAGTTGTCTTGCTTCTCTCTGCTTCTTTCTCCTTTCATCTGTTTCTCCTTGGTGGCTTCCTTGAAGATTTCTCCTCTTAAGCCTCACAAACCCTAGGACTTCCAAGCATGATAACATTTTAGGATTGTTTAGTCCCCCTTAGACTCTTTCCTTTGAGTTTTCTTTGAGTCTTCTCTTCTCACCTCATAATCAAGGACTAAACCCTAAAGGTTTTAAGGCTTTGTGATTAAGCTTATGCCTGCATCCTTCTATTAGGATGGAGAGTATAACTTTAATCCTAAGTGTTAAACCCTTAATGTGTTTAAATCCTTTAATCAATTTATCTAATAATCACTAAGACATCAAGCTTGTAACTTGGGCCTTGCATTAGGGTTCTAATTCTTCCTTAATTAGTTAAGAAGGACTAACCCTAGTGTTAATGGACAAGTCCCCCTCAAGTTGTCTTACCAACCATAAAACTCACTTCTTAATCTTATCATTAACTAAAATCCACTTTAATAAGGGCTTTGCTTTGTCATGAGGTTAATCCCTAATCATGGGTTAAGTTGAGGAGCCTTCTTCAGCTTAAATGTTCTCATCTATTATCCTTCTATTAGGATGGTGTAATGAGTCCATTAAATCCTTGATTATGGCTTAAACTCATTACTCAACACTAAACAAAAACAACAAAAACATCTAAATAAATGCAAGTAGGTTAATGATCTTAACCCTACACCATGGTGACTAAGTGTGAGGTGTTTACTTCATACTTAAGGTATTCTCATTACCCCTAATCAGAGGGAAGATGTGATGAGTTTACTAACCCTTGGTTTAGGCTTAAGCTCATTTTCTTATGAAAAACTTCAAAAAAAGGCAATAAAAGACTGAAATAAAAAAAAAACAAACAATAATCGTCTCCTCCGGGGTTCTTTTCTCATCTCATTCACTCACAAACGAGAACTCGCTTCTTCCGTTTAATGCAAGACAGTTTGCACCTGAGCCAGACAGGTCATACACTTGAGCATAGACTAGTAAGCAGTTTACAAGTCAATTTATCTTTCAGTCTCTTTGGGTCGAACTACGGTGTTCTGACTTCCTCATTGCACGAGAGGATACGTAGGCATAACTTAATGGTTATCGAACAAAAGTCTCTGTATATCCCCCCCTCTTCCAGCATTATTCTTTAAGCCTCATAGTCTTGAGCCTTTCATTCTTGTTCTTACACTGACACTTCTCTTATACACTTCACATTTCTTTTACACTGACACTTGCATTCTTTCCAGCTTTGATACACAAATTGCACTGACACTACCCCTTTAAAACACAAATCTTTTAAGCGTGGATCCCGTCGAGTACGACGGACAATATGGGTGCTAATACCTTCCCAGGTTGTAACCAACCCCCTTTCTCAGTCTCTCTGGTTCGCAGCCGTCTTATCCATATCTTTCTAGGTCTATGCAGCATTACCTTTCCTCCGGGATAAAAATGCCTAGCTGGCGACTCTTTTCTTTCTGAGTTCACCCTTGTGTGTTCTCTCTTCTCTCGCCGACCGTTCGCGTCTGTACCCCTCTTGGCCCTGTGTGTCATTTGGTTGGAGCGACAACTTGGCGACTCTGCTGGGGACCCTTATACTGTAACCAGGGCTTCTGGTTCTTTTAGTGGGTTCCTCCTAGCGCTTGTTTGATTTGTGTTTATTGGGGTGTTATGTGCTCTGTGTGTTTGTTTATTTGCTTTATTTACTGCTTTATGTACAGTTATTTATTGCTTTCTTTACAAGTTTTATACATCATGCTTTCATACTATCATCTGCTGGATCTGGTTTTCTGTTCTGGTGGGTGGGGTTCCATTGAGAGTTTGAGGTCCTATACCTGGGACCTGAGTGACACCTAGGCTAGAGTGGTTCATGTTCTTTCCCCTTCCATTTCGGTCTGGTGCGGGAATATGAAGCACGGTTCAGATGTGGGTTTCTTCTTGAGAACTCTGTGCTACAGATTTCCTGTAGTGCTAGGGCTATCTGGGAAGCTTGCTAAGTCTGGATGACCTTATTTGTGACCTTCAGAAACTGAGGTGAATTAGAGGAGGATCCTTTATGGTTATTGTAAACATTGTACCTCTGGGTTAGAAGTGTTTACACTTCCCATAACTGATCCAAGTCTGAGGATCCTTGTTCTAGAACACTACCTGTGAGGGGGTTGGGCTATTTACAGGTTTGCAGATACCCTTGGCCACATCATACCCTGTTTACTTGTTTTGTTTAAGAGTACCTCATTTTGGACAGTTCTTGTGATTTAACCCAGGACATGTGACTCTTTATTTGAGTCCCCCACCTTGGTTACTGGATTTATAAACCTTCATCTGGACCTTCTTTGAACATACATGGGCTTACATCAAGACAGATAATCAGATCCAGCTTGATCACAAACCCTTGCATATCATTTGCATACATCATCATTGCATCATTTAACATTTGTTTATTTGTTTTTCAGGGTATCCACATTATATCTGGTTTGGTTTTGACCCCTTCTTCTACATAGACCTCTGTCTCACCAGTTATCTGCTTCAGCAATTCTCATCATCACCAGTATCAGCCTGTCAGTGGCTCATCTCCAGTATCAGTATTGATCTTCATCAGCACCTATCTTCATCCTCTTCAGCATTTATGGCTACTCCCAGGAAGAGTAATATATCCTACCATTTCTTTGAGCCTGTGCTGACTGGCATCAGGCAGGTCCAATCACTTATTACTCCTGACCACATCCCATTGTTCAGGGAACACTATGGAGGTATCCTAGATATGGTTATGGACCTGGACCCTTCTCAGAGGAGCATGATCCACACATGCTTACAGTTCTATGACCCTCCTTTGAGATGTTTCACATTCCCAGACTTTCAGCTAGGGCCTCTACTGGAAGAGTTTTCCTCATTGATTGGGGTACCTATCAGGGGTGGAATCCCCTTCAACCCAGAAATGACTTTTCCCAACAATGGAGAAGTAGCAAAAGCACTGTACCTGGAGACTGCCTTGATTGAGCAAAGCATGACAACAAAAGTTGGGATCCCTGGTTTGCACTTAGATTTCTTGATTTCCCAGGCCATCCTAAAGGCCTCCTTGGAAGAATGGAGGGCAGTCTGTGCACTTTTATCCCTCAGCATATATGGGGTTATACTGTTTGCAGATGAGCCCAAATTTATCAGCAAGAATGCCATTCATCTGTTTCTTCTAAGGAACCCAATACCCACCCTGCTGGGAAATTTCTATTATTCCATCCACCAGAGGAATGAGAAACAGAGGGGGAAGTTAGTGAGATGTTGTGCTCCTTTGTTTCATACCTGGCTGCTCAGACATCTACCTAAAACAGATGCCTTCTTGAATCCTCACCAGCAGAAGAATTGGGCTAAGAGGCTCATTGCTTTGACTTCAGATGACATTAGGTGGTGCACCCAGAGCACCAAAGGCAAATACATTATCACCAGCTGTGGGCAATACCCAAATGTGCCTCTGATAGGAGTAAAGGGTTGCATCAACTACAATCCTTTGCTGTTTAAGAGACAACTAGGCTATACTTTGGTTCACCCTCCTAGAATGCAAGATTTAGCTGAGACCCTGTATTGTGAAGTGAAACCTAATTTAGCTGTTGTCAGACAAGCATCCTAGGCTTGGGGCAACATCCAGACAAAAGGGATGGCTATTCTTGGAAGGTGTAATAATGTTGCTTCAGCTCAGTATTATGACTGGTTCCATACTAGAGCTCAGATTACTGGAATGCCCTTCACCATTGAGGATATACCTGGACCATCAACAGTGCAACCTGCAGCAACTGTCAGCCTGGAAGAATTTGAGAAGCTGAAGGAAAGAAATGAGAATCTGTCTCAAGCTCTGAAGAAGACCCTTTGGGAAAGGAGTGATGGTCGTCTGGACATTGAAAGGTTGGAGAAGCTTAGGGTGGAGCATCTGGCCAAGATTGAGAAAACATAGGACTACATCAGAAAAGCAAGAGCTGGGGAACAAATATTGAAGAATGCCTGTAAAGAGGCCAAGCTTTAGAAGGCTAGGACGGAGCTTTATCTGCAGGAGAGTCAGGCTAGGTGGGTCAGGATCACTGAAGCCCGGACACAGGAAGACCAGAAAACTCAAGCTAAGATTGAACAGTTAGAGGCCAATGAAAAGAAGTAGCAGGAAGCTTTGTTGGCAGCCCAGAAGGAGATTTCAGAGTTAAAGCTCAGAGCTGGATTGAAGAGATCAAAGGATCAGGACAGGCACAAGAAGCTGACCACTGCCATTGCCACCAGAAACCTCCTCATCAGGACTATTACAGAGCATCCAGCTGGCCCAGTGACTGAGGCACTCCTGAAGGAAGTTAAGGAGGATGAGTTTGGATTGGATGTTTGACTTCTTTGCTTGTTGTTTAGTTCCATTTGATGTACTTTTCTTTTGTTGTATTTTGACCCTCCAGGGGCATATGTTGTAAAACAAACTATGTATTATTCAGTATTTGTAATATATTAGTTTGTTTTCATTGGGTTTCTTTTCTCAAGCAATATCAAGCATCTTCCTCGGGGTCTGGAAAGGTCAAAACCAAGAACCAAGCCAGATACCTTGAAAAACAAATAAGCATACTACATTGCATACTAACTTTGTTTTGTTTTGTAGGTTTTGTTATTATTTGTTTCTAACTCTGTTGTGATCTCAGGAAATATTGCTCGCCGCCGGGTGTTCCTTGTCAACCGTACGCACCGGTACCCTACTCGCAACAATCTTCCTGGTATCCAAATGGAGCAAGTACAGCAGGACCTGACTGAGGTCAGAACTCAGATGGCTAATGAAAGAGTGGAGATGAGGAACCAAATGGCTCAATTCATGACTGTGATGACTGGCTTGGCCCAGAGCCAAGAAAGGTTAAGGGCATTGGTAGAAAGACAAACCCCCGAGGAACCTCATCCTGGCACTAGAGGAACTAGCAACAATGAGAGGGGTCAGCCTCATGTTAATCCACCAGTATTTGGACCTCATCTAGATCCGGAAGTCAACATCCCGGGAAATGTGCAAGGAAATACTGCTGGAGGTAGGATCTTACAAGAGGATCCCCAAGAGGAGCAGTTTACTGTCATGGGAGCAGGAGACGAATTCTATGATAGGAGGTTGGATGAAATTGCTGAGAAGTTGAGATCTCTGGAGTCTCAGAATTCCTTAGGCTTCGATGTAATGGATATGGGGCTAGTGGATGGGGTGAGGATTCCCCACAAATTCAAACCCCCGTGCTTTAAGAAATACAATGGAACTTCTTGTCCACGAACTCACCTGCAGTCTTTCCTGGGAAGACTTAAAGCTTATACTATGGATGAGAAGCTGTGGATGTTTTACTTCGAAGACAGTCTGACTGGGGCTTCAAGAGAGTGGTATTCACACCTGACCAGAGCCACCGTTAGATGCTGGAAGGACTTAGCTGAGGCCTTCATCAGACAATATCAATATAACCTAGACATGGCTCCTAACAGGACCCTCCTAATGGGAATGTCCCAGTCCTCCAGAGAAAGCTTCAGGGAATATGCCCAGAGGTGGAGACAGCTTGCTGCTGCTGTCCAACCACCCATGTCGGAGAGAGAAATGGCCGACATGTTCATGAATACTTTGCAAGGAACATATATTGACAGGCTGAATGCCTTTTCTTCTACCAGCTTCGCTGATGTCGTCATAGCTGGTGAAAGAATTGAGAGTCTGTTAAAAATGGGCAAAATTTATGATAATGGTTCAAGTTCATCCAGTAATCCCAGGAAGCCTTTCGTGGGACCCCGAAGGACCAATGAGACAAATGCCATTCATGCCAGCAGGGGCAGACCTCAATATGTCCACAGATCAGTAGCAGTTGTCACTATTCCGGCTTCGATTCCTCAGCAATCAACATATCAACAACAACAACAACCACATTATCAACAACAAGTTCAGTATCTGCAACATAGAACCTACAACAACAACAACAACAACAGCAACCAACAACAGCGTCCATTCCAACAAAGACCATCACAGGCAAACAGGGTGATTGACCCTATCCCTATGCCTTATGTTGCCTTATTGCCACAACTCCTGAAGCTTAACTTGGTTGAGTTAAGGACGTTGGCACCACCAGATCCCCTTAATCTCCCAAGGAATTATGATGTCAACGCCAGGTGTGCTTTCCACTTCAATGCACCTGGTCACAGCACTGAAAAATGCAGGGCCTTACAAATGAAAGTCCAAGATTTGGTGGATTCTAAAGCCCTCAACTTCGCACCCCCTCCAAATGTCAACAAGAATTCTATGCCTAATCATGGAGGGCCGAGGATTAATGCCATTGAGGAAGACAAACCATCTACCTTGATCACCAGTGTTGCACAAATTCGAACACCTTTGGTCGAAATTAAAGCTCAACTTCTAGAGTGCCAAGTGTTCCCCGGGTGTGAACTCGGTTGTGGGTATTGCAACATTGCAGTCAACGGGTGTGAAAATTTGAGAAGCGGCATAGATGGTCTTATCAAGGATGGTATCCTTCAAATCTCAACAACGGCGCCTACAAATCCAGCAATTCCTTTAACAACGATTCCTGATTCTTCTACAACAGTAGCAACGATCATTCCTACCGATTCATCAATATCATCGGCAGTTACTCCATCCATCACTTCAACGAGTCAATTTTCAACAATCATTTCTTCTACAACATCAGCATCCACTTTATTAGCAGAATCTTCTACAACGCCAGCAAAAATTAATGAAGATGTCTCCGCAGTTACAATCTACTATAACCCATCAGAGGTTCCTCCCAGCAGCAATTTCCAACAGCAAACAGTAGCACCTCCTGCCAGATCACCAGTCACAATTTACTATGATCCGCACACCATTACAGTACCCTCCTCTGCAGCAGTCAGCCCAGTTACTATTACGAGACTTGGGCCCGTTCCTTATGAAAGCAGTAATGCCATACCTTGGCATTATGGCTTTGATCTCTACTGCAACGGGGAGAAAATCACTCTAGATTCATCAACCTCTTCTCCACAAATTGATAATGTTGGGGGAGGCGGAGGCTTCACCAGAAGCGGACGCCTTTTTGCCTCACAAATGCAGAGACCTAATGTTGAAGCTGAAGCTGCCGCCAAAGCAAAAGGAAAGAGTGTGGTACCTGAAGAGCCGACTGCCAAAGAAACTCAGAAGACATCTTTTGAACAAGATGTAGAAGAGTTTATGAGAATCATAAAAAGACGTGATTACAAGGTGGTGGATCAGCTTCACCAAACTCCCTCAAAAATCTCCATATTATCACTGTTGATGTGTTCTGAAGCTCACAGGAATGCATTATTAAAAGTCCTGCACGCAGCATACGTGCCAGAGGAGATTACCGTTAATCAGCTAGAAACTGTGGTGGCAAATGTCAACACCAGTCATGGACTGGGCTTTACCAATGCTGACTTAACAACAGAGGGACGTAACCACAACAAGGCTTTACATATCACCCTGGAGTGCAAGGGTGCTGTTCTATCTCATGTACTGGTGGACACTGGGTCATCACTCAATGTTCTACCAAAGAAAGCCTTAGTGAAGCTGGAGTATGATGGCTTGGCATTGCGTCCGAGTAATTTGGTGGTGAGAGCATTTGATGGCTCTAAAAGATCAGTGCTTGGAGAGATTGATTTGCCTATGATGATCGGCCCGCAAACTTTTAAAATTACCTTCTTTGTGATGGACATTCAGCCGGTCTACA
The DNA here is from genome assembly GCA_963966055.1 of Lathyrus aphaca. Taxonomy (NCBI): domain Eukaryota; kingdom Viridiplantae; phylum Streptophyta; class Magnoliopsida; order Fabales; family Fabaceae; genus Lathyrus; species Lathyrus aphaca. The sequence goes on from OZ014520.1 coordinate 566,047,736, forward strand.
GCTGTTTGTTGGGTAGACCCTGGATCCACACCGCTGGCGCTGTTACGTCTACCCTTCACCAGAAGCTGAAATTCGAGTGGGAAGGCCAGATCATCACCATCTGTGGGGAAGAGGACATCTTTGTTAGCCAGCTGGCTATGTATAAGTACATAGAAATGGATGGAGAAATCCATGAAACCATGAGCCAGGGGTTCGAGGCCCTGAACATTAATGAAGCATCTGCTGTACTGGGAACCTCCATAACGTCATATCAGCAAGCCCAGAAGGTTCTTGAAGAGGGTACTGCCCAAGGCTGGGGCAAGCTGTTGCCCGTGGAAAAGAAAGAGGACAGATTTGGGTTGGGTTACAAACCAATTCAACAAGATCAATCAGAGGCTGCCAAAGAGCCCAATTTTGTCAGGGGGGAATGCTCACCCCGGATGCTGTGAACAACTTGGAAGACGAGGAGGAAAGCGACCGCAACCTGGAGAGTTGGATACGTCCAAGGATCCCGGGGAGCCAAGTCCTTAACTGGTCTTTCCAGGAAATTATAAGGGTTACTCCTGCAGAGTAATTATTATTTCCTGTATTTTTAAGCA